>OX276390.1:0-1200000 GCA_946251805.1 Cybosia mesomella
CCCTTTCTAGCGGCAGAAACAACGAAAAACGTAATTTCCGGTTTTTAGTACAAAATTTGCACGAAGCTTATATTTAAGTTTTCTCCGGACTGGATAGCCGTATTGGAAAAATTTTTTCTTTGCCATACGTGTCGGAGAGTGAATTTTAGAATTAAGTACTTTTCGGGCAAATTGGAGCAATTTTCTCCAAATTGGCTTTTGAGCATTTGGGGGGACAAAAAAAACGTCGGGGGCGTCCCAGATATCAATTTTGGGCTCTCTGCGACGAGCCGTTTAGGAGCTACGGCCGGTCAAAGTTTGACCTTGGGCGCGTGCGGCCATTTTGGAAAAGTTAAAACACCTGTAGCTCCGCAACCGGTTGTCGTAGAGAGACCGGATCTTGACTGGGGAAGTCAGGGAGGGGCCCTCTACCATACCGCTACGTTGTTGTGGAAATTCCGGAAAAAAATTTCCGGAAAATTCTGAAAATTCCTTTTCCACCTTTAGCACTCTAGAGTGGTAGGGGGAGTTGAGTCGATCAGAGGGAAACTTTTTCGGGATCGCTGGGACACCTGGAACCTGA
This sequence comes from Cybosia mesomella, assembly GCA_946251805.1. NCBI lineage: Eukaryota > Metazoa > Arthropoda > Insecta > Lepidoptera > Erebidae > Cybosia > Cybosia mesomella. Next base: position 563 of record OX276390.1, read on the forward strand.
GATATCCGTGCTCAAAGTTAGGCAGGTCCGCCATCTTGGAAATTTTCAGAGCCGGATATCTCGGGAACCGGAGGTCGTAGCGGCCCCTGGTTTCCTCTGGGGGGCTTGGCTCTCTTCTCCGCATCCGACCAGGGGGTCTGGTGGTGGACCCCACCAAGTTGGGGGGTCACTTTTGGGGTCACCCCCTTTTTGACTCGGAAACCGTGTCAGGGGATAGAACTCGCCGGGACCTTCTCGGGGAGCCCTCTCTCGTGCGGATCGGACTGGTGGTTCTCGGGATATCGGGGTTTTAAACTTTAGTGCAAATTTTGCACGAAAACTTTGGAACCCTGCTATCTGCGAACCGGAGGACCTAGGACCCTCGAGTTTGGGGTCGTTGTGAAGGGCTCGGGGAGGCCTATCAGATAGGCTCAACAGAGTGACTCTACGTAGAGTCAGGATAGAGTTTGCTTGCAGAACCGCCGCAAACGGTGTTCCTGAGCTCAAATTTCTGTGGGGCCTTTGTCTCACGTGCCAGGACCCTATCAGAGGGCGACTTAGGTTAGGTTAGTGTGTAAGCTAGTTAATAAATAGATTTAAGACTTGTGCATATATATATGTACAAACTTTGACTCTACTGTTTGTAGAAAGCATTTAGTTGACTCAATTAGACCAGGGCCCTATTGGCCAAAATAAGACGAGTAGCAGGGCTACCAAGGACAGGTAGAGTGATTCTACCATAATATTATACCGACTAAGGCCCCTATTGGCCGCACAACCTACCTTAATTTTGTTTGCCTACTAAATTAGACGTCGCGCAGCAACCGTCAGAGCTGCGTTCATTCATACTACACACAATCACACACGCACACACATAGCATTCAATCACTACATACACGAATACACACAACACTACACTACTTGCACACAACACACCACACAAACTATACCGTGCACACCAACTCTACGTGAACACACCTGGGGTACCTTTACATACCACCAAACTTTTACTGTATTAGCCATAAAAACACGCAACAATATGGCTACACCTAGGACTCCGGTAACGAAGGCTACCGAAAAGGATAGGGTAGGAGAGGAGGAACTATCCAAGACTGTAGTGAAACAGTCTGCCTTCAGGCGAAGCCTAGAAACGTTCCAGGAGGGCGAGGGAACGGGCAAACCAGCACCCTTGAAGAAAACGGTGTCGGGAACCGGCGCGGTGGCGCCTGGGTCGAGGCCGGGGGGGGTTGCTGGGGTAAAGACCGGCCGAACAGTGTCGGGGTCGAAGCCGGGTGGCACCTCACCCAGGCCTGGGTCTGGTGGGGCTGCGTTCGGGTCCGGGGCCAGTGGGGCTGCGGCCGCCGGACCGGGGGGGGTTACCGGGGCGAGGACCGGCCGAACAGTGTCTGGACCGAAGCCGGGTGGGGTCGGGACAGGGGTCGGTGGCACCTCGCCCGGATCCGTGTCTGGCGGGGCTGCGTCCGGGTCCGGGACCGGAGGGGCTGGGACCGGGGGGAAGCCGAGTGTGACTGAGTTGGATTCGCCTGTCTCCGGACAGGGGGGATCTACAGCAGTTGACACCGGACTTGAACTTGAACCTGACCAGGAGGACTTGAGCACAAAGGTATACGCAAACAAGATAGAGGAAGCAAAGGCATATATGCAAAGTGGGATGAAATTTCTAGGGGAGTCGCGTAACCTAAAAGGGGAGATCAAACACGGTGTTATGCAGGCGCTAAAGAGACTATTCGTGCTGGTAAAACAATTAGAGGCAAAACCCGGGACCAGCAAAGGGAAGCCCCTAGTCGAACAGCCTAAAACCCACAGTAGCAATGAGCATGCCACACTCGCAGCAAAAATTGAAGAGCATACAAAGCTCTTAAACCAAAATGCCGAGATGATGAGAGCAATGCAAATGGCCTTGCAGGAAAACACCGCGGCGTTAGCAAATCCCACCTATGCGTCCATGGCCGCAAAACTGCCACCTGTGCGAAGCCCCGAGAGACCTGCTCTCCACTCCATCATAGTCTCGTCGGACAAGGAGGACGAGTCAGGGGACGAGGTTCTGGAGAGGGTACGAAAGGCGGTGGACGCAAAGGAGGGCTGGGTAAAAGTGGAAAAGGTCCGACGTGCCAAGGACCGAAAAATCATCCTCGGGTGCCCGACGTCGGCGGACAGGGACAAGGCACGTGAGAGGCTTGAGTCCGGTCGGCTCATTGTCGAGGACATCAAAAACAAGGACCCATTGGTGATGTTGAAAGATGTGCTGAGTGTCAACTCGGATGAGGAGGTACTCGGCGCAATCCGAAAGCAAAACCGGGACGTTTTTGTTGGCCTCGGGAAGGAGGATGACCGGATTCAGGTACGATATAAGAAAAGAACCAGGAACCCCCACACCCACCACCTAGTCCTGGCCGTATCTCCAACTATTTGGAGAAGAGTAACGGGATTGGGTGCGTTACATGTGGATCTGCAACGGGTCCGGGTCGTGGACCAGTCACCTCTGGTGCAGTGCTCCCGGTGCTTGGCTTACGGCCACACCAGGAGATACTGCACGGAGGAAACCGACACCTGCAGCCATTGTGGGGGCTCCCATTTAAAGGCAAAGTGCGAGCTGTGGACGCTTGGCGTCACGCCGACGTGTAAAAACTGCACAAAGGCGAAAATGGCTCGCACTGATCACAACGCCTTCAGCGAGGATTGCCCTGTCCGCAGGCGATGGGATACAATAGCACGGTCCACTGTAGCATATTGCTAAGGTGGAGACGGGGAACTTGGCATACCGTGTGTTCCAGGCCAACCTCCAGAAAAAGAAAATCGCCCAGGAGGAGCTTATCATTGAGGCCTCAAAACGCAGGATCGCGGCCGCCCTAATCCAGGAACCCTACATCGGTGCGGCTCGGGGAATGAGGAACTACGCAGGCGTCCGGATATACCAAAGTAATGCCGTGGGGGAGGGCACCGTCAAAGCGGCCATCGCTGTATTTGACGGTAGCCTAGACGTGGTGCAATACCCCCATCTCACCACCGACCACATCGTGGTGGTGGGACTTTCAACCGAGGCATGGACGATTACGCTGGTTTCATATTACTTCGAGCCGAGCCGCCCTATAGGTCCCTATATCCGCGAGCTAAAAACCGTAGCCGAGACACCTGGATTGGGGATGAAAATTATTGGGGGGGACGCGAATGCATGGAACAGATGGTGGGGTAGCGTAGAGGTGGACGATCGGGGTGAGGAACTGATGGAGATGTTGGATGAACTGGGCCTCTGTGTACTAAACGAAGGTGACACCCCGACGTTCGATACCGTCAGAGGAGGTCAGCGCTACCAAAGCCATGTGGACGTAACCACCTGCTCGGCCAACGCATTAGATCTGGTAGTAGACTGGAAGGTGGAGGTGAACCTCACGAGCTCGGACCACAACGGAATCACTTTTGGAATTAGACTGCAAAGGTCAAAAGGCACGGATATCAAGCGAACAACAAGGCTGTTTAATACCAAAAAAGCCAACTGGAACCGGTTTCACAGTGAGCTAAATAAGCTGAAATCCGAGAACAGCCTAACGGTGACCGAAGTGGTGAATATCACCAATAAGGCACAACTGGAGGACGCTGTAACCAAATATACGGCACTGGTCACAAAAGCCTGCACCACTTCCATACCCACCAAACGTACTGACCAAAAGATAAGGGTTCCGTGGTGGTCCGAGAAACTCGCCAAACTTAAAAAGGAAGTGACCACTAAAAGGCGTAGGATTAAAATTGCTGCACCCAACCGACGTGATAGAGTAGTGGGCGACTACCTACAGATAAAAGAAGCGTATGAAACGGAAGCCAAAAAAGCCCAGATCGCCAGCTGGAAAGAGTTCTGCTGTAAACAGGATAGGGAAGGGATGTGGGAGGGGATCTACAGGGTGATTGGCAGAACCGCCAAGAGAGCGGAGGACGTTCTCCTGGAACTGAATGGCGTGGCCATGAACGCGGAACAGTCCGTGAGGCTCCTGGCCGACGTGTTCTACCCGGAAGACTTGGAGGAAGAGGATACGGCAGAACAGGCCTGCTTGAGAGAAAGAGCGAGAAGAGTGAGCGGGGAGCCCTGCGCGGAACAGTGGGACCCTCCGTTCACTCTCTTCGAACTTGAAATGGCGGTTAAATCCTTTAACTCCAAGAAGGCACCAGGGGCCGACGGCCTCACGGCGGACATCTGCGACCACGCCATCAGAAACGAGCCCCAGCTGTTCCTTGCCATGGCAAACAAATGCCTCATACTACACCACTTTCCGAACACCTGAAAAGAGGCAACCGTCATCGCGCTACGCAAACCAGGGCGGGAAAGCTACAGTCTTCCTAAATCATATAGGCCTATTGGACTGCTCCCAGTCATGGGCAAGATATTTGAAAAGATGATAATGGCAAGACTGCGGCACCATCTTCACCCAAACATCAGCCCCCACCAATACGGATTTATGCCACAAAGGAGCTGTGAGGACGCCCTGTATACCCTGGTCCAGCACATAAGATCAAAGCTTGATGACAAGCAGATCGTGGTGCTGGTCTCCCTGGATATAGAGGGCGCCTTTGACAGCGCCTGGTGGCCGGCAATCAAAATCCGACTTGTGGAGGAGATGTGTCCGGAGGGCCTTAGAAGACTGATAAATAGCTACCTGGAAGATAGATCGGTCCGGGTGAGATACGCCGGTAAGGAACACAGCAAAAGTACAAAAAAGGGTTGCGTCCAGGGCTCAATTGGCGGGCCAATCCTCTGGAATCTTTTACTGGATCCATTGTTGCAAAGTCTCGAGGAAAGGGGTAATTATGCGCAAGCATTCGCGGATGACGTCGTCCTGGTCTTCCACGGTGACACAGCTGCTGAGATAGAGAGATGTGCCAATGCCGCTCTTGACCATGTTCAGAGGTGGGGAGATGCAAACAAGCTTAAATTTGCACCTCATAAGACCAACGCAATGGTCATGACAAGGAAGCTCAAATACGACACACCACGTCTGAGCATGGGTGGGATAAGCATTGGCACATCAGAGGAGATTAAGATTCTAGGCCTCACTATCGACAGCAAATTAACTTTTAATAAACATGTCGATAACACCTGTAAAAAAGTCACCAACATCTATAAGCAACTGACCAGGGCGGCAAAGACAAGTTGGGGTTTACACCCGGAGGTGATCCATACAATCTACACTGCCACAGTCGAGCCGATAGTGTTGTATGCAGCCGGCGTATGGGCGCCAGCGGTTGGGAAGCTGGGAGTTCAGAAGAGGCTAAACTTTATACAGCGAGGATTCGCCCAAAAAATATGTAAAGCATATCGCACGGTCTCCCTCCACTCGGCAGTACTCCTGGCGGGGATACTCCCTCTTGATATTCGCGTTCGCGAAGCGGCCTTGCTTTACAGGGTCAGGAGGGGGGATCCCATCCCGGATCTGGGGGGGAGGGAGATCGAGCGAATGGACTCGGTCATGGAAAACCCTCACCCTGCGGAACATATGCGTCTGGAGTTCCTAAGCCTGGAGACCAACGAGCAAGTGGACGATACTCGTGACACCACTATGCAAATTTACACGGATGGCAGCAAGATTGAGGGCAAGGTGGGAGCCGCGTTGTCCGTGTGGAGGGACGGGGCTGAAACCAAAGCCCTCAAACTTGCCTTGCCATCCTATTGTACTGTCTACCAGGCGGAACTCTTGGCCATATGCGAAGCAACGAGGGTGATCCTCAAACATGAGCCGGCCTCTTTTGGAATCTATAGTGACTCAACCGCGGCACTTCAGACGGTTACAAATCCCAGTTGTCTCCATCCCTTAGCAGTGCAAACAAGGAAAAACATCAGAACCTCTTTTCACCAGAATAAACTTATAAAGTTGTTCTGGATAAAGGCACACGCGGGGATGGAGGGAAATGAGAGGGCTGACCAACTAGCGAAAGAAGCAGCCTTGGGGCTGAGGCGGGCACCCGACTACGACCTTTGTCCGGTCTCATTCGTCAAGCGGAAAATTCGTAATGATTCACTTGGCGAGTGGAACCGGAGGTACGCGTCGGGCGTGACCGCCTCAGTCACAAAGCTCTTCTTTCCGAGCGCGGTGGATGCATATGCCACTATCAAGAAGTTCGAACCCACAAAACACACAACGCAGCTACTGACAGGGCACGGTGGATTCTCTGAGTACTTGGCCAGGTTCAAGTGCAAGGAGGATCCATCGTGCGCCTGCGAACCGGGTCAACCTGAGGACATTCCCCACTTGATCACGGAATGCCCAATTCACGCCGTGCAACGGTACAATCTGGAACAAAAAATAAAAATACAGGTAAAATTAGAAAATTTGAGTCAGCTAATAAATGATAAAAACAGTAGAACACAGTTTTTAGATTTCTGTATAGAAATAGTTAAACTAGTAAATAAGAGAAACACGGTAGACTAATTATTAATATTAAGATAATCTGAGATTATCATATATATGTAATAAGAAACATTGTAAAAATAATAGTAGTAAAGTATGCAGAAATAAAAATGTAAGTAATATATAAGAAGTAAATGTAATTAGAATAGACAAAGTTGTTAGCTTAAGAATAATGTGTAAAAGAAATAAATAAACCAGTAACCTTATCCCGATATCCTAAAAGAAAGAAAGAAATAAAGATTATAAAAATGTGCACAATTATTACCCATATATATATATAGAAGTAGAATCAAGTAGAAATAAGTAGAAAAGATGAATAGCTAATAAACAGAATAGAAGCAAATTAATTGCTTTGTATGAAAGGTTGTATAAAAGAAAGATAAAGTATGAGGCATGAAAGTACGAGCAGTAGCACAAGCGAGAACTGGAATGAAAGGAATAGCTTAGCAAGAACTCCGAAATATGAATATCGGAGAACTAGGCGTATAAAAAAAAAAAAAAAAAAAAAAAAAAAAAAAAAAAAAAAAAAAAAACCTAACCTAACCTTTTTTTTTTTTTTTTTTTGTTTAGGCAGGAAAAAATGTACCTTCCGCATACCGCGCAGCGCGGGGACGCCGCGCGGTTATGTGGGGCTCTCACCACACTAAAACAACCTGCCGTGTGCCATACACCGCGACTTAGTGAGTGAACCGTCGGAAATACTTCGCACTCATCGACGGAACACTCAAGCGCCGGCCCGCAAAGGTGCGGTGCGGGCCCGTCTTCTAGGCGATGTCCAGGCACACCGGGACATCACCCCTTCGCGGGGGGCTCTAATGCGGGTGGAGGGCAATCCCCGGCCCATCCACCCGCGGCCCCACTAGGGCGGCATGAGGCGCAGGAATGCGCGTGCACGCCGCCCAGTTCGCGGGCGGCGGATCGCGGATCGGCGGATCGGATCTGCGAGGCCGTCTGCCTCTTTGATCCTCTCCGCCGCCTCCTTCCGCGAGATGACTTCCTCGCAGAAGGACGCGACCGCGGTAAAACACCACACGACGTCGCCGCGGCCGCCGGCCCTGGAGGACTCCCACGCCCAGACCAGGCGTTGAAGTCCCCCATGACCAGCACGTGACCTGAGGTCACCTGCCGCATCGAGGTCTCCAGTCGAAGGACGAAGTCCCCGAAATCGCTCAACCTCCGGTTGGTCGGCAGCGACATCTCCCGGACCCTTGTCTCTTGGCGACAAGGGGGGGAAATGAAGCGCCGTGGAGGCGGCGACTGCCACGCTTCCATCGACCGAATCCGAACCGACCCAATTCGGGCAGCTCGGAACGATACATGGACACGCGGCTACGGCAAGGCCTATGGACCACTGGATGTAGATACCACGATCCATTAATGGAGCGCGGTCTCTACATCCTCCTCCATTTGCGACGGCGACGTCGGTGACACGGCGCTGGTAGCGACCTCGGTCGAGCGACCGGCCCCCAGCTTTGGCGTAGAAGTCGAGGTGCGGGGTTGTCTACAACCCTCACGGCCCAGCAAGTGGTTAGCGGGCAGCTTGCCCGCGGCACATGCTGGGCAGTGAGGGGGGGCGGAGCACTCCGCCGCCTTGTGCCCGGGTTGACCGCAGCGGAAACATAATCCGCTGCAGTCAAAGCAGCTGGTGCATTTAACACGAGCGTGCCCGGCCGCCATGCACTTGTAGCACCTCATGGGCCGGCTATCCAGGACCGTAACCCTGGCTGATATCCAGCCCACGAGGAGCCTGCCTGCATCGGCCAAAACCTTGACCGAGGCGACCGGACAGCTCGCCCACACTGCACCAACGCCTCCGGGACCGGGGCGGATAGTGCCGACCTTGATTTGGTCCGGGCTGCACTTAGTAGCCGAAGCTATGGCCTCCCGGACGTCGTCGGCAGTCGTGAAGTCCGCCAGACCCGAAATGCGTACCTCGGCGCACTTGGTCGGCCTGGCTATCTTCACGCCCTCCACCTCACTGAACAAACCCCGCAGCTTCTCAGCTACGACGTCGGCTCTCCTACCGCCTTCTGCCCCCGGGAACTCGAGAATTCGAGCCCCCGTACGGGCGAGGCGCGTTCGGGCACCTACGCCTCCGAGATCGGAGACATCGATGCCCTGTTTGGCCCTCAGGAGAACCTGGCCGTAGCTGAGGCCACGCTCCACTGCCTCCGGCGCCACCGTGATCACCACGGCGGCGGATTTGGGCGGCGTGAGCTTCCTCGGCTTCTTGCCGTCCGTTTGCGGGGCTGCGGCCGCCTTTGCCGCAGCCTTCTTCCTCTTCTTCTTACCTCCCCTCTTTTTCTTCCGGCTCACCGTCTGCCAGCCCTCGATGTCCGGCTGAGCGGAAGTCGAGGGGACGGGAGCCGAGGAGGCAGGTGTAGATGCCTCGGGAGGGGGGGCACGACGAGCCTTAGCTGGGGCCCGCGAGGGCGCCTGCACCGGTCGTAGGGGTGGGAAGTCCACCCTTGGGCCGGCTGCTGCGGGGCCCGCAGGCCGCACGGCCGACGCACTTTGGCTCTGAGGCGAGCGCGCAGTGGCCGCGGACGAGGGCGCCGGTGCCGCCTGCACCCGCCTCATTGCCGCCGTCGTAAGGCGGCGGGGCTCAGGAGGCAGCCTCGCCTCCAACGACTGGAGCTTCGCGTCCATCATGGAACCGATGCTCAGCATTACCTCCCTCATGAACTCCTGCGAGAGCAGGCCCGAGGGAGGTACCACGGAGGGTGAGGGCGTTGGGGCCACCTCTTCTGAATCCGCCGCTGGCACCTCTTCGTGCGCAGCAGGCGATGAAGGCGCAGCAGGCGGCGCCATGGCCGCGGCAGGCGGAGGAACCGGCGCCAACGAAGCCTTCGATAGGCGACGAATCTCCGCCTGCATTTGCTGCATCTCCTCTTGGAGGGTTGCCAGCTCGGCGGCCTGGCGCCTGTTAGCGACTAGGAGCCGCCGCGTCTCGTCTGAGACGGTGCGGTCCGAGAGGGCCTCCACCGCCTCCCGCAGCCCCGAGGCTGCCAGCTTAAGGGCCTTCTGGTACGTCCCTTTTAAGTTGGTTGATTTGGTGGCCACATCAAGAATGATGGCCACACTCTTCATCGACCTGTCTAGCAGCTCTGCTGCCGAGTGCGGGTTTCCACCGGCACTCGAGACGAGTTCGGCAGATAACTGCTCCACCCGCTCGAGCGCGGCCTGCTCCCCATCTGCACGGCGGCGTGCGAGGTCCGCCTTGCGGGTGGCTCCGAGACCCACTGGTCCCGAGCGGCCCCTTGCCGCACTGGAGAGTTTTGCAGGAGGCTGGGTGGTCCCGCCGGACTCGACGGTGCCGTCCAGGGTCTCAACTGAACCCTCCAGTGGGCGCTTCTGCGCCTTCCAAAATTTGGACCAGAGGTTCAACGAGTTCGTTGAACCCCTCGCCGATGATACGGACTCCGTATCCGTCTCCTCCTCCTCACCAACTGAGGCGGCACGGACGCGTGGTGACCGCCGCAGCTCGACCACCGGCTGCCAGAAGGCCGCCGTCCCAATCTGACTGCTCCCAGAGACCGGAGTGGCCTCTGAAAGGTCAGCGTCGCACTGGGCGACTGTGCTCGCTGTGGAGCTCTTCTTTTTTGGTTTTGTTTTGGGTTTTGAGTTTGAATAATCCATAAACTAATCCCACGAGAATGAGACGAAAGGATTACACTTCCCGGGTGACGCTCATTCCGGGAAGCGGGGTACATACTGTGGAGGTCCCCAGGTGTCCACAGGTTTTTACGACTTCGCTGTCGGGTGTTACAGACTTTTCCTTGTCGCGGGCCGGCCAATGAAGGCAAGCCCCGCGTCCTCCGAGATCACATCTTCCCGCATGTGGCTAGCATGCAGGTCCTTGACGATCACCCGGAGATTACGCGACGCGGGAGGGCAGCCACCCCTCCCATCACCGACGGCGGCACGAATGCCTGTCAGCCCCTGCGCGAGCAGTGGGCCGACCCGTCCCTCGATCCTTTCGGATCTGGGATCCTCGCGGATCCCTCGCGGGCCTAGCAGGCCCGCCATACCACGACCCCCTCGTGCAATGGGGTCAGCTAGCCCTGAAAAGGGCTGGAACGTTAGCCGTCGACGTTGACGCCAGCTACTCCAGAGGAGCAATCAATGATGCGTCATCGCCCACGTTGCCCAGGGTGCACCGCGAGGAGGTGTTCCGTCGCACCCCAACCTAACCTAACCTTTTTTTTTTTTTTTTTTTTTTGTTCAGGCAGGAAAAAATGTACCTCATCCGCATACCGCGCAGCGCGGGGACGCCGCGCGGTTATGTGGGGCTCTCACCACACTAAAACAACCTGCCGTGTGCCATACACTGCGACTTAGTGAGTGAACCGTCGGAAATACTTCGCACTCATCGACGGAACACTCAAGCGCCGGCCCGCAAAGGTGCGGTGCGGGCCCGTCTTCTAGGCGATGTCCAGGCACACCGGGACATCACCCCTTCGCGGGGGGCTCTAATGCGGGTGGAGGGCAATCCCCGGCCCATCCACCCGCGGCCCCACTAGGGCGGCATGAGGCGCAGGAATGCGCGTGCACGCCGCCCAGTTCGCGGGCGGCGGATCGCGTATCGGCGGATCGGATCTGCGAGGCCGTCTGCCTCTTTGATCCTCTCCGCCGCCTCCTTCCGCGAGATGACTTCCTCGCAGAAGGACGCGACCGCGGTAAAACACCACACGACGTCGCCGCGGCCGCCGGCCCTGGAGGACTCCCACGCCCAGACCAGGCGTTGAAGTCCCCCATGACCAGCACGTGACCTGAGGTCACCTGCCGCATCGAGGTCTCCAGTCGAAGGACGAAGTCCCCGAAATCGCTCAACCTCCGGTTGGTCGGCAGCGACATCTCCCGGACCCTTGTCTCTTGGCGACAAGGGGGGGAAATGAAGCGCCGTGGAGGCGGCGACTGCCACGCTTCCATCGACCGAATCCGAACCGACCCAATTCGGGCAGCTCGGAACGATACATGGACACGCGGCTACGGCAAGGCCTATGGACCACTGGATGTAGATACCACGATCCATTAATGGAGCGCGGTCTCTACATCCTCCTCCATTTGCGACGGCGACGTCGGTGACACGGCGCTGGTAGCGACCTCGGTCGAGCGACCGGCCCCCAGCTTTGGCGTAGAAGTCGAGGTGCGGGGTTGTCTACAACCCTCACGGCCCAGCAAGTGGTTAGCGGGCAGCTTGCCCGCGGCACATGCTGGGCAGTGAGGGGGGGCGGAGCACTCCGCCGCCTTGTGCCCGGGTTGACCGCAGCGGAAACATAATCCGCTGCAGTCAAAGCAGCTGGTGCATTTAACACGAGCGTGCCCGGCCGCCATGCACTTGTAGCACCTCATGGGCCGGCTATCCAGGACCGTAACCCTGGCTGATATCCAGCCCACGAGGAGCCTGCCTGCATCGGCCAAAACCTTGACCGAGGCGACCGGACAGCTCGCCCACACTGCACCAACGCCTCCGGGACCGGGGCGGATAGTGCCGACCTTGATTTGGTCCGGGCTGCACTTAGTAGCCGAAGCTATGGCCTCCCGGACGTCGTCGGCAGTCGTGAAGTCCGCCAGACCCGAAATGCGTACCTCGGCGCACTTGGTCGGCCTGGCTATCTTCACGCCCTCCACCTCACTGAACAAACCCCGCAGCTTCTCAGCTACGACGTCGGCTCTCCTACCGCCTTCTGCCCCCGGGAACTCGAGAATTCGAGCCCCCGTACGGGCGAGGCGCGTTCGGGCACCTACGCCTCCGAGATCGGAGACATCGATGCCCTGTTTGGCCCTCAGGAGAACCTGGCCGTAGCTGAGGCCACGCTCCACTGCCTCCGGCGCCACCGTGATCACCACGGCGGCGGATTTGGGCGGCGTGAGCTTCCTCGGCTTCTTGCCGTCCGTTTGTGGGGCTGCGGCCGCCTTTGCCGCAGCCTTCTTCCTCTTCTTCTTACCTCCCCTCTTTTTCTTCCGGCTCACCGTCTGCCAGCCCTCGATGTCCGGCTGAGCGGAAGTCGAGGGGACGGGAGCCGAGGAGGCAGGTGTAGATGCCTCGGGAGGGGGGGCACGACGAGCCTTAGCTGGGGCCCGCGAGGGCGCCTGCACCGGTCGTAGGGGTGGGAAGTCCACCCTTGGGCCGGCTGCTGCGGGGCCCGCAGGCCGCACGGCCGACGCACTTTGGCTCTGAGGCGAGCGCGCAGTGGCCGCGGACGAGGGCGCCGGTGCCGCCTGCACCCGCCTCATTGCCGCCGTCGTAAGGCGGCGGGGCTCAGGAGGCAGCCTCGCCTCCAACGACTGGAGCTTCGCGTCCATCATGGAACCGATGCTCAGCATTACCTCCCTCATGAACTCCTGCGAGAGCAGGCCCGAGGGAGGTACCATGGAGGGTGAGGGCGTTGGGGCCACCTCTTCTGAATCCGCCGCTGGCACCTCTTCGTGCGCAGCAGGCGATGAAGGCGCAGCAGGCGGCGCCATGGCCGCGGCAGGCGGAGGAACCGGCGCCAACGAAGCCTTCGATAGGCGACGAATCTCCGCCTGCATTTGCTGCATCTCCTCTTGGAGGGTTGCCAGCTCGGCGGCCTGGCGCCTGTTAGCGACTAGGAGCCGCCGCGTCTCGTCTGAGACGGTGCGGTCCGAGAGGGCCTCCACCGCCTCCCGCAGCCCCGAGGCTGCCAGCTTAAGGGCCTTCTGGTACGTCCCTTTTAAGTTGGTTGATTTGGTGGCCACATCAAGAATGATGGCCACACTCTTCATCGACCTGTCTAGCAGCTCTGCTGCCGAGTGCGGGTTTCCACCGGCACTCGAGACGAGTTCGGCAGATAACTGCTCCACCCGCTCGAGCGCGGCCTGCTCCCCATCTGCACGGCGGCGTGCGAGGTCCGCCTTGCGGGTGGCTCCGAGACCCACTGGTCCCGAGCGGCCCCTTGCCGCACTGGAGAGTTTTGCAGGAGGCTGGGTGGTCCCGCCGGACTCGACGGTGCCGTCCAGGGTCTCAACTGAACCCTCCAGTGGGCGCTTCTGCGCCTTCCAAAATTTGGACCAGAGGTTCAACGAGTTCGTTGAACCCCTCGCCGATGATACGGACTCCGTATCCGTCTCCTCCTCCTCACCAACTGAGGCGGCACGGACGCGTGGTGACCGCCGCAGCTCGACCACCGGCTGCCAGAAGGCCGCCGTCCCAATCTGACTGCTCCCAAAGACCGGAGTGGCCTCTGAAAGGTCAGCGTCGCACTGGGCGACTGTGCTCGCTGTGGAGCTCTTCTTTTTTGGTTTTGTTTTGGGTTTTGAGTTTGAATAATCCATAAACTAATCCCACGAGAATGAGACGAAAGGATTACACTTCCCGGGTGACGCTCATTCCGGGAAGCGGGGTACATACTGTGGAGGTCCCCAGGTGTCCACAGGTTTTTACGACTTCGCTGTCGGGTGTTACAGACTTTTCCTTGTCGCGGGCCGGCCAATGAAGGCAAGCCCCGCGTCCTCCGAGATCACATCTTCCCGCATGTGGCTAGCATGCAGGTCCTTGACGATCACCCGGAGATTACGCGACGCGGGAGGGCAGCCACCCCTCCCATCACCGACGGCGGCACGAATGCCTGTCAGCCCCTGCGCGAGCAGTGGGCCGACCCGTCCCTCGATCCTTTCGGATCTGGGATCCTCGCGGATCCCTCGCGGGCCTAGCAGGCCCGCCATACCACGACCCCCTCGTGCAATGGGGTCAGCTAGCCCTGAAAAGGGCTGGAACGTTAGCCGTCGACGTTGACGCCAGCTACTCCAGAGGAGCAATCAATGATGCGTCATCGCCCACGTTGCCCAGGGTGCACCGCGAGGAGGTGTTCCGTCGCACCCCAACCTAACCTAACCTTTTTTTTTTTTTTTTTTTTTTGTTCAGGCAGGAAAAAATGTACCTCATCCGCATACCGCGCAGCGCGGGGACGCCGCGCGGTTATGTGGGGCTCTCACCACACTAAAACAACCTGCCGTGTGCCATACACTGCGACTTAGTGAGTGAACCGTCGGAAATACTTCGCACTCATCGACGGAACACTCAAGCGCCGGCCCGCAAAGGTGCGGTGCGGGCCCGTCTTCTAGGCGATGTCCAGGCACACCGGGACATCACCCCTTCGCGGGGGGCTCTACTGCGGGTGGAGGGCAATCCCCGGCCCATCCACCCGCGGCCCCACTAGGGCGGCATGGGGCGCGAGAATGCGCGTGCACGCCGCCCAGTTCGCGGGCGGCGGATCGCGGATCGGCGGATCGGATCTGCGAGGCCGTCTGCCTCTTTGATCCTCTCCGCCGCCTCCTTCCGCGAGATGACTTCCTCGCAGAAGGACGCGACCGCGGTAAAACACCACACGACGTCGCCGCGGCCGCCGGCCCTGGAGGACTCCCACGCCCAGACCAGGCGTTGAAGTCCCCCATGACCAGCACGTGACCTGAGGTCACCTGCCGCATCGAGGTCTCCAGTCGAAGGACGAAGTCCCCGAAATCGCTCAACCTCCGGTTGGTCGGCAGCGACATCTCCCGGACCCTTGTCTCTTGGCGACAAGGGGGGGAAATGAAGCGCCGTGGAGGCGGCGACTGCCACGCTTCCATCGACCGAATCCGAACCGACCCAATTCGGGCAGCTCGGAACGATACATGGACACGCGGCTACGGCAAGGCCTATGGACCACTGGATGTAGATACCACGATCCATTAATGGAGCGCGGTCTCTACATCCTCCTCCATTTGCGACGGCGACGTCGGTGACACGGCGCTGGTAGCGACCTCGGTCGAGCGACCGGCCCCCAGCTTTGGCGTAGAAGTCGAGGTGCGGGGTTGTCTACAACCCTCACGGCCCAGCAAGTGGTTAGCGGGCAGCTTGCCCGCGGCACATGCTGGGCAGTGAGGGGGGGCGGAGCACTCCGCCGCCTTGTGCCCGGGTTGACCGCAGCGGAAACATAATCCGCTGCAGTCAAAGCAGCTGGTGCATTTAACACGAGCGTGCCCGGCCGCCATGCACTTGTAGCACCTCATGGGCCGGCTATCCAGGACCGTAACCCTGGCTGATATCCAGCCCACGAGGAGCCTGCCTGCATCGGCCAAAACCTTGACCGAGGCGACCGGACAGCTCGCCCACACTGCACCAACGCCTCCGGGACCGGGGCGGATAGTGCCGACCTTGATTTGGTCCGGGCTGCACTTAGTAGCCGAAGCTATGGCCTCCCGGACGTCGTCGGCAGTCGTGAAGTCCGCCAGACCCGAAATGCGTACCTCGGCGCACTTGGTCGGCCTGGCTATCTTCACGCCCTCCACCTCACTGAACAAACCCCGCAGCTTCTCAGCTACGACGTCGGCTCTCCTACCGCCTTCTGCCCCCGGGAACTCGAGAATTCGAGCCCCCGTACGGGCGAGGCGCGTTCGGGCACCTACGCCTCCGAGATCGGAGACATCGATGCCCTGTTTGGCCCTCAGGAGAACCTGGCCGTAGCTGAGGCCACGCTCCACTGCCTCCGGCGCCACCGTGATCACCACGGCGGCGGATTTGGGCGGCGTGAGCTTCCTCGGCTTCTTGCCGTCCGTTTGCGGGGCTGCGGCCGCCTTTGCCGCAGCCTTCTTCCTCTTCTTCTTACCTCCCCTCTTTTTCTTCCGAAGTAGTAGCCGAAGCTATGGCCTCCCGGACGTCGTCGGCAGTCGTGAAGTCCGCCAGACCCGAAATGCGTACCTCAGCGCATTTGGTGGGTCTGGCGATCTTCACGCCCACCACCCCGTCGAACAATCTCCGCAATTTCTGGGCCACGACGTCGGCCCTCCTCGCACCCTCCTCGCCCGGGAACTCGAGGATACGAGCTCCCGTCCGGGCGAGGCGCGTTCGAGCACCAACGCCTCCGATGTCAGAGACGTCAATGCCGCGACGGGCCCGCTGGAGGACCTCGCCGTAGGTGAGACCTCGCTCCACCGCCTCCGGCCCCACCGTGATAACCACGGCGGCGGTTTTCGGCGGCGTTAGCCTCGGCTTCCGGGCCTTTGTGCCACCGGCTTGTGGGGCTGCGGCTACCTCAGCCGCAGTCGTCTTTTCCTTCTTCTTCTTCTTCTTGTTCTTCCTCTTCCTCCGCTCAACCACCTGGAAGCCCTCACTATCCGGTTGAGCGGAGGTAGAGGGAACGGGAGTCGAAGCGGCGACTGTGGGTGCCATAGGAGTGGCGGCACGTTGGGCTCGGGCAGGGGCCCGCGAGGACGCCTGTACTGCCACCGGTCTCAGGGGAGGGAAATTCTCCCTAGGACGAGCTGCTGCAGCAGGTCCCGAGGGTCGCCCCGCCTGGGCACCTTGGCCCTGGTCCGGACGCGTGGCTGCAGCCACGAGGGAAGGCGGCTGCGTCCGTCTCATTGCCGCAGTTGATAGGCGACGCGGTTCCGGAGGCAGCCTCGCCTCCAACGCTTCCAACCGCGCACCTATCATAGGGCCTACGCTGAGCATAATCTCCCTCATCTGCTCCTGTGAGAACAGGGCCGAGGGAGATGCTGAGGGGGGGACCACAGAAGTAGAGGCCAATCTTGGCGCAACAGGCGAAGAGGGCACTACAGGCGATGTAGGCGCTGCAGGCATTGCCACCGGCAAGGCAGATGCAGATACCGACGTGGACGCCAGCTGAGCCTGTGTCAGCCGCCGTATTTCCGCCTCCATCTGCCGCATCTGCTCCTGCAAGTGGAGGTTCTCCGCATTTAAGCGGTTGTACGCCACCCATAGCCGCCGGTTTTCATCATCAACCGTGCGGCCTTGGAGGACCTCCGCATTCTCGAGCAGCGCAGAGGCCGCCACCTTGAGCGCCTTTTGGTAAGTCCCCTTTAGCTGGGACGACTTCGTAGCCACGTCCAAAATTATGGCCACACTCTTTTGGGACCTCTGCAGCAGCTCCGCTGCAGAGTGCGGGTTGCTCCCACGTCCCACGTTCGAGGTGAGCTCGGCAGTAAGCTGCTCAACTCGCCCCAGCGCAGCCTGCTCTTCCTCTTGGCGCCGCTGCGCCAGTTCAGCCTTACGGGTGGCGCCGACTCTCAAGTCCGGGGTGCCCGGCCTCGATCGGCCCCTGCCTGCGCTGGAGAGTTTCGCAGGGGGCGGAAGCACCCCGCTAAACTCAAAGGAGCCATCGAGGTCCTCCGTCGAACCGGCCAGTGGGCGTTTCCGCGCCCCCCAAAATTCCGATGAGAGGTTCAACGAAGTCGTTGAACCCCTCACCGAGGTAGCAGCACTTGAGGAGCCTGCATTCATTTCCGCCTCGCCCAGCGATTGGATGCTGGGTGCACGTGCTAATGCAACCACCGGCTGCCAAAAGGCTGCCGTCCCGACTGTACCACTTCCAGAGGCCGGAGTGGCCTCTGAAAGCTCACCGTCGCATTTAGCGACCTTCTCTGCTTTTGTGCTCGCTCTGGAGCTCTTCTTTTTTGTTTTTGGTTTGGGTTTTAAGTTTGAACTATCCATAAAATTCCCACGAGTAGGAGACGAACTAAATACACTTCCCGGGTGACGCTCATTCCGGGAAGCGGGGTATATACTGTGGAGGTCCCCAGGTGTCCACAGGTTTTTACGACTTCGCTGTCGGGTCTTATAGACTTTTCCTTGTCGCGGGCCGGCCAATTAAGGCAAGCCCCGCGTTCTCCGAGATCACATCTTCCCGCATGTGGCTAGCATGCAGGTCCTTGACGATCACCCGGAGATTACGCGACGCGGGAGGGCAGCCACCCCTCCCATCACCGACGGCGGCACGAATGCCTGTCAGCCCCTGCGCGAGCAGTGGGCCGACCCGTCCCTCGATCCTTTCGGATCTGGGATCCTCGCGGATCCCTCGCGGGCCTAGCAGGCCCGCCATACCACGACCCCCTCGTGCAATGGGGTCAGCTAGCCCTGAAAAGGGCTGGAACGTTAGCCGTCGACGTTGACGCCAGCTACTCCAGAGGAGCAATCAATGATGCGTCATCGCCCACGTTGCCCAGGGTGCACCGCGAGGCGGTGTTCCGTCGCACCCCAACCTTTTTTTTTTTTTTTTTTTTTTTTTTTTTTTTTTTTTTTGTTCAGGCAGGAAAAAATGTACCTCATCCGCATACCGCGCGGCGCGGGGACGCCGCGCGGTTATGTGGGGCTCTCACCACACTAAAACAACCTGCCGTGTGCCATACACCGCGACTTAGTGAGTGGACCGTCGGAAATACTTCGCACTCATCGACGGAACACCCAAGCGCTGGCCCGCAAAGGTGCGGTGCGGGCCCGTCTTCTAGGCGATGTCCAGGCACACCGGGACATCACCCCTTCGCGGGGGGCTCTACTGCGGGTGGAGGGCAAGCCCCGTCCCATCCACCCGCGGCCTCACTACGGCGGCATGAGGCGCAGAAATGCGCGTGCACGCCGCCCAGTTCGCCGGCGGCGGATCGGATCCGCAAGGCCGTCTGCCTCTCTGACCCTCTCCGCCGCCTCTTTCTGCGAGATGACTGCCTCGCAGAAAGACGCGACCGCGGTAAAACTCCTCTCGCTGCGTGCCATGGAGCGCAGGATGGCCGGCAGCGAGAGGTCGACTCCCACTGCTGCCACGAGATCACGGCGCTCCACCGCCCAGGCCGGACAAGCCTCGAGCGTGTGTTGCGCCGTGTCCTCGCGGCAGGGACAGTGATGGCAGGCGGGACTCGATTCCCTCCTAGCGACCGAGTACAGATACTTTCCGAAGCAGCCGTGCTCGGAAAGCATCTGAGTCAGTCGGAAGGAAAGGGTCCCGTGCTGCCTCTCTGTCCACTCGACAATGACCGGCTGGAGCGCCGCCACGGTGCGATGACCAGCACTCGGGGACTCCAGCCGGGACGACCACTTAGCCATGATGGCTTGGCGGGCGGCATCTCGCCACCCGCGAACGTCCTCGGGCGGAGGCCGACTGCCACTCTCCGCCCGATGTTGTGTCGTCTGCCGATATACTTCGGCGAGCACTTCCGCCTCTAGATCCCACGGGGGGGTTCCGGCCAATGCGCAGGCCGCCTCTGTTGACACAGTGCGGTACCCGCGTATGGCCCTGACCGCAACGATGCGTTGGGCCCGCAAGAGACCGGGCCTATTGCGAGCGGTCAGGGCGTCCGCCCACACCGGTGCGCCGTACAGCGCCATCGACCGGATCACCCCGGTATACAACCGTCGGCACCCGATACTGGCTCCGCCCAGGTTCGGCAAAAGCCTCCCCAGGGCGGATGCGGCGCCGACGAGTTTCGGGGCGAGCCTACGGAAGTGCTCGTCGAAGTGCCACCTTGAGTCGATATACAGGCCCAGATATTTTATCTGGGCCCCCACTGGTACGAGGACCGACCGGATCTCGATCGAGGCGCGGGGCGGCGGGCGGCGATAAGGCCCGTGGAAGAGCACGGCCTCCGTCTTTTCCACCGCCACCCGCAGGCCCAACGCCTCGATCCGTCCGACCACCTGGGAAACACCCACGGTGGCGAGGTGCGCCGCCTCCTCGAAACTTTCCCCCGGGGCCGTGACGAGAGTGTCATCCGCGTAGCAGATGACACCCAGCCCGGGAGGAAAGACTCCGCGGAGGACCCAATCATAGCCGATGTTCCACAGGAGCGGCCCTAAGACCGACCCCTGAGGAACACCGCACGACACGGGTCGCTGCAGCACACGTCCGTCGCAGTCCTCGTACAACACACGCCGCTCCTGCAGATAGTCCGCCACCAGTCGCCTCAGGTAGACGGGCACCCCGTGATATCGGAGCGCCTCCCTGATGCAGCTGAACGGCAGACTGTTGAATGCGTTGGCGATGTCCAACGACACCGCCAACATCACTCCGCCGCGGCTCACCACCTCCTCGGAAGCAGCCTTCAGACGCAAGATTGCGTCGATCGTCGAACGCCCCACTCGAAAACCGAATTGGGCGTCCGACAGATCCGGCCCCACTGTAGTAAGGTGCTCGACGATGCGGGCAGCGAGAATTCTCTCGAATAACTTACCCGCCTCGTCGAGCAACACTATGGGCCTGAAGGCTGCAGCCGAATTGGTGGGCCGTCCAGGCTTCTGCAGGAGCACCAGCTTCCCGCTTTTCCAGCAGTCAGGGAACCGTCCGGACGCTAGGCAGGCGTCCAGCAGTTCCCTGAGGCGGTCCTCCATGTGGTCGAGGGCCAGGGCCAACACACGGGCGGGGACCCCGTCAGGCCCGGGGGCGGTGTTCTTCGAACGAATTCGCAGAACAGCCACCCCCACCTCCGCCTCCGTGACGGGCGGAACATCCTCCTGCACTACCCCCTCGTCCTCGGCAAGAACAGCCATGGACGGGGGCGTATGCTCCGCCCGATCCGGGAAAAGGCCCTCGACCACTTCCGCCAGGAAGCTGGGCTGGAGAGTCTCCGTAAGGGGGGGGCCCTGCGCGCGGAGCTTATCACGCGCCGCGCGGTACGGGCGACCCCAGGGGTCACTGTCTAGACTCTCCAGCATCTCGGCTCTGCTGCGCTCCTTGGCAGCATCTATGGCCCGCTTGAAGGTGATTTCGGCCTCCCTGGCCAACTCCCTCAAGCGGACAACCTCTGGGTGTTGGGCGTCTCTGTGACGCCCACGGCTTCGGGTGACGGCCCTCTTGGCGCGGTTAGAGGCCGCGCGGAGGGCCGCCAGCTCCTGGGACCACCAGTAGACCTCCGTCTTCGGAGGCCGACGTCCGACCCGGTGCATGGCCGCGTCGCAGACTGCGGTCAGCGACTCGCGAAAGCGGCCCGCACCGACGTCCACCCCCTCAGTCGGAGGTGGCAAAGACAGCCACGCTTGCACGATGGCTGCCTCCGCTAATTGGTCCCTGTCGAGGCTACCCAAAGCCCACCGCTTATAAGGTGAGATGCTGCCAACCCTGTGACCCCTACTGGCGTCCCGCGATCGAGACAACTCGAATCGGATGTACTGGTGATCCGACCCGGTTGTCTCGTCGTTCAGGACACGCCAGTTCCTTACACGTGTAGCAAGCGCGGGGGTAGTGAACGAAAGGTCCACTATCGACCGCCCCCACGGCTTGATACACGTGGCGGTGGTGCCTCTGTTTAGGAGACTGAGGCCCACCGAGTCTGCCCACTCTGTTACGACATCGCCGCGGCCGCTAGTCTCGGAGGACCCCCACGCCGTAGACCAGGCGTTGAAGTCCCCCATGACCAGCACGTGACCTGAGGTCACTTGCCGCATCGAGGTTTCCAGTCGGAAGATGAATTCCTCGAAATCGCTCAGCCTCCGGTTGGGGGAGAAGTATACACCGTAAACGGTGATACCTCCCCAGTCGGCAGCGACATATCCCGGACCCTTGTCTCTTAGCGACAAGGGGGGGAAACGAAGCGCCGTGGAGGCGACGATTGCCACGTTTCCGTCCACCGAAAATGAACCGACCCAATTGGGGCGGTTCGGGACGATGTACGGATCCGCGGCTACGGCAAGGCCTATGGACCACTGCGCCATGTTTTGCAGGAGGAGGTCCAGCGCACCGGCGCAGTGGTTCAGGTTCACTTGAAGGATGTTGCAGTCACGATCCATTAATGGATCTCGACTACAACATCCTCCTCCATATGCAACGGCGACGACGCTGGTGGCACAGCACCACTGGGAGCGGACTCGGTCGATCGACCAGCTCCCAGTTGTGGCCCGGAAGTCGAAATGCGGGGCTGTTTGCAGCCCTCACGGCCCAGCATGTGGTTTGCGGGCAGATTGCCCGCGGCACACGCCGGGCAGCGAGGGGCGGCAGAGCATTCCGCCGCTTTGTGCCCCGGTTGACCGCAGCGGAAGCACAATCCGCTGCAGTCAAAGCAGCTGGTGCACTTTGGGCGAGCGTGCCCAGGCGCCATACATTTGAAGCACCTCATGGGCCGGCTCGCCAGGACCGTGACCCTGGCTGAAATCCAGCCCACGAGGAGTCTTCCGGCGTCAGCCAAGACCTTGACCGACGCCACCGGGCAGCTCGCCCAAATCGCTCCAACGCCACCGGGACCGGGGCGGATGGGGCCCACCCTGACGTGCTCCGGGCTGCAATTGGTAGCGGAGACTATTGCCTCCCGGACATCGTCAGACGTGGTAAAGTCCGCCAGACCCGAGATGCGCACCTCGGCGCATTTGGTGGGTCTGGCGATCCTCACGCCCTCCACCCCGTCAAACAGACCCCGCAATTTTTGGGCCACGACGTCGGCCCTCCTCGCACCCTCCTCGCCCGGGAACTCTAGGATACGAGCTCCCGTACGGGCAAGGCGCGTCCGAGCACCAACGCCTCCGATATCGGAGACGTCGATGCCGCGACGGGCCCGCTGGAGGACCTCGCCGTAGCTAAGGCCTCGCTCCTGCGCCTCCGGCCCCACCGTGATAACCACGGCGGCGGTTTTTGGCGGCGTCAGCCTCGGCTTCCGGGCCTTTGCGCCACCGGCTTGTGGGGCTGCGGCTGCCTCAGCCGCAGTCTTCTTCTTTTTCCTCTTCTTATTTTTCCTCTTCCTCCGCTCGACCACCTGAAAGCCCTCACTGTCCGGCTGAGCGGAGGTAGAGGGGATGGGAGCAGAGGAGGCAGCCGCAGGTGCCGCAGGAGTGGCACGACGGGTTCGGGCAGGCGCTACAGAGGGTGCCCGCACCACCACCGGTCTTAGGGCAGGGAAATTCTCCCTCGGTCGGGCTGCTGCAGGTCCCGTGGGTAGCCCCGCTTGGGCACCCTGGCCTTGGGCCGGACGCGTCGATGCTGCCGCGAAGGAAGGCGGCTGCGCCACCTGCGTCCTTCTCATCGCCGCGGTTGTCAGGCGACGCGGCTCCGGAGGCAACCTCGCCTCCAGCGCCTCCAATCTGGCCCCTATCATTGGGCCCACACTCAACATTTTTTCCCTCAATTGCTCCTGCGTGAACAGAGCCGAAGGAGATGCTGAGGGGGCCGTAGGCCCGGATTCCATCCTTGATGGTGACGCAGGCGCCACAGGTGATGCGGGAGCCACTGTCGATGCAGGCGCTATCACCGTTGCAGATGCCGACGCAGACCCCTGCTGGGCCTTAGTTAGACGACGTATCTCCACCTGCATTTGGCGCATCTGCTCCTGCAGGTGGAGGTTCTCCGCACTTAAGCGGTTATACGCTACCCAAAGCCGCCGGTTCTCGTCATCAACCGTGCGGCCTTGGAGGACCTCCGCATTCTCAAGAAGCGCTGAGGCTGCCACCTTAAGGGCCTTTTGGTAGGTGCCCTTAAGTTGAGAAGACTTGGTGGCCACATCTAAAATGATGGCCACACTTTTCTTCGATCTCTGCAGCAGTTCCGCTGCAGAGTGCGGATTACAGTCCCCGCTCGCGGTGAGTTCGGCGGTAAGTTGTTCCACCCGCCCGAGTGCTGCCTGTTCTTCTTCTTGGCGACGTTGCGCCAGTTCGGCTTTGCGGGAGGAGCCGCCTCTCGGTTCCGGAGTACCCGGCCTTGAGAGACCCCTTCCCGCGCTGGAAAGTTTGGCTGGGGGTGGAATTACCCCGCTGGCGAAACCGCTCAGCCCCTCCACTGACAATTCCAGCGGGCGCTTTTGCGCCTTCCAATGCTTCGAGGGGAGGTTCAACGAAGTCGTTGAACCCCCCGCCGAGCTGGCGGCACCAGACGCTCCCGCGTCGTCAATCTCCGGTTCGCCATCTGAGGCGGAATGGATGCGGGGAGTACGCGGTATGGCAACCACTGGC
The DNA here is from genome assembly GCA_946251805.1 of Cybosia mesomella. Taxonomy (NCBI): domain Eukaryota; kingdom Metazoa; phylum Arthropoda; class Insecta; order Lepidoptera; family Erebidae; genus Cybosia; species Cybosia mesomella. Next base: position 24,617 of record OX276390.1, read on the forward strand.
TGCCAAAAGGCCGCTGTCCCAATTTGACCGCTCCCAAAGGCCGGAGTGGCCTCTGATAGCTCAGCGTCGCTTTTAGCGAGGTCATCTGCTGTTCTGCTCGCTCTGGAGCTCTTCTTTTTTGATTTGGGTTTTTGGGTTTTTGTTTTAAGAATATCCATAAAAGTCCCACGAGTAGGAGACGAACTAAATACACTTCCCGGGTGACGCTCATTCCGGGAAGCGGGGTACATACTGTGGAGGTCCCCAGGTGTCCACAGGTTTTTACGACTTCGCTGTCGGGTCTTATAGACTTTTCCTTGTCGCGGGCCGGCCAACTAAGGCAAGCCCCGCGTCCTCCGAGATCACATCTTCCCGCATGTGGCTAGCATGCAGGTCCTTGACGATCACCCGGAGATTACGCGACGCGGGAGGGCAGCCACCCCTCCCATCACCGACGGCGGCACGAATGCCTGTCAGCCCCTGCGCGAGCAGTGGGCCGACCCGTCCCTCGATCCTTTCGGATCTGGGATCCTCGCGGATCCCTCGCGGGCCTAGCAGGCCCGCCATACCACGACCCCCTCGTGCAATGGGGTCAGCTAGCCCTGAAAAGGGCTGGAACGTTAGCCGTCGACGTTGACGCCAGCTACTCCAGAGGAGCAATCAATGATGCGTCATCGCCCACGTTGCCCAGGGTGCACCGCGAGGAGGTGTTCCGTCGCACCCCACCCCAACCTTTTTTTTTTTTTTTTTTGTTTAGGCAGGAAAAAATGTACCTTCCGCATACCGCGCAGCGCGGGGACGCCGCGCGGTTATGTGGGGCTCTCACCACACTAAAACCTGCCGTGTGCCATACACCGCGACTTAGTGAGTGAACCGTCGGAAATACTTCGCACTCATCGACGGAACACCCAAGCGCTGGCCCGCAAAGGTGCGGTGCGGGCCCGTCTTCTAGGCGATGTCCAGGCACACCGGGACATCACCCCTTCGCGGGGGGCTCTACTGCGGGTGGAGGGCAAGCCCCGTCCCATCCACCCGCGGCCTCACTACGGCGGCATGAGGCGCAGAAATGCGCGTGCACGCCGCCCAGTTCGCCGGCGGCGGATCGGATCCGCAAGGCCGTCTGCCTCTCTGATCCTCTCCGCCGCCTCCTTCTGCGAGATGACTGCCTCGCAGAAAGACGCGACCGCGGTAAAACTCCTCTCGCTGCGTGCCATGGAGTGCAGGATGGCCGGCAGCGAGAGGTCGACTCCCACTGCTGCCACGAGATCACGGCGCTCCACCGCCCAGGCCGGACAAGCCTCGAGCGTGTGTTGCGCCGTGTCCTCGCGGCAGGGACAGTGATGGCAGGCGGGACTCGATTCCCTCCTAGCGACCGAGTACAGATACTTTCCGAAACAGCCGTGCTCGGAAAGCATCTGAGTCAGTCGGAAGGAAAGGGTCCCGTGCTGCCTCTCCGTCCACTCGACAATGACCGGCTGGAGCGCCGCCACAGTGCGATGACCAGCACTCGGGGACTCCAGCCGGGACGACCACTTAGCCATGATGGCTTGGCGGGCGGCATCTCGCCACCCGCGAACGTCCTCGGGCGGAGGCCGACTGCCACTCTCCGCCCGATGTTGTGTCGTCTGCCGATATACTTCGGCGAGCACTTCCGCCTCTAGATCCCACGGGGGGGTTCCGGCCAATGCGCAGGCCGCTTCTGTCGAAACGGTGCGGTACCCGCGTATGGCCCTGACCGCCACGATGCGTTGGGCCCGCAAGAGACCGGGCCTATTGCGGGCGGTCAGGGCGTCCGCCCACACCGGTGCGCCGTACAGCGCCATCGACCGGATCACCCCGGTATACAACCGTCGGCACCCGATACTGGCTCCGCCCAGGTTTGGCAAAAGCCTCCCCAGGGCGGATGCGGCGCCGACGAGTTTCGGGGCGAGCCTACGGAAGTGCTCGTCGAAGTGCCACCTTGAGTCGATATACAGGCCCAGATACTTTATCTGGGCCCCCACTGGTACGAGGACCGACCGGATCTCGATCGAGGCGCGGGGCGGCGGGCGGCGATAAGGCCCGTGGAAGAGCACGGCCTCCGTCTTCTCCACCGCCACCCGCAGGCCCAACGCCTCGATCCGTCCGACCACCTGGGAGACACCCACGGTGGCGAGGTGCGCCGCCTCCTCGAAACTTTCCCCCGGGGCCGTGACGAGAGTGTCATCCGCGTAGCAGATGACACCCAGCCCGGGAGGAAAGACTCCGCGGAGGACCCAATCATAGCCGATGTTCCACAGGAGCGGCCCTAAGACCGACCCCTGAGGAACACCGCACGACACGGGTCGCTGCAGCACACGTCCGTCGCAGTCCTCGTACGACACACGCCGCTCCTGCAGATAGTCCGCCACCAGCCGCCTCAGGTAGACGGGCACCCCGTGATAGCGGAGCGCCTCCCTGATGCAGCTGAACGGCAGACTGTTGAATGCGTTGGCGATGTCCAACGACACCGCCAACATCACTCCGCCGCGGCTCACCACCTCCTCGGAAGCAGCCCTCAGACGCAAGATTGCGTCGATCGTCGAACGCCCCACTCGGAAACCGAATTGGGCGTCCGACAGATCTGGCCCTACTGTAGTGAGGTGCTCGACGATGCGGGCAGCGAGAATTCTCTCGAATAACTTGCCCGCCTCGTCGAGCAACACTATGGGCCTGAAGGCTGCAGCCGAATTGGTGGGCCGTCCAGGCTTCTGCAGGAGCACCAGCTTCCCGCTTTTCCAGCAGTCAGGGAACCGTCCGGACGCTAGGCAGGCGTCCAGCAGTTCCCTGAGGCGGTCCTCCATGTGATCGAGGGCCAGGGCCAACACACGGGCAGGGACCCCGTCAGGCCCGGGAGCGGTGTTCTTCGAACGGATTCGAAGAACAGCCACCCCCACCTCCGCCTCCGTGACGGGCGGAACATCCTCCTGCACTACCCCCTCATCCTCGGCTAGAACAGCCATGGACGGGGGCGTATGCTCCGCCCGATCCGGGAAAAGGCCCTCGACCACTTCCGCCAGGAAGCTGGGCTGGAGAGTCTCCGTAAGGGGGGGGCCCTGCGCGCGGAGCTTATCACGCGCCGCGCGGTACGGGCGACCCCAGGGGTCACTGTCTAGACTCTCCAGCATCTCGGCTCTGCTGCGCTCCTTGGCAGCATCTATGGCCCGCTTGAAGGTGATTTCGGCCTCCCTGGCCAACTCCCTCAAGCGGACAACCTCTGGGTGTTGGGCGTCTCTGTGACGCCCACGGCTTCGGGTGACGGCCCTCTTGGCGCGGTTAGAGGCCGCGCGGAGGGCCGCCAGCTCCTGGGACCACCAGTAGACCTCCGTCTTCGGAGGCCGACGTCCGACCCGGTGCATGGCCGCGTCGCAGACTGCGGTCAGCGACTCGCGAAAGCGGCCCGCACCGACGTCCACCCCCTCAGTCGGAGGTGGCAAAGACAGCCACGCTTGCACGATGGCTGCCTCCGCTAATTGGTCCCTGTCGAGGCTACCCAAAGCCCACCGCTTATAAGGTGAGATGCTGCCAACCCTGTGACCCCTACTGGCGTCCCGCGATCGAGACAACTCGAATCGGATGTACTGGTGATCCGACCCGGTTGTCTCGTCGTTCAGGACACGCCAGTTCCTTACACGTGTAGCAAGCGCGGGGGTAGTGAACGAAAGGTCCACTATCGACCGCCCCCACGGCTTGATACACGTGGCGGTGGTGCCTCTGTTTAGGAGACTGAGGCCCACCGAGTCTGCCCACTCTGTTACGACATCGCCGCGGCCGCTAGTCTCGGAGGACCCCCACGCCGTAGACCAGGCGTTGAAGTCCCCCATGACCAGCACGTGACCTGAGGTCACTTGCCGCATCGAGGTTTCCAGTCGGAAGATGAATTCCTCGAAATCGCTCAGCCTCCGGTTGGGGGAGAAGTATACACCGTAAACGGTGATACCTCCCCAGTCGGCAGCGACATATCCCGGACCCTTGTCTCTTAGCGACAAGGGGGGGAAACGAAGCGCCGTGGAGGCGACGATTGCCACGTTTCCGTCCACCGAAAATGAACCGACCCAATTGGGGCGGTTCGGGACGATGTACGGATCCGCGGCTACGGCAAGGCCTATGGACCACTGCGCCATGTTTTGCAGGAGGAGGTCCAGCGCACCGGCGCAGTGGTTCAGGTTCACTTGAAGGATGTTGCAGTCACGATCCATTAATGGATCTCGACTACAACATCCTCCTCCATATGCAACGGCGACGACGCTGGTGGCACAGCACCACTGGGAGCGGACTCGGTCGATCGACCAGCTCCCAGTTGTGGCCCGGAAGTCGAAATGCGGGGCTGTTTGCAGCCCTCACGGCCCAGCATGTGGTTTGCGGGCAGATTGCCCGCGGCACACGCCGGGCAGCGAGGGGCGGCAGAGCATTCCGCCGCTTTGTGCCCCGGTTGACCGCAGCGGAAGCACAATCCGCTGCAGTCAAAGCAGCTGGTGCACTTTGGGCGAGCGTGCCCAGGCGCCATACATTTGAAGCACCTCATGGGCCGGCTCGCCAGGACCGTGACCCTGGCTGAAATCCAGCCCACGAGGAGTCTTCCGGCGTCAGCCAAGACCTTGACCGACGCCACCGGGCAGCTCGCCCAAATCGCTCCAACGCCACCGGGACCGGGGCGGATGGGGCCCACCCTGACGTGCTCCGGGCTGCAATTGGTAGCGGAGACTATTGCCTCCCGGACATCGTCAGACGTGGTAAAGTCCGCCAGACCCGAGATGCGCACCTCGGCGCATTTGGTGGGTCTGGCGATCCTCACGCCCTCCACCCCGTCAAACAGACCCCGCAATTTTTGGGCCACGACGTCGGCCCTCCTCGCACCCTCCTCGCCCGGGAACTCTAGGATACGAGCTCCCGTACGGGCAAGGCGCGTCCGAGCACCAACGCCTCCGATATCGGAGACGTCGATGCCGCGACGGGCCCGCTGGAGGACCTCGCCGTAGCTAAGGCCTCGCTCCTGCGCCTCCGGCCCCACCGTGATAACCACGGCGGCGGTTTTTGGCGGCGTCAGCCTCGGCTTCCGGGCCTTTGCGCCACCGGCTTGTGGGGCTGCGGCTGCCTCAGCCGCAGTCTTCTTCTTTTTCCTCTTCTTATTTTTCCTCTTCCTCCGCTCGACCACCTGAAAGCCCTCACTGTCCGGCTGAGCGGAGGTAGAGGGGATGGGAGCAGAGGAGGCAGCCGCAGGTGCCGCAGGAGTGGCACGACGGGTTCGGGCAGGCGCTACAGAGGGTGCCCGCACCACCACCGGTCTTAGGGCAGGGAAATTCTCCCTCGGTCGGGCTGCTGCAGGTCCCGTGGGTAGCCCCGCTTGGGCACCCTGGCCTTGGGCCGGACGCGTCGATGCTGCCGCGAAGGAAGGCGGCTGCGCCACCTGCGTCCTTCTCATCGCCGCGGTTGTCAGGCGACGCGGCTCCGGAGGCAACCTCGCCTCCAGCGCCTCCAATCTGGCCCCTATCATTGGGCCCACACTCAACATTTTTTCCCTCAATTGCTCCTGCGTGAACAGAGCCGAAGGAGATGCTGAGGGGGCCGTAGGCCCGGATTCCATCCTTGATGGTGACGCAGGCGCCACAGGTGATGCGGGAGCCACTGTCGATGCAGGCGCTATCACCGTTGCAGATGCCGACGCAGACCCCTGCTGGGCCTTAGTTAGACGACGTATCTCCACCTGCATTTGGCGCATCTGCTCCTGCAGGTGGAGGTTCTCCGCACTTAAGCGGTTATACGCTACCCAAAGCCGCCGGTTCTCGTCATCAACCGTGCGGCCTTGGAGGACCTCCGCATTCTCAAGAAGCGCTGAGGCTGCCACCTTAAGGGCCTTTTGGTAGGTGCCCTTAAGTTGAGAAGACTTGGTGGCCACATCTAAAATGATGGCCACACTTTTCTTCGATCTCTGCAGCAGTTCCGCTGCAGAGTGCGGATTACAGTCCCCGCTCGCGGTGAGTTCGGCGGTAAGTTGTTCCACCCGCCCGAGTGCTGCCTGTTCTTCTTCTTGGCGACGTTGCGCCAGTTCGGCTTTGCGGGAGGAGCCGCCTCTCGATCTCCGGTTCGCCATCTGAGGCGGAATGGATGCGGGGAGTACGCGGTATGGCAACCACTGGCTGCCAAAAGGCCGCTGTCCCAATTTGACCGCTCCCAAAGGCCGGAGTGGCCTCTGATAGCTCAGCGTCGCTTTTAGCGAGGTCATCTGCTGTTCTGCTCGCTCTGGAGCTCTTCTTTTTTGATTTGGGTTTTTGGGTTTTTGTTTTAAGAATATCCATAAAAGTCCCACGAGTAGGAGACGAACTAAATACACTTCCCGGGTGACGCTCATTCCGGGAAGCGGGGTACATACTGTGGAGGTCCCCAGGTGTCCACAGGTTTTTACGACTTCGCTGTCGGGTCTTATAGACTTTTCCTTGTCGCGGGCCGGCCAACTAAGGCAAGCCCCGCGTCCTCCGAGATCACATCTTCCCGCATGTGGCTAGCATGCAGGTCCTTGACGATCACCCGGAGATTACGCGACGCGGGAGGGCAGCCACCCCTCCCATCACCGACGGCGGCACGAATGCCTGTCAGCCCCTGCGCGAGCAGTGGGCCGACCCGTCCCTCGATCCTTTCGGATCTGGGATCCTCGCGGATCCCTCGCGGGCCTAGCAGGCCCGCCATACCACGACCCCCTCGTGCAATGGGGTCAGCTAGCCCTGAAAAGGGCTGGAACGTTAGCCGTCGACGTTGACGCCAGCTACTCCAGAGGAGCAATCAATGATGCGTCATCGCCCACGTTGCCCAGGGTGCACCGCGAGGAGGTGTTCCGTCGCACCCCACCCCAACCTTTTTTTTTTTTTTTTTTGTTTAGGCAGGAAAAAATGTACCTTCCGCATACCGCGCAGCGCGGGGACGCCGCGCGGTTATGTGGGGCTCTCACCACACTAAAACCTGCCGTGTGCCATACACCGCGACTTAGTGAGTGAACCGTCGGAAATACTTCGCACTCATCGACGGAACACCCAAGCGCTGGCCCGCAAAGGTGCGGTGCGGGCCCGTCTTCTAGGCGATGTCCAGGCACACCGGGACATCACCCCTTCGCGGGGGGCTCTACTGCGGGTGGAGGGCAAGCCCCGTCCCATCCACCCGCGGCCTCACTACGGCGGCATGAGGCGCAGAAATGCGCGTGCACGCCGCCCAGTTCGCCGGCGGCGGATCGGATCCGCAAGGCCGTCTGCCTCTCTGATCCTCTCCGCCGCCTCCTTCTGCGAGATGACTGCCTCGCAGAAAGACGCGACCGCGGTAAAACTCCTCTCGCTGCGTGCCATGGAGTGCAGGATGGCCGGCAGCGAGAGGTCGACTCCCACTGCTGCCACGAGATCACGGCGCTCCACCGCCCAGGCCGGACAAGCCTCGAGCGTGTGTTGCGCCGTGTCCTCGCGGCAGGGACAGTGATGGCAGGCGGGACTCGATTCCCTCCTAGCGACCGAGTACAGATACTTTCCGAAACAGCCGTGCTCGGAAAGCATCTGAGTCAGTCGGAAGGAAAGGGTCCCGTGCTGCCTCTCCGTCCACTCGACAATGACCGGCTGGAGCGCCGCCACAGTGCGATGACCAGCACTCGGGGACTCCAGCCGGGACGACCACTTAGCCATGATGGCTTGGCGGGCGGCATCTCGCCACCCGCGAACGTCCTCGGGCGGAGGCCGACTGCCACTCTCCGCCCGATGTTGTGTCGTCTGCCGATATACTTCGGCGAGCACTTCCGCCTCTAGATCCCACGGGGGGGTTCCGGCCAATGCGCAGGCCGCTTCTGTCGAAACGGTGCGGTACCCGCGTATGGCCCTGACCGCCACGATGCGTTGGGCCCGCAAGAGACCGGGCCTATTGCGGGCGGTCAGGGCGTCCGCCCACACCGGTGCGCCGTACAGCGCCATCGACCGGATCACCCCGGTATACAACCGTCGGCACCCGATACTGGCTCCGCCCAGGTTTGGCAAAAGCCTCCCCAGGGCGGATGCGGCGCCGACGAGTTTCGGGGCGAGCCTACGGAAGTGCTCGTCGAAGTGCCACCTTGAGTCGATATACAGGCCCAGATACTTTATCTGGGCCCCCACTGGTACGAGGACCGACCGGATCTCGATCGAGGCGCGGGGCGGCGGGCGGCGATAAGGCCCGTGGAAGAGCACGGCCTCCGTCTTCTCCACCGCCACCCGCAGGCCCAACGCCTCGATCCGTCCGACCACCTGGGAGACACCCACGGTGGCGAGGTGCGCCGCCTCCTCGAAACTTTCCCCCGGGGCCGTGACGAGAGTGTCATCCGCGTAGCAGATGACACCCAGCCCGGGAGGAAAGACTCCGCGGAGGACCCAATCATAGCCGATGTTCCACAGGAGCGGCCCTAAGACCGACCCCTGAGGAACACCGCACGACACGGGTCGCTGCAGCACACGTCCGTCGCAGTCCTCGTACGACACACGCCGCTCCTGCAGATAGTCCGCCACCAGCCGCCTCAGGTAGACGGGCACCCCGTGATAGCGGAGCGCCTCCCTGATGCAGCTGAACGGCAGACTGTTGAATGCGTTGGCGATGTCCAACGACACCGCCAACATCACTCCGCCGCGGCTCACCACCTCCTCGGAAGCAGCCCTCAGACGCAAGATTGCGTCGATCGTCGAACGCCCCACTCGGAAACCGAATTGGGCGTCCGACAGATCTGGCCCTACTGTAGTGAGGTGCTCGACGATGCGGGCAGCGAGAATTCTCTCGAATAACTTGCCCGCCTCGTCGAGCAACACTATGGGCCTGAAGGCTGCAGCCGAATTGGTGGGCCGTCCAGGCTTCTGCAGGAGCACCAGCTTCCCGCTTTTCCAGCAGTCAGGGAACCGTCCGGACGCTAGGCAGGCGTCCAGCAGTTCCCTGAGGCGGTCCTCCATGTGATCGAGGGCCAGGGCCAACACACGGGCAGGGACCCCGTCAGGCCCGGGAGCGGTGTTCTTCGAACGGATTCGAAGAACAGCCACCCCCACCTCCGCCTCCGTGACGGGCGGAACATCCTCCTGCACTACCCCCTCATCCTCGGCTAGAACAGCCATGGACGGGGGCGTATGCTCCGCCCGATCCGGGAAAAGGCCCTCGACCACTTCCGCCAGGAAGCTGGGCTGGAGAGTCTCCGTAAGGGGGGGGCCCTGCGCGCGGAGCTTATCACGCGCCGCGCGGTACGGGCGACCCCAGGGGTCACTGTCTAGACTCTCCAGCATCTCGGCTCTGCTGCGCTCCTTGGCAGCATCTATGGCCCGCTTGAAGGTGATTTCGGCCTCCCTGGCCAACTCCCTCAAGCGGACAACCTCTGGGTGTTGGGCGTCTCTGTGACGCCCACGGCTTCGGGTGACGGCCCTCTTGGCGCGGTTAGAGGCCGCGCGGAGGGCCGCCAGCTCCTGGGACCACCAGTAGACCTCCGTCTTTGGAGGCCGACGTCCGACCCGGTGCATGGCCGCGTCGCAAACTGCGGTCAGCGACTCGCGAAAGCGGCCCGCACCGACGTCCACCCCCTCAGTCGGAGGTGGCAAAGACAGCCACGCTTGCACGATGGCTGCCTCCGCTAATTGGTCCCTGTCGAAACTACCCAAAGCCCACCGCTTAAAAGGTGAGATGCTGCCAACCCTGTGACCCCTACTGGCGTCCCGCGATCGAGACAACTCGAATCGGATGTACTGGTGATCCGACCCGGTTGTCTCGTCGTTCAGGACACGCCAGTTCCTTACACGTGTAGCAAGCGCGGGGGTAGTGAACGAGAGGTCCACTATCGACCGCCCCCACGGCTTGATACACGTGGCGGTGGTGCCTCTGTTTAGGAGACAGAGGCCCACCGAGTCTGCCCACTCTGTTACGACGTCGCCGCGGCCGCTAGTCTCGGAGGACCCCCACGCCGTAGACCAGGCGTTGAAGTCCCCCATGACCAGCACGTGACCTGAGGTCACTTGCCGCATCGAGGTTTCCAGTCGGAAGATGAATTCCTCGAAATCGCTCAACCTCCGGTTGGGGGAGAAGTATACACCGTAAACGGTGATACCTCCCCAGTCGGCAGCGACATATCCCGGACCCTTGTCTCTTAGCGACAAGGGGGGGAAATGAAGCGCCGTGGAGGCGACGATTGCCACGTTTCCGTCCACCGAAAATGAACCGACCCAATTGGGGCGGTTCGGGACGATGTACGGATCCGCGGCTACGGCAAGGCCTATGGACCACTGCGCCATGTTTTGCAGACGGGTTAGGGACCTGGTCTTGGAAGCGGAGCTTCGCGCTGCGTGGCAGGCCGCCCGTGCGGTCTACAGCGCAGCGATCAAGTCGGCTAAGGAGGAGGCCTGGAGGGAGTGGCTTGAGACACTCGACAGAGATCCATGGGGGCGGCCATACAAGGTCATGAGCCACAAGCTCCGACCGTGGGCGCCCCCACTCACCAGGTCTCTGGAGCCCTCGTTCGTAGGACAAGTGGTCAGCACCCTATTTCCGGCGGCAGACGAATGGGTCCCTCCGACCATGTCGTCACGTAACCAGGAGCCAACAGCGGCGGAGGTCATTCCTCCCGTGTCCGAGGAGGAACTGGAGGTGGCCGTTCTGCGACTCAAGGCGAAGAACGGCGCCCCAGGCCCGGACGGAGTACCTGGACGGCTGATCACCTCGGTGATGCCGATTATCGGGGAGGATACGCGATCCCTCATGACGGAATGTCTGACGGGGGGGAGATTCCCGCGTACTTGGAAGATCGGGAAGCTCGTTCTTCTCGGTAAGAACGGCCGCCCAAAAGAGTCACCGTCGGCCTACCGCCCGATAGTACTGCTTGGCGAGATGAGCAAGCTGTTCGAGCGGGTGATCAGTGCTCGTCTCGTCAAGCACCTGGAGGGGGTAGGACCAGACTTGCACGACGGTCAATTTGGTTTTCGCCGCGGGAGGTCAACCCTAGATGCCATTTCGCACTTGCGGGAACGCGTGGGGGAGGCAGTCGACCAGGGAGAAGTGGTCCTTGCGGTTTCGCTGGATATCGCGAATGCGTTTAACACGCTTCCTTGGGCGACTGTCGCGGAGGCACTTAGGTATCACAAGGTTCCCGAGTACCTTAGGCAAGTGCTCGGGGACTACTTCGTCGGGCGCGCGATCACGTATCCGTCACGCGATCGGCTCGTCCGGCGAGAGATGTCATGCGGTGTTCCACAGGGGTCGGTCCTCGGCCCTCTCCTGTGGAACATCGGATTCGACTGGGTCCTGCGCGGTGCAAATCTCCGGGGAGTCGGTATACTTTGTTATGCCGATGATACCCTGGTCACCGCGCGGGCCCCTAATTTTCGCGATGCGGCGGTGCTGGCCACGGCCGGTGTGGCGCAAGTAGTGCGCCGCATCAAGGCGCTCGGGCTCCGGGTGGCTCTCGAAAAATCTGAGGCTCTGTTTTTCCACGGGCCTCGGAGACCTCCACCCGTAGGCGCAAAAATCGTAGTAGGGGGCACCCCTATCGCTGTCGGGTCGAGGATGAAGTATTTAGGACTCGTTCTTGACGGTCGGTGGGGGTTTGTGGAGCACTTTCGGCAACTGGCTCCGAAACTTTTAGCCTACGCCGGAATGCTCGCAAGGCTCCTCCCCAATAAAGGGGGACCTGGTAGTGCGTGCCGTCGCCTGTACGACGGAGTGTTGCGTTCGAAAGCACTGTACGGTGCGCCGATATGGGCAGATGCTCTGAGCGCTCAGAATATGGTCTTGCTGCGGCGCCCGCAGCGAGCCATAGCGCAAAGAGCGGCTCGGGCGTACTGCACGGTGTCGTACGAGGCGGCTTGCGCAATCGCAGCCAGTCTACCGTGGGATCTCGAGGCTGGGGTACTGTCGCAGGTTTACCGGCGAAGTACTCTGGTACGCAGGGGCGGGGGTTGGCCAACCGTGGAGGAGATCGGAAGCTGGAGAGCGCAAGCTCGCGACGTTCTCTTCGACAGGTGGTCGGCCCGACTAGAGGGGTCCGCGGTGGGGAAGGAACTGGTTTCGGCCATCCAACCCATTCTGCGGCCCTACACGACAAGACCTCTCGCTGCCGGCCGTGGTTCGCGCCATGGTCGACAACGAAGAGGGCTGGGCCGCCGTCGTCTCATTCGCTGAGACAGTCATGACGGCAAAACGAGAGACGCTCAGAGAGAGGGAACGTAGCAGTTTGACGCTTCCTCCTCGCCGGCCCACAGCGTCGGGGCGGCGGCGTATGCAGTACGCCAGCCGCCTGGCCTTGGAAGGAGGATCGGGGGATCCACCGACCTAATAATGGCCCCGCGATGTGGCGCCCCTAGTGTTCAGGGGGCGCTAACATGTGACGTTACAGGGGAAGGGCACTGGCCCAACCCCTGGGAGTCGAGCCCGCTCGTTGGGCAACGCCGGCCGGATCGCAGTGAGCAAACGCCTGCCTATCCTGTGATCTGACCTGAAGGCGATGAAGTGGACATCGTGAGGTTTAGTGGGTATGCCCCGAAGAGGTGAGTCCCACATACGGCCTCCAGATACCCCCCATATCGGAGGTAGCATGCCTAATAGCATTCCTCACGTAAAAAAAAAAAAAAAAAAAACCTGGGGCGGGCCCCCGTAAGTGAGCTGTGAGTACGTCCTTGTCGTCCGGCCCTGGACCCCGACCTGACCACCGTAACGGAGTGGCAGGCGGGTGACCGAATCTCTGGCTCGATACTTGAGGGGCATTTAGAGCGATCAGTTACTTCTGAGCTTGCGGTACTTTTCAGTACCAACAAAACGGTGCTTCTCAGCGCCAATACGGTTAGAGGTCGTCTGACATCGGAAACGATGTCTGACGAGTGTTCTGGCCCTCAGGGGGCGGGGAGTGGGACTGAGAGGTCCCGCTCTCCTCTCCGAGGTGCGCGTGACCCTAAGGGGACGGGGAAAGGGGCCGAAAGGCCCCGATCTCCCCTCCTGGGGGCTTTTAACCCTGAGGGGTCGGGGAGAGGGACCGAAAGGTCTCAATCCTCCCTCCCAGGGGTTTGCAAGGAGGCGCGCGTCCTACTGCCTCGTCTAGGCGCTAGGACGCAAACTCTGTCGGAGTCTTCTACCGACACCAGCGTCGGCACGGTGGTGTCTGTCGACTCGCGGCCGTCCTCCCCGGGCAGACTTTGGCGGAAACGCTTAAACTCTGCGTCGGACGGGGACTGCTCCGAGTCGGGAGACCGTGTGGATGCCGCTGAGGTCGGTGGCAAGAAACTGCGCGGTCGTCCCCCGACCACAGGCCAGTATGTCGGCCTGGCGAAAGCCAAGGCCGAGCTCAACCTGGCCAAGGAGCGAGAGCTCCAACTTCGGGCAGAGGAGGAACTGGCGGGGGAGCTGCGGCAGCAGAAGGAGTCATTCCTTCTAAAACCACACAAACCGCAAACCGAGTCGACCGTGTCAGCTGCTCACCTTCGGGCTGAGGAGTTGACGCAAGCCATAGAGGCAGCCGTAGGGACCGTTCAGACGGTGGCGAAGAAATCGTCCCGTCTGAAGGGTCAATATGTGCGGGACCTCAATCTCGCGGCAAGCTCTATCTTGGAGTACGCTCGCGAGTTGAGGTCTCGCACTGAGACGGACGAGGTGGCCAGGCTTCAGGCCGAGCTGGTCACCCTCCGAGCTGAGATAGGTGTTTTGAGGGAGCGGGCGGACTCGGCTCCCCTCACTATGAGTCGCGACGAGATCGCCTTTATGGTTGATGCGCGGCTCGAGGGGATACAGGACCGCCTGTTACCCGAGAAACGGCTCCGTCCTCCGCTTCAGGCGGACATACGGAATGCTGCCGCAGCTGCCTCCGCGTCCTCTTCGGCCATAGGCGTCGAAGAGCCAGCGCTCCCCGCGTCGGCGCCCACCGCACCCCCCGCGTCTAAGGCCAAGGCTAAGGCCAAGGCCAAGGCCGCTCGCGGGGCGACACCTGTGGTGGCCACACCTGCGGCATCTACGCCTAAGCAGGCGCCACCTAAGGTGGCCAAACCCGCGGCGTCCGTGCCTGAGCAGGCACAACCTTCGAGGTTGCCTTCAACCTCGGAGACTGCCCCAGGCAACAAAAAAAAGAAAACGAGGAAGAGTGCTGCTGCCAAACAGGCAGCTGCTGCTCACCAACCTCGTCCGCTGCCACCTCCCCCCTCGTCGATGGACGAGGGATGGACTCTGGTGGCCAAGCGGGGCCCCACTAAGCCGGCAGCGAAACCCGCTCCGGCTGTGGCCCCAAAAAAGGCGAGCCCTAAACTCCGCCCCCCGCGAACGGCTGCAGTGGTCATCACCCTGCAGCCTGGCGCGGTGGAGCAGGGCGCAACATATGCGGCCGTCCTTGCGGAGGCGGAAAAATCCATCGATCTCAAAGGCCTAGGGATCGATGGTGTCCGCTTCCGCAAGGCGGCGACGGGGGCACGGATCCTCGAGGTGGCTGGCGCCGGTAACGCCGAAAAGGCGAACGGGCTAGCCACCGAGCTCAAAAAAGTTTTGGGCGACGTGGTCCGCGTATCTCGACCGGAAAAATGTGCAGAACTGCGCATTTCCGGGCTGGATGACGCGGCCACTAAAGCGAAAGTGGCATCGGCCATAGCAGCCAAGGGAGGGTGTGCCACAGAGGCCGTAAAGGTTGGCGAGATCAATCGCCCACCTGGTAGGCTGGGGTCGGTCTGGGTTAAGTGCCCTACCGCCGCAGCCCAAAGGGTGACCGATGGTCGCCGAATCTTGGTCGGGTGGTCGGTCGTCCGACCAACACTCCTAGAGCCCAGACAGCAGCGGTGCTTCCGCTGTCTGGAACCGGGCCACATCGGAGTGAAGTGCACTGTGGGCATCGACCGCAGTGGGCTTTGCTTCAACTGCGGTAAGCCCGGCCATGCGGCCGCAGCGTGCACTGCCGAACCCCACTGTCCGATATGCGCGGCAGGGGGCAAGGCGTCTGGTCACCGGCTGGGCAGCAAAGACTGCGCAGCGGGTGACCAGAAGCGGGGCAAGCGACCCCAGGGACGGCAGGCGGCGAAGGGTGGCCCCGTGGCGCCCTCGCAGTCTGTCGATCTCTCGCAGACCGAGGAGGCGATGGATACGGCCCACTCATAAATGGCGACTATCTCCTTCCTGCAGGCGAACATCAACCACTGCGTCGGAGCTCAGGACAATTTGTTCCAGTGCATGGCGCAGTGGCAGGCGTCGGTTACGGTGATCTCCGATCCGTACTACGTTCGCCCCCGCGACGACTGGGCGAGTGACCTCGACGGCTCAGTTGCGATCGTTACGCAGCTGCACGTCCCCGGCTCCGCTCCCTTCGAGAAGGTCTTGAGGGGCCGGGGATGTGTGACGGTTACTTTAGGCGGCATCGCAGTGATCGGGGTGTACTGCCCTCCCAGCAAAACCCTCGCCGACTTCGAGCAACTGCTCTTAGAAATCGGGGGTATGGTGGAAGGGGTGCACCCCGCTCATGTCGTGATTGCCGGAGACTTCAACGCACACTCGCGTGCTTGGGGATCACCGGACACCGACGATAGAGGAGAAGCGTTGGAAGAGTGGGCGGTGTCTACTGGCGTGGTGCTCCTCAACAGGGGGACGGTGAACACGTTCTTAGGGCCCCAAGGAGGCACATCGATTATTGACCTGACGTTCGCCAGCCCCGCACTGGCACGCAGGGCGCGCAACTGGAGAGTCTTCGAGGGAGAGGAGAACTTGTCCGACCACCGATATATTCGGTTCGACATTTCCTCCTCGCCCGCGACGGCTGCATGGTCAAGTAATCGTCCCCTTAGCGGAGAAAATCCGCGCTGGCGAGTAGCCACGCTGGATCGGGAGCTGGCTATCGAGGCGGCCATCGTGGAACGGTGGGCTGGTGCCGGCACTACCCATCTGGACGTGGACGCAAAATCGGAGCAGCTCCAGGATTCGCTGACTCGCGTCTGTGACGCGGCTATGAGTAGGGCAAGGCCGGTTCCTCCTCGGAGACAGGTGTACTGGTGGCGCCCGCACCTCGCTGAGCTTCGGCAAGCGAGCTGGGCATCGCAACGCCGGTACACTCGTGCCCGGGGAAGACGGGTTAGGGACCTGGTCTTGGAAGCGGAGCTTCGCGCTGCGTGGCAGGCCGCCCGTGCGGTCTACAGCGCAGCGATCAAGTCGGCTAAGGAGGAGGCCTGGAGGGAGTGGCTTGAGACACTGGACAGAGATCCATGGGGGCGGCCATACAAGGTCATGAGCCACAAGCTCCGACCGTGGGCGCCCCCACTCACCAGGTCTCTGGAGCCCTCGTTCGTAGGACAAGTGGTCAGCACCCTATTTCCGGCGGCAGACGAATGGGTCCCTCCGACCATGTCGTCACGTAACCAGGAGCCACCAGCGGCGGAGGTCATTCCTCCCGTGTCCGAGGAGGAACTGGAGGTGGCCGTTCTGCGACTCAAGGCGAAGAACGGCGCCCCAGGCCCGGACGGAGTACCTGGACGGCTGATCACCTCGGTGATGCCGATTATCGGGGAGGATACGCGATCCCTCATGACGGAATGTCTGACGGGGGGGAGATTCCCGCGTACTTGGAAGATCGGGAAGCTCGTTCTTCTCGGTAAGAACGGCCGCCCAAAAGAGTCACCGTCGGCCTACCGCCCGATAGTACTGCTTGGCGAGATGAGCAAGCTGTTCGAGCGGGTGATCAGTGCTCGTCTCGTCAAGCACCTGGAGGGGGTAGGACCAGACTTGCACGACGGTCAATTTGGTTTTCGCCGCGGGAGGTCAACCCTAGATGCCATTTCGCACTTGCGGGAACGCGTGGGGGAGGCAGTCGACCAGGGAGAAGT
This sequence comes from Cybosia mesomella, assembly GCA_946251805.1. Lineage (NCBI taxonomy): Eukaryota > Metazoa > Arthropoda > Insecta > Lepidoptera > Erebidae > Cybosia > Cybosia mesomella. The sequence continues at coordinate 41,410 of OX276390.1, forward strand.
GGTCCTTGCGGTCTCGCTGGATATCGCGAATGCGTTTAACACGCTTCCTTGGGCGACTGTCGCGGAGGCACTTAGGTACCACAAGGTTCCCGAGTACCTTAGGCAAGTGCTCGGGGACTACTTCGTCGGGCGCGCGATCGCGTATCCGTCGCGCGATCGGCTCGTCCGGCGAGAGATGTCATGCGGTGTTCCACAGGGGTCGGTCCTCGGGCCTCTCCTGTGGAACATCGGATTCGACTGGGTCCTGCGCGGTGCAAATCTCCGGGGAGTTGGTATACTTTGTTATGCCGACGATACCCTGGTCACCGCGCGGGCCCCCAATTTTCGCGATGCGGCGGTGCTGGCCACGGCTGGTGTGGCGCAAGTAGTGCGCCGCATCAAGGCGTTAGGGCTCCGGGTGGCTCTCGAAAAATCTGAGGCTCTGTTTTTCCACGGGCCTCGGAGACCTCCACCTGTAGGCGCAAAAATCGTGGTAGGGGGCACCTCCATCGCTGTCGGGTCGAGGATGAAGTATTTAGGACTCGTTCTCGACAGTCGGTGGGGGTTTGTGGAGCACTTTCGGCAACTGGCTCCGAAACTTTTAGCCTACGCCGGAATGCTCGCAAGGCTCCTCCCCAACAAAGGGGGACCGGGTAGTGCGTGCCGTCGCCTGTACGACGGAGTGTTGCGTTCGAAAGCACTGTACGGTGCGCCGATATGGGCAGATGCTCTGAGCGCTCAGAATATGGTCTTGCTGCGGCGCCCGCAGCGAGCCATAGCGCAAAGAGCGGCTCGGGCGTACTGTACGGTGTCGTACGAGGCGGCTTGCGCAATCGCAGCCAGTCTACCGTGGGATCTCGAGGCGGGGGTACTGTCGCAGGTTTACCGGCGAAGTACTCTGGTACGCAGGGGCGGGGGTTGGCCAACCATGGAGGAGATCGGAACTTGGAGAGCGCAAGCTCGCGACGTTCTCTTCGAAAGGTGGTCGACCCGACTAGAGGGGTCCGCGGTGGGGAAGGAACTGGTTTCGGCCATCCAACCCATTCTGCGGCCCTACGTCGAAAGGCGGCACGGGACTCTAACGTTCCACCTTACACAACTCTTAACGGGGCACGGCTGCTTCGGGAAGTACTTGTGGGAGGTGGTCGGCATCGAGCCGGAGCCTACGTGTCGCCACTGTAGCGGTGGGGCTGTGGACACGGCGGAGCATACGCGCGTCGTGTGCACGGCTTGGAGCGGGGAGCGTTCGGCTCTAATAGGTAGTATAGGACAAGACCTCTCGCTGCCGGCCGTGGTTCGCGCCATGGTCGACAGCGAAGAGGGCTGGGCCGCCGTCGTCTCATTCGCTGAGACAGTCATGACGGCAAAACGAGAGACGCTCAGAGAGAGGGAACGTAGCGGTTTGACGCTTCCTCCTCGCAGGCCCACGGCGTCGGGGCGGCGGCGTATGCAGTACGCCAGCCGCCTGGCCTTGGAAGGAGGATCGGGGGATCCACCGACCTAATAATGGCCCCGCGATGTGGCGCCCCTAGTGTTCAGGGGGCGCTAACATGTGACGTTACAGGGGAAGGGCACTGGCCCAACCCCTGGGAGTCGAGCCCGCTCGTTGGGCAACGCCGGTCGGATCGCAGTGAGCAAACGCCTGCCTATCCTGTGATCTGACCTGAAGGCGATGAAGTGGACATCGTGAGGTTTAGTGGGTATGCCCCGAAGAGGTGAGTCCCACATACGGCCTCCAGATACCCCCATATCGGAGGTAGCATGCCTAATAGCATTCCTCACGTAAAAAAAAAAAAAAAAAAACCTGGGGCGGGCGGGGCGGGCCCCCGTAAGTGAGCTGTGAGTACGTCCTTGTCGTCCGGCCCTGGACCCCGACCTGACCACCGTAACGGAGTGGCAGGCGGGTGACCGAATCTCTGGCTCGATACTTGAGGGGCATTTAGAGCGATCAGTTATTTCTGAGCTTGCGGTACTTTTCAGTGCCAACAAAACGGTGCTTTTCAGCGCCAATAAGGTTAGAGGTCGTCTGACATCGGAAACGATGTCTGACGAGTGTTCTGGCCCTCAGGGGGCGGGGAGTGGAACCGAGAGGTCCCGCTCTCCTCTCCGAGGTGCGCGTGACCCTAAGGGGGCGGGGAAAGGGGCCGAAAGGCCCCGATCTCCCCTCCTGGGGGCTTTTAACCCTGAGGGGTCGGGGAGAGGGACCGAAAGGTCTCAATCCTCCCTCCCAGGGGTTTGCAAGGAGGCGCGCGTCCTACTGCCTCGTCTAGGCTCTAGGACGCAAACTCTTTCTGAGTCGTCCACCGACACCAGCGTTGGCACGGTGGTGTCTGTCGACTCGCAGCCGTCCTCTTCGGGCAGACTTTGGCGGAAACGCGCAAACTCTGCGTCTGATGGGGATTGCTCCGAGTCGGGAGATGGAGTGGCTGCCGCTGAGGTCGGTGGCAAAAAACAGCGTGGTCGTCCTCCGACTACAGGCCAGTATGTCGGCCTGGCTAAAGCCAAAGCCGAGCTCAACCTGGCCAAGGAGCGAGAGCTCCAACTTCGGGCGGAAGAGGAACTTGCGGAGGAGCTACGGCGGCAGAAGGAGTCATTTCTTCTGCAACCGAGCAAACCGCAACAACAGGCGACAGTGTCATCTGCTCACCTACGGGCTGAGGAGTTGACGCAGGCCATAGAGGCAGCTGTAGGGACCGTTCAGACGGTGGCGAAAAAGTCGTCACGTCTGAAGGGTCAATATGTGCGGGACCTCAATCTCGCGGCAAGCTCCATCCTGGAGTACGCCCGCGAGTTGAGGTCTCGCACAGAGTCGGACGAGGTGGCCAGGCTTCAGGCCGAGCTGGTCACCCTCCGTGCCGAAATAGGAGTTTTGAGGGAGCGGGCGGACTCGGCTCCCCTCACTATGAGTCGCGACGAGATCGCGTTCATGGTTGACGCGCGGCTCGAGGGGATACAGGACCGCCTGTTACCCGAAAAACGGCTCCGTCCTCCGCTTCAGGCGGACATTCGGAATGCCGCCGCTGCTGCCTCCGCACCCTCTTCTGCCATAGGCGTAGAAGAGTCAGCGCTCCCCGCGTCGGCGCCCACCGCACCCCCCGCGTCTAAGGCCAAGGCTAAGGCCAAGGAAAAGGCCGCTCGCGGGGCGACACCTGTGGTGGCCACACCTGCGGAATCTACGCCTAGGCAGGCGCCACCTAAGGTGGCCAAACCCGCGGCGTCCGTGCCTGAGCAGGCACAACCTTCGAGGTTGCCTTCAACCTCGGAGACTGCCCCAGGCAACAAAAAAAGAAACGGCAAGCGAGGAAGAGCGCTGCTGCCAAACAGGCAGCTGCCGCTCAACCACCTCGCCCGCTGCCACCTCCCCCCTCGTCGATGGACGAGGGATGGACTGTGGTGGCGAAGCGGGGCCCGACTAAGCCAGCAGCGAAACCCGCTCCGGCTGTGGCCCCAAAAAAGGCGGGCCCTAAACTCCGCCCCCCGCGTACAGCAGCAGTGGTCATTACCCTGCAGCCAGGCGCGGTGGAGCAGGGCGCAACTTATGCGGCCGTCCTTGCGGAGGCGGAAAAATCCATCGATCTCAAAGGCCTAGGGATCGATGGTGTCCGCTTCCGCAAGGCGGCGACGGGGGCACGGATCCTCGAGGTGGCTGGCGCCGGTAACACCGAAAAGGCGAACGGGCTAGCCACCGAGCTCAAAAAAGTCTTGGGCGACGTGGTCCGCGTGTCTCGACCGGAGAAATGCGCAGAACTGCGCATCTCCGGCCTGGATGACGCGGCCACTAAAACGAAAGTGGCATCGGCCATCGCAGCCGAGGGAGGGTGTGCCACAGAGGCCGTAAAGGTTGGCGAGATCAATCGCCCACCTGGTAGGCTGGGGTCGGTCTGGCTTAAGTGCCCTACCGCCGCAGCCCAAAGGGTGACCGATGGTCGCCGAATCTTGGTCGGGTGGTCGGTCGTCCGACCAACACTCTTAGAGCCCAGACAGCAGCGGTGCTTCCGTTGTCTGGAACCGGGCCACATCGGAGTGAAGTGCACTGTGGGCATTGACCGCAGCGGGCTTTGCTTCAACTGCGGCAAGCCCGGCCATGCGGCCGCAGCGTGCACTGCCGAACCCCACTGTCCGATATGCGCGGCAGGGGGCAAGGCGTCTGGTCACCGGCTGGGCAGCAAAGACTGCGCAGCGGGTGACCAGAAGCGGGGCAAGCGACCCCAGGGACGGCAGGCGGCGAAGGGTGGCCCCGTGGCGCCCTCGCAGTCTGTCGATCTCTCGCAGACCGAGGAGGCGATGGATACGGCCCACTCATAAATGGCGACTATCTCCTTCCTGCAGGCGAACATCAACCACTGCGTCGGAGCTCAGGACAATTTGTTCCAGTGCATGGCGCAGTGGCAGGCGTCGGTTACGGTGATCTCCGATCCGTACTACGTTCGCCCCCGCGACGACTGGGCGAGTGACCTCGACGGCTCAGTTGCGATCGTTACGCAACTGCACGTCCCCGGCTCCGCTCCCTTCGAGAAGGTCTTGAGGGGCCGGGGATGTGTGACGGTCACTTTAGGCGGCATCGCAGTGATCGGGGTGTACTGCCCTCCCAGCAAAACCCTCGCCGACTTCGAGCAACTGCTCTTAGAAATCGGGGGTATGGTGGAAGGGGTGCACCCCGCTCATGTCGTGATTGCCGGAGACTTCAACGCGCACTCGCGTGCTTGGGGATCACCGGACACCGACGATAGAGGAGAAGCGTTGGAAGAGTGGGCGGTGTCTACTGGCGTGGTGCTCCTCAACAGGGAGACGGTGAACACGTTCTTAGGGCCCCAAGGAGGCACATCGATTATTGACCTGACGTTCGCCAGCCCCGCGCTGGCACGCAGGGTGCGTAACTGAAGAGTCTTCGAGGGAGAGGAGAACTTGTCCGATCACCGATATATTCGGTTCGACATTTCCTCCTCGCCCGCGACGGCTGCATGGTCAAGTAATCGTCCCCTTAGCGGAGAAAATCCGCGCTGGCGAGTAGCCACGCTGGATCGGGAGCTGGCTATCGAGGCGGCCATCGTGGAACGGTGGGCTGGTGCCGGCACTACCCATCTGGACGTGGACGCAAAATCGGAGCAGCTCCAGGATTCGCTGACTCGCGTCTGTGACGCGGCTATGAGTAGGGCAAGGCCGGTTCCTCCTCGGAGACAGGTGTACTGGTGGCGCCCGCACCTCGTTGAGCTTCGGCAAGCGAGCTGGGCATCGCAACGCCGGTACACTCGTGCCCGGGGAAGACGGGTTAGGGACCTGGTCTTGGAAGCGGAGCTTCGCGCTGCGTGGCAGGCCGCCCGTGCGGTCTACAGCGCAGCGATCAAGTCGGCTAAGGAGGAGGCCTGGAGGGAGTGGCTTGAGACACTCGACAGAGATCCATGGGGGCGGCCATACAAGGTCATGAGCCACAAGCTCCGACCGTGGGCGCCCCCACTCACCAGGTCTCTGGAGCCCTCGTTCGTAGGACAAGTGGTCAGCACCCTATTTCCGGCGGCAGACGAATGGGTCCCTCCGACCATGTCGTCACGTAACCAGGAGCCAACAACGGCGGAGGTCATTCCTCCCGTGTCCGAGGAGGAACTGGAGGTGGCCGTTCTGCGACTCAAGGCGAAGAACGGCGCCCCAGGCCCGGACGGAGTACCTGGACGGCTGATCACCTCGGTGATGCCGATTATCGGGGAGGATACGCGATCCCTCATGACGGAATGTCTGACGGGGGGGAGATTCCCGCGTACTTGGAAGATCGGGAAGCTCGTTCTTCTCGGTAAGAACGGCCGCCCAAAAGAGTCACCGTCGGCCTACCGCCCGATAGTACTGCTTGGCGGATGCTCTGAGCGCTCAGAATATGGTCTTGCTGCGGCGCCCGCAGCGAGTCATAGCGCAAAGAGCGGCTCGGGCGTACTGTACGGTGTCGTACGAGGCGGCTTGCGCAATCGCAGCCAGTCTACCGTGGGATCTCGAGGCTGGGGTACTGTCGCAGGTTTACCGGCGAACTACTCTGGTACGAAGGGGCGGGGGTAGGCCAACCGTGGAGGAGATCGGAAGCTGGAGAGCGCAAGCTCGCGACGTTCTCTTCGACAGGTGGTCGGCCCGACTAGAGGGGTCCGCGGTGGGGAAGGAACTGGTTTCGGCCATCCAACCCATTCTGCGGCCCTACGTCGAAAGGCGGCACGGGACTCTAACGTTCCACCTTACACAACTCTTAACGGGGCACGGTTGCTTCCGGAAGTACTTGTGGGAGGTGGTCGGCATCGAGCCGGAGCCTACGTGCCGCCACTGTAGCGGTGGGGCTGTGGACACGGCGGAGCATACGCGCGTCGTGTGCACGGCTTGGAGCGGGGAGCGTTCGGCTCTAATAGGTAGGATAGGACAAGACCTCTCGCTGCCGGCCGTGGTTCGCGCCATGGTCGACAGCGAAGAGGGCTGGGCCGCCGTCATCTCATTCGCTGAGACAGTCATGACGGCAAAACGAGAGACGCTCAGAGAGAGGGAACGTAGCGGTTTGACGCTTCCTCCTCGCCGGCCCACAGCGTCGGGGCGGCGGCGTATGCAGTACGCCAGCCGCCTGGCCTTGGAAGGAGGATCGGGGGATCCACCGACCTAATAATGGCCCCGCGATGTGGCGCCCCTAGTGTTCAGGGGGCGCTAACATGTGACGTTACAGGGGAAGGGCACTGGCCCAACCCCTGGGAGTCGAGCCCGCTCGTTGGGCAACGCCGGCCGGATCGCAGTGAGCAAACGCCTGCCTATCCTGTGATCTGACCTGAAGGCGATGAAGTGGACATCGTGAGGTTTAGTGGGTATGCCCCGAAGAGGTGAGTCCCACATACGGCCTCCAGATACCCCCCATATCGGAGGTAGCATGCCTAATAGCATTCCTCACATAAAAAAAAAAAAAAACCTTTTTTTTTTTTTTTTTGTTCAGGCAGGAAAAAATGTACCTCATCCGCATACCGCGCGGCGCGGGGACGCCGCGCGGTTATGTGGGGCTCTCACCACACTAAAACAACCTGCCGTGTGCCATACACCGCGACTTAGTGAGTGAACCGCCGGAAATACTACGCACTCATCGACGGAACACTCATGCGCCAGCCCGCAAGGTGCGGTGCGGGCCCGTCTCTAGGCGATGTCCAGACACACCGGGACATCACCCCTTCGCGGGGGGCTCTACTGCGGGTGGAGGGCAAACCCCGGCCCATCCACCCGCGGCCTCACTAGGGCGGCATGAGGCGCAGGAATCTGCGCGCACGCCGCCCAGCTCGCGGGCGGCGGATCGGATCCGCGAGGCCGTCTGCCTCTCTGATCCTCTCCGCCGCCTCCTTCTGCGAGATGACATCCTCGCAGAAGGACGCGACCGCGGTAAAACTCCTCTCGCTGCGTGCCATGGAGCGCAGGATGGCCGGCAGCGATATAAAGTATTGTCAATTTACCTACTTTATACCAAATAGCAGTAAGTAGAATAAGTAAATGATTTTATCGAAAAACCACGCTCTGCTACCAAATGTTCAATTCCGGGCCAGGAGGTATATTGTGCAGTGGAAGTTAGCCCTCCTGGCTACAATGGGGAAGTGAGCAGTCTGCGGTTCACAGAGCAAATTGTTAATAAATAGATTTCACTTACCATTTACTTGAAGTCGCCCGAAACACAACGCTTTACCTGTCTGTGTCTGTATTCGTGTGTATATGAAGTGTAGGGGTGTATGATGGTTTGTGTGGACAGATCAGCAGAGCGCGTGGTACAAGTGGAGCCCTTCAAATCAAATATATGATTCGGTCGAACAACTCCCAACCGATTACGTTAATTATTCCAAAATATAACCAATCCAACGCTGGCCAAATATGATATTCACGGATTATACTTTATTCGAACAAAAACTTATTTCAACAAACTTTTCTCATGACAATTCTTTCAACAAGTTGACAACAAGTGACAGTCGTAGATCTGTCAACGCAAATTATGGTTTTTTTTTTTTTTACTTCGTTTAGGAACGCAACAGACGGGCTTTCAGCTTCGGAGAGGGGGCCCGAAGGTGTCTCACCTGTTCTACATGGACGACCTCAAGTTGTTTACTCCAAATGCTGCAGGTCTGGTGCGGTTGCTAGATATCACTTGTGACTTCAGCGGCAGCATCGGCATGGAGCTTGGAGTGCACAAGTGTGCGGTTCTTCGTATGGAGCGGGGGAGAATTGTCTCATCGGATCGTATACCAGTGTCCGGTGGGGTGAGCCTTCGTTCACTCTCCGAGGGTGAAACATACCGGTACCTGGGCATGTCGCAGAATGTGGGTGTCGACGCGGCGGACATAAACACATGCGACGTGTTTTGGGAACGTCTGTTAAAAGTGTGTAACAGCCTTTTATCGGGCGTGAATAAGACACGGGTGTTTAACGGGTGGGTGATGTCCGTCCTGTAGTACACCTTCGGCGTGGTCAGGTGGTCTCAGACCGAAATGGACGCCCTGTATAGAAGAGTTCGCACAACTATGACCCTCCATAGAATGCTTCACCCGAAGTCTTCGGTTATAAGATTGTACATCTCGTGAAAGTACGATGGCCGGGGCCTTCTCAGTGCCAAGTCTATGCAAAATCGCGAGGTATGCAATCTCAGGGAATATTTCCTATCGAGGACGGGCAGTGGGATGCATAGAGAGGTCATTGAATGCGATAAAGGACTAACCCCGCTAGCCCTGGCTAACACAGATTGGCGGGTACCAGTACCAGTGACCTCTTTGGGAAAACCGAGGGTTTTGTCTGTGCGATACAAGATCAGGTTATTAAGACGAACAACTACAGGAGGTATATACTGAGGGATAGAACGGTGGACATTTGTTGTTTGTGCCACCGTCCCGGTGAGTCTCTCAGACACGTGACCTCCGGTTGTTCAATGCTTGCTAACACTGAGTATCTGCACAGACACAACCAAGCAGCCAGGATACTGCATCAAGAGCTTGCCCTTAAATACGGCCTCATCGAACAGAGGCTGCCCTACTACAAGCACGTACCGGAAGCCGTACTCGAAAACGACCGCGACAAGCTCTACTGGGACCGGTCCATCATCACGGATAGGACTATTCTAGCGAATAGGCCTGATAGCCTATAGCTGATAGAATAGTGATGGACTGGGCACAGTCACGGGTATTTCTTGTGGATATTACTATCCCCTATGACATGAACGCAAGCAGATAAAAAGACCAAATATCTGGACCTGGCGCACTAGGTTACCGACATGTGGAGGATGGGGTCCACATAAATAGTCCCAATTGTGATCTCAGCGAATGGTTTGATCCAAAGGAGCCTCTCCGTCCATCTTGAGAGGCTCGGGATCGGTGGGAAGTCGGTGGCGGCCAAGATGCAGAACGTGGTCTTGCTCGACAATGCCCGAATAGTCCGGCGGTTCCTCTGCCAATCGCCCTGGCCGACTGTTGCCCACCTCACCGGGGTTATTTTGTCGCCTCTCCCAAACTAGGGGGATTACGTGAAGTACTTTAATGAGAATAATAATAGGTCCTTGGGGATGGTGTACCGATAAAGATCGAGAGGGGTATATTCCAGGTTGATAGCCTGAGTCCGTTATGGTTTAGCCTAGCACTGAATCTTCTCAGTACAATACTGGAGAATTCAGGGCTAGGCTATCAGTTGCGGAGAGAAGGTCAAGTTATATCCCATCTTCTTTACATGGATGACTTGAAATTATTTGCCACCACCGACTCTCACCTGATAGACTTACTTAAGGTAATTGAAACCTTTAGTAATTCTATCAGAATGGAGTTTGGTGTAGACAAATGTGCAGTCATGCATGTTAAGAAGGGCGGGGTTGTGGAATTGAACTTTCAGATTCTACACAACTGAAATCTCTCTCGGCAGCTGAAACCTATAAATATGTTGGTATCCCACAAGCGTTAGGTATTACTGAGGCTGCCATGAAAAAGACGTTGCTGGATCGTTTCTTTGGGCGCCTGAAAAAAGTACTGAAGATACTTTTATCGGGCGGTAACAGGGTACGAGCCTACAACGATCATGCCAGTCTTAGTATACTCCTTTGGTATACTAAGATGGACTCATCTCATCATGGATCGAATTAGATGCCCTGGATAGGCAAGTCAACGTTGCTAACTATAAATCGTATGCACCATCCCACGCTCATCAGTAATGAGGTTGTATATCCCACGGAAGTGTGGAGGTCGCGGGTTTTTAAACGCCAAGACTCTTCACAACCATGAGATATGCAACCTTAGGGAATATTTTCGGCACGTTGACGAGGGTGTGCACCGAGATGTGATGAGACAATAGACAACGGACTGACTCCTCTCGCTCTGGCTAAAGAGAACTGGCACAAACCGGTAATACTTAGCATCGCTGATCGCCAGGAAATATGGAAGAGCAAAGAGCTGCATGGACGCTTTTATCGGGCCTTTAATGGGCCCAACGTGGATATAAAGGCATCAGTGTTCTGGCTACGCTTCGGTGACCTCTTTGGAGAAACCTATGGTTTTGTCTGTGCAATTATAGATGAAGTTGTCATGACGAATAATTGTCGGGCGTGTCATCGTCCCGGAGAATCCCTAAGACATATTATCTCTGTTTGTTCTCGTCTTGCCAACAGAGAGCATTTACATAGACACAACCAAGTGGCCAGAATCGTTCATCAACAACTTGCTCTGAAATAAGATCTTGTAGATTCGGAGGTACCGTATTACAGGTATGTGCGCGACCCAGTTCTTGATAATGGTCGTGTCACATTGTACTGGGATCAATTATCATCACTGACAGGACTATTTTAGCCAATAAGCCTAATATAGTGGTGATTGATCGATCAGAGCGTCTCTAATAATTGTTAAGATCACCATCCTCCATGATGACAATCTCGTGAACTCCGAAAAAGACAAACAAATAAAATATTTGGACTTGGCTCACGAGATTGTCGACATGTGGGATGTGGATTCAGTAATAATTGTTCCGATAGTCGTATCGTTTCACGGACTGACACGGACATCTAAAGAAGCTCGCATTAGGCAGTTGGATCAAGGGCTTGATGCAGAAGGCGGTACTCCTCACTGCACGTATTGTGAGGAGGTTCCTCTCTCTGGAGCCCTAACCACCGGTATCTTGGTCCCTGTACCCGATGCCGGTGCGCCAGAATTTTTTATATTTAGAAATATATTTGTTTTTTTTATATACCTATAGAATGTATTTAAAAATATAATTTATATGTATTTTAAATGTAATAAAGGGAATAATAATAATAATCTTTATTTGTTTTTTCTTTTATCTAACATCTTTGACATGGTCAAAGCCTACTCTCTCTATTTTGATGTTAACTGGGCTACGACTACTTTTGTGTTAAAGCCCACTCAGCGTCAGCCTCTATTTTTTTTATCTAATTCTTAATTCTATGTATATCACGCTTTCATTCTTGTCCTCTAGTACCACACCAGTTCTCGCAGTTATTCCTCTCGCACTTTCATTCCATATCTTTCATACTTTTCGGGATTTAGGGTAGGGTATTTTTTGTCAGCTTTCTTTATTTATTTTTTATTTATATCAACTTTATCTCTATTTTAAATAACTACTGTATTGTTATATTGTATTCTTATTAACTAATGTTACGACAATTGTACTTATGAATCTATTTATTTATTACTTATTTTTATACACATAGATTACTTTATTTTATATACATTATTTTTTAATCGTGCTTGCAAGTTATACACTAGGTATACCTGCCTGAGATTAGTTAGTGCTATTTCTGCTATTAACTAATTTAACAATTTTCTCCGCAGATTTTAAAAAGACTTCTCTATGTTTATCAACCAATTTTGGTAAATTGTCTACCGTAATGTTTAAATTTATTTTATTTTCTAACTTAAATCTGTCCCTCATATGGATGGGGCAGTCCACGAGCAAGTGTGCGACTGTCTCTCCGACGCCAGGGGTCGGACGCCGGGTCAAGTATTCGGAGAACCCACCATGCCCTGTTAACAACTGGGTTGTAGTGCCGCCGACCTCCATCTTGCGAACGATTCTGTTTGCAGCCAGCAAGAAGAGCTTGGAGCCCTCTTTGTCCAGGGACATCATAAGGACTATTCTCTTTTCATCGAGACGAGCCCTTGCGTGCCCCATGAGATCATAGAGGGCGTCCTCGGTGCTCCTCTGGGACATAAAGCCGTATTGGCGAGGATTAATCCTCGGCATAAGGTAAATGACGAGCAACCAGCATTCTCTCGCACACCTTCCCCAAAACGGGCAAAAGACCAATAGGTCTGTACGACTTGGGGACGGTGTACGAGTCCTTTCCTGCCTTCCTCAGTGCAACCACCACGGCTTAGGCTTAGGAAAGTAGCCGTGGTGGAGACACTGATTCAGCAGCTTCAGGAAGAGTAAGGGGTCGGCCCCTATGGCGTGGGTGCAGATATCGGCCGTGAAGCCTCCGGAGCCTTTTTAAGACTGAACTTTTGAAGGGCATCGAAGATTTCGCTCAGCGTAAAGGGTGCGACATCCTCACAATGCCCCCTTTCGTTGTCCACCTCTTTTGATTTTTCACGCAATCTTCGATGCCCCTCGTAGTCCTCCTCTTGCCGCTCGGTCGTGTGGAAGGTCCGGGCAAGTAATTCCACCGAACGCTTAGCGTCCAGGTAAGATCCATCGACGGCAAGTGGAGTATCCTCCTCCCTTACTGTGGCCCTGCTAATGACCCTGTAGATGCCCTTTCTGTCCTGCTTTCCGCAGGAGTTCTTCCAACTTTCGACTTGTGCCTTTTTTACTTCAGATTCATACATCACCTTTTTTCCAAGTTACTTTGCTACCACTATCTCTCTCCGGTCCGGCACCGAATTCCTAATGCGACGCCTTTTGGTTTTTACAAATTTCCTCAGGTCGTCGAGTGTTTTCGACCACCTATGTGTTCCTTTGTGTACCGCTGGTGGTAGGACAAGTAAAACTGGCATGTTCCATTATTCTCTTTACGGGTATAATGGAAGACATATCTATGACCCGACTTTCCCCACCTAATATCTGTGATCTTACGCGATCTTATCGATTTCTTTACTTACGGTTAATACTTGCCATTTTAGAACTGCTTTCGATGAGGACGCGGGCGGCGCGAAGCACTTCGGTAAGGCAGGGAGCGTTTGGAGTGTTGAGGTTATTAAAATAAGCCTAACGCACAGTAAATGATATTTATTAACATAGCAACGAACCGAGCGAGCGAGACGTCACCCGCGACGCGGCTCGCACTGTAATTATTTACAAAACTATACTTTCACACGGTACTTAACAATACAATAATTCGCGGTCACAGTCCTCAAGAGTCTAGTTCGCCCATCCACAGTTCGCCGCGAGAACCACTTCGGGAACACAAGAACTGTCAGTAGCCGGTCGGGGCGGCGGCGGCGGCGGCGGCGGCGGCGGCGGGCGCTAGAAGTGCGCGCGCGCGTGGCCGTTGGTGCAGCGCGAGTCGGCGGCGCTGCTCAGCTCCGTGGCGGGCGCGGGGCAGTACACGGCGGGCGCGGGCGCGGGGGGGCGCGCGCGCGCGCAGGCCGGCGCGGCGCGCGCGGCGGGGCCGGAGCGGCGCAGCGTGCCGTTGCGCGCCAGGCGCAGCGACACGCGCTCGCCGCACGACGCGAACGAGTCGTCGCGCGTGTGCTCGGGCGAGTCGCGCGCGCCGCGCCGCCGCAGCCCGCCCGCGCAGAACATCTTCAGGAACACGCGCTTGAACTTCTCCCCGAAGATGACGTAGATGACGAAGTTGACGCTGCTGTTGATCGTCACGAGCAGGTTGCTCGTCTTCACGAGCGGGTCGAGCTTGTCGAACTGGTCGTCGAGGAACACCTCGAACGAGTTGGTGACGAGGGGCAGCAGGTTGCACAGGAAGAACACCAGCACCACCACCAGCAGCATGGTGGCGATGCCCAGCTCGCGCCGCTGCACGCGCGACAGGCGCGCGCGCTCGGCCTGCGCGCGCCGCACCTGGCGCACGATGCACGCGTTGAGCGCGGCCAGCGCCGTGAAGGGCACGATGTACATCACGATCATGTACAGCGAGTGGATGTACACCACGATGTAGGACTCCGTGCGGAACTCCACGTCAGCCGTGACGCAGTACACCAGCTCGCCGTCCACCAGGCGCTGCACCAGCTCGGCCTCGAAGAACTTGGGCGCGTTGTAGGCCAGCGCGAAGGCGGCCGTGCCCAGCACGTACCAGCGCGCGCGCGCCGACGTGCACAGCGCCTTGGCGCGGAAGGGGTGGCACACGGCCACCCAGCGCTCCACCGTCACGATCAGCGTCAGGTACACCGACATGGTCTGCGCGGCGTTGGCGAGCGGGTACGCGTAGGGCGTGAGGTGCGGGCACACGTGGTAGTAGTAGTAGCGCAGGCCGCCCGTGTACGGGAACACCGCCGTCAGCCCGAACAGCAGGATGGACGTGAGGATGAGCACGGTGTCGCACGCCGCCAGCCCCACCAGCAGGCAGTTGACGGACGAGCGCATCTGCGGCCGCGACAGCACCAGCACGGCCAGCGCGTTGCCCAGCAGCCCGCCCGCGCCGATGGCGTTGAGCAGCACGCCGTGCACCACGAAGCGGAACAGCTCGTCCGCCGGCTCCACGCCCAGGTCCGAGTCGCAGCCCGCGGACGCGTTCAGGCTCATGGTGGGGGGGCGGCGCCGCGCCTCCCGCGCATCCTCACGCGCCCCCCGCGCTCGCCCGCCTCGCCATCTGCAACAATAACGCGCCACTGGTTACTTGCGGCCGGTTAACTGCACCTACGTTGAAATCGGCGAGCAAGATCTGATTGCATTGTTTAGTGGCAAATGGAATAAGGAGGTTTCATATCAGCGTGGTATCGTGCCCAACCAGAGAGCCAAGTTAAGCCATAGTTTAGGTACAACCAAGAAGTTTATATGTGTCGTGTATATAAGTTTCTTGGGTACAACACATAGCGACTATCTTTGGTGGAATCTATTCTCTTACGACTTCTAATATGGGTCCGTAACAATAACTTCAACTTCTGTCCATGACATTACATCCTGAAGTCAATACGCAATACGTTAGTCGGGTGTGGTGGTCAGTGATCAAGTAAAAAGTTTCTGAGTATAAGTCCGTTATTCAAGAGCTACACACCTAAAATAAGTCACGGAAAACCCGATATGTGCGGCGAAACACACTCACTTAGGAACGAATACGAATCATATTTTTAATCGTCGACGCAAAACGACGGATGTTATAAGTTTAATATGTAAGTATATTTGTCTGTGACAGCATAGCGCCCAAATCGATGGACAAATTTTAATGCAGTTTTTTTTGGTTGAATTGTGTCATGATGGTTCTTAGAGGAATTTCCGCATACGCGGCAGCCTTCATGTTGCTTTTTTCTTTCGGCGTTCGCCAGGCTACGTGGGTGACAAATGTTTGGCAGGAAGTGTAGGAGATGACTTGCGAGCCAACGGTCTCGCTGCTAGGCACGCCGAAGACCGTACGAAGCGGAAGAGGAAAAGCTTGAGCAAGATTCCGGCCGGATGCGAGCGGGACACCACGCGAAAGTGGTCGAGTTCCTAGATGTAATGTTGTTACGAGTAATTATAATATTTCTCCGTCAGTAATTTTAATTCCCAATATTTCTAGAATTAAGTGGGTGTATGCTAGAAAACCTCCTTGTGGTGCACCCTGGGCAACGGAAGCAGCAACTCCTCTCCTTCCCTAGGGGGAGTAGTTGCTCCTTCAGGCTGATATTCTGCCAAGGTCGAATTGACCTAAGAGAAGGAAAACTCGAATCTAAACCCTCTACCAACCCGTCTGGCCAGCGTGGTAGTAGTAGGCCATAAACCTCCCATGAATAGAAGCCACAACAAAAGGCCCCCAGTTCCCGATGGTCCCGCTATTCCCGACTACGGTAGCGGTCGCGGTAACGGCGGGGCGGGGGGTGCTAAGAATCTCCGGGTTACGGGAGGCTACCAACATAAACTACAGCTGGCAGCGTACAACTGCAGTACACTTCGGCTGGACCACAATCTCGCCGAACTGGAGATGGAACTGGGTCGCATAAACTGGCACATACTGGGGTTGTCCGAGATCTCAAGACTGGGGGAGGACACGGTAACCCTTGAGTCAGGCGACCTATTCTACTTCAGAGAAGGTGATCAGCTCTCCCAGGGAGGTGTCGGTTTTCTGGTCAAAAAGGACCTCATTAGCAGCGTTGTTGAAGTCGGTAGTGTGTCGAACCGGGTAGCGTACCTTGTCCTTAAAATCACTAACAGGCGTTCCCTGAAGGTGATACAGGTATATGCGCCGACCTCGACTCACCCCGATGAAACCGCCGAGGCCGTGTATGAGGACATTGTCAAGGCAATTAATCATACCGCCAAGGCCACCTACAGCGTTGTTATGGGGGACTTCAATGCCAAAGTGGGAGTACAAGAACGCGGCGAAACGCGAATAGGACCGTATGGAGTGAGGCGCAGAAATCACAGGGGGCAAATGCTAGTCAACTTTCTCGAATCCCGGGGGCTCTTCTTAATGAATACTTTCTTTAAGAAGAAGCCCCATAGGAAGTGGACTTGGCAAAACCGGGATTCCGTGGTAAGGAACGAGATAGACTTTTTTATTACGGACAGTAAGCACATATTTAGAGACGTCTCCGTGATTAACAGGTTCAACACCGGAAGTGATCACAGACTTGTCAGAGGCTCTCTAAATATCAACCTTAAAGCTGAAAGATTCCGAATGATACGGTCTACTCTCCGACCTACGCCGCTCCAAGTAGCTCTAGAGTCCGAAAAGTTCCAACTGGAACTTAAAAATCGTTTTGCAATGCTGGAAACCACTAGCAGTATTGATGAGAAAACCGACACAGTGGTCAAAACTCTGCAGGAAGTGTCCCGAAAGTTGTTTCCCGGAAAACGCAAACAGCTAGAGTCCAAACTCTCTCCTGAGACTCTCGAACTTATGAGGAGGAGGCGTGATGAGCCCTCAACTCAGTCGACTTCGTTGGATGGGAGAGTCTTAAACCAAAAAATAAAAAAGCTGATATGACGCGACCTCCGACGCTTCAACTCTAACATCATACATGATGCGATTGAGTGAAATAGGGGGTCGAAAGTGTTCGCTCAGCAATTGGGAAGGCCCCATCTGACGAAACTTAAAACTGAGGATGGCAGAACCATCACCTCAAAGTTCGAGATTCTCGAAGAGGTCGAGAAGTTTTATGGACAGCTGTATGCATCACGGATGCCTAAACTGACGGGACACAGCGTTGAAGACCACAGAGCTCCACTCACGCGCCATTACACCGAGGAAATACCCGATGTCGAGCAGTGCGAGATAGAGGCGGCTCTCAAGCAAACAAAGAACAACAGGTGCCCTGGCGATGACGGAATTACTACTGAGCTCCTAAAAGCAGGCGGGGTCTCAGTGCTCCAAGAGCTAGCGAGCCTTTTTAATTCCGTCATCCAGCAAGGCTTAACACCTAGGGCATGGAGCGGGAGTGCGGTGGTACTGTTCTTCAAAAAAGGTGATAAAACCTTGCTTAAGAATTACAGACCCATCTCACTCCTGAGTCATGTCTACAAGCTGTTCTCGAGAGTCGTCACGAATCGTCTTGCGAGCAAGCTCGACGAGTTCCAGCCACCGGAGCAAGCCGGGTTTCGAAAAGGCTACAGTACCGTGGACCACATCCATACTGTTCGGCAGATTATACAAAAGACTCAAGAGTATAATCAGCCGCTGTGTATGGCTTTTGTGGACTACGAGAAAGCCTTCGACTGCATCGAGACCTGGGCAGTTCTGGATGCTCTGCAAAGGTGTCGTGTTGATTGGCGATACATCGAAGTGCTGAGATGTCTATATGAGACCGCTACTATGTCCGTCCAGCTCCAAGACCAGAAGACGAACCCCATAAGCATACAGCGTGGAGTGAGACAGGGGGATGTTATATCCCCCAAACTATTCACCAACGCGCTGGAGGACGTTTTCAAGACTCTGGATTGGACTGGGCGGGGTATAAACATAAATGGCGAGTAAATCTCGCATCTTCAGTTCGCCGACGACATCGTCATAGTTGCGGAGTCGCTGGAGCAGCTGGGCGAGATGCTGCACAGCCTAAATGGAGCCTCTCGACGTGTCGGTCTTGGTGTGAACTTTGACAAAACCAAGGTTATGTTCAACGAACATGTCACGCCGAGGCCATTGCCATCGAAGGGTCGACACTCGAAGTTGTTCAACAGTATGTCTACCTTGGGCAGGTTATCCAGCTCGGTAGAAACAACTTCGAGAAAGAAGTCACCAAAAGGATCCAATTAGGTTGGGCAGCATTTGGCAAACTGCGTCGGGTTTTCTCCTCCCCTTTACCGCAATGCCTTAAAACAAAGGTGTTCGACCAGTGCGTCCTGCCTGTCATGACTTACGGTGCCGAAACGTGGACATTGACAGTGGGGCTTGTCCACGACTTAAAAGTCGCGCAGCGGGCTATGGAGCGAGCTATGCTAGGGGTTTCTTTGAAGGATAAAATTCGAAATGAGGCCATCCGACAAAGAACCAAAGTCACCGACATAGCTCGCAGAATAAGCAAGCTGAAGTGGCAATGGGCTGGCCACATCTGCCGAAGGACCGATGGCCGATGGAGCAAACGAGTCCTAGAGTGGAGACCACGAATCGGTAAACGGAAGGTGGGACGTCCCCCAGCAAGATGGACGGACGACCTGAAAAAGGTAGCTGGGATAGACTGGATGCGCAAGGCGGAGGATCGGGTGCTATGGCGTAAAATGGGAGAGGCCTATGTCCAGCAGTGGACTGCAATAGGCTAATTGATCGAATATTTCTAGAGAGGCTGGAACCGTTGTCCGTTGTATATATTTAAGAAGACTACAGACAATATTAATTTTCTTTTAAGCCAGCCGTTACAATCTCCTTGCGCGTGACAGATTTTGTCAATGTGTTTCGTGTCGGCGCGACAGACGTCAGCGCGGAAAGTTTGCGTCGAGGCGTGACGTGCCGAGTGTGTCGAGAGCTCCGAGAGTGCCGAGAGTGCCGAGAGCTCCGAGAGTGCCGAGAGTGCCGAGAGCTCCGAGAGTGCCGAGAGTGCCTGTGCCGAGTGTGCCGGAGACGATGCGCGCCGTGCTGCTGCTGGTGCTGCTGGCGGCGCTGCGCGCGCGCGCCACGCGCTACACGTTCTACCGCGCCATGGGCGCGCACGCGCGGCCCGGCGCCGCCGCGGCCGCCTCGCGCCGCGTGTTCGGCGGCGAGACGGCCGAGCTGGCCGCCTACCCGCCGGCCTGCGTGCTGCTGGACCGCTACTGGGCGGCGCGCTGCTCCGCCGCCGTGGTGGCGCCGCGCTGGGCGCTCACGGCCGCGCACTGCGTGTCGCCGCACATCGCCTACGTCAAGTACAACGCGCGCCAGCCCGCCGCGGCCGAGGGCGACCTGGCCACGGTGCACTACCTGTACCGCCACCCCGGCTACAAGGTGGTGCAGGAGGACGAGGGCCGCGGCGTGGACGTGACGCTGCTCAACCACGACGTGGGGCTGGTGCGCACGCGGCGCGACATGGCGCTGGCGCGCGCGCCCGCGCTGGAGCCGCTGCGCGCCATGCGCCTGCACAACCCGGCCGACCTGCGCCACGAGGACGTGCAGGTGCTGGGCTTCGGGCGCACGGAGCGCGCGGCGCAGGGCGAGGAGCTGTTCGCCGTGCGCCTGCGCATGGTGGGCTGCGAGCGGCCGGCCTGGCTGCACTGCGTGTGCGGCGCCGCCGGGCCCGCCGCGGGCGCGCGCGCCGGCGTGTGCGCGGGCGACTCGGGCGGGCCCGTGCTGTACCGCGGCGCGCAGGTGGGCGTCACGTCCATGGGCCCGCTGGAGTGCTCGGCCGAGCGCGTGGACCCGCCCGAGGGCGCCACCAGCGTGTTCACGGCGCTCTACAACTACGCCGAGCTCATCAACGCCACCATCTTCGACACGGAGGCGGCGCTGCGCATGGAGCGCATCAGCGCGGGCGCGCCCCCCCCGCCCCCGCCCGCCCCGCGCGCGCTGCTGCTGGCGCCGGCGCTGGCGCTGGCGCTGCCGGCGCGGTGAGCGCCTCTTTTCTTTTGTAGTTGTGCGTTTAGTAATGTACTATTAAAAAGTCTTTTAGTTTTCGCCGAGTGCGGCTCCACCGGCTGCAGTGAACTGCCGACCGACTCGAGCCGTGGGAGTCTTATTCACAAAATATATATGTTAGATCAGGAGGATGTTTCATTGTCAGTTTAAATTCCTCACGTCCTACTGTAGTTTAATAATGTCAAAAGTATGTTCAGTATACAAGGTGCAATGAACCTTCCAAGTGGGTGTGGATGCCTACATCCGAAACTATGAGAAATTATGAAAAGGATGAGGTGTGTGGGGGGATGTCAAAGGAGTCTCGGGTCTGATTGTGATAAAAACTCAAACTGGACGTTTGGATTTTTGTAAAATCTTGATTACTAGCCCGTCCAACCCGGCTGTGATACGTGTGAGCTACGACAACACGCGCCCTATTATTACACCATCTGATAGTGCCGCTACTAAGTACCAAATTGTTGGAAGTAACCTTCGCAAGTCGCTTCCCGGTGCCTGTTCGCTACCCAACCGATGTTCATGCGTTTGTTATCAACAGACCCAGTGAGTCAAGCGGAAGGTTGATACTATTTTGTGTGATAATTTGTTGAAGCATGACGATAATTGTTCAACATGACGCATGAAATCAAGCCGCCTGAGAGCTTCAATCTAATACGCTGCCTGATCCCTTTGAGACATAAAACAACATTCCTTTTTTGAAGTGAAACTTCTTTAGAATCGTTGTGATTTCAAACTCGATGAAACGAAAAAATAAGTCCATAGTTTTTTTTTAATCAGGGACTTTTCAGAAGTTTCACTTCTACCGTGTGTGACTTGCACATACACACACACACTATAAAAGGCTAAAAAGGGGAATTGTGTAAAGGGTAAAAAGGGGAAATGTGGCAAGGGTAAAAACGGGAAAGGTGAAAAAGGGTAAAAAGGGAAAATGTGGGAAGCGTAAAAACGGGATATATAGAAAGGGTAAAAAAGGGAAAGTGGCAAGGGTAAAAAAGGAAAATGTGACAAGGGTATTTTTTAAACAATAGCGTGCAATATTTCTTAATAACTTTAAAAGGGTCGTTTTAGGAAAAACTGAATCAATGTTTGCAGTCCTTTTTTTTTAAAAGAAACATACTGCATTCAATGATGTTCGGCAACCAGCTTGCTACACTCGGTAATCGAACCGGCTAGAATCTGAAAAAAATCACATTCTGTACTTTTATGGCATCAATCGATACGATCAATCACAAGGGTCAAAACTCTAATAAACATGGAACATTCAATAAAAGTGAATCCGTGAAATCTAACCGTATACATTCAATGGGACAAAAAGTTGGTAAAAGTGGTTTACACTTATTCTCATAATACGCGGCAAACGGCAAACGGCACTGGTTGCCAATAATCCTTTCACAGCTTCAGCAGGTTCGATTACCCGGCCAGATAAATAATTTTTGGGGTTTTCCTAAATGGTCAGTAACAGCTCGGAGTCTGGAGATTTATTGTAGATCGCTAGAGATGACGCCTACTTTAATTTACCAAAAACGATCAGTTTAGTTAAGTCCGAGCCTAAGGCGTAGCACTTGCTACGCGGCTACAAGCAGCTACGCGGCCTGTAGCCGCCGGGTGTCGCGTCGCGCGGTTGCCGCACACGCCGACCCGCGAGGGCGAGCGCCCGCCATCCAGGCCTTCGTTGATCGGTACCGTATTCTGTGACACGCGTAGCCGTAATTATGAAAAACCCCACTTCTTTGCTTTCGCCGTATCGTCCGGCCTGGCTCATTCGCGTACGTTGGTGTGCTTTTCTCAATGGTTTCTGAAAACCTGGTCGAGTTCAAAGCCAAGAAGAGGCAGGTATCAAGAGCATCTTCAAAACAATCTCACGTAAACTCACGTAAAGCTACGGAGCCCTGAGGAACGTGAGACGGTTCTTCACGCCGGAGCTGCGGTGACTTCTGAACACAGATTTACACAATTTCTAGTTACGCAAAGACAGTATTTTACCGCCTCTGGTGAGTGTTTTATGAGCTCTTGCAATAGTCCAAACTCTCGTTTCCTATAATGTGTAGGGCTGAGATGTTACCCTTAGATTAAAGAGCAGTACACGTTTTTGTTTCTCCATACATCCCGGGTTCTTTAAGCGGGGCGTGAATGAGGCATCCAATGGGGCCTTCAAGCTGAGGGCTACCATTGTAGCATTATCGGAGTCAGAAACGGTGACCCGTACGAAGCACATATCTGTTTAATCAACGTTCACTGAACATCGTGTGACGTGTGACGTGTGACGTGCCGGCGGGCGGAGGGCGCGGGCCATCGGCGGCGCGTTGTAATAGCTTGCTGTTCACGTGAACACGAGGCAATCGCAGGTGGACCGTGGAGGGGCGAGTTGTAGAGAGCGGAGGGGGAGAGGACACCGTGACTCGCTAAATAATATTTCAGAAGTGACGGAGAGTCTTGTGAAAAGCGATTTACATTCATTAATTAGAGGCTTTGAGTGACAATGCTCGAGTCCGTCGATGGCATCTGCGCACCGAGCCTGACTTCGTATTAAGATGTCATTTGGTGTTACTAAGTGCAGACCTAGGGAGGCTGTTTTAATGGTATAGTATAGCTTTCTTTGTAGTTCCCTTTGGAGTCAATTTGCATGAATACAAATGCATGATGCCCTCCAGCAAGTTGACCCACTAATTAAAATACAGCTCCGTCGCAAGCGGGCGCGCGGCCCTGCTGCTCTGCCGGCGGCTTCACCTCCGGTATAAGTGTTGTGATGCTCTTTCATTCCTTATTATTGGTCTATGTTTATGCGTAACTATCGCGAGCATCATTCCAGACGCTGGGCTGTGTGGTGCCCTACCAGGACCGTCATGGCCGACACACCCCCCCTCGCCTGCTGGTACCGACGAGGCCCTGGTGCTGCCATCACGGGGTCGGGTCGGACGGCAGCCGCTCCCGTAAAGGCCCCGGCCCCCGCGCTCCGAGGTGAAACCCTCGGCTACTACGGTTACTAAGAATCTCGTAGGAGCCCCGATCTGAGCTACATCGCTTGTATCGCGAGTGGGGTCACGTTCTGTTTATTAGGGTTCCGTTGCTAAATGGCAAAAAACGGAACCCTTTTAGATTCGTCATGTCTGTCTGTCTGTCCATCCGTATGTCACAGCCACATTTTTTTCGGAAACTATAAGAACTATGCTGTTGAAACTTGGTAAGTAGATGTATTCTGTGAACCGCATTAAGATTTTCACACAAAAATAGAAAAAAAACGATGTTCCCCATACTTACACAACTGTCAAGTGGCTTAAAGTCTACTTGTCACAACTAGCGTCAAAGGACTGGTCGACGCCGGCGGGTCCGCCGGCCCGGTCCAGGGGAGCCACCGATCTGTATTTGTTATCTTATAAGGAAAGCTCGACTGATACATTCTGTTTTCAATGTTCAATAATTATTAGGCAAGTATACCATGTTAAATTATGAATGATATTGTCGGAAGTTTACGCGAATGTCACACATTGAAATAATACTATTTTTAACGGATTCTATCGCGATTTATTTGATGTTATTTTATATTTTTTACATTGATCGAATATACAACAATTCAACATAGTTCGGGTACTTTGAGATAACTTACACTTCAAACTACAAGACAACAACCATCTTTAGGCTCCCCGTGACCATGGCTGCTGAAAAGCAACCGAAACGTCGGGATCAACTTAAAAAATATAAAAGTGCACCAAATAAATCGCGAAAGAATCCGTTAAAAATAGTTTATTTAAATTATGACATTAAAATAATATACATTCTAATGAAGTTCGTCGATATTTGAGTTTTGAATTATAGATCAGCTAGTCAAGTCGCCAAGCCAAGGGAGGACCCCGCGAGGATCGGATTAAGTTTTAATTAAAGTTAAGATAGAGTAATCCCTCCACCGGGCTTGACAACGTCCTTAACGCGATTTTGAGAGGCGAGTTATCTGTTGAGTCGAATGTCGAGCGTCCCTTGGAGACAAGTCGCCGCCGTACTCCTCCGTGAAGATCAGTAGTACACACATACAACACGTACGGACAACGTGTACACTTTTGCGTTCCATCACATATACAATTATGTTCACGGGAACTAACGCGATCATGATAAAGTACGTCCATTTGTTTGAACCCCTCCGGCGCATCTGGACAAATTCTCAACTGGACAGGATGTGTACAGTTCATGACATATTTGCCTCGTAAAAATAATTGGGTAAACAGTATTTGTAAATTCTGGTACAAAAATCATTTCTGTTACAATTGTTATTTTTTATCATATACCTACCGTTAACTGTCCCTGTTTCAAGAAGGCTAGAAAATAGGAAATCCCGTTAAGGGATAAGCTCGCCTTTGCGCTGTAACACTTGAACCAACGTAATAAATAAATAGCAATAATGCAATAAACAGTTTACATACATAAATATTACATTCCAATCTCTTTGATAGCTACAAACTAACAAATTATGACGAATAGCTTTGACATTGGCAATCGTTGATGTCATATCGTCTGTTATTGTTATTTGTTGGTTTTTCAAAAGTTCATTGATTGTTTGATTGAAAATCAGAAAAATGGATATTGCTGGACCTTCTCGAGCAAAATGTAAACCCATTTTAATATATGGACAATACAATCAGGAAAGGACTCGTTGCATGGAACGGTTGCCTTACATGCTGGACATCGGTATAATTTTGCTAAAAGGAATATGAATTCCACAAATTGGAGATGCAGTAATGCAGTAATACAAGTGAGTGTAGTACGTCCATTACCTTAGACGCTGACGATTATATAATAAGAGAGGTTTTATTAAAAATATAGACACATTTTATGGGGATGGTATACATTTAAGATCGCTCCAAAACCATTTTACTAAATTTTTTCGATACAATATGTCGACTTAACACTGAATACCGACTGTGTTAACTTTGTACCAGTATTGTTTATACTTTTACCAAATAAGTGTGAAGAAACGTATATAAGAATGTTTACGATTTTGAAAGAACAACTATATGTTTTTTTTTTGTAAAATATCACGTGAAAATGAAAAACCTTTTTTCATTTTCAACGTCCGGTGTGGAAAAAATCGCAAAATTAAATTTCTGTGATTATGAGGCAGCCAATGCAGAGGCATTAAAATATGTCTATCCAAATATTAATATCAAAGGTTGTTTTTTTCATTTTCAACGTACGCTGTGGAAAAAATCACAGGAATTAAATTTTTCTCCCACGCGGAATGGACAGAAATGGACAAAATTATGTACGCAATTAGCGTTTATACCCAAAACATGAATACCCGAGGGTGTCTTGTCAATAAATGAAATGCCTACCCACGATGAAGAGTGTAATGCCTTTTTCACATACTTCTTAAATTACTGGATGAAGAAAATAACCAGTGATCAATTATCTTGCCATGGAGAAAAATTTGGCACTACTAACGCAGTAGAAGGTTGGCACCGAATAATTAATAGTAAAATACCACAAAAGCCATCCCTCTTTTGTTCCTGCTAATTGCAGAAAAAAAAGAATCAAAGATTAGTGATATCAAAATTAATAGAAGTTTATATCACTGCGACGAAATAAGATGTTGTCCAAGGCAAATTAGGATAGATAAACAGATACAAAATATTTTGGCAGACTGCGTAAACGCAATAATAACAGTTATAACATGCTTAGGACGTTCAGCATCGTTAAATAAGTCTCAATATTAGATTATATTTGTTGTTGTTGTTTGTTTAAAATTCTAAAGTAAAAGGTATCGATAGAAGTATCATCATCATCATCATCAAGCTATTCTAGTCCACTGCTGGACATAGGTCTCCCCCAAAAAGCGCACTAGCGCCCTGTCTTCCGATAGAAGTATAATATTTCAAAACTATTTTATTTTATTTCAAGAAGAGTGATTTTACTTTAATAAACTTTTAATATATTTTTCGTTTAAAAAAAATATATTTTTTACATGTCTACTCTGTCCAGTTGAGAATCTGTCCAGTTGAGAATCTGTCCAGATGCCTCGGAGGGGTTTGAACTGCAGCCGTTCGGCCTGGCTGCCCTGGCACGGTCACGGAACTCAGGCCTGGACCACCTAGTCAACATATCAAGTATGTATTTTTAAGGTGTGCACTTATCTATATTATGATACTCGTAATAAAAACAATATGTACAGTGAAAATCTGATCGTGTCGGATCTGGCGCGCGATGTTCACTTGTGCACTGAACCGCTGCAAACTGTCAAAGCATTGTTCTTTGGCACATGTAACATTTGTCGACAAACTAAGGCGTTTAAGAGATCCGTGTTATTCTCAATTAAATATGAACCCAGTTAATGTGTCAACCATACCGGAGGTAAAGCAGTCGCAAACGACACGAGCCGTCGACTTCGCGACGAATCGCGATGCTTAATTAGAAATTGCTACAACCGTCTTATAAACATCTGGAAAACAAGCGGCTAGGCTTTAGTGTGTGCCTTCGGAGTGCAGCTAATTAAATATTCGCCCGTTATGCATGTAACTAAGGGCGCGCGGAGTCTTGTGTGACGTAGTGCGGCGCGTAGGTGCGCGGGGACGCGAGGCCGCGAGGTCGCTGCGGATCCGCTAGATAACCGAGACGTGGGATTTTTCATTCCAATTAGCCGACAGGGGGCGAGAGATGCCGGCAGATAATTAATTACCTTGTTCATGAATATTGAAAGGGTCGCAGAGTTAAAGTCGCAATCATTAATCCGGAATGTGTGTGGGGCGGCACGGGGGCGCGCCTATGCGGGGCTGCTCGGGCGGAGGGGGGGCGCCGAGTGCGGCCCACATTAACATATAGTACTTTGTTCACCCGCGGCACTAGGGTGGGGCGATGCCGCCGGCGACAGAGCTTCAGCAGCACTGCTCGCACGGAGGCTACAGTGGGGGGTGCCACTACCGCTTCCGTACGTGAGCGTGATTGGTGCAGCTGATCCCAGTGCCCGCTGTCTCCGCCGTATGCTCAGGTGAACCCAACACCATTGCACGATGCCATAGTCGACACAAGCATCGTACAGTCGCGTTGCGCAGTTTACGCCGAACCGTGCTATTTCATCATTTAATTCATTTTAGTACTATTTCGATCATCAATCGGTTCGGGTGTGCACACTATCACACCATTTTACGTTAAGTTAAGACAGTACACATTAGTTGTCCTTAACTTCATCTTTTATTTATAACCAAAGTTTCCTGTACGGCTGCCATTGCTCGTACAACCATTCTCATCTCAACGTTATGTCCTCATTTCGGAGCCTGGTGTCCATTGTCCACACATTTTACATTTTAAAACTAAAGTAATATAAAGTATGTATGAGCATCCGCATTTGTGTGTGTGTGTGTGTGCATTTGTGTGTATATGTGTGAGGGTGTGTGTGTGTGCGTAATAACTATTATGAAATGTTTATGCGTCTCTAATCAACTATCTTTAAAACGCGAGTAACTCTTTGTAGTTTCGAGACTTTACATTTTACTGCTCCAGGTACAGCGTGATGAATTATAGTTTTAAATTTTGACCATATCTGAGTCGATTGAACTGCAAATTTCAGTACAGTTTTCACCTCGTTACGAATTTATAACCGGTATATATATATAGATACATTTATTTTTATCTGTTGGATGCTATAAGCATGTTGAAGTACGCGCGCGTAGTGCGTGCGGTACCTACAGCCGTTCCCCTGCGCACCTGTCTCGGGGACCAGAATCTCTCCAACATTCAGCGGTCATGGGTAGGCCGCTTGAAGCTATTTCTCTAAATATCTACTGGCTCCGTCACTGACCTCAAAACTGTGTATGTTGATCCACTGATCCATGACAGCTCTAAATGTGATCGTGCCTACATTTGGCGATTCGCCAGACGTCATCGCTCCAGAGACAGCAGTACACGGCAGTGATGTGGACGCGGCGCGCTGCCGGTTCACTGGGAACGGCTCTTAATTCCCCTCTGGTACTGAAGATCCAGCTAGCATGAGCCGCAAGTGGCGCCTACCGGTGTGAGACGGCCGGTGCACCTATATGGGCTGTACTTGGCCGCGAGCGACCAGTACAAGTGTGGTTTACCGCACCGGGTACCGCTGGTGCGTACGACCCACCCCTGACGCCCGGTCGCCGACAACTCGCGCGCAGCTGTGCTGTTGTGACATTGAGAACAAACAAGAAGCCGTTTGTGGAGGTGTTCCCGGTGCGCTCGGTGCCCCGAGTCCGACTCCAATGTCCCGAGTGGTGGCACACCCGACATTGCAATGTTCACTTTATTCTTACACTGTGAACACATACATTTTGATTGGCAGAAAGTAGCTGTTTTTATTGGTTTGTAGTTTGCTTACAGCCTGTGCGCGGCAGGTGAAGCCTGGGGTAGTGGGGGTACCCCACTAGGGTAGTGGGAGACTCCGCCGGCCGCGCACCGGCTATGTAATAGCTACTCTGAAATCCCAAAATGCAAAAATCGAAATCAAATTGCTTAAATTCTTAACTTAAATCAAAGCTTCTAAATTTAGCTTGCTCACAACCAGATTTGAAAGATAATAGGGAAAGCATGTGAAAAATGAATGTGACACTAAAACCTTCACAGCGACATAGCGTAACTAACGCTCGCCCGCGGCCTCGCTTGCGTGGCGTACTCAATCTGATCCCGCAACGAATAGGAATAAAATAATTGATCCGCATTTCAGCCAGATCCGTTCAGCCGGTTGAGCGCGACCGAGTTACATACATCCAAACGTCTTCACAAACTTTCACATTTATATAAGCCTATTCATTCGCTACCGTCTGCGCAAGAGAGAAGCGCGTTTAGCTTCCCTTGTGAAGAGAATAGATTAGAAACTGTGAAAAGTAGCGACTGGTCCATGCAGACGCACGGCATTCCGAGACTTATGTACTTATAATAGGTTACATTTATACTATCAACGATGTCGCTAAGAGCAAACAAAAATTCAAGCTTAATATTCTAGAACTTATTGTAGAACGTAATTAGAGCTTATATTATGGTCGCCGAAGTGGCATCGACCTTGACAAAGTCTCGTCTGTTTGGTTATTGAGCTACCTACAACGACACCCGTGTGCTAGGAAGCATCCCCCTCGCCCGGCGTGGCCCTCCTCCGCTGAACGTGTTGAATGGAATCAGCTTCCTTAATTAGAGGCGAGCGGCGCGCTGGGCGGCGGAGTGAAGCCGTGGCGGTACTGACGGCGCGTCACCGCGACAATGGTGGACGCGTGGCTCTAATGAAAAAGTAATTGACGTCAGTGTCGCCACGCCCCCCCCCCCCGGAGCCCCCTGCAGCTCATAATGACAATTAATCGCGATCAGGCCGCACCGTCCTCAGCCGTTTGGTGACGCAGGAAAGGCAACGTACTTTCGATGTTAATTAATTACCCCAACAACTTACTTCCGATGGCACATTCGACAGTAAATATGAGCCGGGCTCCGCCGTCGTGGAATGCTGATCCCGTGCCCACGGGAACTTAATCCCGAGGCAAAGAGTAGTCTATGTGCTACTATTTTAAGACTATAGGCGACCACCGTGCATTCATCCAGATCCGTTCAGCCGTTTTGACGTGATTTAGTAAAAAATGCCGATTTAGAAATAGGACGGCAGCATGACCCACGTGCCGTAGATTTGCCAGTCCTCAGGTGAGCTGGAACATTAGAAAACGAAAAGGGCGGAGACGAGGCGTCCGGTACGCGCAGCAACCGTGTACTTGAAGTTGACGTCAACTTGGACAGAAGGATTTTTATTTTTGGACTTCATTTATTTTAGAAATTGTAGCGCTATGCTTGCACGACCTAAGTTAGTCAGATTTAAAGTGGGACTTCCGCGGCCGAGGGCGCATTACAGTGGGGTTATGTACACTACTGCTGCCCGCGACTTCGTACGCGGTAAGTTCGTATGTATATCAAGGTATGTTTGTTTCTGCAATCTTGATACTAACGCGTATATATTAGGTTATTTTATATAACGCACCGGATGAGGTGATGTAGTACTCTCGTATTACATTGACAATTCTTTCGAAATAGAAAGAGGAAAATGTAACGTCGAAATAAATTCTGCCCGATTCCTTAATATAATAGCGTGATGATATTCATTATAAAATGTTTATGCGTCTTCAATCAACTATGTTTTATACGTGTGTAACTCCTTTAAGGCATGGCGTGATGAGTTATAGTCCGGATTTTGACCATGTTTGAGTTCTGCTGAACTACAAAATTTCGTAGTTGTAATTTGTAATAATAAAGTTGTCGTTGATAATAGTTCAGACGTATTTTGCTCTACTGCCCCTGTTATACCTATCATAGCGTGATGATATATAGCGCAGCTTACGAGCATGGCTTCGAAGAATGCTCATGCAAAGTTTCAAAGTTTCAGCGGTTTTCAAGTGATGCTCGGACATCGCCAATTAAAAGCAGATAAACACGAAAAATCACATTTTCGGCTTCTGTATCGTTACTAGAACACATCAATTATTTTTTGGCAAAATATTCAATGTACAGTTTTCACTTTGTTACGATATCATTATATGTAGAGATATATATACCACTATACAGTATTCTTCTTGAAGAGCTTATCATTAGTGGCAAAGCCGTAGTACGTGGGCCGCGGTCCTAGTTATTAGGATCATATATTCCCCTGTCTCCCGCGCCCTGCCACTATCGCGTCCTCGGCTGATATAATATCGCCGTGTTCGGGCGGGGAGCCGGGGAGCCGGGGAGCCGGGGAGCCGGGGAGCCGGGGAGCAGCCGTGGGCAGTGGGCAGTGGCAGCACGGCGGCTACACACTATAAGCGAGTCGTGAGGCGCTCCCGTGCAGTCCCGCGTCACGCGGCGCGCAGCAGCTGCTGGCTGCTGCAGCGGCCGGCGGCGGAGCGTGGCGCCCCCGTGCCCTCCCGAGGGGCGATGCTTTGTCTTTATATTGTTTGATGAGTAGTTTTTCAAAATAATAATAAATAAATAAATAAATAAATATTCTACGACATTCTACACAGCGCTTTATAGACCCAAAGTAAGCATAGTTTAACTAGCTTGTGTTATGGGTTCCAGAATGCGAATAAAAATACTTATATACTTTTTTTTTTGTAAATACATACATATTATACATAGAAACACTCAGACCAATGCAAATAGATATATTCATGTATACAAATATTTGCACTGAGCGGGACTCGAATCCGCGCCCCCTGTCGTAGCGTCGAATAAAACTGAAGAATAAAAATAGTGACTTGGGTCACACGTGTCTGTGAGCACTTTCAATTAATTTTAACCGTTGCAACTGGACCGGTGCGCACCGTGAGCTATGAAAGGAACTTCGTCCCGCGCACCCTCAGGCTGTGGAATGATCTCCCTGCGGAGGGTTTCCAAAGCGCCTACAATATAGCTTCTTCAGAAGGGCATTAGAAAGTTTTTATAGTGTGGGCAGTGCGAGTGTGACGCCCCTGGTGTTGCACACGTCGTGTGCTTGTCTCCCACCAGTGGTATAAAACAAGTTGAATTCCTGAGACGAGCTCAGCCGAATACAAGGGATTTTCGATTTTGCGATTTTGTTTTTTTTTTTTTTTTTGCGATTTTTTGCGAATTTTTCTTTATCTTGCAATGGTTCACCCCAGCACGAATCTATTACCGAAAACAGCAACTCGATAGCTCATCTCCTTCATACCCAAAACCGTGACAGAAAATTGGCCAGACGTCGACGACAACTCGATAGCAATAGGGCTTTTCTAAAGAAAATCCCTAAAAATTACATTTCACTACCGATGTAAAGCTCCTAACGCAAGCAATTTAGCTCAGCTGTAGGGGTTAGCGGGGATACTGGTTGTGGCAGTTACTAATATACATTTAAAAAAGAAACTTTCCTATCCTTCAAGCTAAAGCCAACCATACAAGTAAATGTTTGACCATAGAGCATAGAGAGCAGGCTGGATGCGACCGGGATGGTAAGGTGGGACTCCACAGGGTCACTCAAGGACTCGTTGCACTTTGTGCAATAGAGGTAGTACGATATGAACGTTGCCCCTCATTTGGAGCAACAAACATATAAAACGAGTCGTATACACATCTCGTAGAACACCCACTGGACAAAACGCGCGCGCCGCCTTCAACTTGTGTTAAACTTATGTCCTACGTGTTGTTGTTTTGTTTCGTCCACAAACAAGTTTTAAACAAGATTTGTCTAAAAAAGTTATATACTAATATATAAGTGTGTTGAGAGATTTGGGCATTCTGAGCCCTGCGCGGCCTGAACCCGCCGTGAGCCGCAGCCCGTGTGACATGCCGGTCAGGTCCACGAGCGAACACTCTGGTAAATTAATCTCAGCGTCCGCGCCGCTGTCGCACGATCTTTCTTCGGAATTTAATTATAAGGAATCCGGTACAGAGTTCGCAATCACTGGGCGCTTTCCTCCTTGTGAAGTGAACCGAATGCCGGTGGATAAGCGCCTCGGTCTGTCTTGGAAGCTGCTGGAAGTCGTTGCGACTTGCGAGTTTTATTGAGCGAATCTCTGAAAGAGTGAAGCTCTCTCTTAAACGATTCATGTATTTCGGTTGTTCACTAACTCCTCATCTCTGACATATGTACCTACACAATATATGAGTGTAGAGGTGATAGGTTTGGATAATAAAAAATCATAATCACCAGCAAAAATTGAAAAATCTGATTTCTCAATGAACAAAGAAGCCTCATTCACGCGATTGGTATTAAATTAAGTATTTTGTTCATAAACACAAGACAAAAAAAGAAATCGGACTAGCCATTGAGGAATTATTACCGTTAGAAAAAGTCAGTGTCCATTAGGCAAATAAACAACTGAAATGAGACTAACCACGGAGGAATCATCACCAAGAGCACCATCTGTAGCGGAGTAAACAAATAGGGCACGTGCAACATAGAAGTTTATGAATGGCCCCTTATCACAAAATAACAACATAACATAACATAACATAAACTCACGCCTATATCCCCGAAGGGGTAGGCAGAGGTGCTAGCACCCACGTTTCGCCAGTTTATGTTTAGGTCCCAATGTAATAGGTGGCGAGCCTATTGCCATTAACCGGGCACTTATA
This sequence comes from Cybosia mesomella, assembly GCA_946251805.1. Classification (NCBI taxonomy): domain Eukaryota; kingdom Metazoa; phylum Arthropoda; class Insecta; order Lepidoptera; family Erebidae; genus Cybosia; species Cybosia mesomella. The sequence continues at coordinate 74,537 of OX276390.1, forward strand.
AACCTGCGATAAATACACACATAACTTCGAAAAGCATCGAAAAGTCATTGGTGTGTGCCATGGTAATACCTGGGATCGAACCCGAGACCTCGTTTCAGCAGTCGTTTACCCATACCACTAGGCTACCGCGGTTATTCACAAAACAACTGGCTGGTTAAAACACTAACCATTAATAAACTATTGAAACAAATCGCACTGATGATGGTTATCAGCGGGGAGCTTCGCTCGATTTGTGCAACAGCAGAATGTATCGCAGAGCTAGTGTGGTAAAGTCCCACAGCGCCCCATGCCGCGAGTGCGGAATGGGGTGAAGCGCTGGGCAGCGCCGTGTGAGTGGCCCCAGCCGCGCGTGGCGCCACGTGGGGCTGCGTGGTCGCCTGGCTACCGCGTGCTTCAGGAGGAAACGGGAACCTTCAAATGATTATTTTCTTGTTGATATGTAGCATATTTAACCACTCGCATCAAAACCTATAAAGTACTGCTCGTTGACCTAGAATCATGAAATTTGACGAGACGGAAGGTCTTATAGCACTAGTAAAGGCAAAAGTTCGGATTCTGTAAAAAAAAAAATAATATCATAAAAAATTGCTATTAGAACCTCATTTGAAATCATCAATCGTCAACAATCAAATGCATACAGCAAATAAATGTATGCTCACACGCCGATTGCTGCGCAGAGAGCTGCGCCCTGTACCTATCTAAGTACCTTCACTTTTGCATAGGTACGAGTAAGACTTCGGGGTGCGAGGGATATGCTTTATGGGCAACCTTAGACCCCGGCGTCTGTAGACCCGAGACGGCCGGCGTGCGGTTTTAGTCGGTTCAGGCCCGACATAACCACCCCCGCTGGCCGGCGGGAGAGTATCCGAGGGGATTTCCGCACGAAAAAAAAAAAAAAAGGTAGTCAATCGATTTGTTTTTAGAAACGTTGAGTATTTTATGTAGGACAAGTCAGTACAAGTTCACCACTCGCCATCTGCTCAACGGATGCCTTCCTACAAGAGTACTATTCCTAACTTGCCGACGGATGACTTAAATGAAGTGAGGACGTGAGCGCGGCGGGCGAAGTGGCGGGGCGCGTATAGTTGTCTGCCGTGACGCGACACCTGGCGCCTGCGCCTCCACGCGCCACGCGCCACGCGCCACGCGCCACGCGCCGGACGTGAGCGCTTGCACAGCGCAGCGGGCAATCGCACCGTCGCGCTCGCTACACGCGCCGTGCGCCCGCCGCCGCCCTCCGCAGTGCCCGCGAGTGGTGCTTGACATGCGGCACTGGCGCACTGGCGCACTGGCGCACTGGCGCACTGGCGCACTGGCGCACTGGCGCACTGGCGCACTGGCGCACTGGCGCACTGGCGCACTGGCGCACTCGAGGGCCTGCACAAGTACCCACTTACACAAAGTAAACTAACTCGCACGCCCGCTCGTATGCGTGACTGACGGACTGCAAACAGTCCCTAGCTTCCAATGATATACATATTCAAACTCTCATGGTGAAGAGTTAACAGGCTCTTGAGCTCGAGTTGTTCTGAGTGTGCGGTAGGTCGGTACCGTTGCAAGCGCCATGGCCATGGAGGAGAGGAACTGAAGCACTGGCGGTTAATGATGAACGGTTTGGTGGCTGGGTTTCAATTGGTTGCTTCCACACTATTAAGTTTTGTTGCAAAGCACTGAGCACGGTTGACGGTGTAAATGACGTAACGTGAGACTCAAACTTTTAAAACTATGACGTCACTACACGTATTAATAACCAGCTTTAAACCTCTGATTTGAAGGTTCATCGGGTTTATCGCCGATTTGGCTGGCAGCAATTGTATACCTTTCCGCTTTAACTATTCGCAATGGACATGTCTGTCGATATATATAAAGCAAAGTCGTGTTAGTAACGAACCGATCAGATCGACAGACCGTTCCTCTTTAGTAGGTGTGCAAAGGAGTTCGCGATGGCATGGATATCTATATGGCTTGCTATAGTCATTTTACCTCCTAAAAATGATCACAAATGTTATGTAGCAATTGGAAAACTATTTAGACGAATACACTTTAAATCTTTATTAAATCAAATACGTCAATCAGCTTAAGTTTTTTTATACTATTCAGTTTTTTCTTTTTTTTAATATATTTAGGACACGTCAATTTGACTTCACCTCGCCTGATGGTAAGCTGAAGGTAAAGTCTCAGAAAAGAGGGTCACCATTACATACACGTACCATGTTAACAATGGTGACACTCAGCTTGACGGCCTCATCAGAAGAGGATTGTCGTCGCAGCACCGCGTGACACCCACCGGTCGCACTAGTGCTGCGACCACAATCCCCCTGCCCGGCTATGCACTTGCTGACCCCTGAACGCAATCAAACCGAAATTGGATTACCTACTATGGAGGGTTTTTCGCAATCGTACACGGTAGTACTCACCCGGCCGAATTTTGTGACAAATTTGTGTCATCAAATTTCTGCCATCAGTAAAGTAAGTTGGCAGACAAGCTCACGGTCTACCTGATGGGAAGCGGTTACCGTGTTCTATGGACGTGTGCAACACAGGGGCGTCGCACTCGCCCTGCCGACCCTGTAAAACCTTTTAATGCTCTTCTTGAAGAACCCCATATTGTAGTCGCTTGGGAAAACCACAGCAGGGAGATCATCCCACAGCCTGAGGGTGCGCGGAATAAAGTGCCTTTCATACCTGACTGTGCGCACCGTTTCCGGTCGCAACGTGTAAGGATGAAGTCCCTGTCGGTGGCGAGCGGTGCGACGATAGAATGTGGCCGTGGGCAAAGTATTCCATATTCATAATAATTGTCCTTTACATCGCATAATTTACTTGAATATTTTCGGAAATATCTTATTATAAAAATTCCACGCAACTAAATTTAAAGTATCGCATCGGATCCGCGGCTGCGTGGCGCTGCCATCGGGTCATACGATTTCATTTTTTATATGAATTTATGCGTGTGCGAGGCCGGGGCCCGGGCCACTAGTATGTAGTATAAAAAAAGAATACAGCACAAATACGTCATCAGCTGCTGCATTTTTGTCCCATGTCTGCAGAAGGGCATGACGTATAAATGAAAGGTAGAATATTATACGATCGCTTGTAGTAGATGACTTACTTACACTGGGAAGAACTGACGCGTGGAGTCTACAGCAAAACTTTCAGTTTTTAAATAAGTAACCAGTAGTCGAGCTTTTCGCACTTACACACGCACACGCGCACGCGCACGCACACATACGCGCCATGCCTGCGGGCAGTCCGCGCCCGCCTGCTGCGGCCCGGGGCCCGGGGGCCCGGGGGCCCGGGGTGCTCGCGCCACCACTCCAGCGACCATTCAACATTCGCCCTCATATTTCGTTATTGTCATCAAAATAAAAGTGATCTGCGTGGGCCGATACATTCACGAATGGGTTGGCAAATCTATAACACTTATTGTAACTTTAGTTCGAATATAGGTACGAGTAACTTCGAAACCGAAAGCTTCAAAGTTGGCGACAACACAGTATTTTCGGGGGCGCTCGAGTGGACGCAGGAGGCGAGAGCTCGCATTTGCATACACAGTGAGGCTTGCGGCTGTTAGCGGCACTTCGATTAATCGACTCACAGTGTTTTCAAGCGAACGCTCCGCTGGGCGCGAGGCGTATCGCGCGATGGTCTGCTGATTATTGAAGGACCATCATCTCCATCTATTGCCATCGTCGCTTTCACGTTTAGTTTACACAATTTTAGTAGAGTTCCCAAGCACAGCGAGTGTCCACGGTCCTACTACCGGTCAAGGAAACTTCCATCTAGTTAGCTCTCGTGACGAGCACGCGCACGTCACAGGAGCTAATTATACCCACCGTGTATATCAGCTGTCCACAGGGCTAATTCAGAGGAATGTTTAGTCAAAACGGGCCGACTATAAATATTTACTATATGTGCAACGGACAACACAAATGTTTTATTAATTGTGCCAGGCTTGATGTGTTTGTGTAAAGTGAATAGGTGATACCGAGTGAGCGACGCGGGGCAACGCGGAGTCGACGCGGACGCCACAACCAACTAACCGCGCAAATGTATGGTTGGTGTCATACGCGGGCACTGTTGTGCACACAATTTGAGTACTTCATTATTCCGCCGCCACACGCGACGGCGCGACGCATCCTTTGGGTCTGTTTATTAAACGACCGCATTTTATTTTAATATCAGTCAACTTAATTACTGAATAATTAGATAAATAAAACTCACTGCTTCAATACTGAAGCAATAGCTCACGCGATTGTTGTCTGAGAAGTCCTAGGTTTGATTTATTGATTGGGTAAAGTGTTATTGGATTTTTCTCTTAGGAACTTTTTTGAGGCATCACGGAGAATGGAGAAGTGCCCAGTTGAAGGTTACTGGCTCACCTTCTATTACGTAGGACCATATACATAGTTGGCGTAATATTCAGCCTACTCTTTTGGCCAGGATCTTATGGCGATTCCGATGTTTCCGCCAATAACTCAAAACGGGTTATAACGTGTTGGCCTAAGGCTGTATAACTAAGGATCTTCGTGAGTGTACAAGAGAAGAGTACAATAAGGAATAAATGTTGGAGTACTCAGGATATGTATACAAAGCACACAGAAACAACACAAAAGCACTTAAGTAATCCAACAACACAATATTATCACTTTTCTTTTGGAAGGGAAGAACACTTGTAGCAAGCCGAGTTCGATTTTTACATTCGGCCAGGGTCTTTCAATGGGTATTCCGAACTTTGACAGTTGATGGCGGCTATATGGTTGAAGACATCTGTCGTATTTGTCATTTATTCAGTCTGTTTTGACAAATCACCACGGACATATAGCTTTCAAATTTTTTTTTAAATAGTTACATCAAAATGGGTGTTCTGTTCGGAAAACGTTGTAATGTCGGGGTAACGTTGCCATAATCGTCCTACTAACAGAACTATCCTCAGTGTGGATCAAGTCGAGTCCCCTGGTTCAGTGCCGTGCGACGATGAAACGCAAGATCTGTCGGAAGCAATGCCGCTGTCCGTGACAGTGTGCAGGAGAATCTGAGGCAAGTGTTTCCTCGTCGCTCACGACAACTCGATCTCTCGCAGATCACTTTAGCGTCGTAACTGAGGCCTGCGTCCTTACGAAATTCAAGTGCTCGCTGAGTGGGCCCCGGGGCAGTTGCAACTTGCCCATAATTTTCGTCAAAACATCATCTTCCTCTATAACATAACTTCACGCCTGTATCCCCGAAGGGATAGGTAGAGGTGTATTACACCCACGATTCGCCAGTTATGTTAAGGTCCCTTAAGCGAGCGATAATTAACATTTATTAATGCACACACAACTACGAAAAGTCAGAGGTGTGTGTCCGGGGCGACTGGGGATCGAACTCGAGACCTCGTCTCAGCAGTCCGTTACGTACGCCACTAGGCTATCGCCGCTTTTCTCTATGTTTACTTATCTTTATCTTCCTCTACGTTTACTTTTATAAACGAATTTTGTAATCTAGTCTGTTACATTATATGACTACGTTACTCCTCTATCTTTTCCTATTACACCAATAACTACCCAATATACGATTTAGCTTATTTAAAATTCATGTCCATCCAAAGGTTGCCTGTAAGATATTGCTTTTAGCGATAAGGCCGCCATTTGTACATGTATTGTTTAAGTTTCCATATATGTATATTCTGATTGGTGTACAATAAAGTTTATATCTATCTATCTATCTATCTATGTTTGCGAATATATTATTATTGTATTGGCGCGCCCGCAGTGGCCGCAGTGGCCCGCGCTGCGACTGCCGCGAGGGACGAGGTGAGATCAGCGGGTAATTATTTCCGCAACTTTCGCCGCACTATAAATACGGCGAGTGTCAGCTGCCCGCGGGCTATAAATACCGGGCGGCGCGCGCGCGTCACTCGGCGCGACCCGCCAGTCAGTCGTTGTGCGCTAGTGGCGCTGGACGGGCGCCGTGTGGGTGTGCAGCGTCTCATCGCGCGTCCCATCGGTTTGTGCACTTACTGAGCGCGGCGAGGGACGCGTGGCGCCACGTCCTGCCTACGGCTACGCGCCAACATTGTAATAAATGGCATGCTATTGATTGAAGTGCCCGACCGTGGTCATTTGACATTTTATCATACCCAGTGACACTCGCGCAATGAAGTAGGTTTTAGAGACATATCATACATAACCCAGCTTTTTTGGTTTCACACACAGTCGGGTAAACAAATGGTAAATTCGTTGAAGGCGCTACGGGGCAGGAGCGGTGCGACAGGCACCAGGGGGGGGGGGCAGTAGAAGTTCTCGTGAAGCGCATTGAACGAGTGCAGCGCATGAAGACATTGACCGTTAACTAAAAATTTTTTAAAGTGGTAGAGTCTGAAATTTGACGCCACTGGTGTTGCACACGTCTATAGGCCACGGTAACCGCTTCCCATCAGATAGGCCGTGTGCTTGTCTGCCACCTTAGTGGTATAAAAAAAAATGCGTTTTTAACGCAATGTAGGAGCTACATCTGGACTTTATTTTTTTACGCGGAACCCTAAATCTTTTTCTTTGAATAAAATTTGCCTATATTTTACGTTATAATATGAGCTACCTACCAATGAAAGTCCCGTCAAAATCGGCGTAGCCGTTCCAAACCTGATTCACATGAAAAACCGGGCGCCGCCGGACGCGCTTGTGATCGTGAAGATCACGATCTTGAAGATCGTGGCCTGCGCGGGCGTTTATTCCTCACACTAGATTTGTATGTTTTATAAATGGATGACGGTTCAATCATTATTTTATATGTATTGATCACTCGAGTTCGTCGCGGCGTCGCTCGAGAGGGCCCGCCGCCGGCCGCGCGCGTCCAGCTGCGCCCAACTTTATCTGATCGCGGTGCAGTGCGCCAGTGTCGGTGGCACAAGTCGGCGAGTGAATTCAGACAAGACGCGCTGATAACTAATTTAATGAGTTTCGTGCGCGAGTGGGTCGCCCCCCCCCTCCCCCCCTCCTGACATTTTTGTCAGCTTCCCTCCAGCAAATATTCGCCCCCTGCTATTACAACTTCCTCAATAGCCCATTGAGGGGTTCCGTGAGTTCCAATGTTTTCAGCGTTTTTCAGTATTCCCTGTCCCTAGGCTGGACAGGGAGCAATAGCCTCACCCCCTATTCAGTCGAATCATAAAATTTGATGGAGAAATAACCTTCACTCTTGAGTGTACAATCCCCGGCCGGTATACCTACAGCCCCACGAGATGTGCAGAGGCTTTGGGACACGAGAGAAGCACGCCTTGCATGGAGAGCCATCGACCAACCGGGGACGCGCGCACATCGCCCGTTGCGCTCCCGAAGCTCTACCATATCGCTCACCTAGTCGCGACGCAGTCAGCGGTCGGGCCAGAGCTTTGCCTGATGCTTACCACGACTAATGTGGATAGGTATTCACTTTTCTCTTCAAGTAGTTTAACTATTTTAAAAGTTGAAAAGGCTTGACAAAGCATACTGGAACACATTGACACCAACTTGATCTTGTAATAACGCCTTTAGTTTATAAATGGTCACGGCGTGGTAGGGCGCGTTCTGAAGACGACACTCGCCTGTTAATCTCAGCACTCAGCCCCCCTCCCCGCTAACCTGCCCCCCACAACACACCGGTAACGTCTTTCGTAGCTTGTAATTAATATTTGAACTGAAAGTGACTAAAGTGACGGTGACTGTGCGACCACTCCGCTTGATGTACTTCACTGATTGAATGCACCGCCAAAAGAACAAAGTCTTGGCTGATCCTCTAATTCGTTCCGCTTCAACAAAAACAATACCTTGAGTGTCACATCTCACAGATAGCACACAAAACACGCACCTTGAAATGTGTTCCCTATTGCTCTTAGTTGAAACTACAACGGTATCTGCGTACCTACTACGTGCCTAACATTGCTGTGATTTTTTTGGGTTCCGTTGCCAAATGGCAAAAAACGGAACCCTTATAGATTCGTCATGTCTGTCTGTCCGTCCGTATGTCACAACCGCTTTTTTCCGAAACTATAAGAACTATGCTGTTGAAACTTGGTAGGTAGATGTATTCTGTGAAACACATTAAGATTTTTACACAAAAATAGAAAAAAAAACAATAATTTTGGGGACTCCCCATACTTTGAACTGAAAGTCAAAAATTTTTTCTAAACTGAATAGTTTGCGCGAGAGACCCTTCTAAAGTGGTAAAATGTGTCCCCCCCCCTGTAACTTCTAAAATAAGACAATGATAAAACTAAAAAAAAATACATGATGTACATTATATACCATGTAAACTTCCACCGAAAATTGGTTTGAACAAGATCTAGTAATTAGTTTTTTTTTTAAAACGTCATAAATCGTAAACCGCAATTTACTTTTCATTTAATCAACTCAAATATAAAAATTTTACTTGCCGCAACGGAACACTTCATGGGCGAGTCCGGCTCGCACTTTGCCGGTTTTTAGTTCCGGAACGGCCCTGAGCCCTGGGGCGGCGCATTCCAAAGCGGAGTGAGGAGCCAGGGGGCGCCTGCCGGCCGAGATGACTGATGGAAACCAATCTGTATTTGTGATTGTGTGTTTGTGTGAGTCAATAACACGGGGGAAGGAATCAAAACGTCCAACTAGGCCTGGCTAGGGTTTTTACTAACGCCATTTATTTGACTTTCCAGTGAGATCTTCTAATGGTTTAAGACAAACTTGCCCAATACACTAAAGTGGACATAGCGTTAGAATATCGACCTATCCCATAATGTCTGTGTTTCCATGAATTGCGTTTAATATAGATTTAATGAACGGCTTTACCTCTCGTGCTTGAACCTATACCTTCTTTTACTTAGACAAATTGTGCAGAACAACTAGTACATAAGGTTATTTTGTTAGTACATAAGTGATAGTGTATATAATTAAACTAATTTACCAAAAAACTATAGGAATAATCGTGTATAATAGTTATAAGTTTGCGACGAAGAAATCGTCATTGTTTACCGATCTATAAGTGTAAATTGTATCTTATTTCGTGTCACCTTATTTCTACTACCTATTAGAATACATAATACGGTATATAAATCATTGTAAATAGAAAATAAACGCATAATTGTAAGATTGACCGATCGACCATTAGGGTATATCCGCGAAAAGTCGTTAAGCCGCGGTGTGACTAACGAGCCGCGAAAGTTCGATCGGCCAATTAGAAAAATCTAATTAATTGGATTAAGACTATAAAAAGCCGCTATATTTTGATTCGACACCTCAGTCGGCAAGTAGAAAATCAAGCGAGAGGTGCTCTCTCCTCTTCACAAGGAATAAATGAAGATACATGAAAAAATCTCTCTTTCATTCTGGAAAATTCAAATACTCTTCGAGGCTACCCATAATAGGTGTTCCACTTAAGAGCAGCACCACGACGACATCCACAATCCAGCAAACCCCTCAAGGTACACACCCATTGCGGCGAAGTCGTGTTTCTGAGCAGATAAAGTCTCATCGACGGAATTGGCTTTGGGTTGTGTACACAAATCTTTAGTGATCTTAACTGTACAATTTCTGCCATAAAGCGAATCTGTCATAAAGGATTTGAAAAAATAAAAATAAATCGAACATACCATGGAGGAATGAATTTCAAAATCTGATTTCTCCAAAATGATCAATGTTGAGTCCACGATTTTGCGCCAAAATGTACAACTTAACATTGGTAAATTTCTGTAAAAAGAAAATAGAAAATGTATGTATGTATGTAAAAAAAAATTGCGCGTGAATTGTAGGTGATCATGTAGTGCACTTTCAGCTCAACATTGCAACAGCAGAATGCATTGCGGCCCTAGTGTTAAGTACACATACAGTCGCGCCTGCCGCGCCCCGCATGTTCCCCCCGTCGGCCCCCACGCAGCGCGCCGCGCCGGGCCGCGGGTCGGGAGCCGCGGCCTGTTTCCAAAACACCAGCTAATTAATCGGTGTCATGTTCTTCGAAGCCGACCCCGACCGACTTGCCTACTTACATTCGCCGACAACTACACACATACATACATACGCGTCTTACAGTCATAACAGTCCCTCGCTGGTGCAGTCGGGTAAAAATTAATGATCAAGTACCTTTTTTTTATCGTGCGGAAATCCCTTCGGATACCCCCCCGCCAGCCAGCGGGGGCGGTTATGTCGGGCTTGCACCGACTAAAACCGCACGCCGTCTCGGGTCTTCAGACGCCGGGGTGTAAGGTTACCCATAGAGCATATCCCTCGCACCCCGGCTGACCCTGGGCCATCTCACCACTAACAGCATCGCTCATCCTGTCTCCTCTGAAAGCAGAGGAGTACGGAGAGCAAATAATAATGATCAAGTACCTACTACTTTCCCTCTTATTCATACAAGTGGATACTATTTTATTGTGATTGTCATAAAATGTTGTTAAGATTAAGGGTTACGAAGGGTACTCGTCGTCTACGTGAGTGTCGAAGAGTGTTAAAATTCCGCACGCGAAAAAAAAAACAAAAAAAAAATGTTGAGTAACTTAAAAAAATATCGACTACAACACCTAAAAAAAAACTCAATAAACAGGCACTAAAAAAAGAAAAATAGCTGAATTACAGATTTAATTAAAAAAAAAAATTCAGTTAGACTTTTTTGTTGAAGTCGGTGCCTCGAATTTCATTGAATTTATACATTGTGTTTCGGGCTTGACGCTTCATTAAATAGTAGCGCTTTAAAATACCTAATAAAAAAAATACCAAACAAACGCCACTACGATTTTCGAAGGTTCGATTTCTCTGGGATGCCATCATTAGGGATATCTCCTTTCCAACAAAAAAAGAACGGCGGACACACGTTAATGTCAATGGTTATAAGATGCACGCATGATGTACTATTGCTAGTCGATGATAGCTCGTTGAAAACAATGGAATGGGATTAGCATGGGGCACAAGCAGCTCTAAGCGATATTTGATCAAGTTACCGCGGCCGTCGATCCTACTGTTACACACAATACTCTAGAGTCTATAGACTGCCGTCCTCTACTCGATAGAGGCATATATGTCTTCGATTAACAAAGCAATTAAAGCACTCTTATGGAACAAGTGGGATGCTGAGAATGCAGACGCCCAGTGCCATTGTAGTGATCTCTAATTGCGACGAGTCGAGCACGCTCTCGCTGCTTCCATCGAGCGCGTCTGCCGCCAAACATACAACTACTCTGTTCGTACTTTTACATAAAAGAGTGATAAGTAAATGTAAATATCTGATAACTTTGTTTGCGTAGGTCCAAGACGTTATCAAAGAGAGAAGGTTCAAGGGGACTACGTGTCGATGGAGTAGTGGCACTGATATTTACCTTGTTGGCAACTGGCGGCAACGTATGAGAAGTATGTGCCTACAAATATTTGTGTAGGACCGTTGTCTTCGTAGCTAGACACGCTGCCGGCTGACACCATAATTGTGCAAATGTTATGAAGGTGTTATAGTTCAAATATCTGGTTTTGTAATGGATGTTGTGTGGATAGATGCGCTTCACAATACGATCTGATCCTTTTCAATATACGTAGAATATACTGCTTCCGAGCTTTTCCGACCACTGGAGATGTCGACCGCAGTGATCGACGAAACGTTTGGAACACAAGTTTCATATCGACCACGGCCAAACAGTCCGGCAGTATATTCTACATGCAACGCCGGTCGTAAAAGCCTAAAGATTTATATGCTCTTCAATATAATATAGCCACTGATTTGGAACGAGTAAGAGTAACTGATGCAGCTGAAATCACTGTTTAGTAAAGAAACTGCATCAAATTGAACATATTTTATATTTGCAGTCTTACATTGTTCAAAGATTGTGTTTCTCACAGAACTGTCGCACACACCATGAGAAGTATACAGCCATCAAAAGATAACAATCTATCCTAAACCACGCGTATCTATATCCGAGTCTGTATTCGGGTTCACATCACTTTTTCGTCAACTGGCGTGCGTGGAACTTGCGCGTTCACGCGAGTTGGCACCTTTTGATTGTTACCGAAGGCCTCGGACATATATAAGTACCGATGTACCTGTATAATTACATTTACACACTTTTTGGGTCAACGTCATCGTCACTGTGACGCTGTCCATATTTTTTATAACAACGCCATCTTTGTTGTAGCTGATGTATTATTTTGATCTGACCTTGATGAAGTTTCGAACTGATTCATAATGAACAACATCGATGGCACGGTACATTTTTTTTTCGTGTTTTCAATTCTGTGGGCACTCCTAGAGTGCCAGGGTATTTTTTAAATGGTTGTCAAACTGTCAAATGCACATACAAATAGTTAAACGATTAAAAAATAACCTGTTGCGGAGTGCACACAGAGCTGTCCATCTGTGAAGAGCCAGTCGTATGTTGATAGACAAGTACTCGTGAGTTAGTGTACTAGCGTCGCTATTTCTTGGGTTACACACTGGGTTAGCGGTCGCCCCGTGGAGCGAGCGAATGAAATATGCTCCAAAACTGGCAGACTGTTTATATTATGACCTCTCGGGGAATTGAAGTTCGATTACTCGTCCCAACCTTGTTAGTCTTACGAGAGAATGATTAATTTATCGATCCGTGGATGGCTGTGCGTTGTACCCACGTCCGTGCTAACTTCAGCAGTGTTGGATTTAGGTGATGATTGACAGTTATTGGTATCCTAACTAATAGGTTTTATATTTGGTTATGTAAGTTTGCTGCACTGCTCAATGGATTTGACTGGGATAGGTTCCTATGGGTCGCGGGCATGGGCTCTGTATTCCACACAGGAGGAACAAACACACAATAAATAGTTCAGCAATCCATTATAATTTGATAATTCTTGTGAAGGCAACCTTAACCAAACGTTTTACACAATTTAGACATTTAATTAATTTTCACTTAGTTATATAGTACCTTTTTTTTTCGTGCGGAAATCCCTTCGGATAACTAACACTTGGTCAATATTATTTGCTTTTCTAAAACACTACCTACTGTGGCACAACCGCACTACCATAGACCGAGAAAGCCATAGACTAGAGTATTATATATTTTTTACTGTAATCCACTAAACTATTAACTAATAAATAAATAAATTGGTAAGAGCACGACATGAAAGAATGGAGAGAAATCTCCACCAATCATTTGTAATACGATGCACTTCCATTACATACAATTTAGCTACGCGTAGGTACGCGTGCTAACCGCATGTGGCAACACTTGTTGACATCTGAGCGAACGAGTATCAGTAGGCACTTGGCACCACTCCGGCGCAGGTACCAACTATCCATCACCAGGTTGCACCTTGCGGCCAGTGAACGTAATCTGTTGCACCTATTCGTCTAATTTCTTACGGTCAATTAGACTACGCTGATAATACATACATTAAATCATAATGCGGTCCATCATCGTGGACAATGATGCCATCGCGGGGCGCGCACGTGACGGCACGACTACTTGAATGGCTAATTATGAGCGCGTTGACAATGTAATCTGCGCGTAATGGCCGCGCCCGCTGGTCAGCCGCCGACTCGCCAGGAAGCGATAACGGCGGCCGCAGCCCCTGCGCGGGCGCCCGCGTCGGGCTAACTACCAATTGTTCACTTAAAATCAATTCCTTACATACATAATATATGTCGCTACCGATGGTGTCGCAACGTTTGTTATTTATAACCATGAGAGGCATTCTGCACGAACCCAGATGTACCTGTGCTGTTCCACTTATCCCTACCACGTTGTCCCTCCCGGTGGGGACAAGTGGATTTTTTTTCCACTCTTCCCTACCACACCGTCACTGGGACGCCATCGAATCTACGAGATGGAAATAGCTTCACTGTTTAAGAATAGGTTACACGCTAGGCTCATTTATATCTTATATCTAGTTAGTAGAAATTTCGTCGAGCGTTTCCGCTTGCTCCTACTCGATGCTCCTACCGGTAGGAGCAGGAGGACCAATATATCCTTATGCTCCTACCGGTAGGACCACAAGGATGAGCATATCCTCGTGCTCCTACTAACAAAGATTGTCCTATCAATGCCGACAGACAATTATTAGACAACACATACCTTCGAATTACCACTACTTCGACAGACGATTATCCGACAGACAATACTTAGACAAGACACATCTTCGAATGGCCACTAGTTTGACAGATTTTTTTAACACTAGCTACTAGCTTGCTATCGTAATCCAACTTTCCGGACTAGTGGTTCCAGCTCTGTTGGGGTCACAGTTCTAACCTAACCTAACCCAGAAGCTATATTGAATATACTGCACCAACTAGTGTGAGCAACAGGAAATAGAACTAAGTGTTCCTCGTGCTCCTACCAGTGGGAGAACTTAGTAGGAGCAAGCGGAAACGTCTATTTCGTCAGGTTTCATTCTCTCTCCATATAAAACTCGGGGTTGGGCAGTCCAACGGCTGTCGCTGTCATTAAAGCTGTATAAGCCGAATGTATAGGAGGAGAAGGGACCAGTGGACCCCGGCCGCCGGTGAAAGCGTCACATGCAACCAGAGCCCACGCTGAGGTGATGATGAATTGGTAACATTTCAACCCAGAGTCATGGATTGGAGATCAGCTCCAAGTGCTCACTTATTCCTCTCAGTAATGTTAACATCAGAGGTATAAGGGGTTTATGATATGGGCTATGTGCTGGGAGCATTGTGGCAATTTAAATTGGACAAAGTTAACGTCAGCTGTCTGCCGGCGTGAGACCGTCCGCGTCCGCACTGTGTCCAAGTTCACGTCGCAAATGTCGACGTCGCTGCGACGTCAGCCGCCACCGTCCGGATTCTCGACAGTTGCGGCACAATCAAGGACTCTCATATATAAAAAACTCGTCACAGTGTTTGTTATCGAACTCCTCCGAAACGGCTTGACCGATACTTACGAAATGTTTTGTGTCTATTTATGACTAAGGTGGAGCTCGCGGGTGGAGCTGCGGGCGGCAGCTGGTTATATATAATAGAATCATTTCCTCCATGATCATTTTAGACATTATGTTTTACGACTATGTCGAGCGTTTAAGATTATTATGATTATACCACCTGCCGTGTCGTATGGAGCTATTAAAGTCGCGAATGAAAGATGAATGTATGAAGCTGAGACGCGAACTACGAATGTTGCTGAACGAGTACACGTGTGGAGTGACAAGAAGGGAACGATTGGAAATTAGTTTGTTACGGGAAGTGTAAGAGTGAGAGCAGAGCCAGTGAACGCGAGGTGACGGGTGATAAAGATAACGAGTGGCGAGTAATGCCTGCGCGTGAGTACGTGGAGCAATTGACTCAGGACAACTTGCAACGGGTGTGAATCAATACAAGATGTTTGCATAATTAATTTAATGTATCTATTTTTATTGTCATTTTTACATTTATCAAATGAAAAAAAAAAAATACTCGAGAGTCACACATGTTTCCATGTAAGTACATCTCCCTGTAGTATATATAAACATAAATGTGAATAAGAGCCAAGTTCAATTATAAGAATATACGTCGTTTTCGATTTTGCAGATAAAAGAATTGAGATCTATATGGGTGCCAAGTTCTGTGTAGAAAAATCCTAAAATTGAAAAATTTATATTACTTTATGTGCAGAAATTATTAATATCATCATAAATACACAGTTATTTGTAAAAATCCTCTATATTCCTACGTTTACGTTGTAATGTTTTCTATCTTGTGCTATTCCCCATATGTGCTTGTACCTTCGAAACATTACAGTAAGTTGAGCCCATTATTATATGCAGTTTTCTTACACGTTTTCTGCTAAATTTGTTAGTGCCTTGTTGATACTAAGCCTGCTTATAATATCATCCATTTGAAAGTTTGTGACGATATTTGGATGTTTCGTACTCAATCACGTTCAAACGGCGGAACGAATCGGACTAAAATTAGCTACAGGCATATATTATAGTCTAGAATAACACACGGGCTACTTGTTATCCTGGGAATAGCTTCCTATATGTAACGGGAACGGGATCAAAATTTCACGCGGACGGAGCCGCGGCAACATCTAGCTATCAATAATTTTCCGTTTTCAGATTGTTTCCTTTGTATATGCCCATAGCCTACCTTGACGCCAAATATCAAGTTGCTATCTCATCTGCAAGTGGGTTACATTTTTGAGCGGGAACAGCCATAAGAATGCTAGTTTTGAGCGGGAACAGCCATAAGAATGCTAGTTTTGAGCGGGAACAGCCATAAGAATGCTAGTTTTGAGCGGGAACAGCCATAAGAATGCTAGTTTTTGAGCGGGAACAGCCATAAGAATGCTAGTTTTTAAACGATAATATATCAACAACTATTTGAGTAATATTTATGAAATTAACTAAGTCCCGGACATACTGGTGTTGGTGGAATTACTGGTGGTAGAAATGTGATGACACAAATTTGACACAAAATTCGGCCTGGTGGGTACCACCGTGCACGATTGCGAAAAACCCTCCATAGTAATCCAATTTCGGCTTGATTGCGTTCAGGGGTCAGCAAGTGCAAAGCCGGGCAGGGGGGTTGTGGTCGCAGCACTAGTGGGACCGGGGGGTGTCACGCGGTGCTGCGACGACAATCCTCTTCTGATGAGGCCGTCAAACTGAGTGCCACCATTGTTAACATGGTACGTGTATGTAATGGTGACCCTCTTTCCTGAGACTTTACCTTCAGCTTACCATCAGGCGAGGTGAAGTCAAATTGACGTGTCCTATATATAAAAAAAAAAAAAATTGGTTCCCATGGATTCCGGGAACGGGATCAATATTTCACGCGGGCGGAACCGCGGGCAACAGTAAGTTATCAATAATTTTCAGTTTTCAGATTTCTTGCTATGTATATGCCTCGAAAGTCTACTTTGATGCCAAATGTCAAGTTTCTAGAACAATTCATTCAAACCTTGGTTTTACCGCTACAAAACTGTTACCAAAAGTGTCGTATCTACCATGTGCAGACTACGTTTAGGCTTTTGTTGTTCTCCAAGTTTCTAGGTCATCTGGAAGTGGATTAGGTTTTTGATTTATAAGTCAGTGAGTAAGTCAGTCATAAAAATGTCGGTTTTTAAACGAAATGTATTAACATTTATGAAATGTTGGATTCTGAGCTTTAATAAATGTGCCGAATTTCATATATGTACATTAAATAGTTTTCGAGTTGTGAAGGGGTCAGCAGTAGCTCAAAATGGCTCAAAAACGTGCAAATGTACACATGGCTGCTGCGTCGCCAGTTCCTTTTTCTTTGAACTCGGCTGGATGCGCTGCCGCGTGTCTAGATTATACATATGGCACTCTTGGGGGCCCAAGACCTGCCAGCTGCACCTGCTTGGAGTTGGGGTCAGGCAGCTCTCGCTCCCTTCCAAGCCAAAATCTTGTAAAATAAGTCATAATAGCAGCTGACATTTGTTTCTGACAGCACACGGCACTGACGGTACTCTTCACGTCACTTAGCATCGCACAGCCGGCTCCGTGACCAAGCGATGCATGCTCGAGTGCGGCCTGCGACGGTACGACTTTATTTGGTACATTAGACTACTTGCCGTTCGGTCCCAATAAAAGCCATTCAACCGCAAACATCTTCATTCGTATAGGTCATGAAGTAACGCTACGTATAAACAGCAAGATAAGCAAGTCAGTCGACAGAATAATGGTCGCTTTTTATCGCTCACCAGAGGTTACAATAACTGTGACGTTGTCAGCAGTTGAAGCGAATTTTAGACATATTTCAATGTACTATGTTATACCGCGTTTACAATCTACACCATCAAGCGAGAGCTGCGACTGGTGTGCGCCCGAGAAGGTATGATAACACAATTTACGTTAATATATGTAAAAGAAAATTTCACTTTTAAGAGCCGCGTAAACATGTTGTAGACAATTGGAAATTTTGCCATATCGCTACATTAGGAGAACTTCCGCTCATGAGTTCCAATGCATGAATTTGCCATCACATGTCAAAAGATACGTAGCGAGCCGACATGACACGTGTGAGCATGACGATCCCTGCCTGCACTTGAATAAAATACAGAGTTCCACAAAATTATCTGGAGGCACTCGCGCTTAGCAACTTAAAAATCTCTTGCCCGTGGTTATTCAACATGTTGTGTGTATTTAGGGCAGACATTGCAGTTATGCGATTGCATTGCGCGCGGTGAGACCGATCATGAAGGAGTGGTTGGAGAGGGACCATGGGGACCTCTCCTACCGGATGTGCCAGATAGTTACCGGACACGGGTGTTTCGGTAAGTATCTGTGGCGCATCCACCGGGAGACAACGCCGCAGTGCCAGCACTGCGAGGATCCTGGCGAAAACACGGCGCTCCACACGTTGGTGGAGTGCCCTGCGTGGGCGAGTCAACGCCGGGATCTCCTTGCGGTCCTAGGCGAGGACGTTCTCTCGTTGGAGACCATGGTAAGAGCCGTGATTTCCGACGGGAGCAAGTGGCACGCCGCCGCCTCTTTCTGCGAGCAGGTAATGCGCGCGAAAGAGACGGCGGAGAGGGAGCGGGAGAGAACCATGCACCTCGAGTATCCAAGTCTGCGGTGAGGACGCTGCAGACTCATCTATGCCCGGGACACTGACCTCGACTCGCCGTCCTTACAGAAGCAGGCTGTGGCGGAGGCGTGTCGTGTGTGTACTACACACGCCTGCCAACTCACCGAAGCGGAATAAAACCCGACCCCACTAGGCGAGGCCGCGGTGGCGGCCAAAGTCCGCCGGTAACCCTGAGGTTATCCTTTCGAGGGCTTACCCGGGGTGCCAGGCAACGAACACTTGGGGAGGACCGTGCGGTTTTAGTCGGTACACGACATAACTACCCCCGACGGCAGGCGGGGGGTATTCGAAGGGATTTCCACACGTAAAAAAGAAAGACAATACAGTTAGTGTAGATTGCACTATATTGCGCCCTTGCGAGAGCCGTTATTGTTACAATGAATATCTTTATATAGTATGCGTATACCTTTTGTGTTCGTAGGGTCTCTATCTATTTAGTGCGCTGTTGTTTCTGTAGCTACTTGCCCTTATCGGGAAACGTATAAGTATGAATTACAAATATGAGCGGCTGGCTAATGCGCATGTTTGGAAGACAATGCAGCAATAAGGCGCCCGCCATGACCCGGCCATTCGGCCGTCCGTTCTTAGCGGCTGCTACGCGAATGTAGCGAAAGCGATATACGCACGCCCACGCGCATGTCTTTATACGAGTTAATTGCATAAGCACAACTTCACGCACGTAGCGCCAGTCCATAGCAACGCCATTGTTGCCCACACCTATCTACGTACTGTACTGTACGCGTCGTCCCACATTGTATGACCACATTGTTAGTTTTTATTAATATTATTTAATTGACTACATAAAAAAGTAAGGAGAAGCGCTGAATAATCTTCTAAAACGTTGCTGAACACCTCTGTGTTTAAAGCTAGCCAGTACGCGGTGCACCTGAGGGTCAGGTGCCGGGGTGCCCATGCCAGGCGAGGTGAGTGGCGGAAGTGGCAAAAGTAAAGGATGTGACTTAAGAACTTGGTAATCTCAGGATCCATACAACTTTCAGCACTATTATTTGACTACATAAGGGCTACTGGGCAACCCGGTAAAGGGCGACCTAGTCGTCCGTATGCCAATCAGATCGAGGACGTTTTGAAGAAAGGCCAGGTCCTACCGGCGTGCATGTATGAAAACAATTATGAAAGTGGAAGAAGCGAAAGGCGTATGCCAAGATCGTAGCAAGCGGAAAGATGTTGTCTCTGCCTACCCCAATGGGAAAGAGGCGTGTCTATATGTATGTATGTATGTATGTATGTATGTATTATACCCCCAGCGGGCTTGTCTCTTCGTGTAGGGAAAAGCCGAGTTCTATCACTAGTGTTAAATGTATCCAGGTGTTCAAATTATATCACAAATTTATTTGCCAATTCTGACGTTGTTTGTGAGAAATCTTTATTCACAGGCGGAGCGCAGGCGCAGGCTATAAACAGCTGCGGGCGTCGGGTAGGCCGAGTGCCCACCATTGTGTTACCACAGATACCTAATATTATTCTAATAGTGTTACGGCCGCATCGCCGCGGCAGGTGAGCCGTCGACAGACGCACTCTTTTATTGAGACTGCTCAATTCGGACGCGGCACTATTTATATAAGCACCAGATCTACTCAGAAATATGTTCACATGTACGTATGTATGTTGGTTTCATCGCCAGATATGGTTGGGCCACGTTTCTTCGTTAAATTGTATTGCTGCGGTATCGCACGGCAGCGCATCCAGCCGAGTTCAAAGAAAAAGAAACGGGCGACGCAGCAGCCATGTGTACATAACAGGAACCATTTCGAGATACTTCTGGCTCCTTCACCACTCGAAAACTATTTAATCTACATTATATGAAATTTGGCACATTTATTACAGCCCTGAGCTTATCTAGAATTCCAAGTTTCATAAATGTTGCTCAATAGTTATTAATACATTAACGTATAAAAACCGTCATTTTTATGACTGACTTACTCACTGATTCATAGATTAAAATTCTATCCCGCTTCCAGATGATCCAGAAACTTGAAGTCGACAACGACGCATATTCTTAATATTGAATTGGCTCTAATTTCCAATATATGTTTTTGATGGGATACTTTTATACTGCAACGATCTTGTAGATCACCTGGGGCGTAGCCGGGACCTGGACCACGCGTCGCTCGGACAGGGCCCTGCCGGACTGAGGGGACGATTCATTACCCTAAGCGCGCTCGTTAATTGTATTAAAGGAAGAGGACATAAAGCCAGCACATGTGGCTGAGACTGAGGCCGGCCCCACGCACTATACACGAGATGTGAAAATGTAGGCACATATCACGGTCACATTGTTCGAGGCGGCGCTTTTTACGAGCGTTTAACGAGCTCATAGTGAAGTGCGGGCTCTTTGTGCGCTGTTAGAGGCTGTTAAAGGACCCGTTCGCAGTGAATTAGTGCGCGTCGCAGCCCGGGTCGGGGACACGTTCCGCCGCGTCGGCCTGCCGACTGCGTCGCGACTATTACTTTAGGGTATAAAGAACCGCTCCCATGCCACTTAATTGACGTTCAGCCCGAGAAAATGAAAGAGGAATAGGGTAATCCGACTCCGTTCAAATGAAAATCTTTAAATAACCCGCTGGCTCGGTGTTGGACAGATTCGGGAATGGATAGATTCGTGGTTCGGCAGATTCGAGATTGGACAGATTCGTGATTCTCTTCCCGGAATCGACGGATTCGCTACATGGCCAACCCCGAATCATTAATTACTCCAGTCCTGAATCTGTCGAATCACGAATCTGTCCACCACCGAGCAAGCGAAATAACCATGTGTTGTGTTCTTGCGTTTAGATGTGGAGAAGAGTTCCCTGCATGAAAAATTGCTTTCGAAAATTCACTATTTTCTTGCAGGTCCAACGCGGCTCTACCTGTCATTCCAGGCTGCGCTCATGTAAGACTGAGGTTATTGAGCGACCTCCGACGGCTGTGTCGCCTGTGCGCCTCGTGGGCTCTGCGGGTCGGGAGAGACCTGAGTCTCTACATTAATTACTCGCAAAAAAAGGCAGTGGCAGCCCACGCGCTCGCGCTCCGCACCATCCTTGTGAGCAAGACGCTGAGCGAGAGCACTCCCACTCCGACGGCTGCCACGAGGGCACGCGTTAGCACCTCCCACGCCGGACACTTAACCAGCGTATGCTGCCCTGAGTCCTCGCTTGCATCACAGTGATGGCTCCTTCCTGATCTGAAGAAGGACCTCCTCCCAGAGATCGCCTGTGTCAGCCGGCATGGGAGGCTCCCGTGTCGCCACTCTAGCTAGTCCTTCCTAATGGGTCCGCTGCTACTACGTCGTGCCCTGAGTTTGGTGGTCCAAGTCGTTCTTTACACTCTACCAAGGTGGCCTGGCGGAGCTGGGACTGCACGGCCTCGATCACTCGATTCTCAGGGTCCCGTCCCCGCTCCTGTGTCTCGCCACCGATATAGTTACGATAGGGCTTCCGGCAAGGAGATGCACCACCTCGGAGGAAATCGTACGGTACCCCTGGATTACCCTGTTGGCCATAAGGCGGAGCTTAGATTGGGCACCCATGATGCGGGCATGGGACGCACGATCCTCCTCTAGAGTCTCCTGCCGCGCCAAAGCGGCAGCTGTGACCTTCAATTTAGGGGTCAGACTACGTAGATGTTCCCCGAAGTCCCATCGGCTGTCGAGCATCAATCAATCAATCAATCAATTAGCCTATTGCAGTCCACTGCTGGACATAGGCCTCACCCATTGTACGCCATAGCACTCGATCCTCCGCTTTGCGCATCCAGTCTATCCCAGCTACCTTTTTCAGGTCGTCCGTCCATCTTGCTGGTGTACGTCCTACCTTCCGTTTACCGATTCGTGGTCTCCACTCTAAGACTCGTTTGCTCCATCGGCCATCGGTCCTTCGGCAGATGGGGCCAGCCCATTGCCACAATGAAATATTTGGGGCTCATGCTCGAGCTTGTCGAGCATGAGCCCCAAATATTTCATTTGGGGCTCGATGCTTATGTGAGTGCCTCCTACTACGAGGTTGGATCCCTCTACATAACCTAATGATCCTTACGCATAATATTATTTTGTGATACATTTTTAGGCATTTCTACCAGGCGAGGGTATTGTGGAAACTGCAGTAGAAACGTATAGAATATGCTGCATTCGCTGTCAAAGTAGGATCCCGTTGATATCTCTGATATTTAAATTTTGGATAAAGACTTACTCCAACACGATGTGTTCTGTAATCACCTAATTCCATAACAGTTTGTACGTCATGTGTTATGCAATAAATTTGTTTTGATGTTTTCACGGGCGGACGCGATTACGAGTGTCGTTCCCGCGGCGGCGGGCGAGTAGCGCGTACATTTTGGCAAACGATCGCGAATACAAATAACACTGGTTGAGGGCCAGGGGGCGCCCCCCGCCCCCCGCCCGCCGTGCTAAGTAACTAGCGGAGCTAATGCGCGCGAGCGTCGGACACGCTCATGAATGGGCGAGCTGCCGGCGGTAGTGGCCCTACTTGTTGCGGGAGCTCACTGCACCTTTTTTTTCTTGTCCCGTTTCTTTCAAATCCCCTGTGATGTCGGGCTTGAACCAACTAAAACCGCACGCCGTCTCGGGTCTTCACACGCCGGGGTGTAAGTTTGCCCATAAGGCATTTCCCTCGCACCCCGACTGACCCTGGGCCATCTCCGGTTTCGAGATGGTCCCTCGGGCAGCTTACTGCGCCTACGTCACACGAGTTTTGAACGGACTCACACACACGTTGGGCTGGATGCCAGACAATGCGAGATTCTTTATCTAATAACTAAGCATATTTAGCAAAGTCAAAGGGAAACTCATATTGTTTACCATATAGTGCCCTCTGCACTAGAGAAATATCCAAAATGTGTAAAATTCTATGTGTGTCTTATAAGTTTGTTAAGCTCAACAAGATTTGGTTTCGAAGCAAAAGTTTGTAGGAGGCAAATGGAAAATAAATATTCTTGAAAAACTTCCCGTAATTCTCTTGCAAACATTTTACATAAATAATAAGGAACTACATCTTGTACAAAGCCTCCCAACTCTTTCGTCTCGCCCCTGCCTCCCCCGCCCCGGCCAGGACCCGCCATCGTGAGCCGAAGCCACCATTATGTAAACAATATGCTCCTAATAATATGTTAATGTATTCGCCCTCCCAGTTCATTCCTTCGACCGCCGAATAAAATCAGAAGAAAGGATTTTGTGGCGCAAGAACACCGAGCCCGAGGTGAGACTCAATAGCGCTCGGCGCCTGCCGCCTGCGCGACTGCCTCTACACTCTGAAGACAGCTCATAAACAGTTTCGTTTAGCATACGGAATGTGGTGTTCATGCAAGTGTCGATGGACAATTCGCACGGTATTTATTTGCTTACGTGTTTCTGTGTTGAGTGCGTGACGTAGACCGCGTCTCAGTTACGATAGCGTAGCTATGTTGTATTTAGGATATCCCCTACGAGCGACGGACGAGAGAACCAGTCGAACTTATGGGTTTCCGCTCAACAACCGCTACGGACTTGTGTGTACGAGCTGAGGACCAACGAGATGTCACCCACGCCCCAGCACCCACTGACCACCGAAACTTTGGAAACTTTTCTTATTCAGAAATGTATTTTAGGTAACTTCGGGTCGGTTTGCTTCGATGTAGATAACAAACAACTGCGGCACGTAGGTAATGTTCACCGTTGTCACAGGTGATACCGTTTACCAGCAGCGTCCCACACAATTAAACAGATCGGGTTCACATCGTTCCCATTTATCGATGAATACATAAAATAAATAAAGCAGTGCGCGCAGACTGACAGCTGCTCCACATGCGAGTAGTGCGCTCGTCAGCTGTCGCCGTGAGTCGCGGTGAGGTGTTCCGAAGGCACGAGTATATTTAGCCTGAACGGTCAACGTGGCATGAGCTTGCAGCGCTGCAGCGGCGCAAACATACGCGGATGCGGCTAATAATACGAGCCTGTAGAGCGCCGCAGCCGCTTGTTGTGCGACGACGCGACACGGTTCAACAGCGGTGCTACCTGTTTCACGGCTCATTACCATTTACGATGCTATCCATCATGTGGTTGGGGTGTGGAATGGGCCATCGGCGGCGCAGCATCGCGGGCCGGTCGCCACATGGCCCGCAGACTGCCCGGCGGCATTCTTTAAATGCTTGCTATAATTATAGAGGCGCTAGAGCGAGCGCGCCGGTGGCGGTGGTTCGGTGGGCGAGCTCAATGTGTGACTGGTTGACGGCCCTCCGAGATCAGTTTAAGGTCAATGCCCAATCGACACGTTCTCACTGCGATATCACGGTCAGCGATGAAGCGATGAACGACGGGCAACATTCTTTATTGAATAAGTGAAGCTGATTGCTGCCGTCACTTGGTGAACCGAAGGAGTATCATGTCATCTCTCTTCAGCTATCTTTCAATTTAATGTAGTAGTAGACAAAATAAATTAATAAATGCTGAAAAGCGACGTTTTGGTTAATCGCGTGACTTTCGTCGACGTCATTCGTTTACACGCAAGACATCACCGACCTGTTGCACTGTTGTGTGTACGTCTAAGACTAACAAAAGTCGCTTCATGTTATTGTAATTTCAAAAAAATCCGGTCAATAGCTGTTCCATTGCCTGGCACATAAGTATGAATCCGAAAATGTTGTTTTTTCCAAAGGGGCTCTATATTCACATGGTTGCTACGCCAGTATCGCGAGTTCACGTCACGTCCCAAGTGCTGCCTTTTGCCAATTTAAGTCATTCGATTATTTATATACATCGATATGTTCTATGGGCAACCTTACACCCGGTGTGTTAAGACCTGAGACGGCGTGCGGTTTTAGTCGGTTCAAGCCCGACATAACCACCCCTGCTAGCCGGCGGGGGGGTATCCGAAGGGATTTCCGCACGTAAAAAAAAAACAAAAAAAAGAAAGGTACGATTACTCAATTTCAAATTCAACTTTCCATTTTCAATTGCCAATTTAGTAACGCAATTCGGTTCGACCTGCTTGCAGTTCCTATCGGTGTTTATATCCACTTTCAGTTTACTCGTATCTCTGACCAAGCCTATTCTAATGAAACGCAGGCATAACTATACTCGTAGTACAGAAAATATAATAGTACTAGAATTAAGTCCTGATCGCGTGGAAAAATAAAATGTAGGCTATGTTATTCAGGGATAATTTAGCTTTCTAATAGTGAAAGCGGCGATAGCCCAGTGGCGTAGGTAACGTACTGCTGGGATGAGGTCTCGAGTTCGATCCCCAGTCGCCCCGGGCACACACATCTGACTTTTCGTAGTTATGTGTGCATTAATGAATGTTAATTATCGCTCGCTTAGTAATGTGTCCGGTAGACAGCCCTAGGCTCACCCCCTATTACATTGGGACCTTAACGTAACTGGTGAATCTTGGGTGTGTAATAGACCTCTGCCTACCCCTTCGGGGGTACAGGCGGCACGTTATGTTATGTAATAGTGAAATAATACTTTAAATCGATTCTTTAGTTTCAAAATTTATCGATTACAAACAAAAATAAACTCTTTACAACTCAGACTAGACAGTTCCGAGCTGAGGACGCACGTGTGGGCTGCAGCGCAGCATGTGCGTCAGATGTCCCTGCGGTCGCCCAGCGACGCGGCGAGCCGCCGTCCAATCGCCACAACTTATATCCTCTGCTTTCGTTTGTTATCTCTCCTTATGTGCATATTGTTCAGCTGAAGTTAGTGATACATTATGTTGGTTAGAATATATTGTGCGGAACGACTTTTATTTGGTCAATTGTTGAGTGGTTTATAGATAACTGCGGATCAACACGGCCTCTGTGGCGTAGCGGTAGTGCATTCGACTGCTACGACTCAGCACAAATATTCGCGCTCAGCACAAATATTTATATGCATGAACATTTCTATTTGCATTGGCCTGGGTGTTTCAATGTATAATATGTATGTATTTACAAAAAAAGGATATAAGTATGTTTATCTGCATTCTGAAACTCACAACACAAGCTAGTTAACCAATGCTTACTTTGGGTCTAGAAAGCGCTGTGTAGAATGTCGTAGCATATTTATTAACAAACTTGGAAAATTATACAGAAAATGGAATAGATTATCTCCATCATGAATCGATGCTACTGCTGAGATTCCTCTTAATGCGAAGAACGCAGCCCATCAGCCGCGGGCCACGGCTCATTGTCTCGGTACCTTTTTTTTTTTTTTTTCATGCGGAAATCCCTTCGGATACCCCCCCGCGTGCCAGCGGGGGAGGTTATGTCGGGCTTAAACCGACTAAAACCGCACGCCGTCTCGGGTCTACAGACGCCGATTGTCACTGCGGCATCACTCAGGCGCATCGATTGAGCTTAACTTTCGCAGGCGTACGCCCTCTAGTAGTTTATGTTATAGACTGTATCCTCGTCACCAGACCACTATAGAATACGATTACTGGCGATATCATTTAATTGAGTAATGTTCGGACAATGTGCCGGCCCAAACATTCAATTAAGCGAAGGTGTCGGGCATGTAGGCTCACAAAGAGGGGTTCCACACACTCAGATATGTGACAAGATATGCCCCCATAGCGGCGGGTACGGTGTATCCGCCACGAGAATTTACGAAAATCACTGAAGTCGTTACTCCTTAGTTACACATCACTTGGCGCGTCTTATTCACTCTCGCCTATAAATTCTTGAAGGGGTGGGCAGAGATATGTTTCAGCAGCTACTTTTTTTGTTGGATCCCACGTGGGTACCTATTTAGGGTTCCGTCGCCAAATGGCAAAAAAAAGAGCCCTTAAAAAAAATTGATTCGTCATGTCTGTCTGTCCGTCCGTATGTCACAGTCACTTTTGTCAGAAACTATAAGAACTATGCTGTTGAAACTTGGTAAGTAGATGTATTCTGTGAACTGCATTAAGATTATCACACAAAATTAGAAAAAAAACAAGAAATTTTTGGGGTCCCAATACTTAAAACCAAACTCAAAAATATTTTTTTCATGAAACCCATATGTGTGTGGTATCTATGGACAGGGTTCGATTCCCGCTCAGTGCAAATATGTATATTTGCATTGGTCTGGATGTTTCTATGTATAATATGTATTTATTTACAAAAAAAAGTATTTAAGTATATTTATCCGCATTCTAGAACCCATATGACAAGCTCTGCTTAGTTTGGGTCTAGATGGCGTTGTGTACTTTGTCGTACAATATATCGTACAATATAGGTCTTCAAAAATAATATTGAGGTTTCTAATATCATTTTTTTCTAAACTGAATATTCAGCGCGAGAGACACCTCCAAAGTGGTAAAATGTGTCGTCGTCCCCCCCCCCCCCGAATCTTCTAAAATAAGAGAATGATAAAACTAAAAAAAATATATGATGTACATTAGCATGTAACCTTCCACCGAAATTTGGTTTGAACGAGATCTAGTAAGTAGTTTTTTTTTAATACGTCATAAATCGTAAACCGCCATTTACCTTTCATTCAATCAACCCATTTCATTTTCAACCCGGACATTGAATACGGTACTCACGATATCACTCATACATAAGTACACATTTTAGCACAGACCACTGAGCAAGCAATACATGGTCGCGTTGCGTTCACTAGTGCCAAGGCAATAAATATGATATTTATAATGATTGGATACCATAACACAAATGTTACAATAATAACAAATAGCAGATAACGATATTCCGGCCCATTCGAGCAGTACATCACAATAAAGATAGGTCGCGCCGAGGCCGCTCCGCCGCTCCGCCGCTCGGCAGATCGCAGCCCGCCCGGCATTTGAAGTATAATAGTCGTAAAGACGCAGTTGCTTGTTGCTAATGGCATTTTCCAATCCCATGATACGTTTCGATGGCTCAATTACTTCCATCGGCGCATATCTCCGCTATTGTACTGATTCTAAACGGCTGCGGGCCGCTGTGAACGACTCCGTCACTGATATCTCCCCTCCGGCCACTTTCCAAGTCCAGTTTCCAAAGTAACACGACGTAAATTAATGTTATGAAGTCAAATGAAGGACTTTCAAAATCATGAAACAATTTGCTGCTAACATTTAGGTCGAATTTGATTGAATTGAAATATATAGGTAGTAGTAATCGTTAGATCGAGAGATCTCCCGCCGGTCAGCATCCCTCGTCAGCCGGTACATCAGGCTTCCCTCCTGGGGTTGGGAGATCCGAAGACAGTAAGCCTAGCCAAGAGAAAGAGTAGACCAGACTCCAAGCACGAGCTTTGTATACAACGAGCACCGACGCTGGACGCTACTGGACACCAGGATTTCATATCTGTTGTTCTTCCTCACATCTGTAAGTGACCATGTTGGTTCACGCTTCGCTCAGTGCAACCTCAATCACAACAGTATATTATTGTAACAGTTAGAAATGCAGCCTAGGGTCCATATAAGCGTGCTTCGGGGTGCCAAGAAATGCCTTTTGGGCCACCCCGGCGCCTGAAGACCTAAGACATCGTACGGTTTTAGTCGGTACGAGCCCGACATTACCTCCCCCACTGGCCGGCGGAGGGGTATCCGAGGGAATTTCCGCACGAAAAAAAAACGGGTCCATGTAAGCGTGCTCATTCATGTCATTTCTGTTGATGAGAAGGGTCACCCGCCAAATCTGTTTAAGCAAGAAGTGGGTCTACAATTGGGGACTGGTACTGGTGGGCACAAGAGTCACTACCACACTGGTAATTGGTAGTCACCGGACGCGCCCACTAACTGAATAGCAGGAAACAGGTCAGAAGTCGATTATCCTTGGTACTCTTGGGTACTACAGCCCCGCGGTAACCCCATGCTCTCGTTTTGAAAACATTGGAGCATACCTTTCCTTTTTTTTTCATGCGGAATCTCCTTGGTTACCCCCCCGCCGGCCAGCGGGAACGGTTATCTCGGACTTGAACCGAGTAAAACCGCACGTTGAGACACCGGGGTGTAAGGCTGCCCATAAAGCATTTCCCTCGCACCTAGATTGATCCTGGGCCATCTCCGGTTTTGAGATGGCCCCCTCGGGCTTGGGACCCACGGTGTCCCCGTCTTGCCCCGGTTTGGGGGAGGGGTGCTAGTCGTCCCGCCGTCCCGGCCTGCTTCTGCTGGGGTGACAGGCGGCCTCACCTGCCACCCCCAGGCCTGCGCTCATGGAGGACGGAGGTCGTAAAGCGACATTGGAGCGTACCTAATGTTGAATTAAACTACTGCTCTCATTATGCGTACTGTGCTGTAGGGGCTGGATTCGTTTGTAGTAACTCGTGTACATACCGCGTCGAAATTGTTTCACTAAAATTTCCACCTGGGCTACGTCCCGCGCGAGGCTGAGCCTTGTTTACACTGAGGCTTATTGAGCGCACCTAAACTACTTACTCTACACTACATACCTCTTGACTTTACATTAAGATGAGACGATCAAGAGTGTTCTTCATGCCAAAATATTATACCGACACTTACCTATTTTGAAATTCATACATATAAATTTTATTAACTAGTAGATTGGATATAATTTTACCGGTATTTTTCCCCGGGCACACACCTCTGACTTTTCGTAGTTATGTGTGCATTAATAAATGTTAATTATCATTCGCTTAATAATGTGCCCGGTAGATGGCAATAGGCTCGCCCCCTATTACATTGGGACCTTAACATAACTGGCGAATCGTGGGTGTGTAATACACATCTGCCTACCCCTTCGGGGATACAGGCGTGAAGTTATGTTATGTTGTTTTTCAATGATAAGAAGTAATATTTCATGACACTGTGAGGCGACACGTCGCACGATGTTGGGCATCCATTTAAAATATATACCTGCATATAAATAAAATTAAAGTGTCTGTTGTAACATTAAAATAACAGCTTTTATGTTTATACATAGGAGTGTATGTACGATACTTATAACAACAAACAAACATTTTTTAATCTCCGAAATGACTGCTATGATTTTGATCGAATTTTCACTGGCAGGTAGCTAATATTATAAGGCGTAGCTTAGACCACTTTCCCAATTCCAGTCCACGTGCTGTTGCCCACTGTGCCCCTCCGCCTGTGCTACCGAGGAGCTGTGCAGGGCAATGGCTTTGGGCCGTCAAAATTTAAAAAAGAGCTGGCCGGCGGTGTTCAAGCCATTTTTAGGGTTCCGTAGCCAAATGGCAAAAAACGGAACCCTCATAGATTCGTCATGTCTGTCTGTCTGTCTATCCGTCCGTATGTCACAGCCACTTTTTTCTGAAACTATAAGAACTATGCTGTTGAAATTTGGTAAGTAGATGTATTCTGTGAACCGCATTAAGATTTTCACACAGAAATAGAAAAAAAACAATACATTTTGGGGGTCCTCATACTATGAACTGAAACTTAAAAATTTGTTTTTTTTCATCGAAGACATATGGGTGAGGAATCTATGGATAGCTCTTCAAAAATGATGTTGAGGTTTCTAATATCATTTTTTCCCAAAGTGGTAAAATGTGTGTCGTCGTCCCCTGTAACTTCTAAAATAAGAGAATGATAAAACTAAAAAAAATATATGATGTACATAACCATGTAAACTTCCAACGATAATTAGTTTGAACGAGATCAAGTAAGTAGTTTTTTTTTAATACGTCATAAATCGTAAACCGCAATTTACCTTTTATTCAATCAACTCAAATATAAAAATTAGAAAAATACATTATTATGTTACTTGCTTAGCAGCAAGTAACATAATAATGTATTTTTTTAATTTTCCGGAACCCTTAATGGGCGAGTCCGACTCGCACTTGGCCGCTTTTTTAATTCAGATAAAGTAGTAAAGGTAGTAAATGGAGAGTGGGGCCGGACCTGGCGGATGGCCAATATGGCTTCCGCCAGAGGCGCTCCACCGTGGATGCCATCATGCGCGTGAGGGCTCTGGCGGAGGATGCAGTAGCCCGGGGTGAGGTGATGTTGGCGGTGTCCCTGGACATCGCCAACGCGTTCAACACCTTGCCCTGGAGTTGCATTAGGGAGGCGCTCGTGTATCACGAAGTGCCTCTCTACCTCCGCCGCATAGTCGGGGCGTATTTGACGGAGAGAGCCGTCTTCTACCCAACCGTGACCGGTCTCAGCCGGCGTGAGATGTCGTGCGGTGTTCCGCAGGGATCGGTCCTGGGGCCGCTCCTGTGGAACATCGGATACGACTGGGTGCTTCGCGGTGAGCTCGCAGACGGTGCCGCCGTCACGTGTTACGCGGACGACACGCTCGTGACGGCGTGCGGAGCGACATACCGCGAAGCGACCCTGAAGGCCACGACCGCGGTTGCCCAAGTCGTGGAGCGGATCCGGCGGCTGGGTCTCGAGGTGGCTCTGCATAAAACCGAGGCCCTGTTCTTTCATGGGCCTCGGAGCAAGCCACCTGAGGGATCCAGTCTCATCGTGGGAGGTAATCGCATCGGCATCAAGCCCCAAATGAAATATTTGGGGCTCGTGCTCGACGGCCGATGGGACTTCGGAGAGCACATCCGAAGTCTGGCCCCCAAACTGAAGGGCACAGCTCTCGCTCTGGCGCGGCTGCTGCCCAACATGAAGGGGCCCGATGACTCCTGCAGGAGACTCTACGCGGGGATCGTGCGGTTCATGGCCTTGTATGGGTGCCCAATATGGGCGGAGGCCCTGAAGGCCGGAAGTGTGCGGATGCTGCGCGCTCCGCAGCGAGTGATGGCCATCAGGGTCATCCGCGGGTACCGCACGATCTCCTTCGAGGCGGCGAGTCTCCTTGCCGGAACTCCGCCATGGGACCTGGAGGCGAGAGCCCTTTCGCAACTGTACCAGTGGCGAAAGGAGGCGCGGGAGCAGGGACTGAACCCCGAGCATCGAGAAATCGAGGCCATGCAGTCCCAGCTCCGCCAGGCCATCGTGGTGGAGTGGAAGGAACGACTTGGGCGACCAAGCGCAGGGCACGCCGCAATAGCGGCGGTAAGGCCCATCATGGAGGATTGGCTAGAGAGGCGACACGGAAGCCTCTCGTACCGACTGACGCAGGTGATCTCCGGTAAGGGGTGCTTCGGGGACCACCTGCATCGGATCAGGAAGGAGCCAACGCCTGAGTGTCATCACTGTGACGCGAGCGAGGACTCAGGGCTGCACACGCTGGCGGACTGCCCGGCGTGGGAGGTGCCGAGGCGTGACCTCGTGGCAGCCATCGGGGTGGGAGTCCTCTCGCTCGGCAGCATGATTGCGGCAATGGTGCGGAGCGCGAGCGCGTGGGCCGCCGCCGCCTCCTTCTGCGAGCATGTGATGCTCGCAAAGGAGATGGCGGAGCGCGCCCGGGAGAGGTTCAGAACCCTCCCGGCCCGCCGAGCCCGCAACACGCTCGCCTCGCGTCGCAGGCGACTCAGGCGCCGGAGGGCGCTTAACGACCTCCGTCCTCCATGAGCGCAGGCCTGGGGGTGGCAGGTGAGGCCGCCTGGCACCCCAGCAGAAGCAGGCCGGGACGGTGGGGCAACTAGCGCCCCTCCCCCAAACCGGGGCAAGACGGGGACACCGTGGTTCCCAAACCCGAGGGGGCCATCTCGAAACCGGAGATGGCCCAGGGTCAGTCGGGGTGCGAGGGATATGCTCTATGGGCAACCTTACACCCCGGCGTCTGCAGACCCAAGACGGCGTGCGGTTTTAGTCGGTTCGAGCCCGACATAACCGCCCCCGCTGGCCGGCGGGGGGGTATCCGAGGGGATTTCCGCACGAAAAAAAAAAAAAAAAAAAAAGGTAGTAAATGGAATAAAACGTGTGTCACGCGCGTTGTTTTCTTGAAAATTTGTTTATGAAATATTTATTACTCTATTGCAAAGTCGTAAAAAGTGTAGTAAAGTAATTTAGACCAAAATTATTAAAATACTAGCGGACCCGGCAGATGTCGCTCTGCCCGGAAAATCATCTCCACATTATTCAAATTTGGTGTCATATCGACAGCAGTGCCACCTACCGGTTTCAATTGCGTTTTTAAAGCATCCAAGCACAATATACACACAAAATTTCATTCAAATTGGTCCAGCCGTTTAGCAGGAGTTAGGTGAGAAACATACCTACAGAAAAATTATAATAAACACCAACATGAGCAAGCAATATGTGAAACTCTCTTAAAGCGCATTTCACCATTGATAGAAACTGAGATAAAGTTAAAATTAAACTGAGCTTCTTTTTTTATACCACTAAGGTGGCAGACAAGCACACGGCCCACCTGATGGGAAGCGGTTACCGCAGCTTATGGACGTGTGCAACATCAGTGGCGTCACACTCGCGCTGCCGACCCTGTAAAGGAAAGGGGATGGGATAGGAGTTTGGGAGGGTATGGGAAAGGAGTTTGGGCTCCGGCACTCTCACTCACCAAACGGAACGCAACAGTTCAAATTCTGTTACTTGGCGTCGATATTCTGTGAGAGGGTGGTGCTTCCCCGGTCGAGTCGGCCCATTCATGCAGCGGCTAAAATGACTGTTGCTTGACTCTACCACCGTGTTGCCAAATTTTAGTCCAATTAATTGCTTCGAATGAAGCTCCAATCCCCAGTTCAGTTGAACCAAGTTTTACTGGGAAATCCAGTCTCAGAGCTGATATCACCTATAGATTCTCCCATACTTTACCCAATGAATCTTATCGGGTAAAACTTGGGAACCCAATTTGATGAACAGATTTTCAATGTTTTTTTTTCATTGATTAGTCAGTCAGCTGGACAGGACAGCTGATGGTTTTTCAATTCAAATTTTAAGTGATCATTGGTTTTTTTTAAATTAAATAACAAAGGGTTTAGGCGGCGTTTTCGTTGAAAGATCGCAGAGGACTCTTTTTTCCGACACCTCCAACAAATATCATTACATTTTAGCCAACGTATACAAAAACTAGACCAATTATATACTAAAACCTTCCTCGAGAACCACTCTATCTATTGGTGCAAACAGCATTGAAATTAGTGCAGTAGTTTTGGAGTTTATCGTGAATAAACAGACAGACGCGGCGGAGGACTTTGTTTTATAATATTTAATATAGCTATTTTTTTATTTTGAAAGATAATTTGAACACTTCCAGCAGTATTTATATTTTTACTGTATTGCAACACAACAAAGTAAAATGTTGTAAACAAAGAGTTAATTAACAAAAATTGTCTGTGACACGAATGTCTATGATATAATTCTTGTCTATGACGATGGAAATAGTCAAAGCAAATGTCAAATTGTTGGCATTGACTCTCTGAAATATTGTTTACGTTACAATTCCAGTATTTTTTCACGTAAATCTTTCAGATGTTTTACTAGAAATTGTCCTTCAAGGCGCGAAGACGACTCTAGCATAATAAAAATCATGAAAATCGGTTCACCCGTTCTCGTGTTATACACGGTCATCACTAACGCGATTTTGTTTTATATACTTATATAGATTTGGGTCTAAATTCGATTACCTCGGACACAACTTAAGTAATGAAAGGTGGCTTTGAATGTGACGACGATCTAGAGGCAGCATAATGTTTACGTTTACAATTCCACATGTCTATTGCTAGGCGCCACTCGGAGCGGCCACAGTGCGCCATTTTATTCTTCCTGCTTGTCAGCAGTCTCGAGATCGTTCACTATCAGTTATTTTTAACGTTATAGCGGTTATTAGATGTTATAAAACTCGAACCATTGAACGAAAAGTACCGAAGAATGTCGCTGTTACAACTTACAGTCTATAACTATGCGAAGAAGAAAATTACGTAAGTACACAGAGTCATGTTAATATAATTACGTAATATTATAATTTAATTCTGCCCATTATCTGTAGCTCAATCCACATGCGCACTTCCGTGGGCTGTTGTTTCAAATCGTTTGAGATAACTGTGCTCTCATATCAGCCGGAACCAGGTTTAGCGCCGCAACACTGACGATACGAGGACGTGGTGAACGTAACCTTGATCATGACATTCGTTCAAAGCTCGTAATTCCTTGTGAACGAGACACCCACACAAGTGTCACCTTTTTACCAACAAGTTTATGAAATATAGTTATTTTCCGTCTGCTAGCAAGAGGTAGCAGTAGCCTTATGCGGAGTGGCTTATGAGGAGGTCTGTACTGACAGCGTGAGGAATAACAGTGCAGCGCCTCTTTACGTACCTTTTTATACTTTTAGAATAAGCAAACAAGCGGTTTATTGGAGTCTGTGGCTGTTGGCAACACCAGAGATGTCGCCTTCAAAAGAGAAGGACGAGGGAAAACCAAGGGAGGTGAGGCCCTCGACGCTCCCACGAGCAGCATTCAGCGGTTTATAGACGATATTATGTGGGAGAGTCCACCTGTCTTCGCGTCGGGTCAAGTCGGTATGACAAGATCTTGAAACCCATTCTCTCTGTAAGATAACGTAACGCAATATAAGATCGCAGTGAACAAAAGTCACTGCGATATTTTGCAGTGTCCACCAGTCGGGAGGTCCTTTTTAGGGATTTTCTTTAGAAAAGCCCTATTGCTATCGAGTTGTCGTCGACGTCGTCGGTGCCAATTTTCTGTCACGGTTTTGGGTATGAAGGAGATGAGCTATCGAGTTGCTGTTTTCGGTAATAGATTCGTGCTGGGGTGAACCATTGC
This sequence comes from Cybosia mesomella, assembly GCA_946251805.1. Lineage (NCBI taxonomy): Eukaryota > Metazoa > Arthropoda > Insecta > Lepidoptera > Erebidae > Cybosia > Cybosia mesomella. Next base: position 110,563 of record OX276390.1, read on the forward strand.
AAGATAAAGAAAAAATCGCAAAAAATCGCAAAAAAAAAACGCAACATTGAAAATCCCTTGTATTCGGCTGAGCTCGTCTCAGGAATTCAACTTGTTTATCTTTAAATCAATCAAATACTGTGAGTCCGTAACTATGTAGCGGCCCGGCCCGTTGTGGGGCGCTCGGGGAGCTCAACTAAATAAGACGGGTTAAACTCAGAGCTTGCTGTGTTTGAACGGCACGGGGTGGACGCTGGACACGCGTACGTACGGGCGGAGCGCGCGCCGTGCGAGGCGATGCCACTACGCTCGGAAGCATTCATATAAAACGACTTTACTTTGATGTGGCGGAGCGCGTCGCGAGCGTCGCGAACTTAATTATTCATTCTGTTAACTTCGAACTGAACATTTTCCATTTCCCGAAATTACGACTGTTATTGAAAAAACATAAAGATCAAGAAATTGATAATTATGATATAAAATGAACGTGTTAGGAACCCATGACAGTCTTATAACGAGAGAATACTGTAACCAACTAAGGAGCTTAGACGACCTCTGTGGCGTAGCGGTAGTGCGTTTGACTGTTAAGCCAAAGGTCGCGAATTCGATTTCCGCTCAGTGCAAATATGTATGTTTGCATTGCTCTGGGTGTCTCTATGTATAATTTGTATTTATTAAAAAAAATGTATTTAAGTATGTTTATCCGCATTCTACAACCTATATGACAAGCTCTGCTTAGTTTGGGTCTAGATGGCGTTGTGTACTTTGTCCTACAATATTTATTTATATGTACATACCTAGTACAGCGGTACCGGAATTTCCATTAATTAAGGAACGATGAACGAATTTATATAATCATTTTTAAGCCTTGTTTTATGACGACTCGGATACGAATAAATTGGGAAGCTTTTACGATGAAAACTTTTTGTGTAAAATTTAAATTGGAAAAGTCAGCACTTTGGGCGGGACTTGGCTCCGTGGCGGTCTCGTCCGCACGAGAAACTACATCGCCGTCACAGGGCACTGGGCGCCACCAAGCGGTCCAGCTCGTGTTTGTCGGCGAGGGACCAGCGAGGCTCCGGCAGCACGAACGCGACTAATTTGACTGATACAACTGGGTACAGGTACTAGGTACAGCGTACAGGGGTGTGTGTTGGGTAACCTCCTCGAGTGTCGCTCCGATTCCGATCCCGCTGCAGTCCGGGGGGAACGGAATCGGAGCGGCCGGTACACCCTGGGCGGCGGTCAATGGCTTCCCCTTCACCCCTTCATAGGGTTGGCATTGATCGTCGGCCAATACCCAACGTGGCGGGAACACATCGCTCTCCGTACTCCTCTGCTTTCAGAGGAGACAGGATGAGCGATGCTGTTAGTGGTGAGATGGCCCAGGGTCAGCCGGGGTGCGAGGGATATGCTCTATGGGTAACCTTACACCCCGGCGTCTGAAGACCCGAGACGGCGTGCGGTTTTAGTCGGTGCAAGCCCGACATAACCGCCCCCGCTGGCCGGCGGGGGGGTATCCGAAGGGATTTCCGCACGATAAAAAAAAAAAAAAAAAAGGTACAGCGTACAAGAACTGGCTTCATCTATTGCAAGAATATAAAAGCTCATCATTGAAATTCATGTCTCCCGTTGAAATAAGATTTATTTTAAAATACTTAATAAAAATGCGCTGAGTTTTTTACTCCAATTGTAATTTGTAACATCATTGCTTGTCATTTAGTATTCAATGAACATGTGATAATAAACGGGAGAAAAAGGGGGATATTCAACGGTCTTGGAGATCCGCGGCCCCGGCAGCGCAGCATCCATTAGGTTAAGATAATTGATTTTGATAATAATGGCGCTGGCCTTTGTCGTGTGCTGCTAACCATTCGAGTTATGAACCTATCTTCAAACATGGCAGCCAGGCAGACATTTATAATCACCTAGAATGTACTGCTTCTGGATTTAAATTAATGCGGTTGATTGCCGCTTGTCATTGCTGTGCGGTCGACCATATTAAATCTCTATTCTGTGCCTGACCGCGAACCCCACACCCAGCTTACGACCGACCCAGCGGCACCAGCAACAAGCTATTGCTTCCTTGGTCATCCAGCCTCCGTGGCGTGGCGGTATTGAAAGCGGCCGCTACGCAGGGGGCGCGGGTTCGATCCCCGCTCAGTGCAAATATTTGAAGTATGAATATGAGTATTTGCATTGGTCTGGTCGTGCCTCGGAGAGCACGTTAAGATGTCGGTCCCGGTTGCCATACGAATATGTATGACAGTCGTTATAGGGGAAATGGGTGAAATGGCCCCACATAGAAGGGCTGATCACCCGTCTGGTCAAACGGCGTCCCCACTGGCAGTATATATATATATATATATATTCCTTGGTCATGCTTAATCGTTTGTACAATGGCTAAGGAAGTAACGTCGACTACACGTATTCAACTACCATCTTGATTGTAAAGCCACTATCGGTTTCTTAGAGCATCAGCCATTTCTGTTTCACAGGTTCAATAATCCCATTCCTTGAGTCGGTATCGCATCGCACGAGACCGACGAAGGGTAATCCCTCGGATCAGACGGAACTAGGAACATCCACCTCCGTGATTTTTCAGCATTATGTGACCACTAATACGCCGGCTAAGGTCCCGGATTAGGGCGCGCCATCGACACAGCCTGCCCGGCCCTACCCCCCAAGCGCTGTACAAGGGTACTAAAGTTAACTAGGGCTGCAATTCATTTTGCTGTTGCAAAAATTGCGTTTTATTGAATGAGTTGGTTTTTCTAACAGTGCCAATTCCTCAATGGGTAGTCCGATTTTCGTTTTTCTTTTTTTTGTCTTGTGTATGAATAAATTACTTAATTTAATACCAATCGCGTGAATGAGGCTTTTAAGTTCATTGAGAAATCAGATGTTGAGAATTTTGTTCGGTGATTATTCCTCCGTGGTACACATGAATTTTTAATTACATAGCCCATGTCCTTCCCATCAGTAGGAAACCACTGAACCGATTCTAATGAAATCTCACACAAGTATAGATATACTTGTGTGAGATTTCATTAGAATCGGTTCAGCCGTTTGGGAGGAGAAGATGGCGTAATACATGAGTCGTCTAAAAGAGAGCAAAGCAAGTTCTTTAGCGCAGGTTTCCTACTGTCGGGAATTATGGACTCTCTGATCATACCTGCACAATAGCGATTCATTTGTTTTATATCCTTATGCATATATATCCATGAAGGTGTAAGCAGAAGTGTATCAACACCCACATTTACCAACTGCGTTATCAGTCAGAAAAAAACAAAACCACTATCTGTCGCGGGACTTGAACCCAGTAGGTACACCAGTCGTTCTGGCAAACACTGCGCTATAGCAGGGCAGTTGTCTATGTTTATTTATGTATGATACCAAGTAAACATTGTAACTACATTGACTATTTTTTCAAAAAAACATAATTGCTGTGTGTCCTAAGAGCGATAACTCTTTATTTATAGCAACAGGGAGACACAGCTGGTACGTAAGCTTTTCTTGTTTCGGTCTTTACTCATCTGTGGCCCGCGGTCCACCTGCGTTTTTCGAAGTCCGCCCAGGTGGACCGTGGGCAACAAGCTATCTTTTCTCAGAGCCAACGTAACACGTCGCGGATATAACAATGTGGAAGCCCGTGTGAGCTCCCACGTTCATTAATAACAATCTATCAAGTATCAAATTAATTTAAGTTCGCGAGCTAATTGAATACACGGCTCGTCGCCAGGATTAACGCCGCAGTCCGTCACACGTCCCTACAGCGGATTAGTACGTTTCATGAACCTGACTAACTTTAGGGCTAGGTAGAATCTGTCCACTTGCTACGGAAGCGGTATTTGATAGGTTGACTCGACGACAGAAGTTGCTTGACACAGCTTTTTCACTTTGGAAGACATTTATGTATAAATTTATAATTTTATAAGAAGAAGGAGGCAGCAAACGATCACACGTAAGTAGTATAATTATATTCGGGTATAAACTCTTTGTCGGTTCTACTCTTCCCTCTCGCTCCCTCTCGCTTCCTCTTCGCCGGTGGCAATGGAAATTATGACAAAGTATTTAACGACAGATATGTCCAAATTTTTTGATTATTATGTATGATGAACGTAAGCCATTGTCACCCATAAGCATGCAATTTATTAATAACTTAGAACAGCGCCACCGGACGGTACCTGAAACAGCCGCCACTGTCGGAACAACGCAGAACATTCTACGTGACTGCGACAACTATTGCTCAACTTATTTGGAATTTGATAACTAATAGATATACTAAAAAAGGTTTTGTGTTATTGTATGCACAGATGTTTCAACACCTATAGGTATGCGAGTATTTTAGCGTCAATTACGTAATTATTTCAGATAGATATATACTGAGAATTTCCTGACAGAAAACCCCAAGGACATTTTACCCGACCTGGGACTTGAACCTTGGCACAAACGCCGCTCACTACCAGTGGTCACATGCAAATAATACGAACAATCCACACATTATTAGCCGAGAAACAAGCAATACGTCACAAACTGCCATGTTTACAATCCTCGCCTGTCTATCTATACCCATCACGTGGCGACGGGCACGAGTGACATCTATCTCTGAAAAGAAATGTTCATAAAAAAAGTCGTAACGACGCTTCCGAATGGACTGTGTTTATTCAGTAAATCAGCTTCACATTAAACTTGACGACTTCATGCAAAGTAATCAAAGATAGCTTACACACCGCTGTGGAACCAGTTGAAATAAACTGCTCGGTATACGTTCGGAAATTGCGGAAACAGCCATGGACATGGACTGGACGGTACTTTGATCATTCAAAGCTGCTTAAACGACTTTGTACCTTTATGATACGAAGTGGTTTGAATGACCAAAAAACTCATACAAACATAAATGTCCTTGATGCGAGTTATTTGTGTGATTATCTACAAAATTATTGTTGTTTATATACAAGTATCTAATGGGATATTTTTTGCAGTTTCCGATACTGGACACATTCATAGCACAAGCAATGTTATGTTAACATTCTGTTGATGTATTTAGATGACTAAGTAATTGCTTTTGTCGTAAAATATTTCAGTTTAAAAAACAAAACGGAATCTTCATAAAACGCACCTACGTATGTAAGCTCGAAGTGCCGGCTCCCAACACGGACCGCACTCTCACTGTTCATATCAATAACGTCATTCGGTTGTATTGGCTTGTGTGTTGCATAACAGCTTCCCAATGTTATATTTTTGTTACTAATTTCATAACCATAATTAAATGTGTTTGTTTATTTTCTCAATAGTGACATCAGTGTACCAAACTCAAACAGATCAACGAATAAAAACATCTGTGAGATTTAGGTCACCACCCGTCATTTCCCTTAATGGATCGGTTCACTTGTCAGTTGCCTTTTTCGCCTGTTTTCAAGATTTCATTAATTGGTGCATTTGGAGCCACGATTAGATTGAGTCGAACTGCTTACGTTGCTAATAATATAATAAGTAATATGACGAAGCAGTCTGAGCTAGTTTTAATTAGTAGTTTTAAATTATACAGTATTCTTTTGTGCATAAAATAATACGACATTCCTTAAATTTCCGACCATAGAAATTAGAGGTTAAAGTGATAGGTCATGTGATGGTTTTGTTAACAGACGCATTCGTGCTTTATGTGTGTTGCTGTGTCCACTAAACAGTAAAGAATTCGTCGCTTCTCCAGCAGATTGATGACGCTATTAGGTAGGTATATAAATTTAGTCACGAGTTTGAGTGTCACGATAACTGGTTAATAGAAAAGAGATTTTATTCGAAGACACACATTGTTTTTGTGATTGCAAGCATATTTTGATTTTCTTTTAAGAAGTACTTACAATATAAATTCGTATTGGGATCGAAAACATAGATTTCATTTTTATAAGTATTACAGGAACTTTAGAAGAATAACAAGCAGTATCTCTACTAAAATTCGCTACCTATCCAGTTACAACACACATAAGCATACATAACTTCACGCCTGTATCTCCGGAGGGGTTGGCAGAGGTGTATTACTGTGTATTATTACACACCCACGATTCGCCAGTTATGTTAAGGTCCCAATGTAATAGGGGGCGAGCCTATTGCCATCTACCGGGCACATTACTAAGCGAGCGATAATCAACATTTTTAATACACACATAACTACGAAATGTCAGAAGTGTGTGCCCGGGGCGACTGGGGATCGAACTCAAGACCTCGTCTCGGTAGTCCGTTACGTATACCACTGGGCTATCGCTATAAAGTTAGAACACTGCTGAAGAAATTATTCAGACAATGTTTCGATGATAAAACGTCCACAAGGGAAACTGATATGACCAAAATCTCCATTCTGACAGTTTCAAAATTACGCCCCTGTCACTTTAGGATATGTAGCGGTGTAAAACGTTGCAGCAGGCATCGTTCAGCAGGAGCACTCGTGAGCGCCCTCAACGTGGCCCCCATCGAACAGTTCTCAACAAAGCTCTGGAAGTGGTCTCAGAGCGATACAGTCCAAGCTAAACTTGGTGTATCAATACTCTCGAAAGCTATCACTTTTAGTTGGAATTTTCAAGTAAGCACCCAGTCGTAAGACCCTGGGCGCGGGTGTCACAGCCCGCGAGACCCTGTCAGAAGCAGTTTAAATTGGTTGCTCCGTGAGAGATAACGTAAACTTTTCCAATAAGCGTGCCCCCGCCATCTTGGCGAATATGTGCAACACAATAACTTTGAAGGGCACCTAAACAGTTTCTTGATCACAGATTAGTTTATTTTGAAAGAGAGTCTTTTTTATATTGGTTACGTCAATGTAACAGTCAAGGTAACAGGAATGAGGGTTACAGACACCGATAAGGATACAATGGTGGCTCACAGCTTGACGGCCTCATCAGGTGCTTTTTCACGCCCCGCTTAAAAGACCCGGGACACGCGAAACAAATATACAGGTAAAGAATTCCAAATCTAGATGGTGCAGCAAAGAAAAGAGGCGCCGAACCGTTTGGGTCTTGATGGAAGGAGAAGGTGGAACTATTTCGAAGAGCTCATCGAAACACTCGCCATGGTAAAGGAAAACGTTGACGTCGGTGAAACGCTGCCAAAGAGGCAATATCTCTACGCAACTGCATACTCGTCGGCGTCGATATACTCTTAGGTATATGTTACGTACGAACCGCTACCTGCGCTAACTCTCACGTGGCGATTAGTTTCATGGTGCTAGTACCTGCCTACTTATGGTACCTTGCAAAATTCAATATACCTTAACTGAATTTCTCTTCGATAACAATCTAACAAATCACTATCATATACTTCTTTGTAAGGATTATCACATTAAGCGTCGGTTCTTTTGTAATTACTTAATTAATCTATAGTTGTATATATAATATTATGAAGCTGAAGAGTTTGTGTTCGATAGCCTTTTTATCGATCTTAATATCTTTATACACCTGCTTTCTTCATTCGCATTTCTAAATGTACGCTGATGATATGAATTTTTTTAAGCAAATTATAGATGACACGGACTGTTTTGATTTGCAGCAGGAGCTGTTCACATTTGAAAAATACGGTGCACTAAATAATTTAGCTATTAATGCTTCCAAATGTTATACAATACCTTATGTCGCAAACCTATTCGCCGAAAGGAGTTGCATTCCTTGCAGTTGCAAGAGTGACGAAATTCCCGATGTGAAACATGATTCAATTAAATTTTGAAGCAATTTAGATCGGAAAAAGAGAACATCTAGGACGGGACTTAGGGAGCAACCTAGTCTTAGAGCCACTTAGATCTGTTTAACACAAGTCCAGCCTCCTATAGTCGCGTTAATTCCAAGAAGTGGTTTGAATCGGTTCTCTGACTGTATTTAAAAAAAAAATGTTTCGAAAACAAACATCATACAATTGTACAAGCAAGCACTAAATATGCACATGCAAAAGCTCATGAATGGTGTTCAGTTGTATTAACAGTAGTCAATTAGTTGTAACGCATTTTGTTTTTCTAATAAAATAAACACATAAGGTGTTGGTAACTGTGCCCGAGGTCCCTTCCACCCACAGCTCCCCATGGGTGCAGGTGTTGTGTTGCAACGTTCATCTAATTACTGTTTGAGTAAAGAATCGCCACTATTTAATATATTACAGAATTATCCAGAATCTCCAATCAAACGAGTGGAGCTGAGATGTTGATCTTTGACCATTCGAGTGAGCAATCATTGTGGGAACCTTGAGAGCAATTCGTTGTCGGTTGCCACTGGCTAGTCCCGGCTCTGGGACGTGGAAATCAAGGTCGTCATTTACCGACGATCAGTGGCTACATCTTCTATTTTCCCATGAGGTTCGCTTTGAATTTTGTCCTGGTTCAAGGTGTTCATGCGTTTGACGAATTCATGGATACCAGAGCTGGCTCCAGAATGATCAGTGAGTTCAATATTACTAAGAATGAACTATCGCTGTAAGCCAAAAATCGTGGACTGTGTGGACTGCTATAGGCCTACTGATTACACCCCGTGCACCCAGTGATCATTCCTCAAGGTACTAACTCGGCTGCGGCTGTTGGTGTTCACGCGTGGTAATGCACGAGTACACTCTATAACACTGGTGACGAAGTGTTCAGCCATTTATTCATTCCAATTAACTAATGGTTATGTAGGTATATGCTTTTTGATAGATCACCGAAAGTCCTGCTAACGTAAGTAATGTTTTTAGTATTCTTTCAAAAAGCTTTTGAATAATATCACTAGTACTTATAGGTGAAAACCCGCTTGACTGGGTGCTTCACCATAAACCTAAAAAGTTAAAAAATAAGTACTAATTTTGTCGTAGTCTCATAGTCCCAAAGGTCCTAAAGACCCCAAATATCCTAAGATTGAATAATAGATTAATGCTCGGTAGAAAAAGTGAGGCAGAGCTCGTTAAGTGCGCCTGTATTGGAAGGAATGCTCATTTACGTAGTAAGTTTAAATTAAGGTGTTCTGTAATTGTTTGTCAATTCAATCAAATAAAATGAATGTTATAATGACTTCAAGAAGTACAAGATTGAGAAATTTTTATGGATCCCATCATCAGATCTTTACAAAGATGATAACTGGAACTAATTTAAATATGTCACTATTTCTGAGTTACAAAAAGTCTGACAATGGGGTAAAAAATTACGCTGAATGCATGTTGTTGAGAAGAAATTCCGACTTACTGAGAATCTGCAATTTATTTGAAATTGGTAAGAAAATTACATTATTAATGTTTTGCAATAGTTTTGATGAAATGTTTGAACAATGCCTTTCATTCATAACGTTTGGGACGCACTTAAGATTTGCGGCACATCGCGGCCGCGTGCGTCAATACTGTTTACAACCGATTGCCGTCGTCCGGTGACTCTGTGATTATTACAGAGCACGTGAAGAAGACCATGACAAACGAGCGTTTTAAATTGCGAGTGGACAACAAACTTGCTCTGAACTAATTTAAGGCGTTACATAACACTATTTTCATGACTCCAATAATATTAATAAAGCACTAAATCGTTTACTTTGTGTGGAACCTACGAATTATGATTAACGTTTCGTATAGTTTCAAATTTGCACTTTGGAAGCTGAAAGTTGTAGTATTCGGTAACAATCTTCTACCTGTATTATTTAGGTTGACAGCGATGCAAGTCTGTCACCGGCAGGTCGCGTGACGACGAAGCTGCGGCGCGGTGCGGTGCGGCGCGGTGCGGTACGGTGCAGCGCGGTGCGATGCGATGCGGCGCGACAGCTGCAGCGGCGCGGTGCACGCTCCTCAACAAACTTTATGCAAAGTTTTCCCGCTCGTAAGTTTACAAACAAGTTCGTGTCCGCACTGAACTGGTGTCACTTCGGGCACTTCACTCGGCTCCCTCGGACGGGACGCGATCGGCTCACGGCGTGGCGGCGCGGCGGCGGGCGGCGCGCTAGTGGCGAGAGTGCTCCGCCCGCCGCCGCCCCGCCCCGCGCGCCCCTCCCCGCCCCGCGGACCAGCAGCAGCGCCGTCGTCGACAACCACTGCACTCCGCACGGGCGGCGTCCAACCAAAAGTGCATCGTAGCATGTTCACGCGTGTTCCAGAAACCATAGCTATGCTATATCATTTACAAATATACATTTTGTTGTATGACTCGAGTGTGCAGAAGTAGCGAATGTAACTCTGGACGTGCAGCCCCGAGTTCGATTCCCGACACGGAAAAAGTTATTTGTTTTCTGCTAGAAAGCACAAATTCGGGAAATAAATTATGAGGCTAAAAACAGATAGCGATATGTGGATGTAAACTGTAAACACGCATCTGCCTATCCTTCCGGTGACATACAGATCGTCTAAACAGACGATGAATATATAGATCCAAAACATCTGGAAAATACCTATTCATAATTTATAAAAAATACGCTGATCTTTGCGCGAGTTCATTTGAAACAAACTCCGATTATAGCTGCGATTGCAGCGACATCTACTTGATGCACAATTTATAATCTTTGAATAACAAGGGAAAGAATTTCATTTAAACATTGAGAGATGGCAAATAAATTATAACTAGGTATACCATTCGACAGGCCACGACACCGAGCACACCGAGCACCGGGCCACTGGCCGTCATGTATTGTTGTGAGGAATTTTCCAGTTAGCAGTACTTCGGATGTTCTATTCATAGAAGCATTGACGTGACAATTGAAAACAGTGACAAAAAAATCGGCCAAATGCGAGTCGGACTCGCCCATGGAGGGTTCCGTAGCAGCAAGTAACATAATAATTGGAGTTGATTGAATGAAAGGTAAGGTAAATTGCAGTTTAGAATTTATGACGTATTAAAAAAAATCCGTTCCCACAGGGGGAACGCACAGGTAGATTTCGTGAAGCACGGTTAGAAATATTTTTGCCCCTCTATGACCTATGCTTCTTCTATTACCCACGCCGAGCGCATTTTTAACATGTTTAATTTTTTTTTCTCGAAAACGGTAACTTTTAGCGAAAAACTTTTCAGACATTTATTTTAGACTTAAAAATGGCCTATCGATTAAAAATGTTTCCGACTGCAAGAATGTTCACCGGTTAGAAGTTATGATTTATTTCCCGAAAAATTTTGGTTTTTCCCCCTCCACTTTTAGTTAAAGTTTTAATCTTATAGGTTTATAACTAAAAGTTGTTGGTATTCATGTATACTATGGGATAAAATTAGAACGGTTCGAATATCTTTCATGGAACGTGAAATTTTGAGGAAAAACTGATTTCACAAAAAGTTAGGCCCTACATCCCCTTAGGCCGGATTCCACCCGTTCACGAACTTAAACTAAGTTCACACCCAAGCAATTTTTGACCGCAGTTTGAAAGCGATCGGGGCAAAAATGCGACCGTGAGAGTGCCGCAAATTTTGGGAAGTGGAACCATACATAGGTACATATATATATTTATATAAACTTTTTGACCAGTGGTCATTTCGGACTCAGGGGGTCATAACTAGACCTCCTATGAAGATTTTTTTTTTAAATTCGACAGTAGTCAAGAAACCAATAGGTAGATCGATTTCATCGAAATCTACCTAAAAAACTACTTACTGATCTCGTACAAACCAATTTTCAGTGGAAGTTTACATGGTAATGTACATCATATATTTTTAGGTAGATTTCGATGAAATCGATCCACCTATTGGTTTCTTGACTACTGTCGAATTTTAATACCGGTGAACATTCTTGCCGTTGGAAACATTTTTAATCCATAGGCCATTTTTAAGTCTAAAATAAATGTCTGAAAAGTTTTTCGCTAAAAGTTACCGTTTTCGAGAAAAAAAATTAAACATGTTAAAAATGCGCTCGGCGTGGGTGAGGCATAGGTCATAGAGGGGCAAAAAAATATTTCTAACCGATAGGTTATTTTTTGCTCTAAAATAAATGTCCGAAACGTTTTTTGCTCAAATTTACCGTTTTCGAGAAAAAGAAAAAAAAATAAACTACTTCACGAAATATTGTTTAAAGTCCGTAGTTCTCTATATAAAATAATATTAATTGCTTCATGAAATCTACCTGTGCGTTCCCCCTGCGGGAACGGATTTTTTTAAGTTTTATCATTCTCTTACCTTAGAAGTTACAGGGGCGAGGGGACACACACACATACATTTTACCACTTTGGAAGTGTCTCTCGCGCAAACTATTCAGTTTAGAAAAAAATTATATTAAAGACCTCAATATCATTTTACAAGACATATCAACACGTATGGGGTTGACAAAGAAAATTGTTGAGTTTCAGTTCTAAGTATTTATTTTTGTGTGAAAATCTTAATGCGATTCACAGAATACATCTATTTACCAAGTTTCAACAGCATAGCTCTTATAGTTTCGGAAAAAAGTGGCTGTGACATACGGACGGACAGACAGACAGACATGACGAATCTATAAGGGCTTCGTGTTTTGCCATTTGGCTACGGAACCCTAAAAACTAGAAGTAACCGTTTTGAAATATTGCGTGGCCAGATATACAATTGTAGCAAGTAATTTCGAGCGCCAGGCGCGATAAGGGAGTCCGCTCGAAATACAAGCACGGTTACCTATGTAATACATTTTTTTCGCGCATCCCAGGCGTTTACATTTCCTTTTATATTACATTTCTTTATTATGCAGATAACGCTCGCGATTCAATATTATTTCCAGTGCGGAATCAGCGCCACCCACTGCGGATACTCTTGTAACCAAGTTCTCGACGAAGGTACCTATATTTCACGACTGTTGAATAATGCCCATTGTACTGGTCTGTTCCTTTGTCATCCGACAAAAATATAAATGCGGGCTTTGATAGCAGTTTTCCTTCCTCCACATGAAAAAAGCGGGAATTATTTCAGTACAAAATTCCATCCGTGCCCGTTCTGTCAATACGTCGTCGTGATTGATGAACAGACATGACAGACGGCGCGGCGCAGCACTCGTGCGGACGCGCACCCGCCGCGCAGTGTACACGTGTCCATATGTTATTACTATCAGTGCTACAAAATTGCATTTTGCAAACCTGCCCTGAGCAGTCTCTCAGACTAAATGCTAAAGGTTTTCGTGGAATTTTTAGGAGACTATTCCCACCCACACTGTCACCAGGATCTACCGCAGCGACTCACCAGAACACCAAGTATCGGCGAGACCTGGAGGAAGTTAAACTGTTTCGTAACTCAAATAGAAGCTTACGGGCAGTAAGTTGTAGTGTATTGTTTGGTAAGTCGAAAGACAAAAAACAAAACGTAAACTCTATGACAATAGCGTTCACACCACACCCTGCGTGGCGCGTGGCGCGTGGCGTGTGGCGTGTGGCGCCGCGGCCGAGCGCCCAACTGTAATAAATGAATAAATAAATACTCTACGACATACTACACAGCGCTTTCTAGACCCAAAGTAAGCATAGTTTAACTAGCTTGTGTTATGGCTTCCAGAATGCGGATTAACATACTTAGATACTTTTTTTTTGTAACTAAATACTTATACACAGAAACAAACAGACCAATGCAAATAAACATATTCGTGCATACAAATATTTGCACTGAACGGGAATCGAAACCGCGCCCCCTGTCGTAACGTTAAACTTAACATTAGAAACGGGAGCTCGGTTGCAAATATTTGTATGCATGAATACATATATTTACATTTGTATAAGTATTTCATACGTGTAAAAAAATAAAAAAAAATATGCGTTCTCCCGCAGGGGGAACGCACAGGTAGATTTCGTGAAGCAATTAATATTATTTTATTAACATGTTTAATTATTTTTTCTCGAAAACGGTAACTTTTAGCGAAAAACTTTTCAGACATTTATTTTAGACTTAAAAATGGCCTATCGATTAAAAATGTTTCCGACTGCGAGAATGTTCACCGGTTAGAAATTATGATTTATTTCCCGAAAAATTTTGGTTTTTCCCCCTCCACTTTTAGTTAAAGTTTTAATCTTATAGGTTTATAACTAAAAGTTGTTGGTATTCATGTATACTATGGAATAAAATTAGAACGGTTCGAATATCTTTCATGGAACGTGAAATTTTGAGGAAAAACTGATTTCACAAAAAGTTAGGCCCTACCATCCCCTTAGGCCGGATTCCACCCGTTCACGAACTTAAACTAAGTTCACACCCAAGCAATTTTTGACCGCAGTTTGAAAGCGATCGGGGCAAAAATGCGACCGTGAGAGTGCCGCAAATTTTGGAAAGTGGAACCATACATAGGTACATATATATATATATTTATATAAACTTTTTGACCAGTGGTCATTTCGGACTCAGGGGGTCATAACTAGACCTCCTATGAAGAATTTTTTTTTAAATTCGACAGTAGTCAAGAAACCAATAGGTAGATTGATTTCATCGAAATCTACCTAAAATGCAAGGGCCAGTAACCCTTATACACTTACTCCTGTTGCGGACAAGGTTTGTAGTTGTTTGGAGACCCAAAAATAGCCTAGTAAATGTAAAATGTACGTCGCATAGTAACGGTTACCAGTTAATAAGGGCCAATCTTTCCTTGATGGTGTGCACTATTTCAAAGTTGTATAGACAGTCTCTAAGTTTAAGTGTTTATTGGATTTAAATGAATTATGTGTTACGAAATAAATAATGACGCGCGATTCCGATCCAGCCTTAGCTGCAGCGTCGGCAACGTTTGTACACTCATGCGACTAAACATGCGATGTACATAATATGTATATATTAAATAAAAAAAATTGTATGTAATTGGCGGTATGGCATAGGTATCTATCTAAATGTTACCTGTTCAAGCCCGAAACCTTCCCAGTCTACCTGCCAACCATCTACAGCATACCGCTTCACCTGAAGAGCATTCCTATATCGAAAGACGTTTTGACTTCCTCCAATATATTATTTGCCCGAAATCCTGAAGGCAATTAAATGTTATTTCAGTAAGTCGTCTCGTAATCTCCGCTCAAACAGCGCCTGATTAGGATTGCTTATAGAGATTGGATCACCCGTTGTACTCAGATTTCTTGAGTATCAAATGTACATCCAATTGCATCTGGTTACGCTGTGACCAGCGCTTTAACACCAAGAAGTCTATAATAAACTTTGCCAACTTTTTATTATAAAATATTCAATAATAAACATAACATAACATAAACTCACGCCTATATCCCCGAAGGGGTAGGCAGAGGTGCTAGCACCCACATTTCGCCAGTTTATGTTTAGGTCCCAATGTAATAGGTGGCGAGCCTATTGCCATTAACCGGGCACTTATAAGCCTGCGATAAATACACACATAACTTCGAAAAGCATCGAAAAGTCATTGGTGTGTGCCATGGTAAAACCTGGGATCGAACCCGAGACCTCGTCTCAGCAGTCCATTACCCATACCACTAGGCTACCGCGGATTTTTACATTAATAATTAATACAACATATTACCTGTACGTTTTTATTTTCGTGCCGATATCCCCAGGAGTCTTCCCGCCGGCCAGCGTGGGTGGTTATGTCGGATTCAAAGCCACTAAAACCGCGCTCCGTCCCGGGTCTTCAGACGCCGGGGTGTAAGGAGGGCCCATGAGGCATTTGCCTCGCACCCCGGCTGACCCAGGGCCATCTCCGGTTTTGAGATGCCCCCCTCGGGTTTGAGAACCGTCTATCTTTTAGCTTAGTTCATGTTGTCGTGTTAACCTTGACAGTAGTAGGCACATGGACGACAAACTTATTTATATGCTTACGAGTATATGAAGGTTTGAATCCGTTGTTGGCGCGCGTGGGCAGCTACAAAGTACCTACATCCTTGTTAGCTACCAGTGGCATCACATCACCAACTTTTTGGCGACAGATCCATCGGGGACAAGCCAGCCGGCTGGACCGGGGAGGCGTGGTACTGGTACCTGAGTACTTCTCACTTAACATCGACTTCAAGTAGCAGGAGTTTGTGACAGAGACTGAACTTGTCTATGTGCCTTTACGTTTCTTCTAACCCTTCCACCCAAACCTTCTGATCTTCTCTTCTGGTTCTCTAACTCTAGAATTTTGTGTTTGCAAAGATTGTTAGCAGAACAAGAAAAATACTTGACAAAGGATAAAGAGAATATATTTTTTTCTTCCTTATTTTTCGACTCCCACGAAGCAAACAAAATCAGAGTACGGCTACTTAAAGTAAACATAACGCAAGATATCTATCCCGAATGGAACCCATTCATACCGGCCGACTTATTTATTGGACCTTGGCATTGTCCGCGGCCTCCGGTGAATTCTCAACTGTTATAGAAGCTTCATTTAGGTTGTTTTGCTGTAGTAAGGTTAGGTACCTAGTAGGTAGGTTTACAATGGGTAGGTTTTACCATTAAAAGATATAGGAATATAACTAACGTCGCCACCCTACTTCACATGGTAGCTTGCTAACTATAGATCAAATGCGCATTCTCATGCAAATGTTTCTTGTTGTTCAAATATTTTTCTCGCCATCTGTTCCCTTTTTTTTTCTTGCGGAATCCCCTCGAATACCCCCCGTCGGCCAGCGGGCCCATGGAGCTTAGGGACAAGCGATATAGCAATAAGACCAGCTCTAACTCTTGCTTGCTGTTCCCAGAAAACACTAACGAGTCTTCGTACTAACTGCTCTTAATAATTATATTTTTTAAGTTTTTGGGTAGTAGAGAACAAAGATATAGGGCAGGTACTTGTGTGGTCCCCCCCTTTCCGGGGCTAGGCGGGGGCACCGTGGTTCCCAAACCAGATCAAAACGGTGTCGTTTTGATCTCGATAATGTATTAATAACAGGACACTGCATATGATGACTGTTGATAATTCAAACGCTTAAAACATTAAAATAACGAAGTTATAAAAACAGTATTTCAAAGATAAGAACTAAACACGAATAAATTCCTAAAAATGATATTAAGTTCAAGAAATATGTTAGGGGGGTTCTGGCAGTTACGAGTATTACTTCCAAACATCGGCGTCGTTTGTCTTAAACTTGGGCACAGGAAACTGAACGATAATTTACAACCATTTAAGTACCAACCAAGCTTAAGTAGATCCACCTACTTATTAATGATATTACTTAAGTACCAACCAAGCTTAAGTAGATCCACCTACTTATTAATGATATTACTTAAGTACCAACCAAGCTTAAGTAGATCCACCTACTTATTAATGATATTACTTAAGTACCAACCAAGCTTAAGTAGATCCACCTACTTATTAATGATATTACTTAAGTACCAACCAAGCTTAAGTAGATCCACCTACTTATTAATGATATTACTTAAGTACCAACCAAGCTTAAGTAGATCCACCTACTTATTAATGATATTACTTAAGTACCAACCAAGCTTAAGTAGATCCACCTACTTATTAATGATATTACTTAAGTACCAACCAAGCTTAAGTAGATCCACCTACTTATTAATGATATTACTTAAGTACCAACCAAGCTTAAGTAGATCCACCTACTTATTAATGATATTACTTAAGTACCAACCAAGCTTAAGTAGATCCACCTACTTATTAATGATATTACTTAAGTACCAACCAAGCTTAAGTAGATCCACCTACTTATTAATGATATTACTTAAGTACCAACCAAGCTTAAGTAGATCCACCTACTTATTAATGATATTACTTAAGTACCAACCAAGCTTCAGTAGATCCACCTACTTATTAATGATATTACTTAAGTACCAACCAAGCTTAAGTAGATCCACCTACTTATTAATGATATTACTTAAGTACCAACCAAGCTTCAGTAGATCCACCTACTTGTTAATGAGATTACTTCTTGCGACGTTAGTTATAATTATCTGATAGTTGTATCAAGTGTTAAAACATAATCCAGTACACACCACGCACTATAGTACGAGAATCTTCATCATCGTCTCAGCGTAGTGTCCCGATTGCCTTCGATTCTTCGCACGATCTTGGGCAGCCATGGCAATGAGGCCATTGGCCCGCATGTCATCCCTCACGACGTCAAACCAGCACTCCCTATATCTCCCGCTCCTGCCGGGGGCCGGCGGAAGAGCCATGGCCTAATGACAGTGCTAATATTAGTTTTCACACAGATGACACCAGTAATGTTTACTAATGTTTAGGCGGGCAGGGGGATTGTGGTCGCAGCACTAGTGGGACCGGTGGGTGTCACGCGGTGCTGCGGCGACAATCCTCTTCTGATGAGGCCGTCAAGCTGAGTGCCACCATTGTTAACATGGTACGTGTATGTAATGGTGACCCTCTTTCCTAAGACTTTACCTTCAGCTTACCATCAGGCGAGGTGAAGTCAAATTGACGTCGCAATCGATGCCATCAGTCGCGTGAAGTAGAATCCCCAAGTATGTAACTTAGTCGAGCATGTACTGTAATAATATACTAACATGTCACCATCTACGAATGTGGAGCTTTACAAATAGAGGTGGGCACAGAAAAGATGGAAGGATAGAGGACAGCGATATCTGAGCAGATGTCGTCTAGCGGGGATACACACCAAAGAACTACGTATTACGCCTACCACAAATATTATATTCTATACTTCCAAATGCTTCTTCCATTTTTTACCCGAATGCACCAGAAGAACATAACCCTATATGTTTTTCGAGAGTATGTTGACTAGATATTAGCTCGATGGATTTTAGCTTGAGAGGTTTCGTTAGATTCGTATTTACCATGAGAGTGATACTGGGTATACCAGAATTAAAAAAATGGCGAATTTTTGGCGCTAAATTCAAATGTTTGGCAAGCTCTGCAGCCTGAACGGCTCGATGGATGTTAGCTTCAAAGGTATATATCATAACTGGAAAGTATATAATAAAATTATGATTAAAAAGTTTAAAAATCCGACTGCCCGTAAAAGACCGAAGCAAGTTTCATAGCAGGCGGGGCCCATTTATAAATCATAAACCGAAAGAAAATTAATAGGTTCCGTCTGCTGTCAGACTTGTTCAGCCGGCTTAGTTTTCATTCCTCTACTTGGTTTCTCTTAACGAAAGGTTTGGCTTGACCAGTAAGTTGCCTGCGCACTCAACAGTTACGTACCATTAAGTGACGGCAAGTTGCATTCCGCTTGCTTTGTGAGAGCTTACTTTTCTTTCTTTACCCCTCCTCCTCTGTGGCCTGACTCTGGAGGTGACTACAGCAGCAGTATACCACAGCAACCCTCGACTATTGCGTGGATCATGTGCTTGGTTGCTACCTTGGTTATATAAAAGGGAAATAAGCCAAAATAAATTATAGATAATAACATTATGAAGAATAATATCAAAGCCAAACATTATAATTACAACATTCCATTTGTCGTCCTTTTTTGAAGCCGGTTAAAATCTACGCAGTCTCCTTGCTGCCTGTTTCATTGGACTGACTCTGTAGTGCGTAATCTTGGAGCGCTGTACAGAATCAAATTATACAGAAATCGTCTAACGGATATATAGCGAGAGGGTCGCATTTGTAAGATTCGGCCGCGATGAGGGCGAAAGGCAACCTCTCCTTTTATCGACGCACTTTATTTTATTGATGCGTTTACCGTCCCCGTCCCTAAGGTTGTCTACACATGCATATTGTTACGAGCTGGGTTCGAGATTCGTAAAAGTATTTTCCTCCAAAGCACCTATTAAATAAACTTCAAATTACCTCAACGACAGTTAAATGTAAACTGTGCCATAAATATTTCATTTCTTCGCTTTCAAATAGAACTGCCCATCGACGCAGTGCCGGCTAAATTCATTAACATTCGACGATATGTTTTCCTCTGAAGCTGTGTCTGTGCAGTGGTAAGTATTTAGGATAAGCTGAATATTAAGTGCGAGGGCGGTGCTCCCGCCGAACGCCGGCTCGTGCTGGGAGTAGCATCCTCCTAACCGAATTAGTTTTCGATCAATTAATTTAGTTCGACGTAACTAATTGTCTAGACA
The DNA here is from genome assembly GCA_946251805.1 of Cybosia mesomella. NCBI lineage: Eukaryota > Metazoa > Arthropoda > Insecta > Lepidoptera > Erebidae > Cybosia > Cybosia mesomella. The sequence goes on from OX276390.1 coordinate 130,391, forward strand.
AGGTTAATAAATATTAATTCACGCTGTTAATACGATCGCCAAAATGCTTTCAGATTGAAACAAAGGGATACTTCGATGAGAATTGAATAGGTGCTTCTCGACTGCAATCCTCAAGTCTCGTCGCTCTGACTTATTACAAACTGATGATCGTTAGCTTCGCAGCAAAGGAACACGCCGTGAGGTGCTCGCATCCCCCACACTGTAATTGAAATTTATGAATTCAGCCGACTCGTTTGCTCACTGAGTTGTACAAAGACCCTTCGATACCTTTTTCGGCCGGGCGGGGTCGTTGTTGATTCGGTCAAGTTAAATCTCAGTAATGTAATGTGCGCACCGCAATCACTGCTCACCTTGCGATAGTAGAATGCGCGTCTATGTGCATCATGCACCGTCAAATTACAATAAGTAATTAAAAGGAATATGTTTTTTTTATGCCACTCAGGTCGCAGACAAAGCTCACGGCCCACCTGATGGGAAGCGGTTAACTTGGCCTATGGACGTGTGCAACACCAAGGGCGTCACACTCGAGCTGATGACCCTGTAAAAACCTTCTAATGCCGTTCTTGAAGAACCCCATATTGTAGTCGCTTGGGAAAACCACAGCAGGGAGATCATTCCACAGCCTGAGGGAGCGCGGAATAAAGTGCCTTTCATACCTAACTGTACGCACCGTTTCCGGTCGCAACATGTGAGGATGAATTCTATTTAAATATTGTAAAGTTGATGGATGAATTTGAATGACGACAGCGGTTACAATAGTTGTAATACTAGTTTAAAGCTACACGGGACTAAAGAGATAAAATATCAAATAGTTTGTAAATAACTAACACATGTAACACCTAACGCAGGACTATGCGTGCTTAGTGCCAGCGACACAGCGCGTGATTGTTCTCGTGCGCTCATCACTAGCGGCTTATCTCGTCGCCACAAAGGGGCCCCGCTCGGCAACTGTTTCCCAAATATGAGGAACTATCGCCGGCTCGTTAATTAGGGCGCGTCAGCGAGCGCTCGGCTCACCCCTGATCCCTATACTTTGTGTTCACCACTGGAAATAGAGGAATTAAAGCTGTACATTATATTGAGTTACGTACCAGTATGTCCATAAGCAGGGTATTATACTCGTATGCATACATGCATAAACATAACTTCACGCCTGTATCCCCGAAGGGGTAGGTAGAGGTGTATTACATACCCAGGATTCGCCAGTTATGTTTAGATCCCAATGTAACAGGAGTAGAATCTATTGCCATCTACCGGGCACATTACATTACTAAGAAGATAATGAAAATTTTCGCCTGGTATCAGTAGTTCGGTAATTTAGTTCGGAATCGGACAGCTGAGACTTTTTCGTATCAGTAGTTCGGCGATTAAAAACTACCCCCGCTGATGGGCTCAAAGGGACTCTAGTCCCTTTCTTCAAAACCACTGACGGGCTCAGAGGGGCCGTGGTCCCTTTTTATGATTCGGTAGGGCTTACTTGACAATGACAGTAACATTTTCTGTTGTTTACGTTTACATTGATTATATTGGAAAATGGAAACCAATAACTTTAAAATAATTAAACGCGGACGTGGCAGAGTTCTCCTATATAACGGTTTTTAATTTTACAAAAACACATAATAAAAACAATAGTTATTGGAGATGTAAAAACTACAAAAATGAAGATTACAAATGTAAAGGATTTGTTATTTTATCTAAAGTAAGTAAATCACAACATGTTGACTAGATTCATAAACTGCCGATGTAACAATGCTTACCTACCTACTTAACATACTATTTTGTATACAGAAAGAAGACATGATTACAAAAGACAGCTGTGACCATTCTTGCCAACAGAATGAAACGCAAAATGAACTAGATTTGTTACTAAATTACTGCATGGATGAGGCAACAGAAGGAAAAGAAGCGGCCCCAAGAGTGTTTCGGAAATTTAGTTCAGCGGTAAGATCGAAAGGCTTAGACTTGGCGTCTTCTAAACCGATACCTACATTCGATCAGAAAAAAATGACAATATATCGGAGAATACGTACCGTTTCAGGAGTCAGTAAACTGGTCAGCACAAACTATGATGATGTGGAGGTGCCTCACGAATTTCATGATTTTTTACTTGCCGATTATTTTGATGGTAAAATCAAAATTTTAGTATTTTGTAGTAGCGAAGCACGACAGTATTTAACATTTGTAAAAGATTTTTTTATGTATGGTACTTTTCGTGTTTCACCCAAGCCTTTTTCGCAACTCTATAGTATACATGGAGATGTAGGGAGCGGAACGCAAAACATTTATATTTTTATGTCCCATAAATGTAAGAAATCGTACGAAATTACATTTGACTTAATAAAGTCGCAGATTCCTGAGTGGAAACCGGCACAAGTTCATGTGGACTTTGAGAAAGCTGCCATTAGTGCTTTGAGGCACACGTTCAAAGACGTGTTGATAATTGGCTGTTACTATCATTTTCGAAGTGCGTTACAACGAAAAGCTAAATCCATAGGATCTCACTCTAGACGTGACAAGCATATCATTACTTTGGTTTGTGTACTTCCATTGCTGCCTATAGATAAAATAACAGATGGATGGCAATATATATCCAACGAGATACATGGTGAAAATGATAAATTGAAAAAATTTAAAAAGTATTTCGAAAAAACATGGATGATACCTGAAATGATGAAAATTTGGTGCAATATTGGCGAACGTCATCGCACAAATAACGTTGTCGAAGCTTGGAACTTCACGCTTAATGGGCTCATAAGTAGACATCCAAATATGTTACGCATTTTAAATGTCTTGAAGGATGATTATAATCTCGTTAATTTCAAATTGGAACAAATGAAAAGGTTTGCAAAAAACTTATCCAAAAGAAGAAAACTCCACATTGAAAAGGACGATTTTATCCGAGAAGTTCAAATGAAGCTAATTTGTAGTGAAATCGATGTGCCAATATTTCTGTACAAATTGGCTTTGTTTTTGGCGTGTTGGAATTAGGTAGCTAATGTTATTATATACGTTCTACTAATTTACTGAATAAAAAAAATATACTTACACTAAAAATATTCGTTAACAATTTATTTTACTTAATAGGCAAGCATAGTTACCCTATGATACCGAACAAAAAAGCTCAGTAGTACGGTAGTTTTTAATCGCCGAACTACTGATACGAAAAAGTCTCAGCTGTCCGATTCCGAACTAAATTACCGAACTACTGATACCAGGGGAAAATTTTTAATACACACATAACTACGAAAAGTCAGAGGTGTGTGCCCGGGGCGACTGGGCATCGAACTCGAGACCTCGTCTCGGCAGTCCGTTACGTACGCCACTAGGCTATCGCCGCTATTTATATATCGTATAGATAGTACAAATACTATTAAATTTAATTTTTTGGTTCATATCGACTAGCCTAACCTTATCTGCGTTCGCTTCCCGATTGTCTCTGGTAAAACGCGGCGCACACACATTTGTCTGTGCAAGGGTATATAGACCGATACAGGCTTACCACCATGTGGGCTCTGCACTTGTAGTATTACACATATTCAACTATTACAAAACCTATTAAACACCTACAAGCTCATTTCGTGAACATAATTAAATGCACTTGTGCCAAACTGTATTCGAATAGCCTTATCATCTAAGAATTCTATAATCAATTGATGTGTTTCTTGATTACCAGTGCTATATTAATTGTAAGTTATTACTTAAGTAAATTATAATCGGCTTCTATTTTGCAAAGTAAGTAAGTAATCAGTAAGTACTTATATAGGTACCATACAGGAAACTTACATACACACATATACACAAGTCTGTTTAGCTAAATCCATACATTTCGATGCCATTTAATAAATTAACAAAGCAATAACGTAATAAATATCCTATCTACGCAGCGCTTTCTAGACCTAAAGTAAGCACAGTTTATCTAGCTTGTGTTAATGCTTGTGCTTTTGTTAATACATACATACTATACATAGAAACACCGAGATCAATGCAAATAGACATATTCATTGATACAAATATTTGCACTGACCGGGAATCGAACCCGCGCCCCCCCTTTTTTTTTTTTTTTTTTTTTATCGTGCGGAAATCCCTTCGGATACCCCCCCGCCGGCCAGCGGGGGCGGTTATGTCGGGCTTGCACCGACTAAAACCGCACGCCGTCTCGGGTCTTCAGACGCCGGGGTGTAAGGTTACCCATAGACCATATCCCTCGCACCCCGGCTGACCCTGGGCCATCTCACCACTAACAGCATCGCTCATCCTGTCTCCTCTGAAAGCAGAGGAGTACGGAGAGCGATGTGTTCCCGCCACGTTGGGTATTGGCCGACGATCAATGCCAACCCTATGAAGGGGTGAAGGGGAAGCCATTGACCGCCGCCCAGGGTGTACCGGCCGCTCCGATTCCGTTCCCCCCGGACTGCAGCGGGATCGGAATCGGAGCGACACTCGAGGAGGTTACCCAACACACACCCCAACCCGCGCCCCCCCTGTCGTAGCAGTCGAATGCACTACCGCTACGCCACAGAGGTCCTTTCTTACGTTTTCACTGACACTAGGAGGTGGAACTTGTTTTGTAATCAGTAAGTTCTCTCAAGCATCCGAGCAGAACATCTAAACTGAATCGACTTTATCCACTAAAGCTGTGGATTCACACAGGAACTAGGTTTGAAGCGTCTCCTAATGCTGATATAAAACCTGGTGCTTGTGCAACTCAGAGTGTAGCTGTCGTATTATTCTGTTTGAACCGAGCTGACTTTAAGTTTATAAAGATTAATCGTACTCTATCGGGTGAGCGGCACGGCAGCGCATAGGGGACAAACAAACCTGAATTGATTTCTATATTATGTATTACATATGTTATTTCCGCATTGCGTGACGTTACGAGATTGCAGTATTAAATTAATCGCCGGAGCAGCGGTGTCCTCTCTATAAGTGTTGTATAAGGCAAAGATTTGTTCCTGTGTGAAGTACTGTTCTTAATAGAAGGTGGTATGGTATATATATATTTTTTTTTTCTAGAACACATCTCAATCCTTTTTTGAAAAAATATTCAATGTACAGTTTCATCTCGTTAAGATTTCATTATATAATAAATAAATAATAAATATTCTAGAACATATTACACAGCGCCTTCTAGACCCAAACTAAGCAGAGCTTGTCATATGGGTTCTAGAATGCAAATAATCATACTTAGATACTTTTTTTTGTAAATAAATACATATTATACATAGGAAACACCCAGACCAATGCGTATATACATATTTGCAATGAACGGGAATGGAACCCGTGACGTCTGACTTAGCAGTCGAATACTTTACCGCTACGCCACAGAGGTGTAGATGTTTGCAATACTAAGCTGTAAATATTTCAGTCTAACATTACATCACTTGAAATGTTACAGAGACCGGACAGCTGAAGTCCGGATGATTAAAATGCAGCCTTGTCATCTAAATTGTTTCAGATAAATACGCAACGTATACATTAATTTAATCTGAAAACCGAACCAAGTGGACGCTGATCGAGGCCGTTCTCGCCGGAGGGCGGCGGCGCGCTTTTGGTCCAATATAAGGGAGAGTGGCGCCGAGCGAGAGGCGGGCGGGGCCGCAGGATAGGACGGCGGCGTCAGCCGACCCTCGCCGCGCGCTGCTCAGCTGTACGTAATGCAGCTTTTGCCTGCTGAGCCTTCAGAATTAAAAGCTAGAGGTACTGTACAATGGGGGTGTGTGTTGGGTAACCTCCTCGAGTGTCGCTCCGATTCCGATCCCGCTGCAGTCCGGGGGGAACGGAATCGGAGCGGCCGGTACACCCTGGGCGGCGGTCAATGGCTTCCCCTTCACCCCTTCATAGGGTTGGCATTGATCGTCGGCCAATACCCAACGTGGCGGGAACACATCGCTCTCCGTACTCCTCTGCTTTCAGAGGAGACAGGATGAGCGATGCTGTTAGTGGTGAGATGGCCCAGGGTCAGCCGGGGTGCGAGGGATATGCTCTATGGGTAACCTTACACCCCGGCGTCTGAAGACCCGAGACGGCGTGCGGTTTTAGTCGGTGCAAGCCCGACATAACCGCCCCCGCTGCCCGGCGGGGGGGTATCCGAAGGGATTTCCGCACGATAAAAAAAAAAAAAAAAAAAAAGGTACTGTACAATGGAGATACAACGTAAAGTTACAATTATATTTTGATACTATGTACTGTATTCCGGCCAGGTGGGATGACGATCTGCGAAAGACTGCGGGCAGATGCTGGACGCGGCAAGCTGAAGACAGGGCGCTATGGCGCTCATTAGGGGAGACCTATGTCCAGCAGTGGACTAGAATAGGTTGATGATGATGATGATGATGATGACTATGTACTGAGGTACAAAACAAACACTCAGTTCGCCCGCAGAGGGTAAATTCGCAGGTAAAAGAGACGGAGGAGAATAAGAAGAAGGGGCAGGGCAGAAAAGGGCCACGTCTCGCAGTCACACCGACCGTCCCGCACGCGGACAACACACTCGTATTGCTACTTGACGTCGACATTAAGTGAGAGGGTGGTGTTTCCCTGGTCGCGTAATGCATGGCATGGCACTACGTGGTACCTTCAGTGTGTCTTCATCTAATAGTGAACCTTTGTGGCACGGTGGTAGAGCGCTCGACTGCCACAGAGGGTGCGGGTTCATGTCGCGTTCAGTATGAATACGCCTATTTACATTGTTCTGCAATCTGCTTCTGAATCCACAGTGCAAGTTATGCTTACTTTGGGTCTAGATAGCGCTGTGTTCGACACAATAATAATAATACGACAACACTGGGAACGAACGGACGACATTTTTGTGCCTGCAGAAAAATATACAAATAAAACAATACAAAAGCTTTCCCAAAACCCAAAACCAAACTATAAATAAATTCCACAATGAAAATAGATATAATTTTACAATAGAATCCAATGAAAACTATAAAATATTAACACAGAAAATATGACATGACAATACATGACATCTAATGTCTGTCATATATAAAAAGCAACAAAATAAAATAATGTAAAAGGACAAAAATGATCACAAGATCCCAGAAAAGGACAGCACGCCTACCATCTCCGGACTCGTCACTAAGCTCCGCCCCACAGCCAACCTCAAGTGGAATCCCTGGGGCGTCGAGCAGCAGCTCTAGTGACGAGTATTTCTCCCCACCGACGTCACCAACACCTGCGCGCCGGCGAGGGAGAGGCCGGCCCCCGGCCTGCTTGGGGTCCCGAGGCCCACCGGCCTCGAATAGGGCCCCCGCTGCCGGTGGTGTAGTGCGTCGCATGCGATGGACTCATATTATGAATGAGAATTGCATGCGCGCCTACTATGGGGCTACAGAGGGAGAAACCATTCGAACAGCGTATCGTGACAGGATGCTTGCTCTGTTTCAGGTCCTCGATCCAACCATCACAGTGTCCGCCCAACGATTGTCGGATCAAGTGCGAGCTATCCAGCGGTGTAACCTGTTGGATCAATCTGTGCTTGATCGGCTCCGCCTGGAGGCACAACCTACTCGCGCGACTCCTGCCTTGATACGGGACTCACCCACCGCGTCGTCAGCTCCGCTGTCAGGAGTGACACCAGCGACATCGGTGGAGCCCGTGGGCGATGATGGAGATTGTGTGAGTACGACTGTTAGCACCCAGGTAAGTGAGCAATTGGGGAGGGCTTTGGAGGACGCTCGCCAGTATAGGTCCGCGCCTGAATCTAGGCCGCGTCTACCACGTCTGCCCACTCATAGGCGAAATCTGGCACTGATGGGAGCCCTGAATGATTTACTATTCCCGTACATGCGGGCTAGTAAAGATTTGTCTGATACCCACTCGATCATGTACTGTGGAGCAATCGCGGTGTGCCGCGTCGCTCGTGTCAAGTTTCCAGATACTGACCGGGCGCCGCGGCTCGCCGAGGTTGTACCCGCTTGGCAGGTACGGATCGAGCGGCGTATCAGCACATTCAGGACTCTCATTGCGAAGCTGGTCTGCTTCAGTCGGGGGAATAACCGCCCCCGTGTCATGCGTTTCGTGACTCAAGCATTCGCCGGGACCGGTATTCGGCGCCCGGATTTTGAGGCTAACGTCACGGAGCGCATTGACTACCTGAAGCAGAAAGTCTATGCATGGGCAGCCCGTATTCGCCGGTACAGAGAGCGCGTGGATCGGTACTGGCAGAATCGCCTTTTCCTGAGTGACCAAAGGAAGGTGTACCGGAAGTGGGATGGAACCACCCAATGTGTGGTCGATGAGGGGCTGCCAGGAGCCAGTGCCATGATTAATTTCTGGCGTGGTATCTGGTCAGCGCCCGTCGAACACACAGAGGGCGATTGGATGTGCGTTGTTGAGCGTGAATGTGGGAGCATCGAACCCATGGCGTCCATAACTATAGACCCCGAAGACGTGAGTTGTGCGATCCGTACGGCCCCGAACTGGAAAAGTCCTGGACCGGACTGGTTGCACAACTTCTGGATAAAGTGGATCCGGTGCTCCCATGGCCGCTTAGCGACGCAGTTCCAACAATCCCTCGAAGTTGGCTCCCTTCCGCGGTTTATGACCACCGGGATCACCTTCTTGCTCCATAAGACTGGTAGTACCGTTTGTAAATGACACTGTTTATTTGAAATAAAAGTCACCTTTAACTATTTTTATGAATATATATTGAGAACACTTGTACGTTGACCTGAGACTTTAACAAGCAAGAGAAGTGTTGCCAGGACCAAAATATGTATGTCCCATACATAACTGGGGGCACCAGAAATGGAGCAATTACAGTGATTACTACTAAACTAACGTATTTAACAGTATCATGCAATATGCCATTTTATAATTCAATATTAAATATTATTAACATTAACTTTTATTAATATTAACCATAACATTATTATTTCTATAAACTATCATGCTATATAGTTTACATTATATAGGTATTGCAACAAATTAATTAAGTAAGTACTTTAATATCACATTAGACTCATCGACTGAGCGCTGCTTACCGCAACTTTAAACATTTAAGCAAATTAAGATTACCTAGCGACTATACTAGCTATACATTGTTTGAGAAAATTATGTTTTTACATTTAAACAACATGACATGAGTTGCAAACATTAGGTATTTAAGTTTCTATTGGTAGCACAACAATTTTTGACACAGCTCGGGAATGTAATTTTTTGTCAGAGGTTTGTACCTCTACGACTCTAACCTTATTATCTTTACCAAAATGAACCTTGGCTATTCTACCCAATGGCCAGGACAGAGGGGCGGAATTGGGAACTATCAATAAAACTACCATGCCAACCTTCAAATTAGGAGATTCCTTTTGCCATTTGGTTCTATGGTTAAGGAGTGACAAATATTCTTTTGACCATGCCCGCCAAAAATGCTGCCGTATTTGCTCGCAGCGCCGCCAAAAGCGCAGTCTGTTAGAGTACTTCGGTAAGATCAGGCTGGGCCGGGGACGTAAGAGCTGACCCTGTGATAAAGTGGCCAGGGGTCAAATATGAAAAATCAGAGGGGTCGTGAGAGAGCGGAGTCAGGGGCCGTGAATTTAGAATTGCCTCTATTTCTATGATAATTGTATTGAATTGTTCATAAGTAAATATTCTATTGGAGGCAATTCTTTTAAAATGGAACTTAGCGGCCTTGACGGCGCTTTCCCACAGTCCACCGTGGTTTGGGCTGTATTTAGGGATGAAATGGAACTGAATGTTTCTTTGCAATGAGATGTCATTAACAGATTTTTGAAATTCTTCTCTTTTATGTAAGTCATGCAACTGTTTTAGCTTATTATTAGCTCCACGAAACGTGGATCCATTGTCGCAGTAAATATTCGTCGGGTTACCTCTTCGCGATATAAATCGTTTCAATGCCGCTAAGAATGTGTCAGTAGACATGTCAGACACGACCTCCATGCTTATGGCCTTGGAGGCGAAGCAAACAAATACGGCAACATAACCTTTGCTTACTACTGACCGCCTTATGGTAGACCGCTTAATTTCAAAAGGACCGCAGTAGTCTAAACCTACATTTTCGAATACACGAGCAGGGGTTATGCGCTCCTTGGGTAATGAGCCCATTAGTTGCTGGCATGCTATTGCCTTATGTCTAGAACATGTCACACATTTATTTATGACGGATTTTACTTCCCTGACAGAATTGACTATGTAATACTTTTGACACAGACTGCCTAAGACTAGCTTCAACCCGCCATGCATAAGCATTAAGTGCTCTTGAGTAATAATTAATTTTGTAACGTGGCAATGCTTGGGCAAAATTAAGTTAAATTTCTTGCTAAAATCCAAGTTAGTAGCGTTGCTTAGCCTTCCACCAACGCGAAGGATGCCTATTTTATCAACAAACGGATTAAGCGATTTTAAATTCGATTTCATAGGTACGCCGTTTTCCAAGCATTTTAATTCTTCATGAAAATAATGCCTTTGCACGCCTTTTATTACTGCAAGCAAAGCTGTTCTACTTTCTTGCACTGTGATCAAACCTTGGCTCGGTCTGCTTTGCCCTTTACATTTATTTAAGAATCTTAATATGTGAGCTGTGACACGAATCATTTTAAATAAATTGGAAAACCGCTCAAAGAATGGATCAATAACCGCATTGACAGCTGTGTTTGAGCACGCATTTGATTCTTTGCAAGATAATACATTACTGATTGGCTGCTCAATTTCCATCAAGTAGAAGTTGTAATCATTGGTATCTACTAAATAATCTGGGCCTTGTAACCATAGCTTGCAATTTACAACCTCTTGAGGATCGGCGCCTCTAGAAATAATGTCAGCCGGGTTTAAAAGTCCTGGAGTATATTTCCATGACATGTTTTGTGTGAGCCTGTTTATTTCCTTGACACGATTACCTATGTAGGCCGGAAGTTTCAGCGTTGATAAATCGAGCCAGGCAAGCACAATTTTTGAATCACAAAACAAATAAATGTTTGAGATTTTCAAAACGGATGCCACATGAGCCGCTAACTTGGCTAAAATAAGCGCACCGTTGAGTTCGAGCTTTGGAATTGTGAGCTTAGATGCTAAAGACGCTACTCGTGATTTCGAACACAACAGGTGAACGTATGCTTGGTTTCCTATCGTGACTTTAATAAACATGCAGCAGCCGTACGCGGCAGCCGATGCGTCACAGTAGCCTATTAATTGAATATCGGTTGCCTCAGAAATTTGCAAATAACGAGGAATGATTATTGGCATATTTGTAAGATTTTCATAAAATGTGTTCCAAATTTTTACAAGCTCAGGCGGCAGTAGGGTGTCCCATTCCAAATTGTATTGCCAAATTTGCTGCAAAATCAACTTTGCCTTAACTGTAATTGGTCCCGCGAAACCCAAAGGATCATAAAGTCGACTGACGGAGCTCAATACGTTTCTTTTAGTAGGCCTTTCTGGCGAAGTGACCATTCGGCCGCTCATTTGGAATGTGTCCTCCCGGGCATCATATGACAATCCTAAAATTTTAACAATAGTCTTGTCCTGATCTATATCTCGGATACTAAGGCCGAGGTTATCATCTTCTAAGCCCCGCAATATTTGTGAATTATTAGAGATCCATTTGTGTAAATAAAATCCACCCAATTGCATAAGGGAAATTAATTCACTCTTGAGCTGAATAGCACCCTGAACCGTACCTGATCCGCCCTGAATATCGTCTACATAGCTGCTTTTTATAATAGCCTCACTTGCCAATGGGTAAAGTGACTTGTACCTTTTAGCCAACTCTATGAGGCACCTGGTAGCTAGATAGGATAGATTATGTATGTCCCATACACCGTTGAACCTAAAAACTATAGACCCATCACGTGCTTGCCCACTATGTACAAGCTCCTTACATCCATTCTGACCATCAAAATTAACACACACATTGTTGTGAACAATATTTTGGCCCCCGCTCAGAATGGGTGTAGGGTTGGGTCCCGCGGTACTAAGGAGCTCCTCCTCATAGACATGACTATTAGCCAGCAAGTCCGGCGGAGCCGGGGGGCTCTGTCCGCGGCCTGGATTGACTACAAGAAGGCCTATGATTCGGTGCCTCACTCATGGCTGAGGAGGATCTTAGAGTTGTATAAAATCGATGCAACTCTGAGATCCTTCCTCAGTGCGTGTATGGGGCAGTGGACCACAGTCCTTCGTCTACCGGGCGGCGGGGAGATCTCCTCTGACCCCCAGGACTTCATAAGGATTGAGCGGGGCATCTTCCAAGGCGACTGTCTGAGCCCGCTTTGGTTTTGCCTAGCACTGAATCCTCTCAGCACTTTGTTGAGAGATTCAGGTCTAGGCTACCGGCTTCAGAGAGAGGGTGAGGTTATTAGTCATCTGCTGTACATGGATGACCTCAAACTTTTCACACCGAAACTTCCTGACCTGGTGGAGCTGCTGAAAATCACGCAGGTTTTCAGCAACGCCATTGGGATGGAATTCGGTGTAGATAAGTGTGCGGTCTTACATGTGCAGCGGGGGAAAGTTGTGAATTCTACGAATTTGCAACTTTCTGAGACTATGACTCTCAGATCTCTCTCTGAAACCGAAACCTATAAGTATCTCGGTATGGCAGAGTCTTTGGGTATCTCAGTAGTGGATATCAAGAAATCAGTGAAGGAACGCTTCTTCTGCCGCTTCACAAAAGTACTCAACAGTCTTTTGTCGGGCGGCAACAAGGTGCGAGCCTTCAACGGTTGGGTGATGCCTCTACTGACCTACTCCTTTGGCATACTAAGATGGACTCAGACTGAGCTGGACGCCCTGGATAGAAAGGTCCGTCAACTGCTCACCACTCATCGCATGCTACACCCGCGCTCGTCTGTTATGAGACTGTACATCCCACGGAGGTGGGGGGGCCGAGGCTTTTTAAATGCCAAGAACCTCCACAACCGTGAGGTGTGCAGACTTAGGGATTATTTCCAGAGCAACGAATGCGGGATGCATCGTGATGTGGTGGCAGTAGACAAGGGTCTCACTCCGCTCTCCTTGGCGAACGAGAACTGGCGCAGACCGACGGTATTGAGCGTCACGGACCGCAAGACCGTATGGGAGGGCAAGGAGCTGCACGGGAGGTTCTATCGAGCCTTAACAGGGCCCGATGTGGACCTTCTGGCCTCGGTGAACTGGCTACGCTTCGGGGACCTCTTTGGGGAAACTGAAGGGTTTGCCTGTGCAATTGCTGACGAGGTCATGATGACGAACAACTATCGGAAATATATCCTGAAGGACGGTACGGTCGACATCTGTCGGGCATGCCGTCGTCCCGGAGAGTCACTCAGGCATATTATTTCGGGTTGTTCTCATCTGGCCAACGGCGAGTACTTGCACAGGCATAACCTAGTGGCCAGGATCATCCACCAGCAACTTGCTCTTCGATATGGCCATGTTGAGTCTGAGGTGCCGTACTATCGGTACACACCGGTGTCGGTTTTTGAAAATAGTCATGCATTGCTCTACTGGGACCGCTCTATTATCACGGACAGGACTATTGCTTGCAATAAGCCTGATATCGTGCTAGTCGACCGGCCCCAGCGCCGGGCAATGATCGTTGACATCACCATCCCGCATGACGAAAACCTCGTGAAGGCTGAGAAGGACAAAATCAGCAAGTACCTTGACTTGGCTCACGAGGTTACCGCCATGTGGGATTTCGATTCAACAATCAACCGATAGTCATTTCGGCGAACGGGCTGATAGCGAAGAGCCTCGACCAACACCTCAAGAGACTCTCGCTAGATGGTTGGGTCAAGGGTCAGATGCAGAAGGCGGTCATCCTCGACACGGCACGCATTGTCCGGAGGTTTCTCTCTCTGTGACCCCGACCGCCGGTAGCTTGGGCCCTGCCACGCTGCCGGTGGAGCACTATTTTTTATATTTTTAAATAGATGTTTTCTTTTTTTTAATATGTATTTAAAAATGTAATTTATAAGTAATTTAAAAGTAAATAAAGAGATAATAATAATAAAAATGTCGTAGAATATTATAGAATATTATTAGCAAGTGCGGAATTCGTTTGTGATGTAGTCGAGGCGGCAGATTGCGGGCAATCGTAACTTGATACAGCGGACGTGTCACGTGCGTCAATTGGGTGACGCAGCGCACTTGCCCAATTTCTTCTGAGGAAACCTGATACAACACCATTTCTTGGAACTCTCTGACTGTCTGGAACTGTGTCATTATAATAGGTTGTGAAAACGTATACATTATTTCTTTATTTTTTTTACAAAAATTAGTAGCCGAAATTACTAGTTACCCTCCAGCTAAGCTTAATTGCTTATGTAAGGAGTGCGTTCACGTTCGTGAGGCCGATTGCTTAACCACTGAGCTACCGACACTGTTTGTTCAATGACAAAACTGCCGCAACATCCTCAATTACTTCATATTCGGGCAATAAAGGTTTGTAATTAATTCGAGTCCGATCGTTCAATACAACGGATGTTTTGACAGATTCGTATACTACATTGCCCAACAAACAGTGATGTGGTTGTAGAATATGGGCTGTTTGGCCGTGGTCCGTAGGAAACTTGTGTTCCAAACGTTTCGTCGATTACTGCGGTCGATATCTTCAGTGGGACAGGTTCGGGCGCCGACGAGTGCGGAGAACTCTCCTCGGCGACGACTTCTCTGCGACTGATGTAGAGGCCGATGTGATTGATCATAATACTTGCCATTTTAAAAAGAGACCAAGTTAATTTTATTTCTTCTTGTATACCTATTATTTAAACATCCAAATACACAATAAGTTCGAAGTGGACTAAGATGCTAGGATATAGGCGTCCATGTGTACATGTTCGTTGAAGGAAGATGCCTTACTGTACCTGTTAGTTTTATGCCAGTACATCTGCACTGAAATTAGTTTCCCGTTTTCGTCTTCGTTTGAGAATGCCTAAGTGCCACTTTTGGTGTAGTAGAGTTCATAGGCTGCAACATTCGGATCTCGTAGGTTATTTGCTCTTTATCTTAATGGTAAAAATTAATGTTATTAAACTTTAACGACTACCACCTAGATACGAGTGAAAACTTACGACGTTTGTAAATCTGATTGATATAATGAATGACTGAAAGTTACCTAACTAAAAACAGGCTGTGTTAGTATGTGTTCAAAGGTAATTAAGTATTATTAACTTTCTAAACTAAAGCTAAAACTAAAGAAATTCGTTACTTTGCAATTAGTGCGCCATTGTGTCATAAAGAAAAACCGGCCAAGTGCGAGTCGGACTCGCGCACGAAGGATTCGGTACCATTAAACAATGGGAGCCCCTCTTAATTTATTTTAATTTAATTATTTATACTTGAAGTGAATATACAACTATATATTATGTGAATATTTCAAGCGTTTAAGTGTTGCCGTTATCAATATCGAGCAAAAAAGGGCAAAAGAGCCCCCATTAAATATGTATTTTATTGAGCTGAGCGAGCGAAGCGAGTGAATTTCTTATACGTGGCATAGCCGTTTGTTGGTGGCTGAACTCCTCCGTAACTACTCGCGCGATCTTGACCAAATTTACCACGCCACGGTGATATTGTTGACACTGAGGAGTGTTTTGAAGCGAGATGGTTCATGTCCGATGTACCATTGAGGAATAATCACCGAAAAACAGTCTTAGCTAGCTAAGCGGCGACCGTAGTAAGATGTCTTATTCTCAAGTAAGAGTCCTGCTCGCTCAGCTCAATTTATTTCAGTCGCACCCTGCACTGAATTCCTAGTTTTATTTTTTAGTATTTCTTGTTATAGCAGCAACAGCAATATATCTGCGAAAATGTCAACTTCGTCGCTAAAGAAGTCACACAGTTACAAACACTACTAGGTACACTTCTTTTGTTAGTTCTTTCGCAGACGTGTAAAAAGAGCTTCACGAACCATAATTTATCTTGTGTGACAGTCACTGACGGCTTCCAACATGGGCGCGGTTGTAGCACTCGTAGACTTATAGACATACTGTTAAAAATATGTTAAGAAAGAAAGCATCTTTAACTTTGATCCTAATATCCTGGTTAAAGCGCCCGGATTCAGAACCAAATATCAATTTAGTTATTGCAGTGCTCGGCAGGGGGAAGAAACGGGCGGCTGATACAGATTTATTCCGTACTCAGCGGAAGTGGGACTGTAATCGAACATTGATTTTCTTTTTTTATATTGAGGCAATGTTTTCCTTGAATTGAAAACAATCATGACATATTTGGCTTTACCAAGGGTTGAGTGTGTAGAGTTCACACTCCTTCCGTATAACATTTGGCACGCACTTATTAGGGGGCGAGTTTACGAGTTTGTCAAATTGTTTCTTTATCTATTTTGAAAGGCATATTGGTTGACCTGACCTATCGTTTCAATGGGTCAATATAAAAAAGCGGCCAAGTGCGAGTCAGACTTGCCCATGAAGGGTTCCGTAGCAGTAAGTAACATGATAATGCTTTTTTTAATTTTTATATTTGAGTTGATTGAATGAAAAGTAAATTGCGCTTTACGATTTATGACGTATTAAAAAAAATACTTACTAGATCTTGTTCAAGCCAATTTTCGGTGGAAGTTTACATGGTAATGTACATCATATATTTTTTTTAAGTTTTATTATTCTCTTATTTTAGAAGTTACAGCCCCCCCCCCTGTAACTTCTAAAATACACATTTTACCACTTTGGAAGTATCTCTCGCGCAAACTATTCAGTTTAGAGAAAAATTATATTAGAAACCTCAATATCATTTTCGAAGATCTATCCATGAATACCTCAAACGTATGGGTTCGATTAGTACGTTTATTTTAATACTCCTAAATCCTTCTATCAAAGCGTTTAATTATTTGTATTATATTATTCGCTTTTGGCGACAGTTATATTTCGAGACTCGATTCCCATGATGGATGAATTATGTACCGGCATGACAGTTTGTACGCAATCTTCCGCGATCGAGTCAAATTTTATTGTCAGATTTTTATTTGTACTTCAAAAGAACTATAACTCACCATCATCTGCCAGGCCTTGCCCCAATAAGTTGCGCAATGTGACATAATAAAAAAAAGTATAGACCACGCTATACTTTTTTTAACAACCAAAACCAGAAATCAATAGCAAACAAAAACTCTATTTACATTACTTATATGCTACCCGACCAAGCAGACGCGCATCGTGGAATCGCTTCCATTAGTGAATTTCATTACATCCACAGTCCACTGAATGTATACTGCATACTTCCTGTATGGTGTTTAAGCTTTCTTGTAAATAACAATAAGCAGTAAAGGGTGCGAAGGGGCCCGGCGCGCAATAAACAGCCGCAAACGAAAAACTTCGCTCATTACCCGCCGGCCGGCGAATCTACCGAGCGCGAAAAAATGGGTCCGTGGAGTCGTTACGACATTAAAGTTCAAAGTGGGTCCGTTGTGCCCCTAGACATTGTGGCCAGCTGAACCTGTTGACTCTCAATTACGTCCAAGTTGAAAGTGCCGTCCTGCATTTAAGTATACGCGAGTACAGGGGTAATTTATTAAGTTCAAAACTTCTGTATGTGTCTGTGGGATTATTTTCCCACATAGCATTCACTGTTCAACAGCTTTCTGCATTTCGCACAGCTGGTGAGAGTGCCGAAAGGTCTCAGACTTCCCGTGGCGAGCAGATGCCGGTTGGTTATCTTGACAATAGTTAAAAAGCACTAATAAATAATCCGAATGAGTTGATAGTCCGTCATATTATACTTTTAAATAAAAGTTGTTCAGTTGTATAACATTTTCCGGGTGCGTGAACAATTCACTCACGTCACACGTCACGAGTGACGCTAAACAATTTCCGCAGTGGGTCGTCGAGGTACCGTAATAGTTGCAGCAGTCATAACCAAGTTCCTCGTACAATAGATGGCGCATACGAAAAGTTCCCCGCAACTCACGGCCCCACTTGTTGCCGCTTTCGACTCTGACTACCTGCCAGATTGTACGCTCGTGACCGCAGTTACGTGACAATCTTAGCAAACAAATAAAAATATATGCTATGATATGAAATCAGTTCTGTTTTCCACATTATTTTATTGGCTAGGCTGGGTGAAGTGTTGTCAACGTACTTTTTCTTTGACTGTTTGTATCGAATAGGATTTTTTTGTACCAATACAGGTGATAACTCAACCACCCACGTGTTATTCTGGATAAGACAGATGACAAAATGAAGGACCAACGTCTTTTCGCAACTCAAAGGCAGATGGCAGTAACGTGCTGTCCATATGTTATATATTTGACGACCTCTGTGGCGTAGCGAGGCCGCGGGTGCGATTCCCGCTCAGTGCAAATATGTATATTTGCATTGGTCTGGGTATGTATAATATGTATTTATTTACAAAAAAAAAGTAATTAGGTATGTTTATCCGCATTCTAGGACCCATATGACAAGCTCTACCTAGTTTGGCTCTAGATGGTGTTGTGTACTTTGTCCTACAATATTTATTTATTATATTCATTGAAGGTCCTAATGAGCACGCCACTGTAATCGGTCTAGAGTATCTAGTAAGTACTGCACATGGCCGGCCCGATGAGAACAGTAAGGATTCACGTAGCGACAAAACTATGTTTAATATAGAAGGGATATGTAAGGAAGGAGGGAATAGGACTTTGAATTAACATGAGGCTACTTTGATCGCGATAGATCTTTCGACTTGTAGCCCAGAGCTGTTCAGAGCTGGCTCTGCATCGTGAGGAAAACAATTGATCTTTGTATCGCTTTTGTTTCCTAAATTCCACTAGTACATATTTTTGCATTCAATTTTCCGTTCCGATAGTGTGTAAGCTAAGGCCTCAGATGCTGTTACAGTTTTGTCGCAACTTTTTACTTTATGAAGCGGTATGATGAGGACTTTGCTCCGGTTTCCGGATTCTTTGCCACTCAGCGAACATTTGAATGGTGGACAGAAGTTTATACGCGAGCTATTTACGGCCGCTTCAAGATCATTCGCCTGAGACTGTATTTTATTTCATCTTTACGAGTTTCCCGTGTAAGGTTGACGCTCACTCAACTGTTATTGCTTGTGCTAGCGGCCGCGGTGGTCAGGTCGAGCGTGCATAAGCAATAAATCTTGACATTCATAAGCGTTATTTTCAGAATCAATTTTTTTTTTAAAGGAAATACGATAAGCCGCCATGCCGTGACGGTCGATCGTTCGTATATAAATTCGCACAGCATATAAATTAAAATAAATATAATAAGTCCAGTGGTCATATTTAATTCTTTAATTAAATTGAATATTATTCTTGTACATCAGTTTAACACCAAATTAATCGGCCGTGTGCACCAAACCAGACTCCATCCTTCTAGATTAGATGGAGATTTGATGTACCCTCTTATTGCTTCTACTACAGAACCACAGAAGCGTAGAAATACTACCAGATTCACCTTATTATATTATTCTGTATATTTGACGACACACACAGCGGTAGCCTAGTGGTCAAGTTGGCGCTAGACTTGCAATCGAGAGGTCCCGGGGTCGAATACCGACGTAAACCTTCTCCTGATACAAGCAATCTAGCTCAGCTGCAGGGTTTAACACAATCATTTCAGTTGCTGAAAAAAGTACAATATTGTAATAATCGGCAGATACGCCCTTTTGCTTCTCCGTCCAATGTTTCTTTCGTCAGGTGTTTGTATACTGTTAAACCATTTTAACGTTATCGGCTCCGTTAACGATGTTCAAAACTACGACTTTGACCATTAATGTCGTAAAGCCCTCGGCGGGCCGCTGCCACACAGCTACGACGATGACAGATCTCTTTGATGATCGCGGGCGTTAAATCATGGAGCCCCACACCTGCTCGAACACCACCGAGTGTATTTATATACCGACACACGGCGTGTTGTTTTAGCGTTAGCGCTTGTCACACGGAGCCGTTTAACAAAACATTAATTCAAAATAAACTGGTTCGTTTCACAACAAAACGAGCAACACTCGTGACAGAAATATCGCTGAACGACGGCGACGGCAGTGACCCGCGGGGAAGGTTACGGCGACGGCGTGCGCCCACGCAGCCGCGCGCCGCACGCGGAACGTGCCACGTGATGATACTTCGTTGAATTGAAGTCAACACAACTGACAACGTGGCGTGAGAAGATAGACACTAGCGTGGTACAGATATGTCATTGTCTTATAATAATCCACTTGAACGTAAAAGACGGCATATCTCTCTTAATTTCGATTAATTCGCTTGTAAAATATATTCTTGAAACGCAGATTTGTACCCACATTTCATCAGGGGCGAGCACCTGCCGGGCATTGTTCCATGAGATGTATGTTACAAACAATATCAATATTATTATTCAGCCATTTGTGTAATTTCTGACGAATCGTGGATAGGTACAATACAGAATACAAATCTAAAAGGTCGTGCTACGTCGGCGGACGGACGCGGGCTCTTATCTAAACCGCAGACTATACATACATCCATGCAGATTATCCTTCGCGCTTCCGCCGAACGCCCCACGATATCGGTGGGACAGAGGTCATTTTAAATGCTCAATTCAATTTGCAGACCGCCTGATTATGTAAGCGATAAGAACGCGGATCTGCCGAGGAGGTGCGTCGCCACCGGCCGACGCGGGACTGCGCGACGGAGGGCGTGGATGATCCAACTCGATCAACGTCGATAATGACGCATCGGTTTACTGGTGGTAGAAATTTGATGACACAAATTTGTCACAAAATTCAGCCGGGTGGGTACCACCATGCACGATTGCGAAAAACCCTCCATAGTAATCCAATTTCGGTTTGATTGCGTTCAGGGGTCAGCAAGTGCATAGCCGGGCAGGGGGATTGTGGTCGCAGCACTAGTGGGACCGGTGGGTGTCACGCGGTGCTGCGACGACAATCCTCTTCTGATAAGCCGTCAAGCTGAGTGCCACCATTGTTAACATGGTACGTGTATGTAACGGTGACCCTCTTTCCTAAGACTTTACCTTCAGCTTACCATACTTTATATCCTAAATATAAAAAAAAAATCGGTCGAGGCACCGGTGACGTCACAACTCTCCATTGACACCCACGTGTCTCTTCAGCTGCAGTCCTAATAACTCTGCCATTGTGCGCATGGAAGGGAGACTTCTTTAGATTTATTAGAGTTGGCCCTTCCTGTTTTTCTATTGTTCTTTATGTTTATGTCTATGTCCCTTCCTATTGTTCCTTCCTACACATTAATTTAACTGGACTTGTAATGTACTAAAATGAGTAAAAAGTATTTTTATTTCCTTTGTAAAAGCTGGGATAGATTGGATTTGACATTAGGGATATGTCCAGCAGTGGACTGCAATAGTTGCACTGCAATACACAAAAGTTGCTGCAGGGCTCCCTACGAAACAGAATACAAGGGCCACTCTGTCTCCTACGGTGGGTGTCACGCAAGGCGGTTAAGGGATATAACTACACTCCATCCAAGAGCATACATACTGCCCGTCTGCTTCGTGATTGTCTTCGGCGACCTTCACAAAATGACCATTAATAGTACCGTTGACAACAAAAATACCCCTAATGAATCAGTGGTCACATTTCTGATTGCGTCTCGTAAGGGTTTTTTTTTAAAATACTAGTATGTTAATGCTTTGAACCATTTTGTTATCAAGAAGACCAAATCAATCAACGTGAACTGGAACTTCAAAGTTAGATAGTCAATAAAAAACAATATTTTGGATTTTTGTTTATTTTCAATTAAAAACATAGCTTTATATATTATTACTAGCCGACCTGGCAGACTTCGTGCTGCCTCAGTCGATTGATAATAGACCTAAACTTTTGTATAAAATAAACTTAAAACCAACAGAAGGAATCCGTAATTAATATAATGTTCGGTAAGAATGAAGTTTTATTATTATTTTCGATTTATTACACAATGTTGCTCACTAACGAAATAGAGTTTTCCTGAAATACTGGCTATTTATAAGGTTTCAATTTGATATCGACAGACACACACAGTTATGATGCAGTCTCTAAATCAATTTAAAGCTTTCTGATAAACTATATTTTTTGTTTGGTTTTGACAACAAAGATGACGGTTTCCCGACTCGCGACCACGTCTCTTCTATCATGATCAGTGTCTCATTGTAAATTGAACCGACTAAAACCGCACGCCGTCTCGGGTCTACAGACGCCGGGGTGTAAGGTTGCCCATAAGGCATTTCCCTCGCACCCCGACTGACCCTGGGCCATCTCCGGTTTCGAGATGGCCCCCTCGGGTTTGGGAACCACGGTGTCCTCGTCTTGCCCCAGTTTGGGGATGAATCTAACTTGTGAGTTTCGATTGAGGTGCGACTTTTTGTATCGTAAAGAGATGAATACTTAGGTATATACTTATTTGGTACAGAAAGTAGTAAGGTAGTAAAATTTGGTAAGTCCCCTCGGATACTCCCCCGCCGGCCAGCAGGGGAGGTTATGTCGGGCTTGAACTAAAACCGTACGCCGTCTCAGGTCTTCAGACGCCAGGATGTAATGTGGCCCATAAGGCATTTCCCTTGCACCCCGACTGACCCTGGGCCATCTCCGGTTTCGAGATGGCCCCCTCGGGTTACTTATTTGGTACCTAGCAAGTATAATGTAGCAGCGATCCCGAATTTTGTATTAGAATATTTTAAAAGTTATATGAACAAGAAAAGAACTCGGAATATCGAAATTTTGTTGGATTTAGTAGTATTTAAGGTCATATTGATTTTAATATTTGCTTAATCCGTTGCTAGCAGTACTATTTGGATTTAATCTGAAATCATCATCAACCTATGCTAGTCCACTGCTGGACATAGGTCTCCCCCAATGAGCGCCATAGCGCCCTGTCTTCAGCTCGCCGCACCCAGCATCTGCCCGCAGTCTTTCGCAGATCGTCACCCCACCTGGCCGGATGGCGTCCTACACTACGTTGCGGTCTCCACTCAAGAACTCGTTTACCCCAGCGGTTGGCGGTTCTGAAATGTGGCATGGGAAAGCGCGACGGGAGGTGACGACAAACTCGAAACACATGGCCATTGCACTGCATGCAAAAGAGCACGGTTAGCTGCATATTATTAGGTCGTTACATATGAAATTGCCGTTTTTCTTGAAGAAATTGGAGGAAACCCAATTTTCAGTACTAACAATTTTGCATTTTTTTAGGAATGACAAATCCAAATTTTATGATTTGTTTTGTGTATGAATGAGACAACATTAAGCTAACAAACAGCAACTCTTATTACATTTTTGAAAAGTGACAGCTGTTAAGTAATACGAAATTTATCATCAAAATGGATAGCATTTAGGAAGTACTGTTTTTGAAGATTGAATTATTTATCAAGCGGCCAATAAAAACAAAATTTAATACAGAGTTGTAAAATATTGAAATCAACTTTCAAACAAAATATAAATAACTGAAATAGCTATTAAATTACAGGAATAACGAACTCATGAATTTGTAAGAAAATTTCGGCAATTTCATAGGTAAAGACCTATTATATAGGTGTCCACACCTTTGTTAACCATTATATAGGTACGTGGTTAAATATCACTAATTAGAGGGCTGGTGACAATAAATAGGACATCTGTAGGTATTGGGAACCTAAAGCAATACACAAATAAGAATAATGCAGTAAGAAAGATGAATACGTCAGCAGTTAGTTATTCCTAAGATCATTATGTTCCTCTCAACATCGAGTAGCTTGTTTATTTACAGATCCAGATTGCTCGCTAACGGTGGAAGGTAATTACGGAAGTGAGGACGTAGCACCGCCTGCACGCATCCAAGTATTCCTTTCATCAACATCAGTCAAAACAAATATGATCCTTATCTAAATTATAGAGGTTGTCGAAGTGCGTAGCGGAGATTGTACGAAAGCATCAAACTTATTACCTAAATGTTTATCCGACTGTTGCCGCGTTGCGTTCCAGGCAAGGATTGTAGGTATGTATGTATGTCCGTCGCGTCGCTATGTTCTCTCGTACCTACTAAACGGCTGAATCGATTTTGATTAATAATATCGTTAGATTCTTCTTTATTGAGCAAATGTCATTGGGTAGGTATATTGAAAAAAGGTTTTATCTACACTCAAATCGAAAAATTCGAATTACGAATTCAAAGACGATTCTATACATACGCACTTTATAAACGCATATACATAAAATTAAAAATTAAACTTATTATAGTACCGCCAACTGTATCATAAAACTCATTATAGTATCGCTATCTTTTTTTATTCATTAAACTAGTCTAAGGTTTTAGGCTGAATATGAAAAAAAAAGGCGCACGCATTCGCAGTTCGAACTGTGAAAAAAATGGTGCCCTTGTAGCTTTGTTTAATTTAAATTTTTCCTATGAGTGAAGATAAAGTAATGTTTGAAACTGCATATAACTTAGGTATTAAAACACTCGAGTCAACCTATTATCGCTAAACTATATGTCGATAAACAGACTCTCGTGTTTTAATACCCCTTCTTATATGACAGTTGCATAAACTACTATTATAATGCATGTTAACGTGAATGAAAAAGTACCGTAGTTGAGCTTTTTAGTTTTGTAATTACTACTAGTAACATAGTTATACTATAAAACATTATGATGTGTTTATCGATTCACGCGTGCCGATGTTTATCCCTGCCACCCCTTCTGCTATCAGGAGGGGGACAGCTGCCCCGGCCTGGTGCGGGGAGAATAAGAAATTTAGGTTCACTGACCGCAAGTGTAGTGTGAGGGTTGGACACCACAACGGAACTTGTCGCGAATAGATTGTCCTTTTGCAATTTTGTTTCTGTTCATGAAAACTCCAGAGAGTCCGTCTAATTTAGACTGTTTCCGCCAATAATCATGAAATAAAGAAGGAGAAAGGCAGAGAGAAAAGAAGAATTAACAAAATATTTGGTCACATCTGCGAGTGAGGCCGCAGAGCGCGCTAGTCGCTCAGCGACTCAATTAAACAACAACACACGCGCCGAACAAACAACAGCGGTATAATTGGTGTTTACTTGCCCTTCGCACTCCAATTAACAACTACAGCCGCCAAGGGCACACGCCTCGTTGGGTGACTGAACATAATCACCGACTTCCTTGTACCAATAACGCTAAACGGTGGATCACATTCATACACTGGCAAGTAAACAACACCCACGACGGTAGCTTGCGCTGCCTTGAGTTTCCGCACTAATGAATGTGCTACGGGTAGAGCTACGAGCGTGAAGGCTCTACGTTCACCTTGCTACGCCATTCATATATCTAATATCCGTAGTCGCAAAAAGCCCCTACGATAATAATTAAGCAAAGGTCAGCTCGGACTCAACCGAAACTGAGATTTTCAGCGCCATGTTTAGCAAAGTTTTTATACTTTCCTCGCCTCGCAATGCTCGTTCAGGGTTAACGCTCTAAGCTTCACGGTCGCTCGGGTGAGTGACATTGACTCGTCATTACCTGAAGTGAATATGCAACACACCCTGTAAGCTTACACATACCTTTTTTT
Source organism: Cybosia mesomella (assembly GCA_946251805.1). Taxonomy (NCBI): domain Eukaryota; kingdom Metazoa; phylum Arthropoda; class Insecta; order Lepidoptera; family Erebidae; genus Cybosia; species Cybosia mesomella. Next base: position 155,803 of record OX276390.1, read on the forward strand.
ATTTTATTTTTTTCGTGCGGAAATCGCCTCGGATCAGGGCGGGCACCGTGGGTAGTCACGTCGGGCTTGAACAGACTAAAACCGCACGCCATCTCGGGTCTACAGACGCCGGGGTGTAAGGTTGTCCATAGAGCATATCCCTCGCACCCCGACTGCCTATGGATATCTAAGCATAGTAGTTTACCAGCTGCAGCTACAGGCAATGAATCGAAACTGATAAAGATACTAAAATATTATGTGCAGATTATAGGTGTTTATAGCAGCCCGACCCCTGAAATCACGGTTTTATGTGTGAGAATTTCACTGCCTTGTTTTATCCTGTTGGAGAATTTCTGTAAGAAAAATTTACGAGAACCAAAAGTTATTTTATATTTGTTTGTTGACCAAAAATTGTTTTATATTTAGATACATTTAGTTTTACACCTCCATTAACGCAAATATGTGGCACAAACCCCCCACCACTATTACAATGAGCACTTGGCAACACATCGCGTTAATTGGCCACTGTCTTGACGAGCGTAATCTGCGTTCTATTTATCCCAGTGCCCTTAATTGTAATAGATCATATTGTGTGTACCTACGTCAGCGGCTATCCTCGTTACACCCACGTGGATGAGAATTGACGGCTTGACGATACAGTTATATGATTAGATCTGTTGGTACACACAAATTGGGGAGTTAATATCTCCATCATTAGTTACGAAGCCAGCTAAATATCTTAGATTAGAGGCTAAGATTGTGGAAACAAATGTAAGAAGAAAATAATCTGCAGCCTCGTGACTGTGCGGGCACCGACTGTGCGGGCACCGCCAGAGATTGAAGCATTCAGTATTTGATGTATTAGTTTAATGCCTGAATGTTTATTTTCATTTATTTAGACATACTATGTCCCCTAAGGGGTAGTTAGAGGGCTATATCTACTAGGGCAGTAGATAGGTATACCTACTTATTCGCCAGAGGTGTAAGAAGTTAAAGTTTCTTGCGGGACAATAAAAAATATTACACTAATTTGACGAATGAGATGTGTTTTCATATTTAGTAGTACCAATATTGTACCTGTATTTAAAAAATAATGTTATTTTCACCGCTCAGACCATGATTACGTTGATTTAAGATCCGGTATAAATACGATACAATCGTTATCATCGTTAAGACAATCGTGTCGAGAAGAAAACATATTTAAGTAAATACAAAAACGTTGCAAAAGAGGATAATTGCTAAAATCTTCACTATAAGCCCTCACAACTGTATCATTGAACTCATGAAGCTATCGAACTCCTAACAACATAACATTAAAAGCCAATACAAATCGTCTTTTAAAAGACAATAAAATAAATAATAAATAGGAAATTCGAGTCGCATGGCGGCTTACTGTGCTCTAATCGAACGATCCGATAGCGGGCGGGCAGCGGAAACTCGCGGCGCCGGATCTTTCCTACAAACATACAATAAATCTGCCCAATAAATTTAATTCTCACGCTAAACGCCCTATATTTCATTCTTACAAAAATACTATTTGACGAGTAAAGAGCTGGCGACGCGACGCGACGCCCCGAAGGCCGGTGATTTACCGTAAGCGTGGTTGTAACCGAATAACGCCAGTAAAATTATGACTGCGATAAAATATATTGTATCTATTAATTGTAAGCAAACGCTATATAATCGACTGAAGGCTGTTAGGCGCCGGCACACCCTTGAGGGTTCCACAAGGCTGTTCGCCGTACTCCTACAAGACGAACCAGACGTAGAGATGAGGGCAAAATTTTGTGATCGTTTTAGTCTTGTTTTATAGCAATAGGGACAGTAAACTAATCTCTTTTATTAATTTGGGAGCAAATAAAGATCTCGTGTACTGTAACGTACAGCGTAACAGCATCCCGGTGTGGAGTCCCGGCGCTGAGCGGCCCGCCGCGGCCGGCCGCGTGAAGGCGGTTAATTTATTGAATGGGACTAATTTGTCACGAAAGTGTTTTCGAAGACATCGCTATAAGTCAGCATGAGCTATAAAATTTAGTTCTGATTTGACTCAATGAGACTAGTTAGACAAATTATATGTTTATTGTATTTCTTTGGTGGACACAAGAGGCTCTTTGTTGGCTCAAGCATCTGTTCGTTGGATTAAGTAACGCACCGCAATGATATAGCTCTTTGGTTTCCACTCGAGTATACACCTAAACCATCTTTCTCTTGTCTTTTATTTCCTACAATGATTTAGGTAATATTTTTATCAGATATCTATATATGTTATAAAAGCTACTCTTGGCTGTGGATAGCGATACTATAGTGGCTCAGCCCTGGTAACGCGTCGGTAGCTCAGTGGTTAAGGAGTCGACCCTACGATCGAGAGGTCCCGGGGTTAGAGGGAATATTAGTAATTTCGGCTACTAATATCGTTTAAAAAAAACGCTATGTAGTGCGTCATGCTTGTCATGGATCGCAAAGCGTTACAATACATAACTGATTAATGATACAAAAAATTAATAATAGTTAGCAATGATACAAAGAACCAAGCCAGTTAGTAGCGGAGCGTCCCGACTGATACTCAGTAGGTATGACATTGGTTAACCTATCAATGAATTAAGTCAAGCATCTCGTGCTACAGCAAGGGGTCTGGGTCAACGGAGGCCCTCTTAGAATTTTTTTTTCTATCATCGCACCGCTCGCCACTGACAGGGAATTCGTCCTCACATGCACGTTGCGACCGGAAACGGTGCGTACAGTTAGGTATGAAAGGCACTTTATTCCGCGCACCTTCAGGCTGTGGAATGATCTCCCTGCTGTGGTTTTCCCAAGCGACTACAATATGGGGTTCTTCAAGAAGGGCATTAGAAGGTTTTTGCAGGGTCGGCAGCGCGAGTGTTTCGCCCCTGGTGTTGCACACGTCCATAGGCTGCGGTAACCGCTTCCCATTAGGTGGGCCGTGAGCTTGACTGCCATCTGTGTGGCATAAAAAAACTCCTCTGGCACATTTCTGAAGCGGGTGTTATTTATAAACAAACAAATTTTATTAGGTTTGAAAAGATAAAAATATTTCCTTTGTGCGTGTCGCTTGTCGCGCGGTCGCTCCTCAATTTAGATATAGCTCACGTACATTGTTTGTTTTCCAGTTTTGTTCGGGCGTTACGCTCTGAACCAATTTCCATTAAAATGTCAATTTAAATTTAGTGATGCCGATACTTTGTTCTTTACTTCAATTATGTCTAAGTCTGTCGACCTTCCAACTAAAGGCAGAAAACTTTTTTAATAATTGACGAGCGAATACGGAGCGATACAAGCTCCATCGAAGCAGATACTGTTAATTCGATTTACATAATTTATTCTCACTGTCTTACGATCTGAAACTAATCACACGCACCATTGACAGCCAGTTGTGACGAAGCTTCTGGGGACGGGTGGAATTATTTTGCTAACAATGAACTGCTTGACGCAATAATAATAAAAATATCTTGTGACTTAATCTAAATAGAAAACAATTCTTATTGAAACTTTTCACATTCCCGTCCAAGTGTCGCCCCGCAGCCGTGACGGCGATGTTCTTTTATGTGTTGCGTACAAGTATATTTGTGGTGACACCGGTAAAGCCGCAACAATCGAACAACGATAACGCCACTGAAATTCCAAATCGAGATAACACGTTTATCTCGATTTGGAAATCCATTGACGTTTGGGCGCGGGACGTCAACAAATAATCAGATTGATGTTAGATGAGTTATAAAAACAGGCCGACTTTTCGTTATTATGTGTTTTTGTATAAAGATTTGTGTAAAAATAGTCTTTAGTTAGCATCGCTTTGTATTCCTCTATTGTTTTAATGCCACTACTATTGAAACTACATTGTGTTGGTGTTACATGTAACGTGGGAAGGAATTGTCTCCTGAGATACAGGTTAACAATTAGTTAAGGAGACAATGAGTCTGTGTGTAATTGATTATTTTGTTAAATGATTATTATTAATATTACAGCTATTAGATGTAAGCAAGATTTAAAAGAAACTAAACTAAAAAAATATATGGTCAATGAGTAGTACACCTAACACTTTGGTGTGCTGTAACAGGGATAGTTAAATTTAAGGTAGATTAGAAGTTACAAGTTATTAGAAGTTAATTGTTGGTTTGATATAAGGTTATAGCAAATTAAACAATAGGCTAGTTTTACCTTTCATATATTAAATATTATCAATTGTAAGTGATCTCAAGGGTGAGTACACATAGTTCAATTAAGATTTGAAGTTAAGGATTAAAAGAAGAGATGTGAAGACGTGAAAAACGGCCCGCGGCAGCCAGGAGTCTGCACTTAGCTCTGCCTGTAGTATCCGCCCGGCGTGTCGCGCTGGCACCAACCGCTGCGTGACTCGCTCGGCGGACCTGAAAAGAGAAGGCAAAGCTTTCAGTATGTGAAGACATACTGCTAGTGCAGGCCGGGCGTACCGAAGGCGTAAGAAAGGTGACAAGCTTCCCCAGGCTTGTGATGCTTATGGTCATTATTGCGAAAGCAGGCAGGTCACAGCCTTTGCAAGCAGCAGGAACAGATGCACAGAAACATAGATGACACTGAAGGATTGTTCACCAAGCGGTCACTGACCGCGTGGCCCGCACAGGTTATTGTCCTTTTGACAAGCGTGAAAAGGGAAAGCATGCCTTGCGTATAAGCTACACAATTAAAACAAATAGATACTGCTCACGTAAAAAGCAGCATCCCAATTAGAAAACTTTGCCACGGCTACAGAGGTGTAGTGTGGCATGATAACATTCTATATAATTTCAATACATGGATAAATGTTGGCAAGCCTCGTTCACGTAAAAAACGAGGCGATGCCTGGAGTAGCTTAGCATAGCAGTGGCAACCTGACGTGGCACCATTGGTGAAGATGAAGAGGCCACGGGGATTATCCCTGGTGGGCCATTGGTACCACGTCACCCTCCAACACTAATGAGCACTCTGTAATAAAAATGATTAGCACACGTAATGTATAAATTGTAAAATTCTCACCAACGGCTCAGTACCAGAGCTATGCACTTGTGGAAGCGATGCAGAAAATTAGGGGCTCGCAAAACCGCTGCACTGTCATTTATAACGTCAGCTGAAAGAAGCGACTTGGTGGGAGTTCATAGATAATATGCCACAGCCGATAGAGTTGACCACAGCTAACCATAGACAGAGTTGATGAAAGAATACATCAACTCTGTCTATGGTTATATTAGAATATTAGTATACTATGAATCGATATCAACTAAGGAATCGACTACATATTCCACTAATATCCTTAAAAGTACAAATAAAATGACTCAAAATCCAATTCACTGCAATTAGATATACTAGTCTTGGACTTCCCCACGGCGCGTGACATCCAATAGAAACACAAATCTAATCTCCTGAGTTTATAGTAATTATAGAAGTGGTCAGCGTTTTAATTGGGATGTTGGACGATGTAGTTAGAGCGCGGCTCGGCCGGCACTAGCCGCTGTCTTCAGATGTGCTGTCGAGGTGTCATACTACCCTTTGATATCGCCGGCCCCAGTTGTACGCAACTGAGAATCGCCTGCCATCTGACGTCCACAGCTCATTGTCGATATCAAGGTTCTGTAGTTAGACGGGTTGGCGGACCTTTTAAGGCTTTAAGGAATGCTACAGATGTACAGTCAACGACAAAAGTAGCTTCAATCAATCAATCAATTAGCCTATTGCAGTCCACTGCTGAACATAGGCCTCTCCCATTTTACGCCATAGCACCCGATCTCCGCATTGCGCATCTATCCCAGCTACCTTTTTCAAGTCGTCCGTCCATTTTGCTGGGGGACGTCCTACCTTCCGTTTACCGGTTCGTGGTCTCCACTCTAGGGCCCGTTTGCTTCATCAGCCATCGGTCCGTTTGGCAAATATGGCCAGGCCATTGCCACTTCAGCTTGCTTATTCTGCGAGCTATGTCGGTGACTTTAGTTCTTTGTCGGATGGCCTCATTTCGAATTTTATCCTTCAAAGAAACCCTAAGCATAGCTCGCTCCATAGCGCGCTGCGCGACTTTTAAGTCGTGGACTAGCCTCACTGTCAATGTCCACGTTTCGGCACCGTAAGTCATGACTGGTAGGACGCACTGGTCGAACACCTTTGTTTTTTGGAGTGAAAACACGACGTAGTTTGCCAAATGCTGCCCAACCTAATTGGATCCTTTTGGTGACTTCTTTCTCGAAGTTGTTTCTACCGAGCTGGATCATCTGTCCAAGGTAGACATACTGTTGAATAACTTGGAGTGTCGACTCTTCGACGGCAATCGGTCTCGGTGTGACATGTTCGTTGAACATAACCTTGGTTTGGTCAAAGTTCACACCTTGTCGGTCGGGTTGTCGGACCTATTAAGGCTATAAGGAATGCTACAGATGTACAGTCAACGACAAAAGTAGCTTAAGTAATTCAAATTAGACGATGCTTTAGACGATGATTTATATTAATTTTGTCTTCTGGGTATTATAAAACTTATTATACGTAAATATTGGTCCATGTATTCCAATCGAAAAACGGTTTGTAAATATTTTAGTGTATATCAACTTTTGTCGTTGACTGTACCTCGGTTAAAGTTGCCATTTTAACCGAAGCGACGGTTAAAGGTCCTCTCCCAGGCAGGGATCAGGGGTCACCCATCCGTTGACTAACCTGGCTTAGAATACGCTGCCTCCTGTCCCTTTTAAGGACATAAAGACGTGCGTACTATTCATTTACTAAATAGCGTTATTATAGCAAAGATCAAAGCAAGAAATATTGCCTCCAAATTTTATTATGGTAAAGGGTGAAAATGATGACCGTAAGTTACGGCATTACAGCCATCTGTCCCAAGTGACTACGTACGACCACCCCTTAGTGACAACAAAGAACTAATAACCTGGCTCGTCCGCCACAAAGACCTGGCCGAGGATACCTGTGTGTGCTTAGGCGCGGGTCGAATCAACAGTCAGTCGTAAATATCAATCGGAAGGTGACCCCTCGAACGTCGACACATACTCGATATTAACATTATTTATTGTGGGCTGTGGCTGTATATTGTAGTCCTAAGTCAACAGTTATAGCGGGGGATGGAGGTACCCATATCGCAAATAAATGGAATTTTCTCACGCGCCTGGCCACAGGTGATAATATCTATCATCGCAGCTCGTAAATGTGTTTATTGCTGTACGACAACAACAATGAGCTATTAACTCAACCGCGCCGAGATGCTTGTGAGCTCAATACCGGTAGGGTAATCATTGTGATGTTTTGTTTCAAACATGGATTAGTTAGACATTTTTTTATTTATTCCTGCGTATTGTGCACATTTCGTAGCAGGGAGATGAGCTTATTGGCGTCAATCTGGCGCTTTGAATAGGTTGTATGTCTACTGTCGGATGGCTGATAGCCCTATTCGCAAGTCGCCTTGTACGACACCCGTGGAAGGGGTTGTACGCTATATCTGATCAGATTTTTTTGTATGAAACAAAATTAAGAGACCATTACACACAATTACAACAGGCCCGTGATATTGTGTAACCTTTGATTATATACAATGTGTTAATTACCACTCTGGTAATGTTGTGTTGAGCTACTTGCACTTTGCACCAATGGTTGTGAATACTAGCGGATTTTAATAAAACCACTGTATCCTGATCTAATAGCTAATTAATATTTTTTTTTGTTTGTGTGGGGTGTGGATTGTTGGTCGACAGGCCTCTACAACCTTACGCAAACAGTGTGGCGAGCGCATAGGGCTCTCAGCCGAACTCTAATTAATTAATTATAATATACAGTCTTATACTACGGTCGGTAACCAAACAATACCGCGATTCAGAAAAATGGTACAACGCCATCTATTGAGGTTCACCTTAAACATTTTACATACTTCATTAAAATCAGTCTTAAACACAATGTGTGTAACTTACCTCCGCCACAGCTAAAATAACACTGAATTTTAAATGTTGCCGGTGAATATTGTTTGGTTACATAGATTATGGCTCGCTATAGAATCCCTCACATTTTCACGAAGCAGTTCGTGGGTATTGTGTTGTTAAGCCGATAATGTTCATTCGTCGACGGCTCATCGAAGCGTGCCGAGCGTAGATAGGAACAATTTGTGACCAAACAGTCTTACGCATTCTACGATCTACATATTTGCGATACCTTACGTTATAGGCAGAGTCGTGCGCCCCCATACCCCCGAAACAATGAGGCCGCATTATTTGTGAATAGTATCGCTCCCGTTCCTCACACTGATGCGATTACACCGATTAGGACAATGAGATAAGGGGATAGGCTCAAAGAGCTCTACTGTGAGATTGAATAAAACTCAGTTCGTCAAACAGATTGGAGACGAAACTTAAACGAGCTATGAGTACTTAAACCTTGAATTATAGTGAAGTAAATAGTTAGCAGCTGAGGCGCAATTAGAAGCCAGTTAACAGCCCCTTTCAGCTCCGGTTAGAGCGCTTTCGTTATTGTAATTGAGTTTTAGTATCGGCCCGCGCGCTGCCGCTGGTTCGCCGCTCGCGCTGAACCGGCGGCGGACTGCCGTCGCGCTGCCGGCCTAACTTGTTTTATTGTTGGTTGAACGCAGTTAGTTGAACATAAGTGCTTAGTTGATCATGGCACTAATGACTGTTGTTCAGTCGCGCAACAAACTAACTTAACCAAATTCATTATTTATCTGAAGACTTACTGGTGGTAGAAATTTGATGACATAAATTTGTCACAAAATTCGGCCGGGTACCACCGTGTACGATTGCGGAAAACCCTCCATAGTAATCCAATTTCGGATTGATTGCGTTCAGGGGTCAGCAACTGCATAGCTTGATGAGGCCGTCAAGCTGAGTGCCACCATTGTTAACATGGTACGTGTGTGTAATGGTGACCCTCTTTCCTGAGACTTTACCTTCAGCTTACCATCAGGCGAGGTGAAGTAAAATTTACGTGTCCTAAATATAAACAAAAGACTAAATGTTGGACTTACGATCAAGAAGTTTTGAGTCCGAACTTCATGGTAGGGCTAGCCATAATACCTACTTGTATTGCGATATCTGACATGAGCGACGACTTACAAGCAAAAATTGCAACAAATTAATTCTTCCTTGCCAACCTCAGACAGTTCGTGGCTCAGTGTGCTAACCAAAAGTTCTAAGTTAAGCAATTAAGGCCAGGTCAGTCTTAGGATGGGTGACCATTCTTATCGTATTGAAACCTGTCTGTGCCTCGGAGAGCACGTTGAGCCGTCGGTCCCGGTGGCCATACGAACATCGATGGCCGTCGTTACGGGTATTCACAACCCTAATAAGTCCGAAAGCTGGTCTAACTACAAAACTTGGATATCGCCAGTGGGTTGTGGAGGTCAGAGCAGTCACTTCACGGACATATATATATATATATATATATATGTATATATATTTTAATAGAATATTAGTAACCGAAATTACCAATATTCCCCCTAACCCCTGCAGCTAAGCTAAATTGCTTGTGTTAGGAGTGGGTTCACGTCGCTAGTGTAATGACCAGGATTCGAACCCGGGACCTCTCGATCGTAGGGTTGACTCCTTAACCACTAAGCTACCGATCAAAATTCGGCTACTTCGTAGTTAAACTGAACAGCCGACTCCACCTGAGTTGGTGTATGGCTCGGAGGATGAAGTCCCTGAGACGCAATAATGGCTTAAATACGACATAGCGGAAAAGTTACGCAATAAGAACTGTTTTTCAAAGAATCTCTATCTGTTTTGGTTCGATTTCCATCAAAAATGAATTATTGCCAGATGATTGAATCTATTAATTTCGTAAGTATCCGTTTAGACTTACGTACGCTATCGTACCCACAAGACAGTGATTTATTAATTAACTGTTTTACTGGGGCTAGTTTCGAGTTATAGGGGGACGTAGTAAGTAAATACTATACAAATACTCACACCTTTTTCCGTCCGGAGTAGGCAGAGACAAAAGCCCGCATTCTGCTTCTGTCCTTACATACTTCACGACCTTCATGCAAGCCCGCCGGTTTCGAGTGCTTTTGGCCTGCCCTTTTTTCAAGAGCACATTAAGTTGATCAGTGTAGGAAGTAAATATTTGTTGGATTCTACCTAAGAACACAGTCCATATAATGTATCAGTTTTGAGATGCTCGCACGACACGGGTGTGAGCGGATAGCGCGGCCCACAGCTCCAGATATACTTAACACTTAAAACCGAGTCTGAAATAATAAATAGTAAAAGTGACGTCATAAAGCAAAAAAAAATAGAGTGTGTGCTTAAGACCGCACGGCAGAAATAAAAACTACATTGGCAATCGCAATCAATTGACACACTAGCCTCACAATCTAAACCAAATATTTGTCAAAATAATTTTTATTACGTACCAATAATAACTATTAAATTAATAAAGACAATTATTACGCATGAATTGAATCTACTAAACACAGCGACACAACAGCGAAGAGCAGCTGACTGTATTTTTCTCGCTCGGGTACACTCGGCGGTCCCGAGTTCACCCGATCGAGCCTTTCACCTCAGAGCGTGACGGATCAGCCTAACTTACTACCTTTTTTTTTTTTTTTTTTTTTTTTTCGTGCGGAAATCCCTTCGGATACCCCCCCGCGTGCCAGCGGGGGCGGTTATGTCGGGCTTGAACCGACTAAAACCGCACGCCGTCTCGGGTCTACAGACGCCGGGGTGTAAGGTTGCCCATAGAGCATATCCCTCGCACCCCGACTGACCCTGGGCCATCTCCGGTTTCGAGATGGCCCCCTCGGGTTTGGGAACCACGGTGTCCCCGTCTTGCCCCGGTTTGGGGGAGGGGCGCTAGTCGCCCCACCGTCCCGGCCTGCTTCTGCTGGAGTGACAGGTGGCCTCACCCGCCACCCCCAGGCCTGCGCTCATGGAGGACGGAGGTCGTTAAGCGACCTCCGGCGTCTGAGTTGCCTGCGACGCGCGGCGAGCAAGTTGCGGGCTCGGCGGACCGGGAGAGTTCTAAGTCTCTCCCGGGCGCGCTCCGCCACCTCCTTCGCGAGCATTACATGCTCGCAGAAGGAGGCGGCGGCGGCCCACGCGCTCGCGCTCCGCACCATTGCCGCAATCATGCTGCCGAGCGAGAGGACTCCCACCCCGATGGCTGCCACGAGGTCACGCCTCGGCGCCTCCCACGCCGGGCAGTCCGCCAGCGTGTGCAGCCCTGAGTCCTCGCTCGCGTCGCAGTGATGACACTCAGGCGTTGGCTCCTTCCTGATCCGATGCAGGTGGTCCCCGAAGCACCCCTTCCCTGAGATCACCTGCGTCAGTCGGTAGGAGAGGCTTCCGTGTCGCCTCTCCAGCCAATCCTCCATGATGGGCCTTACCGCCGCTATTGCGGCGTGCCCTGCGCTTGGTTGCCCAAGTCGTTCCTTCCACTCCACCACGATGGCCTGGCGGAGCTGGGACTGCACGGCCTCGATTTCTCGAGGCTCGGGGTTCCATCCCTGCTCCCGCGCCTCCTTTCGCCACTGGTACAGTTGCGAAAGGGCTCTCGCTTCCAGGTCCCATGGCGGAGTTCCGGCAAGGAGACTCGCCGCCTCGAAGGAGATCGTGCGGTACCCTCGGATGACCCTGATGGCCAGAACCCGCTGCGGAGCGCGCAGCATCCGCACAGTTCCGGTCCTCAGGGCCTCCGCCCATATTGGGCACCCATACAGGGCCATGGACCGCACGATCCCCGCGTAGAGTCTCCTGCAGGAGTCATCGGGCCCCCTCATGTTGGGCAACAGCCGAGCCAGAGCAAGAGCTGTGCCCTTCAATTTGGGGGCCAGACTTCGGATGTGCTCTCCGAAGTCCCATCGGCCGTCGAGCACGAGCCCCAAATATTTCATTTGGGGCTTGATGCCGATGCGATTTCCTCCCACGATGAGACTGGATCCCTCGGGTGGCTTGCTCCGAGGCCCATGGAAGAACAGGGCCTCGGTTTTATGCAGGGCCACCTCGAGACCCAGCCGCCGGATCCGCCTAACGACTTGGGCAACCGCGGTCGTGGCCTTTCGGGTCGCTTCGCGGTACGTCGCCCCGCACGCCGTCACGAGCGTGTCGTCCGCGTAGCACGTGACGGCGGCACCGCCTACGAGCTCACCGCGAAGCACCCAGTCGTATCCGATGTTCCACAGGAGCGGCCCCAGGACCGATCCCTGTGGAACACCGCACGACATTTCACGCCGACCGAGACCGGTCACGGTTGGGTAGATGACGGCTCTCTCCGTCAGATACCCCCCGACTATGCGGCGGAGGTAGAGAGGCACTTCGTGATACACGAGCGCCTCCCTAATGCAACTCCAGGGCAAGGTGTTGAACGCGTTGGCGATGTCCAGGGACACCGCCAACATCACCTCACCCCGGGCTACTGCATCCTCCGCCAGAGCCCTCACGCGCATGATGGCATCCACGGTGGAGCGCCTCTGGCGGAAGCCATATTGGCCATCCGCCAGGTCCGGCCCCACTCTTGAGAGGTGCTCGACGAGGCGCTTCGCAATTACTCTTTCAAAGAGCTTGCACACCTCGTCGAGCAACACTATGGGCCGGTAGGCGGACGGCGAGTCCGCCGGGCGCCCCTCCTTTCGGATGAGGACCAGTTTCCCCGTCTTCCACAATTTCGGAAACTGGCCCCGCTCCAAACATGCGCTGAGAAGCCCTCTCAGTCGGGGCTCGAGAGCGTCGTCGACTAGAGCTAGGACCCACGCTCGGCCTGGAATGCCGTCGGGTCCCGGGGCGGTGTGTTTGGCTCTTAGCCTTCTCACCGCCAGCTCTAGTTCTACTCAAGTGACCTCGGGCACGTCGTCGTCTTCCACGTCGGGCGCCATGCGCAACCGAGGCGGAGTCATCCGCGGTGGAACATGTTCCACCGCCCGCGCTGGGAACAGGGAGCCAACAACTCCTCCGAGCAGATCCGGCTGGAGACACCGGGTTAACGGCGGGGCCTTGGGGCGCAGCTTGCCCCTCACCATCCGGTAGGGCCGCCCCCAAGGGTCCCGCTCCAGCGTCTCCAGCAGCTCGCGGAAGGCGTCCCGTTTGGAACGCCTTATCTCCGCTCGGAGGGCTCGTCTGGCCTCCCTGTATCCCTCGTACAACTCCGCCTCTCGGGCCTCCGCATCTGCGGGGCGGCGACGCCTCCTACGGAATCGGGCCCACCGGCGGTGCGTGATCACGCAGCCCCGTCTGAGCTGCGCGATCTCCGACGACCACCAGTAGACCTGACCCCTCGGATTATAGGGCGGAGCCCTAGGCATCGCCGCGTCACAGACACGGGTCATGGCCTCCCGGAACCACTCCGCCTCATCGTCTATGCTGACAGGCCTGTCCGGCGCAGGGGCCCAGGCCTGTACGATGGCGGCTTCCAGGAGGAGCTCCCGATCAAGTCGCTTAAGCGCCCAACGTGGCTCGGGTGGAGCCGGTGCAGCCGGCGCGTCGCTCGCAGGGGGGGAGACGTCAAACCGAATGTATCGGTGATCCGAACTTGTGTCCTCCCCCAAAACGACGCGCCAGCCCTGAACACGTTGCGCCAACGAGGGGCTCGCGAACGATAGGTCCACGATGGAGCTACCCCTCGAGGTCACGAACGTGTCCACGGCTCCCCGATTTAGGAGGACTAGGCCGAGTCGTGCGGCCCAGTCCACCAGTGCCCTGCCTCTATGCCCCGTCGCGCCCCTTTCGTGTCGGGAACCCCAGGCATACGACCAGGCGTTGAAGTCCCCGAGCACAAGGACCGGACGGGGCTGGCAGGCATTGACGACGACGGCCAGCTGACGGAGCCATTGCTCATATGCAGCTTGGTCTCGGTTCGGCGTGATATAAGCGGCCACGACCGCTATGTCCCCAACCGCCGCCGCCACGCAACCGGGTCCCCTTGCAACGACGGCAAGAGGGGGGCTGCCGGCGGCAGGGTTGTGCACCAGTGCCGCCGACCCATCCAGCGCGGTTTCCCAGGTAGGCCCGAGGAACCGGTGGGTGTATGGATCGGCGACAGCGGCGACATTTATGGCCCACTGTGCCATGCTCTGGCGCAGAAGGTCCTGAGCATGGGCACCGTGGCCAACGTTCACCTGCAGGATGCGGAGTTGAGGATCCATTATGGAACCCCCATCTCCGCATCCCGCTGTGAACTGGAGGCGGAAGGCCGGCCTCCCGGCTTCGGCTCCCCTCCGGCGCAGGCCTTGCTTCCAACCCTGTGGTCGGCCGGCTTGCCTCCCGCTGCACACCTAAAGCAGTGCAGCGGGGCATCGCACGTGCCGGCCTTGTGACCGGGTTGGCCACAGCGGAAGCAACGGTCACCCGCCGTCACTTCCGCCGTGCAGTGCACCCCCACATGGCCCACCGACAGGCACCTAAAGCACCTAGCCGGACGGGCCTGCAGGAGCCGTACCTGCGCCCTCAGGAAGCCTCCTACCAGGAGGCTCCGCCCGTCAGCGACCTTTTGGGCCGCCGCGATAGGGCAGCCGACAACTGCTGCCCCCTGTCCACCGCGGCCGAAGCGTATAGCTCCGGCCTTCACTGTGTCCGGGGAGCAGTCCCCGGCCTCCGCCACGGCGAGCCTAAGCTCCTCAGCCGTGACGGAGTCGTCCAGGCCCGTGATGCGCACTTCTGCGCATTTAATGGGCCTGGACACCCGGACGTCGGCTGCGTCCAGCGACTCCCTCAGCCGAGCCGCTAGGGCGTCGGCCTTGGGGCCACTGGCGGCGCCAGGGACCTCGAGAAGTCGGGCTCCTGTCCGTGTGCTCTTGCACCGGACGCCCGGGATCTCGAGGGCCTTGAGGTCGACGTTGGCCTTCACCTTGGCCAACACCTCGGCATACCCCATGCCTCTCCCCGCTGCCTCCGCCGTCAGGGTGACGACGACGGCCGTAGTGCGGGGGGCACGGAGCTTCCCCGGCGCTGCTTTCGCGGCGGCCGCGGCCCTCCTGGCCTTCTTGGCGGCCTTTTTTGCGGCCTTCCGCCTCTTTTTGTTGGCTCCAGCCACCTCCCAACCCCCTTCCAAGGGGGTTCTAGTGGGGGTTACCGGAGCCGCGACTGGGGCTGGGGCTGGGGCCTGGGCTGGGGACGTCTTCCCCTTGCCCTTGCCCTTCCCCTTTCCCTTCCCTTGAGTGGGAGCGGGGCCCTGAGCGGGAGCGGGGCGACGAGCCGGCTCCGGCAGAGCCTCCACTGCAGCCGGGCGGGTATTACCCTTCCGGGCTGCAGTCGCGTAGCCGGCCACCGGTGGCGCCAGAGGCGGACGGCGGATGGAGTCCATTAGGGCCTCCATCCGACTCATCATACGCTCCTCTAGCGCCTCCACGTACGCGAACCAAGGCTCCGCCGGTGGTACTCTCTTCGGTGCCGGTGGGCGAGCCGGCTGTGCCGGAGCCTAACTTACTACCTACGGAAAAATCGGTGCGGTGCGCCAAAAGGAGTTTTCTCTTAAAAAATCTGTCGACATGACAGCTCACGAAGTATCGACGGTTACTCACGGCGCATCGCGGCTTCGTATCGCCAGTTTAAAGTCATGTAAGGTTTAAGTGGCAACTGGGAATTTTGTGATATTAGGAGTAAAGTTATGAGGTAAGTTCCGAAACCTCGATACGATTTCGTAAGTGCTTTCACCAATTGAAAGGATGGACATAGGTTATTTATATTTGGTAGCTAGACTCATGAAAAGTACATACATGCTATATATTGAGTCAGTGCACGGCTTAGCCAACCTGATGTAGATTATACTGCTTCCGCGCTGTTTGGCCGTGGTCCATAGGAAACTTGAGTTCCAGATGTTTCATCAGTCACTGCGGTTGACATCTTCAATGGGACAGGTCCGGACGCCGACGAGTGCTTAAGATTTAACATTCAACTTGAGTTTAGACGACCTCTAACGATTAACGGAGATTCCGTAGTCCCGGCCAGAACCTTTCAGCAATCGCAGAGATTTCGCCTTCTGACGTGTGTTCTGTCGCTTGTTCAATGTGTGAAGTCACTCAGTGAACACGAAAAACATTCAAGCAATAATACGTTATATCAATAGTAAATGGGTTCCATCCAAATTACATTTAGATATGAGAAATAAAGGAAGACGCGTTCATACACTCGCGTATGAAGGGGGACAGAGGAGGTAGTGATACGCCGACGCTCGATATTCGTTCACTTAAATAAAGATTGAAAAAGTGCGGCAATATGTCTGCGCGATACGGTCGTACTCGCGGCGGGCATTTGTCACCGTCGCGACCCCGGGACGATTACATATCCAATTTAGTTCAAGACTCTTCACTATTCTTGTTTTATATACCTATCCCCTTTTTATACCTGCAAGGGTAGTCAGTTTCCAGAAATTTACAAACTAAAATGCTTTGGTTGTATTTTAAGCGTCGCGTCGGTAGCTTAGTGGTTAAGGAGTTGACCCTACGATCGAGAGGTCCCGGGTTCGAATCCTGGCCAATACACTACCGCGGTGAACCCACTACTAACACAAGCAATTAAGCTTAGCTGAAGGGCGTTAGGGGCATAATTAGTCATTTTGATTACTAATATTCTTTAAAAAAAGACAATTAAAAAAAAAGTTCATTGTACAAACTTTACGTTCTACTACTGCCGTTTGGCGAACGAGCCCTGGCGCTGCCTGTGGGTATCGTACAAGGTGACTAAGGGATCGAGCTGTTTTCCTTTGACATTTAATATCAATAAATTGCAGGACATAGGCCTCGCCCAATGTACGCCACACATTTCTCTCCTTCTCCAGGGGAGGTGTTGCTGCTTCTGCTGTCGAATTGACGTAAGAGAAGGAAAACCGAAACAAAACCCTTGACCAACCCATCTGGCAAGCGTGGTAACAGTAGGCCATGGGTTATATCATCCCATGAACATTTAATATACAGCCAACGAAACAGCACCCGGGCGGTGGCAACAGCCTCGCCTCTTGTTACGTATACCTAATCGAGAAACGTACCTAGTTGGTGGAAAGTGCCTACACGTGTAAGTATTTACACGTGTAGGCACGCACGCCGTCTCGGGTGTCAGACGCCGGGGTGTAAGGTTGCCCATAAAGCATTTCCCTCGCACGCCGACTGACCCTGGGCCATCTCCGGTTTCGAGATGGCCCCTCGGGTTTGGGAATCGCGGTGTCCCTGTCTTGCCCCGGTTTGGGGAGGGGGCGCTAGTCACCCCGCCGTCCCGGCCTGCTTCTGCTGGGTAGTTCTCTCTCGGCTGAATCGACCTGTGCCGGGCGAAGTATAGCTCTGAGATGATAGCCATACTTCTCAAAAACAGATGTAAAGCATATCACAGTCTATTTCTCCCTGCCCAACGAAGAAGAATAAAACTCAAACGTAAGCAAGTGCCGATGGACCAACATCCAAGTTTTGAGGCTACGGCTACATGCTACGGTATTTTAAGGCACATCCACCTCAATTCCATCCCCTTACCCCTCCGCAGCGGGCAACGCGCAAACTTTACTTGTGATGTTGCTGTCAATCAGTCACCCCGGTAACTTCGATCAAGTAAACTAGCGATGCCCGGGAACCGCTTACCTGCCTTCCAAAACATTTATATCTCTCCGAATTACGAAACTTCGAAATGTGAGTACAAAATAATCACGCAGGGTAAGAAACCCCTGGGGCTCTTATTAGCACAAGTTTGAGACAAAATTAACTAGTAGGGTACTACGAGTGGATGGCGGTGCGCCCGCCGTAAATCTCCAATGAATTGCCCTAAACTGTGTCTCAACCAGCGCGGGCCCGGCGACTATCCGTACCTACCCACATTTGTCACTTTACAGCTACTTCCTGGGGTATCTTGTGCACGCGACTAATACCACAACAACACCTACATACGACCACTGGATGGTGCAAGCTTCTTCAAGCACCAATGACGATCTCCCTACTTGCAGCTTATGATAGATAGATGCTGAGCTGAATGTGCCGATTAGTCTAAGGAAATAGCACAGTCGCACTAACTATCAACTTATGAAACATTTGATACGGTTTACCAAAGGTTCTCCGGGTCCTATAACATATCTATTTGTGAGAGTATTCTACTTTCCCCAGTTCTAGTAGGCCGGCGCAAGCGAGAAGGGTGGTCTAATATCGACTCTACGTAGCAGCATACTGCTCTTCTTACGACTTGTGTTGTCCTATTTTCAATCCTCCGTAACCACGCGCAAATGATAATTCCAGTATCGCAAGTGTTTACAGGCCGCAGTAAGTGGGCCGTAAGTTACATAACATTAACATTAACAGGGTAGGCAGAGGAGTATTAAACACCCACGAATCGCCAGATATGTTAAGATCCCGATATAATAGGGGGCGAGCCTATTGCCATCTACCGGGCGCATTATTAAGCGAGCGATAATTAAAATTTATTAATGCACACATAACTACGAAAAGTCAGAGGTGTGTCCGGGGCAACTGGGGATCGAACTCGAGACCCCGTCTCAGCAGTCCGTTACGTACGCCACTGGGCTATCGCCGCTTTAGGCCGTAATTTAATATTGATGTATTGTAGTAGGACACTTTTCGCATATATTATAGCTCCGTTACGCAGGACTCCCGGTAGAGTCATGTTGACGTTCGAGAATTCTGGAGTCTTTCGAAGAGTGACGCACGACACGACACGACGCTTTGGCTGGCATTCATCAATCAATTTGATCGTCACACGTGTCACGTTTAGATTTATACTTAGATTTAGATTAATAACTTCTAAAATCAAGGGGTTTGTTGACGTAGCCACGGACGGAGCTAAGAATATTGCTTTACTAAAATCATAATGATGCAGTTTTCATGAAAATTGTGTTCGACAGAAATCAAACTCGTTGATTTGAAAAAAAAAACATTCGGTATTATAACACCATTCGATGGTGCCACTAATAAGGAACGAATTCTGGCAGTATGTGTGGAACGGCTTACGTACTGCAGACATATTGTGATGTTGACACGCACAGATAGCAGATAAAACAATATAACATCGAACAAACCGAACCCAAATCATAGACAACCTCTGTGGTGTAGCGGTAGTGCGTTAGATTGCTATTTCAGAGGTCGCGGGTTCGATTCCCGCTCAGTGCAAATATATAAATTTGCATTGGTCTGGGTGTTTCTATGTATAATACGTATTTATTTACAAAAAAGTAACTAAATATGTGTATCCGCATTCTCGATCCCATATGACAAGCACTGCTTAGTTGGGGTCTAGATGGCGTGGTATAATTTGTCCTAGAGTATTTATTCCTATACGTGGCATAGCCGTTTGTTGGTTGCTGAACTCCTCCGTAACCTCTCGCGCGTACTTGACCATATTTACCACGGTGATAGCGTGGACACTGACAAGTGTTTTGAAGCGAGATGGTTCATGTCCGATGTACCATTGAGGAGTAATCACCGAAAAACAGTTTCACGAGCGCGCGGCCTTAGCTAAGTGCGTGACCGTAGCAAGATGTCTTATTTTCAAGTAAGAGTCCTGCTCGCTCAGGTCTTAGGGTTATGACCGGGGTTGGTGATTGAACCATTAGACCATTTGGCTATCGCTGCCTACTCACTTTATAAATATGAATTTAGTGTATGTATGCTATGTGAAAATAAAATGAATTAATTACTAAAATTTTTCTTCGCTTTAAATAAGCTTTACGTATTTCTCCCAGCAAATCTTTTCATTTGATATTCCTATCATGGGGGTTCGTCAAATTGGTGGAATTATAAACTGTATAGATAAAAATTAAAAATTAAACCGACTTCTATAACCAAGAGGCACTGAAAAGTGTAAAATAACTGAATTTAAGACTTCATTCTAAAGATAAAAGAACACGTAAGACTTTTCTGTTGAAGTCGGTGCCAAACCCGAAAGACAATGTCATAAAGCAATAAACTTCAAACCTAATCTCTCCTTGTCGGGATACGTTGTTCTGGTAACTCCACTCCACTCTACTTTCCACTCCACTCTCCACTGCACTCCGCGCCGCTCTACTCCACTCTCTCCACTCTCCACTCCATGACCGATGTATCTACCGCAAGTTTCCAATACTTTTTCTCTTTCTAATCGATAGTGCACACATCGCGCCATGCTTCAAATGCGAAAACAGTTATACAAAAACAGTATTCCGATTTAAAAAAAAAAAAAAATCGTTGGTTATTCGTTTTAGTCAATTCATTTGATTTGCGTTATTCATTTGTTTGTATATTTTTACAATTGTTATTGTACAACAAGTGTGATATATCATTGGAATGAGCATTTCATGTAGAAAATACATACTTACAATGTATTTCTTTTACTTTACTTTACTGAACAAATAAAAACATGAAATGTATCGGGCGTGTTTACGAAAGTGGTAATACCTTATTTTTTTTTTTTTTTTTTCGTGCGGAAATCCCCTCGGATACCCCCCCGCCGGCCAGCGGGGGCGGTTATGTCGGGCTTGAACCGACTAAAACCGCACGCCGTCTCGGGTCTGCAGACGCCGGGGTGTAAGGTTGCCCTTAGAGCATATCCCTCGCACCCCGACTGACCCTGGGCCATCTCCGGTTTCGAGATGGCCCCCTCGGGTTTGGGAACCACGGTGTCCCCGTCTTGCCCCGGTTTCGGGGAGGGGCGCTAGTCGCCCCACCGTCCCGGCCTGCTTCTGCTGGGGTGACAGGCGGCCTCACCTGCCACCCCCAGGCCTGCGCTCATGGAGGACGGAGGTCGTTAAGCGACCTCCGGCGCCTGAGTCGCCTGCGACGCGAGGCGAGCATGTTGCGGGCTCGGCGGGCCGGGAGGGTTCTGAACCTCTCCCGGGCGCGCTCCGCCATCTCCTTCGCGAGCATCACATGCTCGCAGAAGGAGGTGGCGGCGGCCCACGCGCTCGCGCTCCGCACCATTGCTGCAATCATGCTGCCGAGCGAGAGGACTCCCACCCCGATGGCTGCCACGAGGTCACGCCTCGGCACCTCCCACGCCGGACAGTCCGCCAGCGTGTGCAGCCCTGAGTCCTCGCTCGCGTCACAGTGATGACACTCAGGCGTTGGCTCCTTCCTGATCCGATGCAGGTGGTCCCCGAAGCACCCCTTCCCGGAGATCACCTGCGTCAGTCGGTACGAGAGGCTTCCGTGTCGCCTCTCTAGCCAATCCTCCATGATGGGCCTTACCGCCGCTATTGCGGCGTGCCCTGCGCTTGGTCGCCCAAGTCGTTCCTTCCACTCCACCACGATGGCCTGGCGGAGCTGGGACTGCATGGCCTCGATTTCTCGATGCTCGGGGTTCAGTCCCTGCTCCCGCGCCTCCTTTCGCCACTGGTACAGTTGCGAAAGGGCTCTCGCCTCCAGGTCCCATGGCGGAGTTCCGGCAAGGAGACTCGCCGCCTCGAAGGAGATCGTGCGGTACCCGCGGATGACCCTGATGGCCATCACTCGCTGCGGAGCGCGCAGCATCCGCACACTTCCGGCCTTCAGGGCCTCCGCCCATATTGGGCACCCATACAAGGCCATGGACCGCACGATCCCCGCGTAGAGTCTCCTGCAGGAGTCATCGGGCCCCTTCATGTTGGGCAGCAGCCGCGCCAGAGCGAGAGCTGTGCCCTTCAGTTTGGGGGCCAGACTTCGGATGTGCTCTCCGAAGTCCCATCGGCCGTCGAGCACGAGCCCCAAATATTTCATTTGGGGCTTGATGCCGATGCGATTACCTCCCACGATGAGACTGGATCCCTCAGGTGGCTTGCTCCGAGGCCCATGAAAGAACAGGGCCTCGGTTTTATGCAGAGCCACCTCGAGACCCAGCCGCCGGATCCGCTCCACGACTTGGGCAACCGCGGTCGTGGCCTTCAGGGTCGCTTCGCGGTATGTCGCTCCGCACGCCGTCACGAGCGTGTCGTCCGCGTAACACGTGACGGCGGCACCGTCTGCGAGCTCGCCGCGAAGCACCCAGTCGTATCCGATGTTCCACAGGAGCGGCCCCAGGACCGATCCCTGCGGAACACCGCACGACATCTCACGCCGGCCGAGACCGGTCACGGTTGGGTAGAAGACGGCTCTCTCCGTCAAATACGCCCCGACTATGCGGCCAAGGTAGAGAGGCACTTCGTGATACACGAGCGCCTCCCTAATGCAACTCCAGGGCAAGGTGTTGAACGCGTTGGCGATGTCCAGGGACACCGCCAACATCACCTCACCCCGGGCTACTGCATCCTCCGCCAGAGCCCTCACGCGCATGATGGCCTCCACGGTGGAGCGCCTCTGGCGGAAGCCAAATTGGCCATCCGCCAGGTCCGGCCCCACTCTTGAGAGGTGCTCGACGAGGCGCTTCGCAATTACTCTTTCAAAGAGCTTGCACACCTCGTCGAGCAACACTATGGGCCGGTAGGCGGACGGTGAGTCCGCCGGGCGCCCCTCCTTTCGGATGAGGACCAGTTTCCCCGTCTTCCACAATTTCGGAAACTGGCCCCGCTCCAAACATGCGCTGAGAAGCCCTCTCAGTCGGGGCTCGAGAGCGTCGTCGACTAGAGCTAGGACCCACGCTCGGCCTGGAATGCCGTCGGGTCCCGGGGCGGTGCGTTTGGCTCTCAGCCTTCTCACCGCCAGCTCTAGTTCTACCCAAGTGACCTCGGGCACGTCGTCGTCATCCACGTCGGGCACCATTGGCAACCGAGGCGGAGTTATCTGCGGTGGAACATGTTCCACCGCCCGCGCTGGGAACAGGGAGCTAACAACTCCTCCGAGCAGCTCCGGCTGGAGACACTGGGTCAACGGCGGGGCCTTGGGGCGCAGTTTTCCCCTTACCATTAGGTAGGGCCGCCCCCAAGGGTCCCGCTCCAGCGTCTCCAGCAGTTCGCAGCGGGCCTCCTTTTTGGCCCGCCTTATCTCTGCTCGGAGGGCATCTCTGGCCTCCCTGTATCCCTCGTACAACTCCGCCTCTCGGGCCTCCACATCTGCGGGGCGGCGACGCCTCCTACGGAATCGGGCCCACCGGCGGTGCGTGATCACGCAGGCCCGTCTGAGCCTCACGATCTCCGACGACCACCAGTAGACCTGACCCCTCAGATTATAGGGCGGAGCCCTAGGAATCGCCGCGTCGCAGACACGGGTCATGGCCTCCCGGAACCACTCCGCCTCATCGTCTACGTTGACAGGCCTGTCCGGCGCAGAGGCCCACGCCTGTACGATGGCGGCTTCCAGGAGGAGCTCCCGATCTAGTCGCTTAAGTGCCCAACGTGGTTCGGGTGGAGCCGGTGTGGCCAGCGCATCGCTCGCGGGGGCGGAGACGTCAATCCGAATATATCGGTGATCCGAACTTGTCTCCTCCCCCAAAACGACATGCCAGCCCTGAACACGTCGCGTCAACGAGGGACTCGCGAACGAGATGTCCACGATTGAACTGGCCCTCGAGGTCACGAACGTGTCCACGGCTCCCCGATTTAGGAGGTCTAGGCCGAGTCCTTCGGCCCAGTCCTCCAGTGCCCTGCCTCTATCCCCCGCCGGGCCCCTATCGTGACGGGCACCCCACGCCAACGACCAGGCGTTGAAGTCCCCGAGCACAAGGACCGGGCGGGGGTGGCAGGCATTGACGACGACTGCCAGCTGACGGAGCCATTGCTCATACGAGTCGTCAGCTATGTCTCGGCTCGGCGTGAAGTAAGCAGCCACGACCGCTATGTCGCCAACCGCCGCCGCCACGCAGCCGGGTCCCCTTGCAACGACGGCAAGAGGGGGGCTGCCGGCGGCAGGGTTGTGCACCAGTGCCGCCGACCCATCCAGCGCGGTTTCCCAGGCAGGCCCGAGGAACCGGTAGGTGTATGGGTCGGCGACAGCGGCGACATTTATGGCCCACTGTGCCATGCTCTGGAGCAGAAGGTCCTGAGCATGGGCACCGTGGCCAACATTCACCTGCAGGATGCGGAGTTGAGGATCCATTATGGAACCCCCATCTCCGCATCCCGCTGTGAACTGGAGGCGGAAGGCCGGCCTCCCGGCTTTGGCTCCCCTCCGGCGCAGGCCTTGCTGCCAACCCTGTGGTCAGCCGGCTTGCCTCCCGCTGCACACCTAAAACAGTGCAGCGGGGCGCCACACGTGCCGGCTTTGTGACCGGGCTGGCCACAGCGGAAGCAACGGTCACCCGCAGTCACTTCCGCCGTGCAGTGCACCCCCACATGGCCCACCGACAGGCACCTGAAGCACCTGGCCGGTCGGGCCTGCAGGAGCCTTGCCTGCGCCTTCAGGAAGCCTCCTACCAGGAGGCTCCGCCCGTCTGCAACCTTTTGGGCCGCCGCCGACAACTGCTGCCCCCTGTCCACCACGGCCGAAGCGTATCGCTCCGGCCTTAGCTGTGTCCGGGGAGCAGCCCCCGGCCTCCGCAACGGCGAGCCTGAGCTCTTCTGCCGTGACGGAGTCGTCCAGGCCCGTAATGCGCACTTCTGCGCATTTAATGGGCCTGGACACTCGGGCCACTGGCGGCGCCGGGGACCTCAAGAAGCCGGGCTCCCGTCCGTGTGCTCTTGCACCGGACGCCCGGAATCTCGAGGGCCTTGAGGTCCACGTTGGCCTTTACCCTGGCCAACACCTCGGCATACCCCATGCCTCTCGACGCTGCCTCCGCCGTCAGAGTGACGACGACGGCAGTAGTGCGAGGGGCACGGAGTTTCCCCGGCGCTGCCTTCGTGGCGGCCGCGGCCCTCCTGGCCTTCTTGGCGGCCTTCTTGGCGGCCTTCTTGGCGGCCTTCTTGGCGGCCTTCCGCCTCTTCTTACTGGCTCCAGCCACCTCCCAGCCCCCTTCCAACGGGGTGGAGGTAGCCGGAGCCACGGCTGGGGCTGGGGCTGGGGCCAGGGCTGGGGACGTCTTCCCCTTGCCCTTCCCCTTGCCTTTGCCTTTCCCCTTCTCCTGAGTAGGAGGGAGCCGAGGAGCTGGCTCCGGCAGGGATGCACCTGCAGCCGGGCGGGTGGGGCCCTTCTGGGTTGCAGCCGCATAGCTGGCTACCGGCGGCGCCAGAGGCGGACGACGGATGGAGTCCACTAAGGCCTCCATTCGACTCATCATCCGCTCCTCCAGCGCACGAGTAGCCGTCACCCAGGGCTCCTCCGGTGGTTGGGCCGGCTGCCGCACCGATCGCGCCGGCTGCTCCGCCTGCGACGACTGCGCTGTCTGTGACGGCTGCGTCGACCGTGTCGATCGCGTCACCCGCGCCGGCTGCTCCGGCTGCGCCAATTGCGCAGTATAATCCTCATCCGAGACGTCCTCCGCCGCCCGAGCCTTTGCTCGCCTCCTCCGCTTTCGGGTCCTCTGTACCCCCAGACCCAACGGGCTACTCGCCCGACTTCGCTCGTTGGCGGTGTCGAAACTCTCCGACACCGCCGAGGTATTTAGCGTCACCTCCACGCATGACTGCTGCGCGATCTCCGCGCAGACTCCGTCATTATCGTTGTCCTGTTTCTTGCCGAGTCCGTTGTTTTTATTAGTGTTCCTGTCCGTATTATTTGTGATATTATGATTTATATTCATAGCATATCCCACGAGTATGGGACCTGCACCTGGATAAGCCTATATACTATGGAAGTCGGCTGGTATCCATAGGTTTTTACGACTTTGCTGTCGGGTGTTATAGACTTTTCCTTGTCGTGGGCCGGCCAATAAAGGCAAGCCCTCCGGTCAGCAAGTTCACAGCGTACCCTTCTGGAGCCACCAGTCAGGTCGTTGCTGATCACCTGCCGATTACGGAACGCGAGAGGATGGCTAGTCCTCTCTCACCGGCGGCGGCACAAGTGACCGTCGGCCCCTGCGTTAGCAGTGGGCCAACCCGCCCCTGGATCCCCCAGGACCCTATGGTGGCCTCAGCCACAAACACCATCGCTCATCCTGTCTCCTCTGAAAGCAGAGGAGTACGGAGAGCGATGTGTTCCCGCCACGTTGGGTATTCGCCGACGATCAATGCCAACCCCATGAAGAGGAAGCCATTGACCGCCGCCCAGGGTGTACCGGCCGCTCCGGTTCCATTCCCCCCGGACTGCAGCGGGATCGGAATCGAAACGACATTCGAGGAGGTTACCCAACACACACCCCAAGTGGTAATACCTATAAGAAATCCCACATTTTTTCTTAAAAGAAAAAGCTATCGATATACACTATACGTTAGTATATGGTATTAACTTTCAGTTAGTAATCCTATTTTAAGGTTACACATGGCGTTATTGCTGTAAAAAAATATTTAAATTGGCCGAAAAATTGTTCACCGTCGGCAAATGTTTCGTCCTAGGTATAATATTTTTGTAATAATATTTTTGTACTATCACATTTCACCAGGGCAGCATCATTGGACCAACCTTGTTTTTGATTTATATCAATGATCTTTGTCAGCTTCAGCTTGCTAATGGAGCCATCTTTACGTACGCCGATGATACTGCCCTAATATTCCGGGGCATGACATGGAAGTCAGCATTTGAGTGTGCTCAGGGGGGGTTTGACTTGGTGAAAGATTGGCTGACCCTAAATCTACTTACTTTAAACGTAGAGAAAACGACGTATCTAAACTTTTCTCTATCAAGTCGTAGTAAGCCCCGTGCTGGCGACACTCTGATCGCTCATGCCTGTGGGTTTCCACGGGCTACCGCGTGTGGTTGCGCCCAGCTTAGTAACTCCAGCTGTGTCAAATATCTGGGTGTCCAGATTGATGACATCCTTTCTTTCCAACCTCACATTGACGCACTTACCACCAGGTTACGCAAGTTGATATTCGTATTTAGGAACCTTCGTCGAGTTGCAGATAGGACAGTCCTTGGACTCGTTTATCTTGCTCTTGCCCAGTCTCTCATCCAGTACTGCATAGTGACTTGGGGTGGTGCTATGAAAACCCATATGAAGAGTGTCTATGACACACAACGACCGTCACTAGCAGTGAGGGTCGCATCTCTAGCGCGGGCGCTGGCTCGGCGCGGCGGCGACCGGGACGCCAAGACAGAACACAACGGACAGGGGGCGCAGCAACACACGTCGACGCGCGCGCACTAAGTTGTCGGTCGGGTGCATTGTTTTATAGAACCTAGTATTTTTAAATCATTACAGTCCACTACTAAAGTTATTAGAATTTATTATTTACTATCCTATGGCCTTAACATGGTCCTATCGCCGGAAATAGTGCACCCAATGTCGAAATAGTATTACACGCGCCGCGTCCCGGTCGCCGCCGCCATTACAGAAACAACAGAATTCAGAACAGCGGCGTGCAACACGTGCAAGCGCAACGTGGTCATCACATCACAGCAGACTGCAGCAGACTTCATCAGCGCGACGCAATGATCGATTGAAGATTGGACTTCGTGATCGACAGCCACGTGTCGCGTGAATTTCGAAAAAGCCACGTGCAGCGAGATCATCACATCACAGCCATGGCGTTCTCCTTGCATCGCAGCCTATTCAGCATCAGTCAGATAATACAGACCAATTAACTTTTCACTACCTTTACTTCCACTTTTCTCAAATTGCATCAGCAATTCACAATCAGACGAACTAATTTACCTACTCAGAACAATCAGGCCCCATTCCATTTTAATCACTTAATTATTCAGAAATACTCATAACTTCATTCACAATTTTTTAATCATCCCTGCTCATAAAAACTGTCTAACCTTTTCATTATACTAATACCACCAATATCATTTCACAGCATCGCAATCGCTTGCAGTGTGGCTGTGCAGCGCAAACCGCTGCCGTCATCGCGGGGTGTGGTCACCACATGGTCACTCGCCGCGTGCACGTGTCTTCGCCTGCCATGTGTTCGCTCTCTTGCCCCCCTCGCTTTGCACGGCCCAGCTTCGCCAATCTCTGCACTGCACGCTAATTTGAGTATTGCACAATTCTTTGCTCGAACACTTGTGATAACATTCACCTACTTGCAATTTTTTTCTCTTATTACCTACGTTTAGTGCCTCTCATATTTCTTCTCAGACATGGCTACTGAAGCTAAAGCTGCTGACGCAGATTTAGTGAAACAACGTGGCATCATAAAGAGAAAATTAACTTCATTTAAAAAACACATTCATCACATTCAGACCAATCCATCATTAACAAATGTTCAACTAATAGAATTAAAAAACAGAATTTCAGAACTCAAACAAATTCATGAGAAATTTCATGACATACAAACATTAATAGAATTAAAAATGGACATTTCAGAACTCGCTGATGAACCAGATCCAGTAAGCGAACAGTTCGAGAACACCTACCAGTTACTATTGGCACAAGCATGTGAGCTGATTCAGTTGAACGACAAACCGGTAATCAATCCAGGGTCAGACAAGGATCATTCAGGTGTGACCAAATCATTTATTAAGTTACCTACCATTGACTTGCCACACTTCTCGGGCGACTATCATGATTGGCTCGAGTACAGGGAAACATTTCAGTCACTTATCAACAGACACCAAACACTAGACAACATACAAAAGTTTCACTACTTACGTTCCTCGCTATCAGGCAGTGCATCATTAGTTATCAAGTCCATAGAAATGACTGGTGACAACTTCGAGGTAGCATGGAAGCTTTTGTGTGAACGCTATGACAATAAACGACAACTCATAGGCAATCATATTCATGCATTATTCAACATAAATCACATTCAAAAAGATTCTTCGGTGTCTTTGAGGCAATTATCTGATACAGTACAGAAAAATCTCAGAGCATTAGCCACGCTAGGTGAAAAAACAGACTATTGGGATACATTAATAATATATTTGGTAGCCAGTAAATTGGACTCTAGGACATTGAGATATTGGGAAGAACATAAAAACACACTCACAAACATGCCCACACTTGAGTGCCTGAATAAGTTTCTGAAAAATCGTGCAGATTTATTAGAAACTTTAGAAGAAACAAAGACAAATAACACCAGCAAATCAGATATTCAAGGTGGACAAAACCCAAAGTTACACACAAAACATCACACACCAAAACAACCTACATGTCCCATTTGCAAACAGAATCATCTATTATTTTCTTGTGAAAAATTCAGACAAATGCCCATCGAACAGAGAATTAAAGAGGTTGAAAAATTAAAAGTCTGTTCTAACTGTTTACACCCTGGGCATGAAACCAAGTCATGCCGAGGAGGAGCATGTAAGTACTGTAACCAGAAGCATAACACACTTTTACACTTACAGACACCAAAATCATCATCAAATACATACACCAGTCACACGCAGAGCAAAACAGTTTTACTATCAACCGCTCAAATCAACATAATGGACAAAGAGGGAAAGCCACACCCAGCACGGGCACTACTAGATAATGGCAGCACCTCAAGTTACATTACTAGGCACCTGTGTTCAAAACTAGACTTGCCCATCCACACTATTGACACCACTGTCATGGGTATCAACAATCAGTGCATAAACATTACAGAAAATACCAACATTCAGATTCAATCAGCACATAACAATAATTACAGCACAAACACATTGTGTCATGTAATCAATCAGATCTCCAATTCAATACCACAGACATACATACACAGAGATGCTATTCAAATACCTAGTTGCATACAACTAGCAGACCCAGACTTTAACATTCCAGCTCCTGTTGACTTGTTGCTGGGTGCAGATGTATTCTGGCAAGTCATGGGTACTGGAAAAGTACCATTAGGTAAACAGCAACCCGTCCTACAAGAAACAGAGTTAGGCTGGTTGATATCAGGCTGCATCTCAGATGCTCAGACTCAAAACAGCAATCAGAACTCAACATTCTTTGTTAATCAGATATCAGAAAACATAACCAGATTTTGGGAAATAGAAAACATTTCTACTCCTTCAGATGTATCTCAGACTACTCAACAGTCATGTGAAGATATATTTACATCCACCACAACTCGCAATGATGATGGCAGATTTGTGGTTACCATACCTCTTAAACAATCACCAGACTGTTTAGGCCAGTCATACAATCAGGCAAAGAATCGTTTTCTAAATATAGAAAAACGTTTCAAATCAGACCCCTCATACAAACAACAATATTTAACTTTCATGCAAGAATATCTTGACCTAGG
This sequence comes from Cybosia mesomella, assembly GCA_946251805.1. Lineage (NCBI taxonomy): Eukaryota > Metazoa > Arthropoda > Insecta > Lepidoptera > Erebidae > Cybosia > Cybosia mesomella. The sequence continues at coordinate 185,758 of OX276390.1, forward strand.
TCACATGACAAAAAACACAAACAGAAACATTCAGACACCATCATATTACATACCACATCATGGCATTCTACGTGACACCAGCACTACTACAAAATTCAGAGCGGTCTTTGATGCATCGGCACGAACATCTAACAAAATTTCCTTCAATGATATACAAACAATAGGACCAGTAGTACAAGATGATTTAATTTCAATTCTCATAAGATTCAGACAGCATAAATACATAATATCAGCCGATATAGAAAAAATGTACCGGCAAATTGAAATTATAAAAGAACAACGACCATTACAACAAATAGTATTTCGTTTTGATGAGTCAAAGTCACTGGATACATACACATTAAACACAGTAACATATGGGACAGCCTCAGCACCCTACCTCGCCACACGTTGCATCAGACAGGTGGGAGTGGACTGCCAACATGACAAGGAAGTGTCAGAGATAATCATACACGACTTCTACTGTGATGATCTATTATCAGGATCTGATAAGAAATCGCGTTTGATAGACATAGCAATTTCAGTAAATACAGCTCTAAAATCAGCACAATTTCCTCTCAGAAAGTGGCAGTCTAACAATCTAGATATTTTACAGAAAGCAAACCTATCACCAGACTCACTACACAGCAACATCAATTTAGGTACAAAAGATACATCAAAAACATTAGGTATTTATTGGAACCCTACCCAAGATACAATCACATACTCAACACACATAGAATACTCAGTCAATGACAATATTACTAAAAGAAAAATATTGTCCATCATTGGTCAAATATTTGACCCTTTAGGCCTCATAAGTCCCTTAGTCTTAGAAGCAAAAATAATAATGCAAAAAATATGGTCACTAAACTTGCAGTGGGATAACAGTGTCCCTAATGACATAAAAATACAATGGATAAAGTTTGTACAGTCACTATCACTTTTGAAACAATTAATCATACCAAGACGAGTTTTCTATGATTCACCTAAACATATACAACTACACATATTCTGTGACGCTTCTCAGAATGCCTATGGCACCTGTGTATATATGCGCACACACACTAAAAATGGTGAGGTTTATATACAACTACTAACAGCCAAATGTAGAGTAGCCCCACTAAAAACACTAACAATTCCACGGTTAGAACTTTGTGCAGCACTCACAGCTGTTCGCCTTTACAAGAAGGTCATTGACTCTCTCCGTAATTCACACATTATCTCAGACTGTTACTTTTGGAGTGACTCAATGATTGTTCTATCATGGATAAAGTTGTCACCACACAAACTAAATGCATTCGTAAGTCATAGAATTAACGAAATACAAACCACTACACATCGACATACATGGCGATATGTACCTACAAAACAGAACCCTGCAGACCTCATATCTCGCGGTGTCTCAGCATCAGTCCTCATACATTCAGACGTGTGGTTTTCGGGGCCAGACTTTCTCAGGGATGATGATAGCAACTGGCCACCACCACCTGGGCAAATCAGCAGTTACTCTGACCTGCCAGAAACGAAACCCCAGAACCACAAAAACACTAACCAGTGTTACTCACAGATAGACAACAATTCATTCACCTTTAATTACTCTAATTTCACAAAATTAACACGCATAACCGCATACATATTAAGATTCATAAACAATTGTAGAAATAAAACACTGAAAAGTAATTCAGCTTCAAACAACTTTATTTCATTAACAACAAAGGAGCTAAATCAAGCCAAATTAAATTTAGTAAAAATTTCACAATTAAATTCATTTCACAATGAATATGAATTACTTTCAACAAATAGAACTTTACAAATAAAAAACAAATTAAGTTCATTACATCCGTTTTTTGATAGCACCAGCGGAATCATCCGCGTGGGCGGCAGGCTCGCTAATTCGCGATTCAAGTATGATAAAAAGTTTCCAATGCTCTTACATGCCAATCATCACATTTGCAAACTTATTTTCTCTACTTACCACAAAACACTTCTCCATGCTGGTCCACAACTTCTGCTCGCCCATGTACGTGAAACATACTGGCCCATCAGTGGTCGCAACCTGGCCAGAAAAACAGTACAATCCTGCATCACATGTAGACGATTTCAGGGTAAAACAGTCGCACCAATCATGGGTAACTTACCTGAGCCTCGCATGCATTCAGATTTCACGTTCAGTAATGTCGGGGTAGATTACGCCGGACCAATCATGATCAGTAACCGTAAGGGGCGTGGTAGTCAATTAATAAAATCATACATATGTATATTTGTATGCCTCGCGGTCAAAGCTGTACACTTGGAGTTGGTTACCGATTTGACAAAGGAATCGTATTTAGCTTCACTAAATAGATTCATCAGCCGTAGAGGGAAACCTACCCATGTATATTCAGACAATGGCACTAACTTTGTAGGAGCGTCAAATGTTATCACAGGTTTCTTAGCACAGAATCGAAACTCAATTTGTGAAAGTGCAGCAGAACAAGGCATTACCTTTCACTTTATTCCCCCAAACTCTCCACATTTTGGTGGGCTGTGGGAAAGCACAGTCAAATCAACAAAACATCACCTAAGGCGAGTCTTAGGCATAGCTCATCTCACCTATGAAGAGATGTACACAGTATTATGTCAAATTGAAGGCATTTTAAATTCAAGGCCTCTAACGCCTCTCTCTTCAGACCCGTCTGATCTTACTGCCCTCACTCCATTCCATTTCTTAATTGGTCGATCTTCATCTGTACTACCTCAACCACCACTGGCTGACTGCAATCCAATGCATTTACCCAGATACAAACGCATAGAGCTCCTGCGTCAACACTTTTGGAAACGATTTTACAAAGAATATATTTCTCAGCTACAGATCAGGATAAAATGGAAGAAGTCATCAGGACAGCTGACGGAAGGCACCTTGGTCGTCGTGAAGGACGACGCTCTCCCACCTGCTCGTTGGGTCCTTGGAAGAATCACACATCTCCATTCAGGCCCTGACGGAGTCACAAGGGTGGCTGACATCCAGACAAGCACAGGCACCATCAGAAGAGCATTTAACCGGATATGCCCTCTCATTTGTGGCCCGGCAGAATGTCTATGACACACAACGACCGTCACTAGCAGTGAGGGTCGCATCTCTAGCGCGGGCGCTGGCTCGGCGCGGCGGCGACCGGGACGCCAAGACAGAACACAACGGACAGGGGGCGCAGCAACACACGTCGACGCGCGCGCACTAAGTTGTCGGTCGGGTGCATTGTTTTATAGAACCTAGTATTTTTAAATCATTACAGTCCACTACTAAAGTTATTAGAATTTATTATTTACTATCCTATGGCCTTAACAAAGAGACTTGAAATTGCTCAAAGAGCACTCTTAAAGGTTGGATGGGGGCTACCCTGGCGTTATCCTACCGGCAACTTATACCTCACCTGTAACGTCCTTTCCGTTCGTAAGTTGTTCATTTTAAATCTTATCTTGACTACCCATGCCCAGGTCCCTTACAATCCAGATAAGTTAGACTCAGTTCGTCGCAAACGCACAGTGTGTCAATCAACTGCTGTTAAATCTAGCTCTGCGCAGCGGAGTTTTTACTTCCTGAGTGGCTTTGTCTATAACAGGGTCAATAAATCCCTAAACATTTATACGATGTGTAAAGCGGAATGTAAAAAAGCGTTAACTCTCTGGCTGTCCGAACTGAATTATGATGAAACTGAATTGATTATAAAGACGATAGAATGATTATAATATTTTAGCTGAAATACCCATCACTACCTCGCACCCTCCCACTCACCCTCACTCGTACACACTCACGCACACGTGCACATATACATAAATACATATTTATTAAACACACACACACACCACACACACACACACACACGCACACACACACACACACGCACCCACACATACACACACACACTCACACACACACACACACAGAGGTTTTTGTTATATCTCGTTTCTATTTATATTGTTTATAACCATACATTCGTTGAATCTATTGTTGTAACTCTTTACTGCTTAAGTTACTAGTTGTCAATGTCATAGCACAAGGGGGGCCTGGAGATCTGTCATACAGGTATCATACCTACTACGGACTCCAGCTCTCTCAATGTGTATTTATTACTTATATACAATGCTAAAAGCTGTATTGAGAGAGAAATGAATAAATAAATAAATAAAAAAAAATTTAATTTATGATTTTTATCATATGTAGTTATAACGTATAGACTAAAATATTTAAATTGGCCGAAAAATTGTTCGCCGTCGGCAAATGTTTCGTCCTAGGTATAATATTTTTGTAATAATATTTTTGTACTATCACATTTTAATTTATGAATTTTATCATATGTAGTTATAACGTATAGACTAAAATATTTAAATTGGCCGAAAAATTGTTCGCCGTCGGCAAATGTTTCGTCCTAGGTATAATATTTTTGTAATAATATTTTTGTACTATCACATTTTAATTTATTAATTTTATCATATGTAGTTAGAACGTCTAGACTATTTAAAATTATAAAATAAATAGGTTATCGATTTACTTTTTAAAATAATTATGCCTAAAGTTGACGTATTAACGTTTTCAACTATCGTCAATTTTCACCGCAGTTTATAATAAATCAGACGATAAGTGTAAACAAACGTCTAGTTCCACTTGGAAGAATGATTCATTGCCTTAAAAAAAAAACACCCGAACGTCATATGCCACTTACAAAGTTAACAATTTATTGTATAAAAAAACTCCGCCGCCACTCAGTGGGCGGTGTCATGTTTCAAGGTCACGTTGAGCGCACGAGTGCATTTAGGTGTTTTTATGCAAGCGGCCAAGTGCGAGTCGGACTCGCCCATGAAGGGTTCCGTAGCAGCAAGTAACATAATAATGCTTTTATAACATTTTATATTAGAGTTGATTGAATGAAAGATAAATTACGTTTTACGATTTATGACATATTCAAAAAACAACTACTTACTAGATCTCGTTCAAACCAATTTTCGGTGGAAGGTTACATGGTAATGTACATCTTACTGGTACATTTTACTGGTGGTAGAAATTTGATGACACAAATTTGTCACAAAATTCGGCCGGGTGGGTACCACCGTGTACGATTGCGAAAAACCCTCCATAGTAATCCAATTTCGGTTTGATTGCGTTCAAGGGTAAGCAAATGCATAGCCGGGCAGTGGGATTGTGGTCGCAGTACTAGTGGGACCTGTTGGTGTCACGCGGTGCTGCGACGACAATCCTCTTCTGATGAGGCCGTCAAGCTGCGTGCCACCATTGTTAACATGGTACGTGTATGTAATGGTGACCCTCTTTCCTGAGACTTTACCTTCAGCTTACCATCAGGCGAGGTGAAGTCAAATTGCCGTGTCCTAAATATAAAAAAAAAATCAAATATTTTTTAGTTTTATCATTCTCTTCTTTTAGAAGTTACAGGGGGGGGGGACACACATTTTACCACTTTGGTAGTGTCTCTCGCGCAAACTATTCAGTTTAGAGAACAATGATATTAGAAACCTCAATATCATTTTTGAAGACCTATCCATAGATACCACACAAGTATGGGTTTGATGAAAAAAAATATTTTAAGTTTCAGTTCTAAGTATGGGGAGCCCCCAAAATTTCTTCTTTTTTTTCTATTTTTGTATGAAAATCTTAATGCGGTTCACAGAATACATCTACTTACCAAGTTTTAACAGCATAGTTCTTATAGTTTCTGATAACAGTGGCTGTGACATACGGACGGACAGACAGACAGACATGACGAATCTATAAGGGTTCAGTTTTTTGCCATTTAGCAACGGAACCCTAAAAATTAAATAAAAACATTGTTAAAAAACATTGCGGAACCCTTCATGAGCGAGTCCGGCTTGCACTCGGCTCTTTTATTTTTAATACATAAAAATAAAAACAGCCGAGTTCGAGTCGGCCGGACGGTCGGAAATATCGCCGTCTATCGATATTTCCGTCGTTTATGAACCAATTTTGAAAATTATTTTCGCATTGAGTTTGGTTTCAGACACTTCCAAAGTGGTAAAATGTGTGTCCCCCCCCCCCTGTAACTTCTGAAATAAGAGAATGATAAAACTAAAAAAAATATATGATGTACATTACCATGTAAACTTCCAACGAAAATTGGTTTGAACGAGATCTAGTAAGTAGTTTTTTTTAATAAGTCATAAATCGTAAACCGCAATTTACCTTTCATAACATAAAACATAAACATAACTTCACGCCTGTATCCTGGAAGGGGTAGGCAGAGGTGTATTACACACTCACAATTCGCCAGTTAAGAGATGGCAATAGGCTCGCCCCCTAAAATTATAAAAAAAAAACATTATTATGTTACTTGCTGCTACGGAACCCTTAATGGGCGAGTCCAACTCGCACTTGACCGCTTTTTATATTTTTTTTTTATATATTTTACGATTTATGACGTATTAAATAAAAACTACTTATTAGATCTCGTTTAACCAATTTTCGGTGGAAGTTTACACGATAATGTACATTATATAATTTTATCATTCTCTTATTTTAGAAGTTACAGGGGCACACATTTTACCTCTTTGAGAGTGTCTCTCGCGCAAACTATTCAGTTTAGAAAAAAGTGATATTTGAAACCTCAATATCATTTTTGAAGATCTATCCATAGATACCCCACCCCACACGTATGGGTTTGATGAAAAAAAAAATTGAGTTTCAGTTATAAGTATGGGGAACCCCCAAAATTTATTGTTTTTTTTTCTATTGTTTCACAGAATACATCTACTTACCGAGTTTCAACAGCATAGTTCTTATAGTTTTGGTAAAAAAAAGTGGCTCTGACATACGGACGGACAGACTGACATGACGAATCTATTAGGGTTCCGTTTTTCACCATTTGGCTACGGAACTCTAAAAAATAGATACAGACGACTGAGAATCTCCTACTTTCTGAAGTCGATTAAAATAATTGATCTGCCATGTTTGGCAAGTCACCTTATTATCGAATTTAGGAAGATGTCACTTAGCCATGATCATCCAAACCAAGCGTGTGTTCATAATTTCAGCTCATCAGTTCAGCACTGAACTCTGGTTAAAAATGTGAAGTAGCAAGACTAACCCTCACTAGCAAGGTGAGTTCCATAAAAGCCAGTAATAATTCTACACTTCAGACAGGACCTGAAGTTGTGACTCTGTCCAACTAAGCTGCCCTTGTAGCTAACATTATACCATCCTTCAAATGTCTCATGCCGAACCTAGGTTGTCTGCGATGTGTGGAGACAAGAATTATGGAGAAGACCATGCATAGTTTTTCATTAGGCGTATATTTATTTACTATATTATGTTTGCAGAACCCGGGCGGGGCCGTTGTGGAACAGGCAAGCGATCACAGCAACGAGGCCATAAACAGCTGACACTGAACATAAACTGCGAGAATAATGTGTTAAAGCATCGGCGCTTAATATTCCGTTATACATGTCATATTCACTCGCAAACGTGTTCAAGATACTTTCATAGATACTGTGCATCATGGAGTTTTGGGTTCGATTGCCCGATTGGCAATGCGTTTGGACTTGTACTTCAAATTATAACTAGGGGCGCACTGCATTCTGCTGTTGCAATGTTGAGCTGAGAGTGCACTACATGATCACCTACAATTCACGCGCAATTTTTTTTTCAATTGAATACCATTGAATTGTTTTTTCTGTGATTATTCCTCCGTTGCTAGACCGATTTTCAAGTTTCTTTTCTGTCCTAAGCTTAACTATTGTTAAGTTGCACATTTTGGCCAAAATCGAGGTCTCAACATTGATCATTTGAACTGGAGAAATCCGATTTTGAAATTTTCATAAACGATTTCAATTTTCTTCGGGGTATCTAGTAGGATTTACATGCCAAGTTTGGTCAAAAATGGTCGATTAGTTTAGGAGGAGTAGCGTCACAACCGAAATACACCGAGTGGAGTATAGAGAGCTTTTCTCTTGACTTTGTCTCACTCTCAGCTCAATTATGAAAGTAGCAAAAGTCAAAGGTGTATGCAAGTGGGAAAAAATTGGTTGGTAACGCAAGGAAACTATCTGTAAAATATTGTCATTCTGTATCAACGCTCTCTACGCTACAATTTGAACTCGTTAACTAGCTTACTTTTATAACGCAAGACTAGTACAGATTAAAGAGGTTAACTAGACTGTTTCAGTTACTTCATTATTCCGTACCAGTTCCAGGCGCCGTCTGATAGAACGCTACGACAAACTTTAAATTGCTTGAAGAAATCGTGGACATTATAAAATCATATATTCACAACTTTGCTGACGCCGATGGAGGAACTCTTTATTCAAAGATGTAGATTTGAACGACGAAGACAAACGTACCTACCATAATTCATTTAAACTCGTGCAGTGCTGAATATGCAGATGAGAAAATAAATGAATGCGACCGAAGAGTGGCAGTTAACTATATGGCAACCACATATATGCACTACCTGTACATGTACATGTGCTGTGTGTGTGGAACTACGCTGTGTTTGTTGATATTTGTGTTGTTCACAGACTATCAATCCCGTGTGCGTTGGCAATGAACGGCTCGTTCGTTCATTGATTCGGATTCACAATGCTACGGGCGCTATTACTATTATTAGTTTTGAATAGGCCTCGATAGAACTACCGTTGCTCCATAGCTGAACTGTGAAATTCATTTGTATTTTACCATGGGGCTTTATTTTACGTGTTGGTGACCTTCTGAATCGTTTTCTCTCTCGGCAACGTTTCAACAAACTCAAGTACAGCATTCTTTTGTCTGGGCACGACCTATAAGTTGGACAGTTAGCAGCGCTCACTACACTGAGAGATTAACCTTTCGCTATAATTTCGTTAGTCGTCTCGCATATCACATAAAGCCTTCTAAACGTTTATTTTCCCCGAAATAAGGCTGACAGAATTCCAATAAAGCGGCCGCTAACGGCCTTAAGGTATATGTGCGTAACTATACATCGTGTGACCCATATAGCGACGTTTGTGTAATATCGTACATAGATTGTACTGTACATACCTGCAACACAAATGAACGCTAGTAACAAACGCGGCGATGAACCCGTAAACTGTATATTCATCGGTTTTTGATGGAAAGTGGGCACCGTATTCTATCGACGTTTACTGCTGCAGTTGAGTCATACGCACGTTTCTGACCCTGTACAAACTTTGACTACGTCTATTTCAATATGGTCGAAACTCCAGTCAGTACGAGAAGTTATTTTATTTGAAAAAAAGTAATCGAATACAGTTATTTACTAACAAGGTGTCGCGAAGCGATAGTCAAGGGGAAGAATAAGTTTCGTATCAACTGTGTTACTCAATATTTAACTACCGATACTAAATATGTGCGTGTAAGTGAAATAATTGACTTTTTCGGCGGTATAAACTTACGAAACAAAAATGGGTGTGTGTGTTCCAAATGCATGGCAGCGTGTGTAAGTTTTTTTATTGATTTAATGAATTTTTTTATGCATAATTTAAAAAAAAACACAAACATTATGCAGTACTTTTCGTTCATATAAGCTATAACTTTGCCAAATCTCACACCCGTCCGTCCGCGCAATTTTCGTAAAAAGGGATGTAAAGTATTCCATTCACGTATTAATATAACATAACATAACTTCACGCCTGTATCCCCGAAGGGGTAGGCAGAGGTGTATTACACACCCACGATTCGCCAGTTATGTTAAGGTCCCAATGTAATAGGGGGCGAGCCTTGCCATCTACCGGGCACATTATTAAGCGAGCGATAATTAACACTTATTAATGCACACATAACTACGAAAAGTCAGAGGTGTGTGCCCGGGCCGACTGGGGATCGAACTCGAGACCTCGTCTCAGCAGTCCGTTACGTACGCCACTAGGCTATCGCCGCTTCGTATTAATATAATAATAGATTAATATATAGAATTAATACTAGAGGACTTACTTAGGTTAAATACGTTTCGGTAAGTCATCCGAGGGAGAAGTATTGCGCAATATATAACTCGCGACATAAAAATGTACGCGAAAATGGGGTCCATAAGGAATTAGATATTTAATACGCTATTACGAGTTTTATGTTCCTTTGTAGGCGCGGGGCGAGGGACTATATTTCAGATGGGACATAGTCACCGCTCGTTAAGATCATCTAATAAAGCGGCCAAGTGCGAGTCGGACTCGCCCATGAAGGGTTAAAAAAACATCATGTTACTTGCTGCGACAAGTAACATAATGTTTTTTTTTAATTTGTATATTTGAGCTGATTGAATGAAAGGTAAATTGCGGTTTACGATTTATGACTTATTAAAAAAACTACTTACTAGATCTTGTTCAAACTAATTTTCGGTGGAAGTTTATTTGGTAATGTACATCATATATTGTTTTTAGTTTTATCCTTCTCTTATTTTAGAAGTTCCAGGTGGGGGGGGGGGGACACATTTTACCCCTTCGAAGTGTCTCTCTTGCAAACTATTCTGTGCTTCCAAATATAATTTTTGAAGAACTATCCATAGATTTTTTGAGTATCAGTTCTAAGTATGGGGAACAACCAAAATTTGATGTTTTTTTTTCTATTGTTGTGTGAAAATCTTAATGCGGTTCACAGAATACATCTACTTACCAAGTTTCAACAGCATAGTTCTTATAGTTTCAGAAAGTAGTGGCTGTGACATACGGACGGACAAACATACAGACATGACGAATCTATAAGGGTTCGGTTTTTTGCCACTTGGCAACGGATCCCTAAAGACGGCAACGAACTTTAGAATGTATGCACTTAATTTACCCCGAATCTAGAAATCATCCATACGCATTAGGTACACACATTAGTGGGGTGTGTGTTGGGTAACCTCCTCGAGTGTCGCTCCGATTCCGATCCCGCTGCAGTCCGGGGGGAACGGCATCGGAGCGGCCGGTACACCCAGGGCGGCGGTCAATGGCTTCCCCTTCATAGGGTTGGCATTGATCGTCGGCCAATACCCAACGTGGCGGGAACACATCGCTCTCCGTACTCCTCTGCTTTCAGAGGAGACAGGATGAGCGATGCTGTTAGTGGTGAGATGGCCCAGGGTCAGCCGGGGTGCGAGGGATATGCTCTATGGGTAACCTTACACCCCGGCGTCTGATGACCCGAGACGGCGTGCGGTTTTGGTCGGTGCAAGCCCGACATAACCGCCCCCGCTGCCCGGCGGGGGGGGGGGGGGTATCCGAAGGGATTTCCGCACGATAAAAAAAAAAAAAGAAGGTACACACATTAGTGCACTTGCTATACCAGGCGATTCAGCCAGCCAGTTCGCTTAGTAATGCGCCCGGTAGATGGCAATACGCTCGCTCTCTATTACATTGGGCCTAAACATAACTGGCGAATCGTGGGTGTGTAATACACCTCTGCGTACACCTTCGGGGATACAGGCGTGAAGTTATGTGATTCACCCCACGTGAACTGGGCGTACGAAAGTTCTACATAGTGCTATATAAATCTACCACGGCACACAATGTATCCCATCTGTCTTATTTCCTTAACAAATGTGTGCAGCGCCTCAGTAACGTAACTATTACTGTCACTTGACAGTTTATAATGGACGATAGCCAGTTTTTTGTCTTCTGAAATGATTGTAATATTTAACTTGTTCGTTTTTATGTATGTTTGAAAATAAGACGTAGTGCAAGAGTATATTTACCCGGACTATAAAGGTAGGGTTATGTTTTGCGCATATCTTATATTTTATGTGAAATAGCTGTTGCCCGTGGCTTCGCCCGCGTGGAATTCCGATCAAAAGTCAAAAGTCGAAAACCGTTTATTCTGTATAGACCATTAATACGGCACTTACAAAACGTCAAAAAAAATTAAACTTCTGTTTGACAAATGGACCACCGGTTCGAAACGCGGCCCTGTCCTGAGAAGACTCCGACAAGAAACTCAGCGGTCTGTTTTTTTTTTGGTCTAGTTACAAGCATGTTTACTTAAGACGAAGTGGTAAGTCCAGAAGCGTAAAGGAGGTGTCTTAGAAACAGTTTTTTGGAATCAAACGCTAAAATGCATGAAATGATATTCCTACCGTCGTAAAGGTAAAGAAATGCTTTATATTGTTATACAATTCGAAACACGATTAGAGTGATTTGCCTCGATAGAAAAAGATCGTGAATATCGTAAAAAATCGTAATTTTGTTAGAATGAAACAATTTTACGGCGATTGTAAAGAAAAAACAAGTGCAAAATTTATATTTTCATACGCCTTACACCAAATCCCACATGGTAGTACAGATGGATTTCTCTTAAATAGAAGTTAATTATTTTAACTATATAAAACATAGCGCTCGCGTGCGAGCTCAGTCGGCCGCGGGGCCTCGCCGCGAGTAGACACGTACTGCTTCGTCGCGCTCGCTCGCTATTGCATTTTGATGTAAAATGGGCAATAAAAGCCTTAGAGGAAGGACAATATCCCGTTAGCGGAAAAGCAGGATCGCCCAAAACAATCTATCTCAGTGAGTATCAATGTACCACATAATTATATTTGTTATTTTCTTAGTGCGAGTGGATATGCTAATAAAGGTCACCGTACACTTGACCGGATATCGGCATTGTTTTGTGTCGATACCATTTTATTATCTCAGTATGAGTGGGAATGACAAGACCATCTTCACATTATAAGAAATTTAAAGTGACACGTATTAGATCTATTGAAAAAGTTTAATATATATAAAATAATAGTGATAGTAAATTATTGCACCAAATATTCCTGGCTCCTGGACCCGCCAGGAACGGTGGGAATCAGGAACAGTGGGAGTGAAGACCAACCCTTCACGAAGGATAGTTGAGAAGATGACGTTTGTAGATTAGAATTCTTGTGTCTTATCGGACATCAGAAAGAATTTCTTGTAATGTGCACGGTCTCATACAACCACCAATCTAACTGGATTTCTTGTGTCTGACAAGAAAAAAATCTTATAGAGTGAAAATGGTTTAAGGGTATATACACATCTTTTGTTATGGTGATTTGAATAGGTATTTGGAAATTACTTATGTTTGAAAAACTGAAAAAAAAATTAGAAGACTTACTGTTTTGCAGATTACGAGCATTGGCTGAGCAAACAAATTCGAAAAAACTGAGTTCAGAGACAGCGTAAGGCACAACCATTTATCAAATCATAAATTGCAGTTGTCGAGTGGGAATAAACATTATGAAGTAATTTTTTTTAAGAAATGATAATAAGTACCTACTTACATTGCAGAACTCCATCATTACTAGACCAAAGTGCACCAACGGAACTGACTCTTGTGTATGCTGACCTATTATCAGCCACTTCTAATGCCTTACGTTCAGAAACTCCATTACAGTGAGTGTCAAAGCTATTTATTTTACAACTTATATTTATTATTTATATTCATTCGTTGGTGGCTGAACTCCTCCGTATCTTGACCAAATTTACTGCGGTGCTAGTGTGGACACTGAGGAGTAGTAGTAGTAGTAGTAAATCTCTTTATTGTATGTACACAAGAATACTCCATACATAATATAAGCTGGTACAGTTTTGAGGCATATACAATTGGCGGCCTTATCGCACAGGGCAATCTCTTACAGGCAACCATTGGATGGAGAAAAAACAGTTAATAGAAGATATAGGGCAGTTTCTGGTGTACTCTGACATTTAAATATAAAATTATAAATATATAAATTTATCACTATACATATAATATATACTGGAACAGTACCTATTTTTAGGTACATCATACATACAATATATACTTATAATTAAGACATAGTTTAGAATAAATAAGGAAGACGTAGAGAGAGTAGGAGAAAAATTAATGACTATGGTTCCTGTAGATAGTGGGCCGTGACTAAGTTTTTGAAGACTGACAGCGATTGCGCACGTCTTATGGCCACAGGTAAGGCATTCCACAATCGAACAGCTTGAACAGTAAAGGACTTATCCATGAACTTTGTGGAGTGTGCTGGCATTTTCAGCCTCAGATTCTCTGACGATCTTAAGGACCTTGAATGTGTGTCACAGAGGAAATTAAAGCGTTCTTTTAAGTAGACTGAGAGGAGTGTTTTGAAGATGGTTCATGGCCGATGTACCATTGAGGAATAATCAATGAAAAACAGTTTCACGAGCGCGCGGCCTTAGCTAAGCGCGCGACCGTAGTAAGACTTCTTATTTTCAAGTAAGAGTCCTGCTCGCTCAGCTCAATTTATTTCAGTCGCACCCTGTACTGAATTCCTAGTATAGTTATTAGTACATACATAGTTATTAGTACATACAACATAGTAATTAAATAATAATTGAGAGATTTGTAATATGCATTTTAACCTTTCAGGTCCATAGATAATATTGACTGTGAACTTGTCATCTTCCTGAAGATACATCGAACTTTGAGGAAATTACTGGCAGGAGAATAGTGGACATCGGCTATTTTTTGAAACAATTAAAAGAAATGGAACATGAATTTGTATTTAAATGCAACTACAGTCATTTAAATTTACTACGGGATTATTTTATATATATTAAACTTTTTCAATAGATCTAATAAGTGTCACTTTATTTTGGAACTCTCTTTTTACGTTTTAGAAAAAATTGAAATAAAAGCATTAAAATAAATAAATAACTTAGATTTTTTAGTCCGCTACACCTACATTGGTTTGTATGAAATTGAAGCCAAAATTTGTGGCAATCAACTGACTTTCGACGACTTGCGGAAGACAAGAATTTTCCTGGATGAATTCACATTATAAGAAATATCTGATCAGACATTTCTAATCGGACAACAAATTTTCTTATAGTGTGAAGATGGTCTAATTGATTTCATTTCAAAAAAAAGTCAGAATTACTTTTCTTGTGTAAATTACATACTTATAATACATATAGAAACGTGTATTAAAGACCAGAAACAAATATCTGTGGTTCACACAAATATTTAGTCCCAGCGGGAATCGTACCCGTAACCTCCTGCATCGTAAGCTGGCGCTCGCCCGACCACGCTACAGAGGCTGTTACGTACGTACAAATATACGGTGATCATTTCACTTCTACTCATACTGGTGAAAAATAAATTGGTATCTTTACATAACAATACCGATATTACCGATACCCGGTCAAATGTACGTTGACCCTCAATTTCACGTCAACTCATAATACTGATGAAAAAAAAAATTGGTATTCGTAAAAGACAATACCGATAGGCGGTCAAGTGTACGGTGACCCTTATGGTCCGCGAACATAAAACGCGGGGGGAAGATGGTTGCCCCGCGCATGCTCCCGCCACACTTCATACCTCACCCCCTCACAAACGCGATGAGCGTGTTCCCACTTCATCTTAACCTAATTACAATATTTCGTTTGAGTAGCATAGTGAGAGAGCAAACAGTTCATATCCAAGCTTGTTTGTCGTCTAAATAGTCTTGAATTTTATAAAAGCCTCTTTGGCAGAGTTTAGTTTTAATTTGGCTTTTAATTTATGAAGAGGTAGATTCTTCATTTCACTAGGAAGCTTGTTGTAGAATCGTATACAGTTACCCTGAAAGGAATTGCTGATCTTGTGGAGTCGACTATTACAAACCACAAGATTGTTCTTATGTCTAGTATTTACATTATGTATATTACAAAGCCTTAAAAAAATGGAAATGTTTCTTCTAACATACAAAAGATTTTCAAAAATATATTGAGACACTACAGTTAGAATGTTAATTTCTTTGAACTTTTCTCGGAGGGAGGTACTTGCGGGCCCAACTTATAAATTGCCCGCACTACCCGCTTTTGCAATCCCATCCCCGCAACCCATGGGAAGCTATCCCAGGGATTAAAAGAACCTTCGTGTTATTTCAGACTATAATCTATTCCTGTATCAAATTCCAGCTGGATCCGTTCAGCCATTTGAGCGTGATTGAGTAAACACCCAAGCATATAAACATCTTCACAAACGTTCACAATCATAATATTATTAGTATTAGTAGGAAGTAGGATAGGATAGGATACGCGCGTGTTTGTCTTCATCAGTGCCCTTTATTAATATTTTTTGATAGTAATTAGATGCTCTCATTACCGAGCATCTCTAAAATTAGTGCCAAATATAATAGCGAGGTCAGTATACGAGACCAAATGGCGTTCAAAGCCATGACTACGAGGTCATTCGAAAGGCTAACTGCCCCAATGTTCATGCAGTACCTAAATTGTTCATTAATTACAAGAAACAGCTTCCAAAATATAAGCCACGGATTACTGTGGACCCAGTGTATGACCCTGCGGCACACCGGCAATGACAATACACGAGATTATGGACCATTTAGATAAATCTTACGAACTTTATTAATGGAATAAGGCAACATATATAACATTTTATTGCATCCCTCGCTTCTTTTTTAAAATATTCTTTGTATAAGCTCAATGCGGCAAAATAATATATTATGAAATATTTGTTAGGGAGTTCAAAGATAATAAAATTATCAGCGAAGTGAGGACAGAAGCAAGCGACGGATTGTCACTGCCTACTGCGTACACTCCTACGGTGCTAGGAGGAAGATAGGATAATACGATTTTTTAAATTCCATGATATAATGCTTGCATGGGGAGAATCTGTTAATAAACGTGTCAATTATTTCTTCTAATCATGGTACATACAATAGTAAATACACATAAAATTTCTATATATTATTAATTGTACTCGCTGAATTCTAAAGCTGATATTATTGAAACCTAGAAACTACTACATCGTGAATAGACTTATACATAATATGCGCGTTTTTATTATTATTGTGTGTTTGCTTCTTTATCGAATATATATTTTATCAACGTAAAATATAAAATAACATCAAAATAAATCGCGATAGAATCCGTTAAAAATAGTTTTATTTGAATATATTTTATAGTAAAGTTACATTATTATAATGGATTGATATTGATATTACTACCAGAAACTTGAAGGAGGACTCGGATTACCCATCTTATATGTATTTCTAAAGTACCCTGGACGATAAGCATTTTCTCTACTACGTGGAACCAAAACAGAAAGATGATTTTAAAAACACCAATTCAGTCAGTTGCATACTACCAAACAATGTATAAAGTTTCTATATTATACTAGCTGACCCAGCAAACGTTGTTTTGGCATGTATATTATTTCTAGGAAACATTTTATTAATAATTTGTGTAAAAATAATTATTGCACTGGAAATTAATAATAAATTTACGATGAGAGTAAAATTAACATGCGAGATGGACAGAAAAATTAAAGTTATACGTACTGTTATACGTTACGTTACACTGCTACGATCGATACACAAATAAAACCAAAAGAAAATGGCCGAAAACTATATAGTGAGTAAGCCAGGAGACCGGCTTCGTTCTCATCCCTACTCCGTGATGTTTGCTGGATGAGAGGTGACAACGGTAGACATCTAGCCGGGATCACTGATCGATTGATAGTTGATCGGTTATCGACCGGCGAAGGCGGAAGATCAAATTGGATTGAGAAAAATATCATAATTGAAGGAAATTATTAGAAATGAAAATCGCGATGGAAAAATAGGGCTTGATCGTAGAGGGTTAAAAAATTCAGTGATGTATGTATTTTGCTAATGCTGTATCATAAAAGTAAAAAAATAAGAATATTACCAAAAATTTAGGGGTGCACTGCACTACCCTTAACATTTAGGGGGATGAAAATATGGTAGAAATTTGATGACACAAATTTGTCACAAAATTCGGACGGGTGGGTACCACCGTGCACGATTGCGAAAAACCCTCCATAGTAATCCAATTTCGGTTTGATTGCGTTCAGCAAGTGCATAGCCGGGTAGGGGGTTTTGGTCGCAGCACTAGTGGGACCGGTGGGTATCACGCGGTGCTGCGACGACAATCCTCTTCTGATGAGGCCGTCAAGCTGAGTGCCACCATTGTTAACATGATACGTGTATGTAATGGTGACCCTCTTTCCTAAGACTTTACCTTCAGCTTACCATCAGGCGAGGTGCAGTCAAATTGACGTGTCCTAAATATAAAAAAAAAAAAAAAAAAAAATAGATGTCCGATTCTCAGACCTACCCAATATGCACACAAAATTTCATGAGAATCGGTCAAGCCGTTTCGGAGGAGTTTAACTACAAACATCGCGACACGAGAATTTTATATATTAGAAGATAATAAGCCGAGTGAACAGATACTGTTCGTGCCAGGTTAAGTACAAACAAAAGCGCGCTGGCCGTCGCGGTGGCGACACAGCGCGGCCGCTGGTAGAGCGGCCGGCGCGTGCTCTGGCATCTGCTAACATTACACTTTTGCACGCAGCCGTAATGTGTCTCGTCTCCAACGATAAAATGAGGATAGAAATATTTATGTAAACATATTATCTAAATATTTTGTCCTTATAATAATAATAATAAAAGTTTATTTCGGATAAAGACCATAGAAGTTGTTAGTTCAGTACAATTTTCACTTACATACTATTGTTAGTAAGGTACATAATTTCTTATTTTAATCTTATTATTAATGTCGGTGTGTAACCTTTTAAATAGGGGGGACTCCCGCCGGTTAGATAACGCCACCAGTATGCTGTTGGTGCTGCTCCTCGTGCGATACAATAAGGAAGCACAACGCTTTCTTATTATAAATGTGTGATGTATTTTTATATCCATGCATAAATATAACGTACTTACCATTGATGTGATGTAACACTATTAAAATTGGGGCACATAGGAAATTATGTTACTGCTCTAACTATATGCTCTTTCCGTCTTATCGGCCCTATTATTTCAGGATTTGTTAAAATAATGACGTTCCATTCTATTGAGAACATGCTAAAGATTGTCACCAACTTGAAGCGTGTCATCGAGGAGTGTTCTCGTTAACAAAAGGGTTAGCACCCTAGCCGAGACACTGTCCGGGCAGCGTGTCACATGGCCGGTGAATCGGCTGCATGTGAAATACGCGCTTTACAAAGGCGACACTTTACTGGTTCTACTAAATAAATTGCCATCAAACATACGGCAGATTTTAAGTCCGACCAAGACCTTTCTAATAGAAAAATCCGTATCCAAATCCATTTAGTAGCTTTTGCGTCCATAACGAACAAACAGACAAGAATTCAAAAAAATATGTTTTTGGGTTTAGAATCGCTCATTTAACATGACACAATGATTTTTTTTAAATATCTCCAATGTACAGACATAGGTTAATTGCAATTTCTTAATAGTTTAGAAACTTAGTGATAGTAATGAGATTTTAATGAAGAAATGTTAAGAATTAATTCAAATAGTTCCGATTGTAAATGAGATTGGCTACTGTAGTCATTTAGTTATATTTTGGCAGCACACGCACTATGCCACCACACCATCACTTATCAACAAGTGAGATAGAGGTCAAACGCGAGCATATTATCAATAATAAACTCTATTCTTTGGACATTACGAATACGGCTGTAGGTGGTAGAGTCAAGCAACAGTCATTTTGGCCGCTGCATGAATGGGCCGACTCGACCGGGGAAGCACCACCCTCTCACAGAATATCGATGCCAAGTAACAGTATTTGAATTTTTGCGTTCCGTTTGGTGAGTGAGAGTGCCGGAGCCCAAACTCCTTTCCCATCCCCTGCCAAACTCCATTCCCATCCCCTTTCCTTTACAGCGCGAGTGTGACGCCACTGGTGTTGCACTCGTCCATAGGCTGCGGTAACCACTTCCCATCAGGTGGGCCGTGTGCTTGTCTGCCACCATAGTGGTATAAAAAAAAACGGTCTTCTTTACGGCTACCTCGAGTTTGTCGACACTTATGTAGTTTTAATTATATCTCATTGTAGCCTGAATTATTTTTTTAATGTTTCAACTCTCTTGGACTACTTCATTACTGTCCTCAATAAAAAAAGGTATCAGACTTGTTGTAATAAATTGAATAATCCACACTGGATTATTTGTATCAAGTGTTGCGATTTCAACAAAGGCATAGCGAAATATATTCTTGCGCTCACTTTTACTAAAACCTCATGCGTAAATGACTGTGACCCAATTTCACCTCCTCGCATCCCGTTCGTCTTTGTAGTCGAAATTACACTAAACAGTATATATAGAGCAGGCGCTACAGGTTTATGAGTTTGCAAAATCCGAGGACCAGCAACTGTAACGGAATTCTTATTCCTGAGACCCCAAATAATTACAAAACACATCTTACCGACAGGTGTGATTGTCCCTTTCCACCAATTTTTTTTTCAACTTATCAATACTTGCGATGTGTTTACGACAACGACAATATACTAAGTTGTAGATAATCTCGTCACAAAATATATATGAAACCGTTTAAAAAGTTATCGTAGGTTATTTAAAACATTTTCGGACCATTTTCAAAAGGAATTTTACAAAACGTAAATTTTTGTTTTGATCAATATGAAGAATTGAAACTTTTTTTTTTATACCACTAAGGTGGCAGACAAGCACACGGTCCACCTGATGGGAAGCGGTTACCGCGGCCTATGGATGTGTGCAACACCAGTGGCGTCACACTCGCGCTGCCGACCCTGTAAAGGAAAGGGGATGGGAAAGGAGTTTGGGAGGGGATGGGAAAGGAGTTTGGGAGGGGATGGGAAAGGAATTTGGGCTCCGGCACTCTCACTCACCAAACGGAACGCAACAGTTCAAATACTGTTACTTGGCGTTGATATTCTGTGAGAGGGTTCCCCGGTCGAGTCGGCCCATTCATGCAACGGCCAAAATGACTGTTGCTTGACTCTACCACAACCTTTGTACAAACTTTGACATCTTGTAGCTTTATTGACCTTAAAGTTTCTCGTAAGATTTAGTAAAATCGATTCGTAACTTTTCGCGTAACGCCGGCAAAAGTAAAGAAAATTACTTTTATACAATAGCAAAAAAATAATTCTAAATAACCTACAATGATTTTTCAAACGGTTTCACATTTGTGAAAAAATTATCTACAACTTGGTATATTTTCGCTGTCGTAGACCCATCGCAAGTATTGAAAAAGTTGAAAAAAAAAAAACATGCGGAAAGTGGCGGCAATATGTATTTTGTAGTTATTTGGGGTCTCAGGAACGAAAATGTACAGTTGCAGGTCAACGGATTTTGTAAACTCATAAACCTGTAGCGCCTGCTCTAACAGTACAACCTGCGTGGAGCCGCGCTCAGCCCACATCACCAACTCGAATGTTTTGACGACACAACAATTTTCTTAGTACATAATTGCAGAAATATTTCAAAGTAAAGTTAATAATTAATTTACTGAGTTTGGTTTTCCCTTTGGGTTTTTTATACATTTCTGTATATATGCAAAAGCTTAACATAAATAAACTTAATATTGGCGAGATGGCTTAGAAGTATTTTTCGCTTAGATCTCCAATTTCAACGGGAGAACCATGTTTTACGCATTTCATTTTTACTTAATTTTGTATAAAATCGCTGATTAAAGAGGCGGAAGATGTGGGAGGTCACTGAGTATGTAAGTATTGTTTTCACACTAAGGAGAAATATTTACGTATAAAACATAACTTCCTGCTCTACATTTATCATAGAGTTATTGGTGTTATGGGTGTACTAATAGTTGGGTTTTAAACATAATAGATGTAATAGTTAGGCAATCGTCTTTTGTGATAAGACTCGTCACAATACGTTATTAGAAAAATACTATTAAAATCTACGAAAAAAATGAAATAAAACTAGGAATTCAGTGCAAATTGAGCTTAGCAAGCAGGACTCCTACTTGATAAGTCATCTTACTAAGGTAGCGCGCTGAGGTAAGGCTGCGCGCTCGTGAAACTGTTTTTCGGTGATTATTGCTCAATGGTACATCGGACATGAACCATCTCGCTTCAAAACACTCCTCAGTATCCGCACTATCACCGTGGTAAATTTGGTCAAAATCGCGAGAGTGGTTACGGAGGAGTTCAGCCACCAACAATATGGTGCGTATAAGAGCGCTTGTCAATTCAAAATAATACACTTTAGACATGATCTGAACATGAAAGCTTCAATCGGAATAATATTAATGTTGGGGTAAAATGCATTTTCATTCCGTTTAGATTAATAACGTCGCCCTGAAACTGCAATCTCATCAGCACACGTCCTTGAGCCAGCGTTAGAAGTGTACAAATCTTACAGAGGATTTTGGAATGTGGTCGCAACATTAATATATATTTGCGCTATTGCTGTGAACAAAATTGTAACTTCATTAACGATGAAATATCAAAAATGAAATGTTTTACTGTTATTTGAGTTAAGATCTTATTCTTACCGCGTATCGAATGAGTACCGAATCCGAGTCGCGTAATATTTTTGAATGACAATAGTGAAAAGTTGGGTTGCGCGCGGCGGTTAATTGAATAAGGCTGGAACAGGCTCCGGCGGGGAAGCGGTCCTTTTCGCGGATGTCTCAAAGGGAGCGGAAGTAAGTAAATTATTCTGTCTCCGAAGTCTGTGTGGCGTGGCGCGGCGCGGCGTGGCGTCACGCGGGCGGTGACGTTACTTACAATAGATTTATTAGTCGTTTGTCAAACGACCTCAAAGGGGCGTTTGCATAATGTACCTAGCACTTGCAGGGAACGCTTATTTGTTTAAGGAAATGGCTGAACGTCTTTGTTTATAAGAGAAATCTCGTACAAACTAAACGTGAACAAGCAACGTGAATGATTCCAAACGCAGAGATATAGAAGTGGTTCGGGAGAACACACACACTTAAGTTGATATAGTAAACATAAAAACATAACATAACATAACATAAACTCACGCCTATATCCCCGAAGGGGTAGGCAGATGCTAGCAGCCACATTTCGCCAGTTTATGGTTAGGTCCCAATGTAATAGGTGGCGAGCCTATTGCCATTAACCGGGCACTTATAAACCTGCGATAAATACACACATAACTTCGAAAAACATCGAAAAGTAATTGGTGTGTGCCATGGTAATCCCTGGTATCGAACCTGCGACCTCGTCTCAGCAGTCCTTTACCCATACCACTAGGCTACCGCGGTTTTTTTTATATAGTACAGGAATTTCAAATCGGGTCACCGATAGTGTCATGTGTGGTTAAGTGAACGTATACTTGCGTCACCGAGGAGTAACTACAACGCTACACGTGACAGTCATAGCAGTTACGAACAGAAAGTGCGGGAGATATTTTTTGCACAGTACGTTGACAAGAAATAGAAGAGAAGAGTCAAATGTAGAGGAACAGAACAATATTACGGAGAGAGAAATAGGAGAGTACAGACAGAGACACAGTGACGAAGGCCGGTGCTAGGTCTGCGGGCGGGGGGTGAAGCACATCCCTTTAATTTTACTTCAAACCGTCCGTGAAATTAGGAACTCGCAGTGAGTAATCTTGAAGATTGCAATAAAAAAATTTAAGGCGAAATGGGTCACCCAAGTAATTATATACTTAACTAGCTATGCCCGCGGCTTTGCACGCGCGGAGTTCGGTTATTTCTTTTTGGTCATATCTCTAATAAACCAATTGCAATTAAACATACAGCAGCAAAATTTTGTTTTCAGTATCACATAACAACATAACTTAACGCCTGTATCCCCGAAGGGGTAGGCAGAGGTGTATTACACCCACGTTTCGCCAGTTATGTTTTTAGGTACCAATGTAATAGGGGGCGAGCCTATTGCCATCTACCGGGCACATTACTAAGCGAGCGATAATCAACATTTTTAATACACACATAACTTCGAAAAGTCAGAGGTGTGTGCCCGGGGCGACTGGGGATCGAACTCGAGACCTCGTCTCGGCAGTCTGTTACGTACACCACTGGGCTATCAGTATCATTCATTTACAATAACCGAAGTTTTTTTTTAATATCTCCAATGTACAGACAAAACTAATTTACAACTTTATCGTAGTATAGAAGATAGATGCGCTATCACAAATTGTTTACTTGAGTGGGATCTATACATGATGGGTATTAATGAGTAACGGCAGCTGTTGTAGCCAGCGTTTCCTCTAGGGAACATACTCGCATATACCCGCAGAACTTCAACCTTCTAGTTTGAAGTGTAAGTTATCTTAAAGTACCCGAACTATGCTGAACTGTTGGTGTTACTATTTACGCGGAATGAGTGAACGCACTGAACGAACCTACGAACTGAACCTTCAAACGCACTACTCAATTTAACTCAAATTCACAAAATTCAGACACGGCACAATGGCGTACTACTTAAAGTTCTGGATAAATCATTTGTACAAAATGCTAAAAAATGATGAAAAATGCGTCTAAAATAGTTAAAACATCTAAAGCCGATAATCTACAAGCCGGACTAGGCGTTATTAATGCCTGACTATGCTAATTTGTCATATTTTACCAATAAACACATCGTATAAAAACTAGAATCAGTTTTTCACGTGGTTTACTCTCTAGTACCAAAGAAAATCTCATAAAACTTACGACAGTCTGTGGATATTAGTGCTAGTACAAATAATAAATCATGTAATATTTTTATATTCCTGAAGTTTTCTTATGACTTGGCCTCGGTCATTCAGTCTTTGTCTTGCACTTGTCGATATTTGTTCTTTGGCATTCTCGTAATATTACTTTCTTCAAAACATCCACTAATAAATTTATAAGAAATATAATATTTTTGATAACAACCTAAACACTTTGAATTATTTTAACTGAATGAGAAATATGTTATTTTTCATAATGAATTTACTTTGACTTATGTCCTCACAGATAATGAAAAGAAAACACCTCACTAATTTCGTGTTTGGTCTCGAGTCACGAAAAGTTTACTTACCTTGTTTAATCTGTGATCTTTTTGCAGAGTGTAAGACCCTACTTAATTGACCAGTTCGGCACTAATAACGAGTATGTACCCTCCACACTGTTCTTCCCTTTTTTTTGCGTTCTTTTTGAGCAATTTTTGCCAATTAGTGATTAGGTTATACTGTTTCTTTGCAATGTAACTATAGCCTGAATATACACCGAAACCCTGTCTGGTAACTGGTGGCTCTTCAGAGTTATGCGAAAGAAAATATCTACAAAACATCACCCCAGGCAAGGCGGGCTTCTATCTGATACAGACCGCCGTTCGGCAAACTATGACCATGACCGGTGAAGGAACTAAACTGGCTTCGCGAGAAAAAAATCTTTTATAAAAAATTACCCTATGGTGTTGGGCTGGACAGACGATTACTTTAACAACAGGGAGGGCACGAGGACTCGATTTCCACCATAAAAGAAGGGTCGCTGGTGGTAGTAGTCAAGACCAGCCAGTCTCCGGGTATAGGTCCGATATCAGGGACACCGTGCAGTTTTAATCGGTTTTACTTCGACGTGCTCCGTCGTGTCCACAGCGTGGTAGCTCCACCGGAAGGAGTACACGCGGAACAAAGGTGGAGTAAAACGTGTCAGGACTTTTTAATAATAATATAATTTAAGTAGATAGGTGTATGGCACCTATGCGTATTAATAAAATGCCCTCTTTCCTCAGAATGACACATACATGGAAGAGCGACGACTTGTGCGAGTTTATTGTGGCAAATAAACGAAACAAATCTCGGCCTTATTATGTAAATATATGATTCAGCGTTTGTAATGTCGGATGTTAGCGGAACAGCGAACGGTTCAGTGCGTAAACGTCGCGCATAATCTGCAGATAACGCGATCTGCGGTTCCACACAACGTCCGCAGATGGTTGGGAGACGAGCGCACACAGCGACGTACTCACGCACACTAATACATATATAATAACAAGAATTTCTATGACGGATATACGTATATATAGACTCTCGACGGTATACCAAAATTGCTTGATGAAAACCATGATTTTAGCGCAGATCCCGTGGTTTAACCCAGGGGTATATCAACGCCCAAGTTTATCCAACTATATTCTTTCGATCCCAAGGCATCCATAACAAAAGTCAATTCTGCTGAGTGCAATTCTTAATTCAAAACCTGTTATATCTACCTTAATAAAGATTAGAAGATTTTAGATAAGGTAATTTAAGTTTTATTCCTTGCGCTAGAAAGAAAGGATTATATTGGTGTACGAGAGGATCGTGCCTCCGACCCCCGGAGGCCCCTCACTAACTCAACAAGGTACAGTCAACGACAAAAGTTGGTTAACACCAAAATATTTTCAAACCATTTTCTACATAATAATTATATAAACTAAATAATAGGATATTCAAGTAGTTTTATAATATCCAGACGACAAATAGATAAATAAATACGATATTCTACACAGAGATCCAGACCCAAAGTAAGCATAGTTTAACTAACTTGTGTTATGGGTTCCAGAATGCGGATAAACATACACTAACTAACATACACTAAGTAACAAAACTATACTTTTTTTTGTAAATACATACATATCATACATAGTAACACACAGACCAATGCAAATAGACATATTTATGCATACAAATATGTGCACTGAGCGGGAATCGAACCCGCGCCCCCTGTCGTAGCAGTCGAATGCACTACAGCTACAAGTTTATTAAATTCATATTTTGTTTATTATTTTATGGAAGGGTTAAGAGCTAAGGTCATTAACAGATTAGAATTTGTCAAGCGACTTCTGTCGTTGACTGTACATCTTTTCAAACGGAAACTTTTCCGAATTTATTAGTTTTCGATTCGGTTAAGTGTAAGTGAATAAATTAACTTTTAATGAGTCACTTCACTCTGTGCGAGCGCAGGTCCTCTCAGCTTTGTGCCCGATCAGAGGAGTTTATTAAGAAAAGCAATTTATTTTAAGTCGGTAAGGAAATTTATTTCTTAGACAGTCCTTCAAGGTAAAATTTAACCCAATCAGTGAGATAATCATTCCTTTCACTGGCCCGGCTGCTCTGTACTGAGCCGAATGAACTACGTAGCCCTTTTTATTGACTGCGCGTTATTATATCTTTAAATGAACTACTAGGGTAGCAAACAATATGATAACGATGAACTATGGAATACTTTTACCACTGCAATGGCACGAAATACCTTCCCAATTGACGCCCAATAGTTTATTCTCTACATATATTATAATAAAATCGTAACGAGGTGAAACTTGTACATTGAATATTTTTCCAAAAAATTAATTGACGTGTGTTCTAAAAGCGATACCGGTGTCGAAAATTTTTAGAATTTTTGTCTGTTTGGACAGAGTGGATCTCGAAGGTAATAATAATGTATTTAAAAATATCTTAATATATATATTTCTTGTGTGCGTGTGTATGTCACTGAACTCCTCCTAGACGGCTGGACCGATTTTGATGATTTTTTTTGTGTGAGTTCAAGGGGATTCGAGGATAGTTTAGATTCACAATTTGGAAGTCCACGCAGACGGAGTCGCGGGTACAGCTAGTAATTTATATAAATACCACTCAGTTGGCAGACAAGCTCACGGCCCACCTGATGGGAAGCGGTTACCGTGGCCTATGGACGTGTGCAACACCAGGGGCGTTGCACTCGCGCTGCCGACCCTGTAAAAACCTTCTAATGCCCTTCTTGAAGAACCCCATATTGTAGTCGCTTGGGGAAACCAAACCAAATCTAATGAAGGAAATAATAATAATAATATTTGTTTTTTTTTATATAGAATGTATTTAAAATTATAATTTATATGTATTTTAAATTTAATAAAGGAAATACTAATATGATTATATAATTTTTGAAGTTTTCGTATACATTCGCTAAGGTGTAATGATGATTGTTGAAGGTGCCGGAAATATCTAAGCCATCTGGGAGTTTTCGACGAAATCGGTGCCTAAACCTTTTGAGATATAACAAAATGATGTATGGTGGAATTGTGTATCTTATATAGGTTGTGGTGGTAGGGTAGGGTCCCATGGGTAGCGGGAATCGGATCGGAAATCTACGCAGGTGAAGCCGCGGGCACCACCTAGTACTATTATAAAATTGTAAATTAGTTTTGTCAGTACATTGGAAATATTTGAATAAATGCTTGGGTTATGTTATTTATAACGATACTGAATATATCTGATCTGTTTATCTGTTTATTTAAACATAACATACATAACATAAACTCACGCCTATATCCCCGAAGGGGTAGGCAGAGGTGCTAGCACCCACATTTCGCCAGTTTATGTTTAGGTCCCAATGTAATAGGTGGCGAGCCTATTGCCATTAACCGGGCACTTATAAGCCTGCGATAAATACACACATAACTTCCAAAAGCATCGAAAAGTCATTGGTGTGTGCCATAGTAAGACCTGGGATCGAACCCGAGACCTCGTCTCAGCAGTCCATTACCCATACCACTAGGCTACCGCGGCTGTTTATTTGCGATGGGCGTAAAAACCACAGAACGGAATTATTAGAAATTATTTGCCCCCTTAGGAGTGAAAAATTTTGTAACACGCCGATATACGTGTACGTTTAATTCTAACTAGAAGCAGTTATATGATGTTTCCTCAGTAGTAAAATTTCAAAATAAACGCTGATACACGTAGACATTTATTTCTAAAAAGAAGCGGCCAAGTGCGAGTCGGACTCGCCCATTAAGAGTTCCGTAGCAGCAAGTAACATAATAATGTTATTTTTTGTAATTTTTATATTTGAGTTGATTGAATGAAAGGTAAATTGCGGTTTACGATTAATGACGTTTTAAAAAAAACTACTTACTAGATCTCGTTTAAACCAATTTTCGTTGGCGAAACGTGGGTGCTAGCACCTCTGCCTACCACTTCGGGGATATAGGCGTGAGTTTATGTTATGTTATACATGGTAATGTATATCATATATTTTTTTTAGTTTTATCGTTCTTTTATTTTAAAAGTTACAGAAGTGACTATCGCGCAAACTATTCAGTTTAGAAAAAAAATGATATTAGAAACCTCAATATCATTTTTGAAGACCTATCTATAGATACCACCACGTATGGGTTTGATGAAAAAAAAATTTTTGAGTTTCAGTTCCATGTATGGGGACCAACAAAATTTATTGTTTTTTTTTCTATCTTTGTGTGAAAATCTTAATGCGGTTCACAGAATACATCTACTTACCAAGTTTCAACAGCATATTTTTTATAGTTTCGGAAAAAAGTGGCTGTGACATACGGACGGACAGACAGACAGACATGACGAATCTATAAGGGTTCCGTTTTTTGCCATTTGGCAACGGAACCCTAAAAAGTCCGTCATTATCAAAGTATAAGAAGCTCGAAATTTTATATAGTTCCCACTATATAAAATGTCGAGCTTCTTACTTTGATAATGACGGACTTTCGATACAACCATTATCGTTTATCTTACACCCTCAGTAGCAAAATGTTTTAAAACTATGAGTATTCATTTATTTCTGCTAAGACGTCCTTGTATGAAATTATGCTTCTATCTCTTAAAGTAACCAACTTGCCATATAATCTTTCAACCCTTATTTCACCCTCTTAAGGCTGCAGTTTTGAAGAACACTGATATACATGTGCATTTCTTTCTTACTGACAGCAGTAGTAGGAAACTTCGTGCTACTAACTTTGAAAATGACGGACTTACAAACAGACGTTCACTTATTTTGCCACCTTAGAAGTAAAATTTCCTAAAATCCTTTCTAAGTGGATGCCTACAACATAAAAAGCATCTACTGCGAAAATTTCAATTTTGTAGGTCCAGCGGCCTAGGCTCTGCGTTGATGTATCAGTGGGACAAGTTATTTATATGTATAGATAGAAGAAGAGAGATACAAGAAGCAAAAAGTATATGCCGGGATGATAGCGAGTGGAAACCTGTGGACTGTGCCTACCCTTTTGCGAAAGAGGTGGCTGTATACGGTGTAATATGGAGCCTCAGTTCTACAGGTTCTACTAAGTTTGCGCTACGCCGTAGCACTTTAATTCACTGTTCGTAGACTCCACGTCCCGCAGCCGCAGCAAGGAGATTAAACTTATTTCGTCGTCTATTACTTAAATGTGGGTTTTTGTAAAACATTATAAAAAAAGTATTCATTCAATAGAAAAGCTACAATTAAAAAAGAAGAGAAACTCCTAGGATCTAGGTATTCAAATAGCATACTAATTTTTTTTTTTTTTTTACGTGCGGAAATCCCTTCGGATACCCCCCCGCTGGCCAGCGGGGGTGGTTATGTCGTGTCTCGACTAAAACCGCACGGTGTCCTCCCCAAGTGTCCGTTGCCGGGCACCCCGGGTAAGCCCTCGGAAGGATAACCCCAGGGTTGCCGGCGGACTTTGGCCGCCACCGCGGCCTCGCCTGGTGGGGTCGGGTTTTATCCCGCTTCGGTGAGTTGGCAGGCGTGTGTAGGGCACACACGACACGCCTCCGCCACGGCCTGCTTCTGTAAGGACGGCGAGTCGGCCAACTGCCGTCCTCAGGCCCCGATCATGGAGGTCGGTAGTCCCGGGCGTAGATGAGACTGCGAAACTCGGGGGGCAGGGTTCTTTCCCGCTCCCTCTCCGCCGTCTCTTTTATCATACTAATTACTAAAAATTTTCATTGAATTTATATAGACCTTATTTTAAGTAGCTTATTAAGCCATGTCCAAATATTTGCTGTTAAAGTTCTTTTACACAGTGCAAATATATTGTCTTAATTTGAACGTAGAATTGGTTAATGTTGCGATTGACCTGAAGAATGGGGGCGACGCTCCATATCTTGGACGCGGCGGCCGGAGACTGCCCATGAGGGCTGATTTATGTTGTAGGAAGACAGCCGCTGATAACACGGCCTGTCGAACATCCTTTCATTCGACACTCACGATACTTTATCGTCCTTGTAGGATGCCTCGCGGTATTTATGGCAACAGACAAAATTTGTACATGTATTACTTTACTATTACTTTACGAAACAAATATTACAAATCAAAATTCCAAAATATTCCCTAATGGTCTCCCTAAATAATCCCTATTGGACATAGTGTAGAGCATTCAGTTGGTGATTAGTGCAACCTGTACAAAATGTACTTAGTTTTAATTAAATTTTGTACAAGACAGTTACACTAAGACCACACGGTCACTTTATTTAGATTCAATATTGAATATTGGATCTTCTGGTGGCGCTCTGACAACCATTTACAACTTCAATATGGTTGCGGATACTTTTGATAATGTCGTTGCAGTAAAAATAGACACAAAATGCTCTTTACCATACCTTTTTCAAGGAAGCAAAGGAAGGTATCTTGGGTTTTCCATCACTTAAATGTAATGTAATGTGTGTCCTGTGAGTTTTTTACAATCACTTAAGTATCCGTGAGACCACTGCATCTTTTAATTTAAATGTCAATAATGTAGAAATTTAATTTAACTACAAGGGTAACGTTTTAAAGTCGTCGGTACTTGCTGTACTTTTTGATAAGAAAACACACAATTATAACACAATGGCGGCAGTCTTATCAACGCCCAAACGAAACAACGTATAAAATAATGTATTTATGTATGTTGTGTGCCTATTATGTACCCAACAACTGAGTTTTCCAAATTAATGTGGGTCTGAAATGAAAGAAAATATAATCACGTCGGTTTGGTAAGCAAAGTGTAATACAAAGTCATATTTATTTTAAACTTTTCAAGTTACATAATATCAAAATAACGTGTTTTATTTTTAGGTGTTACAACCGGAACAGTCGAGGCAGTTTGATCCTTACTTTCATACGTACGAACCGCTTTAGCAATGCGTTCATTATGCGTACTGCCGTGGAGTGGAATGCCCTGCCTGAGTCTGTCTGTCTGAGGGTAAGTGTGCTCCATTGACGACCACATCACCACTTACCAACAGGAGAGATAGTGGTCAAACGCGAGCCTATTGACTGTAAAAAAGTAAAAATATGTTTCACTCTGACTATATATTCCTATATCATTAACATGGATACACTGAGATCATTTTAGATCCTCACGAAATTCATTTGTCAGCTCTTGAACTAATTAACCAGCACTAAAGGCCGCTAATGAAATCTAAACTACATTAAATATATATTCCAGTGAGTACTCTGTAATCAATTTAAATCAATTTGGATCCAGTCTTATGGAGAATGATTTCCGCGACAGCTGTAACTCTTTCTAATGTGACGTAACAGACTTTATAAAGATAAAATATGTCACCCTCGTTAAATAGCTGTCATGAAACTTTTTACGACACTTCTCTTAGGGGTAACAGTCTACATGTGATTATATACGTCAAGATATTTTTATTCTGAAGACTATGAAGACATCATTTCATCTGTCATGTCATTAAACTTTTTGACGTGTTCTTTTTTCAATACAACATTAATTTTATCAGTGTATGTTTAATAACGTTAGCTTATTGTCTCTGCCTGCCTCAAAGGGAAGAGCGTGAGTATATTTATGTATAAATCACACAAACAAAGGGGCGTGAGGTAAACACCTATTGATTACGCAATCAAAAACAAGCGGGATTTTATGAGTATAACGTGTGTTGACGTGCGACAAGTCCGCAGTTAATTAGTTCAGCTTGTAATTGGATGTGATCCAATATGCTTTTTCAATTAATTCCGTCACAATGAAGTGATTGTAATCGAATTGTTGATGGTGGCGCGTACAACGCGACGCGACGTGGCGGTGAACCCTTGTCTGCTTTGATCGATCAATTGTATATTTGAACTGAACTAAACTTTTCGTGAATGACAGCTTGTGGGGGACGTCGCGTTGTCAGTGCGGGGAACAACAAAATCCTACTCTCTTCAGTTTCCTAACCTTTTCTTAGCTTAGGTTGTTAACACTACAATCTCATCAATTGCAATCACTACATTCTTATATGTATTAGTGCAGAATTATATCTTATATGACCAATGTCTGTCTCACAATTTTACTTGCACATGTACTGTAGTCAACTCAAATTTTCAGAATATATTAATCAAACTTCAATTTAATAATTTGCATTAATAATAAAACAAATATTCATAGATATGAACTAAAACCCCGCCAAGCTCAAATCTCATGCACTCACGCACTGCGAGTGCTACAAATCGTTACTTATCCTCCTGTTTCACACCACTCAGGTCAAAAACGTGTACTGTACAGCCGATTGCTCTAAGTTATAGACGCTTTACGTTCTCACTTAGTCATCACTAATAACCTAGAAAATCTGCTATTGTTTTTAAGTACAGAATTTGAATCACAACAGAACCATTTATTTGCTGATTGACGCTGCTTGATCACAAGTCAAAGTCAAAGTCAAAAACCATTTATTCTGTATAGACCATTAGTACGGCACTTACAAAACGTCATAAAAAAAATCTAATGTTTGGCAAATGGACCACCGGTTAAAACGCGGCCCTGTCCTGAGAAGACTCCGGCAAGAAACTCAGCGGGCTATTTTTTTTTTGGTCTATTTACAAACATATTTACTTAACCTAAGTACAATATTTCATTTGAGTAGCATAGAGAAAGAGCAAACAGTTCATATCCAAGCTTGTTTCTCGTCTAAATAGTCTTGAATTTTATAGTAGCCTTTTTGGCAGAGTTTACTTTTAATTTGGCTTTTAAATTTATGAAGAGGTAGATTCTTCATTTCACTAGGAAGCTTGTTGTAGAAGCGTATACAGTTACCCTGAAAGGAATTATTAATCTTGTGGAGTCGACTATTACAAACCACAAGATTGTTTTTATGTCTAGTATTTACGTTATGTATATCACAAAGCCAAGTAAATGTCTACGACCTCGCTTCGCTCGTTCAACATAGTGTGTGTGTGCTGGGCTAATTAAGGATACGTGAATCATTTTCACAATTTGTCAGTCTGAAAGCTTCTTTAGCCCAACACTATGCATGTGCTGGACTAAAGCAGCATTAGGAAATACGCAGATGACAAATTTGCCAAGCTAAGCTGTGTTCCTGCAGAGAGTTCCCTAGTAGAAAACGCTTTGCTTAACTCGGGTATTAAACCAAGGACCACAAGTACTACAGTAGCAATCGCTACCACAGACCTATCCAGGTAGCCTGCGTGATTTATTGCACTCCTATTAACGTTTTCTCTGCACTTCCAGAGCGATTACATAATATAATGTCAAGCTAAAGATTACATAAACGATTTCCACCAAGTCCACTAGCACGATTAACAAGGGTTTTCATCTCGGGGCGTCCCCCCGTCCCCCCGCCGCACTCGCACTCTCGCGAACATCCGATCTGTGATTGCGCAGAGTTAGCTGTATGACGAGTGTTAAATGAAGCGAACGTATCAGTATTTATTTATTGATTCTATAGATTCTGAAGTCATCTCGGACCCAATTTAGGAACAAGTCGTAAGCTTTACATTCGATTAATTGGCACAAATATTATGATAAGTTGAGGCAATGGGGGTTATCTCAACACGAGTGAGTTTGCTGAAACGCTGAAGTACAACCCTCTGGCGTGGCGGTAAAGCAATCGATTGTTACGTCGGGTACGATTCCTGCTCAATGGAAATATTTGTATCCTTTCGCATTCAGGAGATCCTCCCTCGCATACCTCTGGTGTTCTTAGCTTTCATAGGCGTTGATAACCGCTTACCACCTTTACTACCTTACAAAAAGAACAACAAGGTTTGAAACCGGCTTCGATGCGAGTCGCACAGGTGGATATTGTATTCACACGTTTAATACGTCCATTGTGCGCCAAATAGTTTCCATTCGCAGCGCTTCAGCTATTGTGCCCTATTCACGAGAATTTAAACGGCGCCGTAACAATGAAAACTATATTGTTCTAAACTCAGTGCCACAGAATTATTTCACTACCAACCAACAATTATTTAGTTTTGATAAGTGTCCGTGCTAACAGCAGTTACGTGTGCTTTACGTCCTGAATAAAATAATATCGAATATTGTGGGACAAAGTACACATCTAGACCCAAACTAAGCAGTGCTTATCATATGGGTTCTAGAATGCGTATAAACATACCTAAGTACTTTTTTTTGTAAATAAATACAAATTAATAAACAATAATAATAAATATTCTACGACATTCTACACAGCGCTTTCTAGACCCAAAGTAAGCATAGTTTAACTAGCTTGTGTTATGGTTTCCAGAATGCGGATAAACATATTTATATACTTTTGTTGTAAATACATACATATTATACATAGATGACCGCGGTAGCCTAGTGGTATGGGTAATGGACTGCTGAGACGATGTCTCAGGTTCGATCCCAGGTTTTACCATGGCACAGACCAATGACTTTCCGATGCTTTTCGAAGTTATGTGTGTATTTATCGCAGGTTTATAAGTGCCCGGTTAATGGCAATAGGCTCGCCACCTATTACATTGGGACCTAAACATAAACTGGCGAAACGTGGGTGCTAGCACCTCTGCCTACCCCTTCGGGGATATAGGCGTGAGTTTATGTTATGTTATGTTATTATACATAGAAACACCCAGACCAATGCAAATATACATATTCATGCATACAAACATTTGCACTGAGCGGGAATCGAACCCGCGCCCCCTATCGCCCCGCTATCGCCGTATCAAGAGTATGAGTATTGATATAAACTAAATACAGTAGTGTGGTTGCGGTCGTGAACGTGTCGAAAATGAACTGACGTCATTGTTTGGGTCGAATGCACTACCGCTACGCCACAGAGGCCGTCATATTATACATAGAAACACCCAGACCTGTGCAAATATGTACCGGAATCGAACCCGCGACCTCTGGCTTAACAGTCGAAAGCACTACCGCTACGCCACAGAGTTCGTCAAAAGTCTTGGTGCTTTGTAGTATATATTTGTGTGTATCGTAGAATATAATATGTTTTTTTGTAAAACAGGATTATGCTTCAACAGGAATAAGAGGCAGACACGATGCCATTTGACACCCTCGCCTTGCAGAACGACAAATAACAGGCCATCTTCAACACAAACAATGACGACAGTTCATTTCCGACACGTTCACGACCGAAACCGCACTACTGTATTTAGCTTATATCAATACTCATTATCTTGACACGGCGATAGCTCAGTGGTGTACGTAACTGACTGCCGAGACGAGGTCTCGAGTTCGATCCCAAGTCGCCGCAGGCACACACGTCTGACTTTTCGTAGCAATGTTTATTATCGGTCGCTTAATAATGTGCCGGTAGATGGCAATATTCTAGCCCCCTTTTACATTGGGACCTAAACATAACTGGCGAATCGTGGGTGTGTAATACACCTCTGCTTATCCCTTCCGGGATACAGGTTTGAAGTTATGTTATGTTATACCTTCTCTTGATAAATATTAAGGATCGAAAATATTTTCATATGTTTAAGTCACCAGTATAAGTACCGTTCTAGTTATAGCATGCTGTACCTAGAACGGTAAATCCGATCAAACATAACATAACGTAACTTCACGGCTGTATCCCCGAAGGGATAGGCAGAGGTGTATTAAATACGACCAAACGGCACATCATATCCCTGGAGATGAGATCCGATTCTCAGCACTCCATGGATTCACCGTGCGGTCGCCGGGTCCATAGCGTGGTACAGAGAGGAACACCATGACGGCGACTGGGACTTGCGACCCAGATGTAGGTTTAGGGTGGCCACCTTGTGATGCATCAGCGCTCACCTCCACCGTCAGTAGTGTTCCCCCCCCTACCTATCCAAATTTGGTACGATCCTAACAATGCCGCTTTTGATATACGTTTTAATAAAGAGCTTACTGAAGCTCTTGGCAATCCGAGGTCTTTAAGTAAGTTGTACAGGGATTTAGCTGGAATTCCCCTGGCTCCTACTTCTACGGCATAGAGTTTAACCACGTAGCCGTTTTTGGTTAACTCGTTAGTCAAATCAAAGTATTTGTTTGTCTTTATAGCGTGGTCTTTAGGTATATTAGTTTCCCACGGTACTGTGAGTTCTACAAGCACTGCACGCTTATGCGATCGTGAAAAAAGGAATATATCAGGTCTGGATGATGAGGCACAGACATCCTCCGGTATCCTATAGTGCTTCTCATACGTGTCTACGAGTATTGTCCAGTCAACGGCAGCTATCAAAATTGAATATGGCTTTTGAGGTGATTTCTTTGAGCAGCCTTCCTTTACAAACGCAATGTCATTTCTTTGGTTTGTGGTTAATCCTTTTTTCGCTCTAGCTACCGCCAAACTTACAGCCTCACGTATGATTTCTAATTCCTTATCATGACGGCGCGAATAATGACCCCGGTCTAATAGCGTTTTACAACCCACTAATAGGTGCCTAGCCGTACCAGTTGCTTCACCACATGAGTTACATGTTTTATCTGTGGCTTTTCCCCATCTGACCAGATTGCTTTGGTCGGGAAGGGTCAACTGGAATGCATTTAGGTAAAATTTAAGTAAGGCCGGTGACCAGTCGTATATTATGGTACGCCATTTTAAGGCTATGGGAATACAAAATTCACCTAGGGTCAACCATTCGTTTTGCATTTCTAGGTTCATTGCGTGCACCTTGTAGGTGTTGTTTTCGTCTGCTTGAAGAAAAGATTTTGCTATTTCTTTATCTGTTTGTCTCTGAATATTACCTAGACCTACTCTACCAGTCTGCGAGCCTATCATGAATCTTTTATGGAACTGGAGGCGTGATTCGAGCTCCGATGCATTTTTATCTTTTGGAAGGACTTTTACTATTTCGTCTTTAGATTCCGATAAGACGTGCATTTTAGTTACTCTTAGGTGTTTATAGAGTTCTGATGGCTTCTTAAGCGTCATTCCAAAATTATTCGCGGTTCTATATAGTGCCGACGGGTCGGCCGACTGAGCTAGCCCTAGCCACGACTTCAGTGTCTTCGTGACACTCGCATCTAGTTTTTTGAGGAGGCTCTGGTTTATATCATATATAAGAAACGGCCAGTTAAGACGCGAGGTTAAATAATTGTCATAGATCCAAGCTTTTTTAACATTACTTATTGGTTGTTGGTCTACCTTTTTTAAATCGATAATGAAACTATCAATTAATTCGTCCAAAGCTGGAGTGCAACCTCTGTTGTCAATCTTTCTTCCGAGGAATTTAAAAGGCACGGTTTCAGATATAGTTGAAACGTTTTCCCCGCCTATACTAAGCCCTGGGTCATATGAAGTATACCTGGTACCCCGCCTACCCAGACATAGACAGTAGCATTTGCTAGGTTTTGCTCTCATTCCATCTGTCCATGTACAGAAATCGTCTACTCTACGCAGTAGGTCCTGGCACTGCATTGGGTTACGAGTCAGTATTGCCAAATCGTCCGCGAATGCGAGGATAGACTCCGTATATTTACCGTTTAGCTTAAACCGATAGCCCCACTTCTTGTCGTGTGTGGAAATGTTGTCTATTAAAATATTTATTACTATATTGAAAGCTATAGGTGATAAACAGCAACCTTGGAACAAACCCACATTATAATTTAAAGGTTGGTATTAATCACAAACTTTAATTTACCATAATAAGAGGATATTATTTCCCAAATGATGGACGGAAAGTGATACCATTTTAATGCAAACAACATTAGCTCGTGTTGTACTGAGCCAAAAGCGTTTTCTAGGTCTATCCAACAAACTGTTATTTGCTTTTCATTTGATCTGGCATCTTTTAAACTTTCCGCCAGTAAAGAATTGTGTTCCAGACATCCTGAAATTCCGGGTAGGAACCCTTTTTGGTGGTTTGGTCTGAAATAGTTATTATTGATCATGAAATTTGTCATTTTAAATTGAAGCCATGAGAAGAAAATTTTAGAAATTGTATTGGTTAATGCTATTGGTCTAGCGTCTTTTGGACTAGTTACTATTTCTTTCTTTGGAATGAGCACAAAATTAGCCTTGCCGAAGGCCGCTGGGACTTCTTTACTCGACCAGATCCTATTGAATATGCTTAGAAGATGTTTACGTACCGATGGGCATTTTTTATAGATAATGTAAGGTATGCCATCGGGCCCTGGGGCGGTTTTTGTTGGTTTCTTTTTGATTTGGTGTTCTATTTCGTCTAAGCTAGGTGGATTACAGTCAAATGTGCAATGAGGGCCTAATGGTTTTTGCGCGTTTGGTTTACTGTATTGTTTTCCGTATTTAGGCACATCATAATTACTTTTATAGTAGCTATGGATCTGATCGTTACTTAGCAGTAGCCTATCTTGCTTTCTGTCGCTAAAAATATTCCTCGAGTACTTAAACGGGTCCTTATCGAACTCTACTTCATGTTTTGCTCTATTAAAATTATTGTTTTCATTTATTATTTGAACAGAAATTCCTTGAATTAATTTCAGTATAGACCTTAAAGCTCTGGCCAGTTGATGACTAAGTTGATTATCGCCCATAGCTTTAGCAAACCGTAGTCGTTTGATAAGGTCCCGCTTTTTCTTTCTCATTTTAATTTTGAACGCGTTTTCTCGGTTTTTTCGCGCGTAAGGTAATGATGGTGGGTAATGCTCATGTAGGTATGAGTAAATGCTAACCTGGAAAGATTCTACCTGACTGTTTAAATCCTGCTTTGTTCCGGGATGCTCTAACAGGATGGCTAAGTTTTGGTCGTGGGCTTTCCAGGTGGTCGACTTTAAAGAGGGAATGCTAAGACGGGCCTGTTTGGCGAAATGTACGTAAAATTATAGTGAATTTTGATAGGTGAATTTTGGTAGGTGGTAGAGTCAAGCAACAGTCATTTTGGCCGTTGCATGAATGGGCCGACTCGACCGGGGAAGCACCACCCTCTCACAGAATATCGACGCCAAGTAACAGTATTTGAACTGTTGCGTTCCGTTTGGTGAGTGAGAGTGCCGAAGCCCAAACAATTTTCCCATACCCTCCCAAACTCCTTTCCCATCCCCTTTCCTTTACAGGGCCGGCAGCGCGAGTGTGACGCCACTGGTGTTGCACACGTCCATAGGCCGCGGTAACCGCTTCCCATCAGGTGGGTCGTGTGCTTGTCTGCCACCTTAGTGGTATAAAAAAAAAACGTGAATTGTTTACAGATGACATGTTGGAGTGGTTTAAAATGTTGATCGCGTGTCAGCTAGGCTGAATGTTCGTGCGCTCAAACGTTTTTGCTAAACGCATCTTATTAGAAACAAACAGACGCATAATCTTTGTGCCCGTAATACATTCTCTCTTCTTCATTTTCTTCTTTTTAGGGTTCCGTAGGCAAAAGGCAAAAAACGGATCCCTTATAGATTTGTAATGTCTATCTGTCTGTCTGTCTGTCTATCCGTATGTCACAGCCACTTTTTTCCAAAACGATAAGAGCTATGCTGTTGAAACTTGGTAAGTAGATGTATTTGTGAACCACATAAAGATTTTCACACAAAAATAGAAAAAAAAACAATAAATTTTGGGGGTTCCCCACACTTAGAACTGAAACTACCTGGGTATATCTATGGATAGGTCTTCAAAAATGATATTGAGATTTCTAATATGATTTTTCTAAACTGAATAGGTAGTTTGCGCGAGAGACACTTCCAAAGTGGTAAAATGTGAGCCCCCCCCCCTGTCACTTTTAAAATAAGAGAATAATAAAACAAATATGATGTACATTACCATGTAACTTCCAACGAAAATTGGTTTGAACGAGATCTAGTAGGTAGTTTTTTTTAATTCGTCTGAAATCGTAAACCGCAATTCATTCATTCAATCAACTCAGATAAAAAAATTAAAAAACTACAAGAACTTTTATATTATGTTACTTGCTGCTACGGAACCCTTCATGGGCGAGTCCGACTCGCTCTTGGCCGGTTTTTTTCTCTTACTTCTACAGTCCACCTCTTGCTAAAGGGATCAAAGGGACGTAGAGCGCACTAGCATGGCGAGAATTGTGAGCTGATGAATATACAGGGTGGGAACGTTAAGAGTGATCAGGTAATTGTTTAGATATTTTTAAAGATAATAGGTCTTTCCTATGAAATTGCCGAAATTTTCTTACAAATTCATGAGTTCGTTATTCCTGTAATTTAATAGCTATTTTCATTATTTATATTTTGTTTGAAAGTTGATTTCAAGAGTTTACAATTCTGTATTAAATTTTGTTTTTATTGGCCGCTTGATAAATTAATTCGATCTTCAAAAACAGTACTTCCTAAAGGCTATCCATTTTGATGATAAATTTCGTATTACTTAAAAGCTGTCACCTTTCAAAAATGTAACAAAAGTTGTTGTTTGTTAGCTTAATGTGGTCTCATTCATACACAAAAAAAATTGTCATTACTAAAAAAAATGCAAGAATGTTAGACCTGAAAATTTGGTTTCCTTCAATTTCTTCAAGAAAAAGGGCATTTTCATATGTAACGACCTAATATTACAAAACTTTAAACTGATGTGAAATCTGCATCACTATAAGATTCAAACCTGAAAAAAGGTCGCCGATGTGGCAGTGCCTATGACCTCACCTGTGACCCTTTTTTTTTTTTTTTTTTTTTATCGTGCGGAAATCCCTTCGGATACCCCCCCGCGTGCCAGCGGGGGCGGTTATGTCGGGCTTGAACCGACTAAAACCGCACGCCGTCTCGGGTCTACAGACGCCGGGGTGTAAGGTTGCCCATAGAGCATATCCCTCGCACCCCGACTGACCCTGGGCCATCTCCGGTTTCGAGATGGCCCCCTCGGGTTTGGGAACCACGGTGTCCCCGTCTTGCCCCGGTTTGGGGGAGGGGCGCTAGTCGCCCCACCGTCCCGGCCTGCTTCTGCTGGGGTGACAGGTGGCCTCACCCGCCACCCCCAGGCCTGCGCTCATGGAGGACGGAGGTCGTTAAGCAACCTCCGGCGCCTGAGTTGCCTGCGACGCGCGGCGAGCAAGTTGCGGGCTCGGCGGACCGGGAGAGTTCTAAGTCTCTCCCGGGCGCGCTCCGCCACCTCCTTCGCGAGCATTACATGCTCGCAGAAGGAGGCGGCGGCGGCCCACGCGCTCGCGCTCCGCACCATTGCCGCAATCATGCTGCCGAGCGAGAGGACTCCCACCCCGATGGCTGCCACGAGGTCACGCCTCGGCGCCTCCCACGCCGGGCAGTCCGCCAGCGTGTGCAGCCCTGAGTCCTCGCTCGCGTCGCAGTGATGACACTCAGGCGTTGGCTCCTTCCTGATCCGATGCAGGTGGTCCCCGAAGCACCCCTTCCCTGAGATCACCTGCGTCAGTCGGTAGGAGAGGCTTCCGTGTCGCCTCTCCAGCCAATCCTCCATGATGGGCCTTACCGCCGCTATTGCGGCGTGCCCTGCGCTTGGTTGCCCAAGTCGTTCCTTCCACTCCACCACGATGGCCTGGCGGAGCTGGGACTGCACGGCCTCGATTTCTCGAGGCTCGGGGTTCCATCCCTGCTCCCGCGCCTCCTTTCGCCACTGGTACAGTTGCGAAAGGGCTCTCGCTTCCAGGTCCCATGGCGGAGTTCCGGCAAGGAGACTCGCCGCCTCGAAGGAGATCGTGCGGTACCCTCGGATGACCCTGATGGCCAGAACTCGCTGCGGAGCGCGCAGCATCTGCACAGTTCTGGTCCTCAGGGCCTCCGCCCATATTGGGCACCCATACAGGGCCATGGACCGCACGATCCCCGCGTAGAGTCTCCTGCA
Organism: Cybosia mesomella; assembly: GCA_946251805.1. Lineage (NCBI taxonomy): Eukaryota > Metazoa > Arthropoda > Insecta > Lepidoptera > Erebidae > Cybosia > Cybosia mesomella. The sequence goes on from OX276390.1 coordinate 228,083, forward strand.
GGAGTCATCGGGCCCCCTCATGTTGGGCAACAGCCGAGCCAGAGCAAGAGCTGTGCCCTTCAATTTGGGGGCCAGACTTCGGATGTGCTCTCCGAAGTCCCATCGGCCGTCGAGCACGAGCCCCAAATATTTCATTTGGGGCTTGATGCCGATGCGATTTCCTCCCACGATGAGACTGGATCCCTCGGGTGGCTTGCTCCGAGGCCCATGGAAGAACAGGGCCTCGGTTTTATGCAGGGCCACCTCGAGACCCAGCCGCCGGATCCGCCTAACGACTTGGGCAACCGCGGTCGTGGCCTTTCGGGTCGCTTCGCGGTACGTCGCCCCGCACGCCGTCACGAGCGTGTCGTCCGCGTAGCACGTGACGGCGGCACCGCCTACGAGCTCACCGCGAAGCACCCAGTCGTATCCGATGTTCCACAGGAGCGGCCCCAGGACCGATCCCTGTGGAACACCGCACGACATTTCACGCCGACCGAGACCGGTCACGGTTGGGTAGATGACGGCTCTCTCCGTCAAATACGCCCCGACTATGCGGCGGAGGTAGAGAGGCACTTCGTGATACACGAGCGCCTCCCTAATGCAACTCCAGGGCAAGGTGTTGAACGCGTTGGCGATGTCCAGGGACACCGCCAACATCACCTCACCCCGGGCTACTGCATCCTCCGCCAGAGCCCTCACGCGCATGATGGCATCCACGGTGGAGCGCCTCTGGCGGAAGCCATATTGGCCATCCGCCAGGTCCGGCCCCACTCTTGAGAGGTGCTCGACGAGGCGCTTCGCAATTACTCTTTCAAAGAGCTTGCACACCTCGTCGAGCAACACTATGGGCCGGTAGGCAGACGGCGAGTCCGCCGGGCGCCCCTCCTTTCGGATGAGGACCAGTTTCCCCGTCTTCCACAATTTCGGAAACTGGCCCCGCTCCAAACATGCGCTGAGAAGCCCTCTCAGTCGGGGCTCGAGAGCGTCGTCGACTAGAGCTAGGACCCACGCTCGGCCTGGAATGCCATCGGGTCCCGGGGCGGTGTGTTTGGCTTTTAGCCTTCTCACCGCCAGCTCTAGTTCTACCCAAGTGACCTCGGGCACGTCGTCGTCTTCCACGTCGGGCGCCATGCGCAACCGAGGCGGAGTCATCCGCGGTGGAACATGTTCCACCGCCCGCGCTGGGAACAGGGAGCCAACAACTCCTCCGAGCAGATCCGGCTGGAGACACCGGGTTAACGGCGGGGCCTTGGGGCGCAGCTTGCCCCTCACCATCCGGTAGGGCCGCCCCCAAGGGTCCCGCTCCAGCGTCTCCAGCAGCTCACGGAAGGCGTCCCGTTTGGAACGCCTTATCTCCGCTCGGAGGGCTCGTCTGGCCTCCCTGTATCCCTCGTACAACTCCGCCTCTCGGGCCTCCGCATCTGCGGTGCGGCGACGCCTCCTACGGAATCGGGCCCACCGGCGGTGCGTGATCACGCAGCCCCGTCTGAGCTGCGCGATCTCCGACGACCACCAGTAGACCTGACCCCTCGGATTATAGGGCGGAGCCCACCTCACCTGTGACCCTGGCTAGACAATAATTCCAACACGTGTCGCATTTAAGGTAAGTGTGAGAAAATGAGAAATTTAAAGTGCTGCGACGTTGCTGCTTTTGTTTTAGACTTTTAAATAACTTGGCAACTCTGTTTTACTTTTTAATGTTTAAAACATCATCGACCCTATTTATTTTTTAACAACGCCGCCAAGAGTACGACGAAGCAGTTACGAATAATTCGTTGCAGTTCCTCCAATGTGTTTTCTGCTAATCAAAGGAACCTTCAGAGAAGTGGAGTGGTTCATAACGTAACCTATAGAGGTTTCTATACTTTCCTGAGGAAGAGGTTGCTGCCTTTTGCCTTAATTAGATTCCTTTGCTCTATAGCAGGGGTGGCAACCTAACCTCTGTACTCTTCATGTAAATATACTTAATAATTAATAGTAATCGTTTTAAAAATATTGAAATTAAAAGTAGTCATCGTCCTCGCATTCATTGCATCAGCGGGTCAGTTGCCGGCGCGGTATCAACTCAGATCTCGTACAGTTTCCATTCTATATCATTAGGCGTTCAAATAAACCGCGTATTAAGTCCACGAGCCGTTGCTACTCGGCGCCGAGTACGTAAGTGATACCGGCCGGGTTTCACAGAACTGTGTTTGCTATCGTAAGATTTGGAAATCTTTTCCCACAATCAGCTATTAAGACTTTTTTTTTTTACATTTATGGAGCAGCCATTTGAAGCTTCATTCTTTTTCCAACATCAGTATTATCAAGTATCATTATTTGCGAAGAAAGTTGAGGAAGCCGATATTTAAGTTTCCTACATTTCATAACTGGTATGTATTAGAACCGACAACCGCTGGGGTAAACGTGATCTGTAGTGGAGACCGCGACTCGGCAAACGTAGTGTAGGACGCCCTCCGGCCAGGTGGGATGACGATCTGCGAAAGACTGCGGGCAGATGCTGGACGCGGCAAGCTGAAGACAGGGCGCTATGGCGCTCATTAGGGGAGTCCTATGTGCAGCAGTGGACATGATGATGATGTATTAAGAATGGCAATTATTTTGTACGGCTTGCGAGTCTAACTTGCACTGTTTACTTTTTTGTTACAGCAGCTGTGTAAATGCAATTAACGTCTGTGTTCTAATTACACGAACACTGTTCAACTGCGACGCATCGTTGCTGAAAAGCGTCGCTCACACGGGGCAGGCATTCTATTACGTTTGCTGGCCTGTAATCGCAATGAATGTTCACAAAGAGTTTCTTATTTTGTTACACGTTAAATGTATTAACGTTGAGAAACTGTCTCGTTACAATCATCACGTTTAATTTTAATTTCATTTACGTTTAATTAGACACTTATTTCAAATGTTACACTTGTTGTCAGAGCTTTGCTCTCTTTTAGACGACTCATGTATTTCGTTAGACCATCTTCTCCTCCCAAACAGCTGAACCGAATCTAATGAAATTTCACACAAGCAAAGATGTCAGTGATGGGAAGGACATAGGCTAGAAGATCAAAAATCAAGGAATAATCAGCGGAAAAAAAATCTCAATAAACAAAAAAGTCTCATTCACACGATTGGTATTAAATTAAGTAATTTGTTCATATACACAAGACAAAAAAAGAAAAACGAAAATCGGACTAGCCATTGAGGAAAAAAGTCCTGGTGAAATTGCTCTGCTCAATTATTGCAACAGCAGAATGAATTGCAGACCTAGCGGTTTCCGCGCTAAATCTAGTACCTTAACTGCGGCAGTTGATTTAATAACACAAATTAAAACTAATATTGACAAGAAAAACATTGCAGTAGGGATTTTTATTGATATAAAAAAAGCGTTCGATACGGTGAGTCATCAAAAAATACTAGAGAAGTTATATAACATCGGCGTTATAGGTACAGCTTACAATATGTTCGCGTCATATTTACATAACAGGTGTCAAGTAGTTAAGATAGGCAACTACATAAGTACCACACAAACACTACCTTTTGGTATAGCTCAAGGGTCAATAATTGGGCCGCTAATGTTCTTAATTTATGTTAATAATATTAACAAAATTGGATTGACAGGTCACCTCACACTTTATGCTGACGACACATGCCTTTTTTACTTCGGTGGTTGTATACAAAACATAATTACCGACGCTCAAAGGGACCTTGATATCTTAAATGAATGGCTCAAATATAATTTATTAACCATTAACGCATCTAAAACTTCTTACATGATTTTTGCAGCTAAAATTAAAAAAATACCTCAGCACCCACCTCTAACAATAAATAATATGCAACTACGCCGTTCGTACCAAGAGAAATATCTAGGGTTATTGATAGATGATAAATTGAGCTGGTAACCACATATTAACTACGTAAAATCAAAATTAACGTCCCTACTGGGAGCCATACGCAAAATAAAAAATATTATTCCAAAAAAAATAAGCACAATTATATATAACTCTTTAGCAAAGACACATATTGAATATTTAATTGAAATATGGGGCACAGCTGCCGTTACAAATTTAATTTCTTTACAAAGAACTCAAAATAAAATAATAAAAGCACTATTTCACTATCACTATCGGACTCCAACAAAGCAAATATATCACGAAACAAACTTACTAAACAAAAAACAACTATACATATACACGACCTGCATTTTAGTTAAAAAAATTACAACAAATTCGATCCAAACTAATATACAGTTATCTAAGAGGGAATCAATTCACTTGCTAAGAAACAGAGACAATATTTTCAGTTAATTTGTCAACGTACTAACTATGGTAAAAAAACGATATTATTCGATGGAGCACACACATATAATAAACTACCTAACCACATTAAAAATATTGATAATTTGAATGTGTATAAGGGTAAACTCAAAAACTATGTACAACAAAATGTAATCATTTAAAGTAGGCAGAATAGAGGAAAATATTTATTGTAAATTTCTAAATTATTGTAATCTCATTTTAAGTGAACTTTATGTTTTTATGAGAAATAAATGTCTTTAAACCTAAACCTAGCTTTTATTGTTGCGAATTATTCATCCTCACCCTCGTGAGGCGGGAGTGCGCGCGAGGCCCATGTGGCCTCTTCATAGTCGCTGCAGTGAAAACGAGTAATAATTAAATGCTTTTAGCGTTTAGAATGTCTTCGAATAATCTATTTGGTTCGGTTGAATTCTAAACGCTATAAGTGTGGCTAACACCCCTACCGCTGAAGGATCTAAAATCCTTGATGGTCCGTTCTCGTTATGATTCCGATCTATTAAATTACTTTACATAATTGATGCGCAATTATTCCTCTTGATATTCAGCGCCGCGACGGCGCGGCATTAGCTTCATTAATAATTAGCAAAGCAAACAGAACCGTCTCCAAAAACTTAAAAGCCCTTACAAAGTCCTTTGCGAAGATCACTCGCAAACTGAGGAGGACTTATACAATTGATCGTAAGAATACCTTGATCGAATTCTACGATAAATTCGGCCGGGAGAATGGTAATATTGTTGACACGAAAGTTCCAGTTAAGTACTGCCGCCAATACAAACTCACTTATGCCAGATTCGCACCAATACTTATTTTCGAGAAAAATATGCTTTGCAAAATTAGATATTACCTAACTAAACTGGAACTATGACTTTTTACCCGACTGCGCCAGCGAGGGTAAGGTTTTTTTGCGCGTATGTATGTACATATAGTGTTCTTTGATACCCTGTATAGGCCTAACGGCTGGCCGGATTTCGATGAATGAGATCTCAAATGAAAGGTATTCATCTCCTGAGTATCACAGGGGAGGTACATAATCTGGACTTTGATGCTAAAACATATCTTGTAAAAAATATTGCGACTCAAACTTAGGTACTCAAACTTAGGTGGGGTGTGTGTTGGGTATGGGGTGTGTGTTGGGTAACCTCCTCGAGTGTCGCTCCGATTCCGATCCCGCTGCAGTCCGGGGGGAACGGAATCGGAGCGGCCGGTACACCCTGGGCGGCGGTCAATGGTTTCCCCTTCACCCCTTCATAGGGTTGGCATTGATCGTCGGCCAATACCCAACGCGGCGGGAACACATCGCTCTCCGTACTCCTCTGCTTTCAGAGGAGACAGGATGAGCGATGCTGTTAGTGGTGAGATGGCCCAGGGTCAGCCGGGGTGCGAGGGATATGCTCTATGGGTAACCTTACACCCCGGCGTCTGAAGACCCGAGACGGCGTGCGGTTTTAGTCGGTGCAAGCCCGACATAACCGCCCCCGCTAGCCGGCGGGGGGGTATCCGAAGGGATTTCCGCACGATAACAAAAAAAAAAAAGGTAGGGCATCAAAATGAAGGCAATTAAACGGAGATAACAAAGATATATATATATATATAAATATTATCTCCTTTTAATTGCCTTCATTTTGATGCCCTACCTAAGTTTGAGTATAGTATATATATATACGTCATAACCAAAAAGTATAAAATAAAATAATTGATAAAAAATAAAAATCCCGACTGCCGCTGAAAATACTGAAACAAGTTTGATAGCAGGCGGGACCCATTAATTTTCTTTCCGTTTTGCTTTTGAATTGCAATTGGGTCCCGCCTGCTATCAGTCTTGTTTCAGTATTTTCAGCGGCAGTCGGATATTCTAATTTTTTTATCATATATTTTATTATATTAGTTTTAGTTCTCAAAATAGGTCAAAATATAAAAAATCAAAGTCAAAATTTTTAACTTTTTAAATTCCTCATTAAATTTAGAAACACACTGTGACGTCACTGTCTGACACGATTGTGTATGGAGTGTTTTTGGGCGGCTCGAGAAATTGAATTTTCAAAATATCTTTAAAACTATCTGTCATAAGAATATTTCACTTTAGCAGTTCATTATATAATTGTTAGATGTTAACATTACGGCAATCAAAAAAATTATTAGACAACATCCCCATTATGCTACCACAGAGAATAAATTTATACTTATTATGTTTTTTGAAGTACTTTGTAAAATACGATTCATACGATTAACAGTAAGGAATTCTATCATGCGATAGTACGAATGAGTAAAAAGAAGCAAGAAAGAAAGAAACTTTTATTTGGTGCAAGTAGGGCACATGAATTGCTTATAACTAGTACATATTCATTTAATATACATTATTGTGTGCCTAACGGTGCCATCAAATGGGTGTCCAGTTCAGCATATATTATGCTAGGATTCAAAATGAACCTTGGACCGTGCATATGAGTGAGTGTTTGGTAAGGCTGTATGTGTGAGACTATAATACCATATATGTATTAAAGATACAATAATAATAACATATAGTAATCAATCATCAATTAGCCTATTGCAGTCCACTGCCGGACATAGGCCTCTCCCATTTTACGCCATAGCACCCGATCCTCCGCCTTGCGCATCCAATAATAATATGTATTAAATATATATGTATCAATATATATTATAGAGGTATTGACAGAATACTACGAGTATATTTTTATACATAACTATTACGGTCTCTGTGGCGTACCGGTAGTGCATTCGACTGCTACGACAGGGGCGCGGGTTCGATTCCCACTCAGTGCCAAGATTTGTATGCATGAATATGTCTATTTGCATTGGTCTGGGTGTTTCTATGTATAATATGTCAGTGGTAATATGTGAGTGGTCGAGTCAAGCAACAGTCATTTTGGCTGTGGCATGAATGGGCTGACTCGACCGGGGAAGCGGTCCTCTCACAGAATATCGACGCCAAGTAAAAGTATTTGAACTGTTGCGTTCCGTTTGGTGAGTGAGAGTGCCGGAGCCCAAACTTCTTTCCCATCCCCTCCCAAACTCCTTTCCCATCCCCTTTCCTTTACAGGGTCGGCGGCACGAGTGTGACGCCACTGGTGTTGCACACGTCCATAGGCCGCGGTAACCGCTTCCCATCAGGTGGGCCGTGTGCTTGTCTGCCACCTTAGTGGTATAAAAAAAAATATGGTACTTATTTACAAATAAAAAGTATATAAGTATGTTTATCCGCATTCTGGAACCCATAACACAAGCTAGTTATGCTTATCTTGGGTCTAGAAAGCGCTGTGTAGAATATTTATTTATTTATTATTATATATATTGCTTGTACATTTAATGTTATCTGCAAAGACTAGTTATTATTGTCATTAAATGAATGAATGAATAACAACAGAAGAGAGTGAAAAGACATTAAAACGCCCAAATACTTACACCATAGAGACATAAAAATACAAGCACATCAAAAGGTACAGTTCTTTATGAAAATCAAAAATCGATACGTCAAACAGTAAATGTATGTTTTCTCTGGTAGATGTTTACTGCAAAATGTACTAAATTGCGCTGCACATTTATGGGCCACACACTCGCGATATCGACTGTCGCGTTAGCGGTCTTGCGTGGTCCTGCATCGCCTTGCAACGAAAACGCTACTCGAGGTTTGCTACCTGCTGTAGGCAAACACATAAAAAGCTATTTCGTTTAGTTTTCGTTCGGTAGGTATTTGGGCAAGACGGGGACACCGTGGTTCCCAAACCCGAGGGGGCCATCTCGAAACCGGAGATGGCCCAGGGTCAGTCGGGGTGCGAGGGATATGCTCTATGGGCAACCTTACACCCCGGCGTCTGCAGACCCAAGACGGCGTGCGGTTTTAGTCGGTTCGAGCCCGACATAACCGCCCCCGCTGGCCGGCGGGGGGGTATCCGAGGGGATTTCCGCACGAAAAAAAAAAAAAAAAAAAAAAAAGGTATTCATTGCCGTTAATGTGAAAATGTTGCCAAAAAACTTTTAGCATTCATCGGTGGTCATATTTTATTTCTTTTATCGTATGTTAACAATACAATGCGCAGACGTACACAATGTTTTATATGAATATTAACAAAAAGACGCCTGAAATATAGAAAAGTTGCGATGAAAGCCAAAAAGAGATTCATGTAACTTTTGACCTTCCCGATAGGAATCGCTCCAACGTTTAAGGGGCAAATGCTTTTCTTTAAATACTCGAATTGTTAAACAGTCAGCTACCGCTCACTGCTAATATTGTGGCAACGTTTTTCGCTAAAAAATGGCCGCTAAAGTTAGCGTTGAAGTTGATTGGGTGGCCAATCAAGGCCGTCGCTGACCGCTCCCTACTGAAAGGTTAATATATCATTTTATTAATAGTGTAGGGACATATGGCACAGGACATATGATACCAGTAACTACGTATGTGTGTGCCTAAAGGCGGTCTGGCTGGAAGTTTCAGTCGCAAACACATTAGTTAGCTAAATATCGTTCATCTAATTAAGTCTTACCTACTCACTGTCATACTGAATTTCTTAAATTCAAAATAGCGATGAACTGTAGCCCTAAAGTACCGAAACGCGACTCATGGTAGTGCGAAAGTGCGCCACATCGATACCCATAATTTCGAATGTTTTCCACCGCGAAGCACTACCGTGCTTGTGATGTGAAAGTATTCCACATCGAGTCGCGTTTCACAGGGCTACAGTTCATCGCTATTTGATGCACAAATCACAGATGAAATTTTTGAATTTACATACTCTTAGTGGTTTTCTTACATCACTGAAATCGGCAGGGTTAGGTTAGGTTAGAACTGTAACCACAACAAGCACCCGGCGGCCGCCGAGTGCCAGATAAATAACACAAATAACATTAAAAAAATAATGAAAACCCCCTTTACATTTGCAAAAAAATATGTTCTGTGGACTTTTAACGGACTGTCATACTGAATTTCGAAGTTCAAAATAGCGATGAACTGTAACCCTAAAGTACCGAAACAATGCGACTTGATGTGGAATAATTTCACACTACCGTTCTTCGCGGTGGAAAACATTCGAAATTATGGGTATCGATGTGGCGCACTTGCGCACTACCGTGAGTCGCGTTTCGGTACTTTAGGGCTACAGTTCATCGCTATTTTGAACTTCGAAATTCAGTATGACAGTCTTACCTACTTCCTTCTGATACGTACGAGGATACCTACAATAGTATAAATTTAAAAATTATACAAATATATATTATTGTGTTGGTTTCTGATGAAGCTTATAAGGGTGATGACATCTTCTCTTGCTGTCGGTGCGTGGATGTCGTACAAGTCGTTCTCTGTCTTCAAGTCGTGACTGTTGATCTATTTTTTGAACACATTATGACATAGACTTGTAAATTTGCGCGCTGCCGTATGTGGCAATATCCTCGTAAAGAAATTATTTGATTTGATTTGGTTCTGAGGAGAACACTCGATCCGGATAGCAATGATACAGATTCTACGGGTAATAAACCCATAAAACGGCACCCTTGACGATTACTTCGACGCCTAAAAAGTATGGTGGTCAAATGGAGGGTAATGATGACATCATAAGAAGACTCACGTTTTATAATAACATAACATAAACTCACGCCTATATCCCCGAAGGGGTAGGCAGAGGTGCTAGCACCCACATTTCGCCAGTTTATGTTTAGGTCCAAATGTAATAGGTGGCGAGCCTATTGCCATTAACCGGGCACTTATAAACCTGAAATAAATACACACATAACTTCGAAAAGCATCGAAAAGTCATTGTTGTGTGCCATGGTAAAACCTGGGATCGAACCCGAGACCTCGTCTCAGCAGTCCATTACCCATACCACTAGGCTACCGCGGCTTTTATAATGCAGATTGCAATTGTTGTAGGTATTGCAGAGATACCGAAATAACGTGTTCTCTTACTAATACTCCAATAATTCTGATCTCAGACGTGAGATTTATTTAATTAACTAATACATCCTTACTAAATACAGCTTATTGATTATAACGATTAATTAGTTGGATTCTGTGTTGTCTTTCATATTGAGAGGGAAGGTCCCCCTTGGAGAGGTAAGGTGGATTAATTACTCGTGGTTTTGTTTGCCGATAGCATATCGGCAGGGCTACGCGTATTAGACGTCTGGCATGATTCTTCACGAAGTAATCTGCTTAGATCACTAGCTTTATATAAATAGTAAACATTGTATTTGATTATCATCATAACCGCCTGTAACATGTCAAAGTCAAAGTCAAAAACCATTTATTCTGCATAGACCATTAATACGGAACTTACAAAACGTCATAAAAAAATAAATAATCTAATGTTTGGCAAATGGACCACCGGTTCGAAACGCGGCCCTGTCCTGAGAAGACTCCGGCAAGAAACTCAGCGGGCTGTTTTTTTTTGGTCTATTTACAAACATATTTACTTAACCTAAGTACAATATTCCATTTGAGTAGCATAGAGAGAGAGCAAACAGTTCATATCCAAGCTTGTTTATCGTCTAAATAGTCTTGAATTTTATAGTAGCCTATTTGGCAGAGTTTACTTTTAATTTGGCTTTTAAATTTATGAAGAGGTAGATTCTTCATTTCACTAGGAAGCTTGTTGTAGAAGCGTATACAGTTACCCTGAAAGGAATTACTAATCTTGTGGAGTCGACTATTACAAACCACAAGATTGTTTTTATGTCTAGTATTTACGTTATGTAATCAATTAACTTCCGATAATTCGATAGTTCTAGGAAAGTTCACAGTATTGTGAATTTAACAACAATTGGCGAATTCTTGTTGTTGATAGTCCAGTGGCGTACGTAACGGACTGCCGAGACGAGGTTTCGAGTTCGATCCCCAGTCGCCGCGGGCACACACCTCTGACATTTCGTAGTTATTTGTGTATTCAAACTGTTAATTATCGCTCGCTTAGTAATTTATTTTTATTAATATTATCAGTAGATGGCAATAGGCTCGCGGACAATTACATTATTGGGACCTAAACTGGCGAATCGTGGATGTGTAATACACTTCTGCCTACCCCTCCGGGGATGCAGGCGTGAAGTTATGAATATATGTCGTCAGTTACGTTACGTACCATTACGTACGACACCGAAAATTTACATGTCCAAACACACAAAACAAAACACTATTCTTTCATATGTAGTCAAAGTCAAAAACCATTTATTCTACGAATGTTTGGCAAACGGACCACCGGTTCGAAACGCGGCCCCGTCCTGAGAAGACTCCGACAAGAAACTCAGCGGGCTGTTTTTTTTTGGTCTATTTACAAACATGTTTACTTAACCTAATTACAATATTTCGTTTGAGTAGCATAGTGAGAGAGCAAACAGTTCATATCCAAGCTTGTTTGAATTTTATAATAGCCTTTTTGGCAGAGTTTAGTTTTAATTTGGCTTTCAAATTTATGAAGAGGTAGATTCTTCATTTCACTAGGAAGCTTGTTGTAGAAGCGTATACAGTTACCCTGAAAGGAATTACTAATCTTGTGTAGTCCATCGTTTGACTGTAAAAGCCACCAATCGAGACCAATTTAGGCGATGCAGTATACTGTTACTTAAAGTGTATGTTAAGTTTTAGGTTGTTACTTCCACGTTTGGCGCTATTACTTGAAACACGTCAACGTTACAATTAGTTTTAAGTGCCTTAGTAACTTTTAATAACGTTATGGACAGTAAGTAACTAAGTTAACGAACGCCAGTCAAGTTACGAGTTCAACTGCCCGCCCCCAACTTGCGACAACTAAGTACTATGAAGTTATAAGGTAACTTATAACTTGCAAAAAGTTGATAGACCATAGTAAGCGAAACAAAATTTAATTGTATAGCTTCTGCACCGTCGCTACATATTAACTGTGACTTCGTTCACGTGAACTCCAAGATTCAATTTGAATATTTTTCACAGGAATAATAACATTAAAAAGGATCCTCAAAATTTAATTCGTTGTTTTTGAGAGAATCCCGAATATAGAAACAGACATACATACGGGTCCAAATAAAGCCTTCTTTTTTGAAGTCGGTTTATAAGATATTTGAAATAAAATTAAAAATTTATAAGTTTCCTGTTTACTTGTACCATAAGGCATTGCATCCTGCCAAATTCCATGATTCTCGATCAGAAACAGAAAGTTTGCGAAGTACCCTATAGGTTTTGAATGTATATTTTTAGGGATTTTCTTTAGAAAAGCCCTATTGCTATCGAGTTGTCGTCGACGTCGTCGTTGCCAATTTTCTGTCACGGTTTTGGGTATGAAGGAGATGAGCTATCGCGTTGCTGTTTTCGGTAATAGATTCGTGCTGGGGTGAACCATTGCAAGATAAAAAAAAAGGCAAAAAATCGCAAAAAAGAAAAAAGAAAAAACGCAAAATCGAAAATCCCTTGTATTCGGCTGAGCTCGTCTCAGGAATTCAACTTGTTTATAATATATAAATGAATGTGTCTTTTGATTACGTTGACCAAGAAGCAATATTCGTAAGTGCTTTTAAAAGACGAGTGATCTTCATTTCATATATCTATCCGCTCCTGAGAAAAAAGCTTGACAGACAAAAAAATGGGCAAGTCATCTTGTAAGGGTTACAAATTTTATTTTAAGGTATGTAACTATAAACGAGAAAAACTACACGTACAGAAAGTTTACATAAGCGCTGGGTAAAAAATCACCCGGAGAGCCGAGCTTTCGTCGACCTCGCACAAATAATTGAACATGTCCATTTTGTCTCAGCTATCCTCTATTTGTCCGCCGTAGCTCCTGTTATGTGCCAAATGCATTTTAAAGTGTGTTAGGACGAATGATGTTAATTTTGTTTGCATTTAATGTTAGGACATTAACTTTTCGTGTATTGTGTAAAGAAGGCAGATTTAAGCATTTGCTGTATGTGGTACAAGGTACTTACCTCGCATGCTGCCAGACGTGATACTACAACCCAATAGGAGTTTAGCCAACCTGACCATTAAACCAAGAATCGAAACGTCGCTATCGGATGCCAGCATGCGTACAAAGTCATGCCACAGGAGTACTGGCCCCCTGGATCTTGCTCCTTCGAATAAATCTTACTTTTATTATGAATGTGGAAGTACGGATAGATGCATGAATGGAAGGATGGATGTTTGGTACTCAAACACGCCAGAACGGCTCATCGGACCTGTCTAATATTTGGTACAGAGACTTATTATTGTACGGAATAGCACATGGGCTACTTTCACAGGAGTAAGGACGGAAATAAGGAATTCGGGTCGGGTCGGGAAACTGGGTCAGTACCCAGTTCCAGCAACCCATAGGTCCCATAGGCTCTATATCAGTATATCAATTCGGCTCCGCCCGCTTGCGCATACTGATATCAAGCGGGCGGAGCCGAATTCCTTATTTGGTTCAAAAACATATAAAGTGTATGTAATGCTTAATAAATAATAAGAATAAATATTCTACGACATTTTTACACAGCGCTATTTAGACCCAAAGTAAGCATAGTTTAACTGACTTGTGTTGTGGGTTCTAGAATGCGGATAAACTTACTTATATACTTTTTTTTTGTAAATACATACATATTATACATAAAAATACCCAGACCAATGCAAATAGATATATTCATGCATAAAAATATTTGCACTGAGCGGGAATCGAACCCGCGCAGTCGTAGCAGTCGAATGCACTACTGCTACGCCGCAGAGGCTGTCAATATTGCTCATGAATGGATGTGCAGTGATAAGTTTACCCTGCTGATGGGGAGTGACGAGCTGACGCGGCGAAGGGCCAGATTTACACAGAAACTCGATTAAAATACTTGCAGTGCATGCGATGCATCAATCTACGACATAGCCAAAAAGTACTCAATATTTGCAGTGCGCCCGTGATGCCGCACGTCAGTAGGTACTCCCTTGACAATATTATAGTATTTTTATATTTAGGTTATTTACGCCACAATACAAATTAACGTAAGCGTTTGTTTTACGCAAGTCCAAGTTTGTTGAGGCGGCAGTAAGCGTTATGTTCGAATAACTTGAAACGAAAAAAACAAATTAAAGTGAGAGGATTGTTGCAAAGTCACAAGTTGGCGCGAACGTTCTGACGACACGACAAAAGGCCGTGAGTCGGAGAGGCGCTGAGGCGTGAGGCATGGGGCGCGCTCGCTGGCGTCGTCCCGCAGACCGAGCCGCTGTGGTACGCGTTACTTTTTTTTTTTTTTGTGGTACGCGTACCTACGCGGTTCGTGGCGACCAGCGACGGCAGCAGTGCTTCTTCCTTTACTCTTTTTATTTCACCCGCGTAAAATTATTTTCCCGTTCCCGCAACCTAAGGGACCATATTCCAGGGATAAAAGTAGCCTCTGTGTTATTCCAGACTGTAAACTACCGCTATATGCCAAATTTCAGCCAGATCCGTTCAGCCGTTAGAGCGTGATTGAGTAACAAACATCCAAACATATAAACAACATATTGTAGTGCGTAGAAGCACATAATGGAAGTTATATTTAATAAAGAAAAGATTGTTCGTTGGAAGAGGGAAAGTTTAATAGCATACACAAAAGCACAACAGTTATACAAGTTACACGGACACACAAGAGAAAGTAGGAGAGAAAGTCTTACAGTAGAGATAGAAGATAACTAATAGAAACTAATAGCAGTAGGTACTCGTATATATATGACATATGATCGTTGAAGACATATTTAATATTATAATATTTTTTAATAAACAAATATAAGTATTAACAACACTACTATTGTAAGCTACGCCACAATATAAACGTCTTCACAGACTTTCACATTTATATTATTTGTAGGATAGTATGAAGTAGGATAGTAGGTAGTAGGATAGTAGGTAGTAGGTAGTAGGTAGTAGGTAGTAGGTAGTAGGTAGTAGGTAGTGGGTAGTGGGTAGTGGGTAGTGGGTAGTAGGTAGTAGGTAGTAGGTAGTTGGTAGTGGGTAGTGGGTAGTAGGTAGTGGGTAGTAGGTAGTAGGTAGTAGATAGTATGTAGTGGTTAGTAGGTAGTAGGTGGTAGGTAGTGGGTGGTAGATGGTAGGTAGTAGGTAGTAGGTAGTGGGTAGTAGGTAGTAGGTAGTGGGTAGTGGGTAGTAGGTAGTGGGTAGTAGGTAGTGGGTAGTAGGTAGTGGGTAGTAGGTAGTGGGTAGTAGGTAGTAGGTAGTGGGTAGTGGGTAGTAGGTAGTAGGTAGTAGGTAGTAGGTAGTAGGTAGTAGGTAGTGGGTAGTAGGTAGTAGGTAGTAGGTAGTAGGTAGTAGGTAGTAGGTAGTATGTAGTGGGTAGTAGGTAGTAGATAGTATGTAGTGGGTAGTAGGTGGTAGGTAGTAGGTAGTAGGTAGTAGGTAGTAGATAGTATGTAGTGGTTAGTAGGTAGTAGGTAGTAGGTGGTAGGTAGTGGGTGGTAGGTAGTAGGTAGTGGGTAGTAGGTAGTAGGTAGTAGGTAGTAGGTAGTAGGTAGTAGGTAGTAGGTAGTGGGTAGCAGATGGTAAGATAGTAGGTGGTAGGATAGTAGGATAGTAGGAAGTAGGATAGTAGGATAGTAGGATAGTAGGATAGTAGGATAGTAGGATAGTAGGATAGTAGGATAGTAGGATAGTAGGATAGTAGGATAGTAGGATAGTAGGATAGTAGGATAGTAGGAAGTAGGATAGTAAGATAGTAGGATACTAGGAAGTAGGAAATAGGATTGTAGGATTTATTTTAGACTAGAATTCAACTACTAGTCATCATCATCATCTTAGCGTGGTTCCCGGTCGTATTCGAGGCTTTCACCTCGGAGCCCAGGGTCCGGTTATTGCTTATTCTACTTTTGGCTCAGCTTATACGGGTTTAATGGAAGCGGCTACCTTCTAAGCCTCCCTGCGCCAGAGCCTCGTTCGTCAATCAGCAAGTGCACCAGCTTGCAGGGGAGGGTGGCTTCGCCCCGTAGGTCTCGGTGAAGCCCATACACTCCTCCACCCAGAATGTGACCAGACAGATTGTCTATCTTACCTGTATAATAGAAACACGGAATGGGCATTTATGCTTGTAAAGAAATGAGTACCGTTTCGAACTTCACACTTCGAATGAACATAGGTGCGTGATCGTTACGCCGTAGACGTGCTACGAAAATAGTTTCGTAGCACGTAACCGCGAGATTATAATAAGGATTTTATTGTAATGCTACGTTATGCATAGAGCAAATCAGAGTTCGTTTCAGTTTAAATTTTTTCAAAGTATTTCAAAATAATGAAATAATTGTCTAGGCACAATTGTCGTATCCACCTTGCGTTTTAAGCTCTCCCATAATTGTACCAATTTTGCAGTTTTGCGTGCAAGAGAAACAAACAATCTCTATATTAATTCGGTTATTGACATTGCTGCACTAACAGTAAGAACATGCACTAGTTACGATATGAATGATGTCGATCGCGGTTGCACCCCGGGTTGCACCCCGGGTTGCCCCCTACAGCGCTCAGTTACCCGTGTATAGAATTCTAGTGATTGATACGTCGTCGTCTGGAACTCGTGGGTGGCACGGGGCTGTGTGAATACATCGGTGGTACGTAAGTACATGTACGTTTATGTTAATTGTAATTGGTATCCTTCCGATTGGCAAAATATTTTTCGTCAAATTTTACTTTTCAAAAACTTATCGCACTAGTCTCATTTCCCAAAAGAAATTTAATTTCGTCATTAAGCAAATTTATATTTCGCATTTTAATCACTTGGTTAAATATAAATTTGGAAACTTTTTACTTGCTCAAGTTTTATTAGGTCAAATATACACTAAGCAAATGCTTTATTTTGTAAAAAATTATATTCCAAAAATAAGTAAACTGGTTAGGTTAGGTTAGAACTGTGACCCCAACAGAGCGGCCGGCGAAGCGCCGTAATTGATTTGTATAATAACTATATAAACCTATTCTAGCCCACTGCTGGACATAGGTCACCCCCAATGAGCGCCATAGCGCCCTGTCTTCAGCTTGCCGCATCCAATAATAATATATAATTATTACAGAAGTTCTTACCTGTAAATTATTTGTCCAAGGTGAAACAGTATATTTTCAAAATTGGATCTTAAACTTGAAATAGTAGCTTTTTCGAAATCCAGAATGCAGCATTTTGGTGTATTTTTTATGTTTTGGATAAACTCCCTTACAGGTTTCGTGCTATGTTATGCCAAAAAATATTTGGCTACATAATACTTGGTAAAATGAAATATTGCCATATAATTATTTGTTAAACAATAAATTGCTGAAAATAGTATTGCTAACTGTAAAATTTAGAAAAGTTGTTTGCCAAATGAAAATTTGGGAAACATACTTTGGCATGTGATACTTTGGGAAACGCCTTTTGCCCAAAAATTAGTACTCCATTGTAATTACTTTAATTTAGAATAATTATTCGCAGTGGTGGTTCTGGCATATGTACTTAATAGTTTTCTTCCAATCTATTTTTTTTTTTATATTTAGGACACGTCAATTTGACTTCACCTCGCCTGATGGTAAGCTGAAGGTAAAGTCTCAGCAAAGAGGGTCACCACTACATACACGTACCATGTTAACAATGGTGGCACTCAGCTTGACGGTCTCATCAGAAGAGGATTGTCGTCGCAGCACCGCGTGACACCCATCGGTCCCACTAGTGCTGCGACCACAATCCCCCTACCCGGCTATGCACTTGCTGACCCCTGAACGCAATCAAACCGAAATTGGGTTACTATGGAGGGTTTTTCGCAATCGTGCACGGTGGTACCCACCCGGGCGAATTTTGTGACAAATTTGTGTCATCAAATTTCTACCACCAGTGAATCTAATCTAATGTTCTACTCGGATCATACATCGTTTGCTTGTCCGTCTTGTCCGCATATTTATCAGTTTTCAAGGCGCAGGTGGCTTCACCCACTGATGGGCGCAGGGGGAATTTCAGTTTAACAATACACCCACTGTGCTATGGCACCCATTGTATTGGTGTTGTATGGATGTTGGATTTATTTGGACACTTTACATTTATCCTGCTTTTAAATCCCGTAGAGTCACCAGCTTAGTTCCGCTCCTGGACTTACCGAGGTATCTTTTTGAAAATTATAAATAATTTAGCCTAATGGGCTTGTGTATCAATTATATTGTATGTGTCACACCACTAGATTAATTTGTATATTAAGCTAATTTAATACTTACAGGCAAAGGGTAATAAGTACAGTCAACGACAAAGTAGCTTTACAAATTCCAATTTCATGATCACCTTAACCCTTAAACCGTAATAAAAATAAAAACTAAATATTAAATATATTAACTTTGCCCTCTAGGGATAAAAAAAAACTACGTATACGTACGTTTGTAAATATTTTAGTGTTAATCAAGTTTTGTCGTTGACTGTACATTTAGTATGTGCCAACAGTGCATCAGCGAGTGCTAAGACAGGTCACATTCATATACAACTGTCAACCGGCGCACTCGCACGCACCGCGACAGCGCGGCGGCGATATGACGAGGGGCAGATTATCCCTTCGCTGTCGTTACTTACGTCATGTCACACGTCATATGAAGCCGTCCATTCGCTTTCTTTTAGCCGACTTACAGCTTGAGAAACCCTCATTACTTATTGCTACGTCAGACACGAATGGTGCGAATGGACAGTGACGTATATAGTACGTAGTGAAGTTCTTTTGGACTTGAAACAAAATTCTGTTGGGCCCCCAACATGACAAGTCAGAAGTGGAGATCACAGGCCAGTACAAGCGTCCTGCTTTTCTCGGCTTAAATGAGCTGTGGAATGATTTCCCTTCTGTTGTTTTCTCAAGCGACTACAATAAGAGGTTCTTCAAGAAAGAAAGAAAGAAAAAAGTTTTATTTGAGTTATCTGCACAATGTGAAATAATACAGCAATACAATAATATTACTAATAATACAGCAACATTCAATCATCGCGCAGACCCAAATAGGGCCCCATCTCAGCATGAATGCTGCGTACATCATTAGTATACGCAGCGCTGGTTTTCAGATGGAGCCGCTAGTTAGCACTGTCGCCCCGCCTGCACATGATCATCACTACGAGTCACAGTCACAGATCACAGATGCTCGCTCACTACAGTGATCCATAGAGTAATTAGATAATAATCAAATACAATTAATACATGCTGTGATCTATGAATCACTCATAGTCTGTGGCATAAAGTTCATCTATGGTCCACATAGTTAGTCTGTGGCTTACTCGTTCTCCCTGCCTTACATTTATATACTCTTTGAGTTACATAATGAGTGTTACATAAAATAACATACTATTGTTCCATTATATAATATACAAATGTCAAGGTATTGATTAATTGCAACAAGTAAGTGCGTGACTAGGTTCGAGGTTAATAATAATAATAATAAAATAATAATAAAAGAAGGGTATTAGAAGGCTTTTACAGGTGACGCTTCTGGTGTTGCACACGTCCATAGGCCAAGGTAACCGCTTCCCAGCAGATGAGCCATGTGCTTGTCTGTTACCTAAGTGGTATAAAAAATAACAAAATCCTTTCACTCTCTATTAACTACACGTAGTAGAGAGACACATTTCGAATGGTTTGTGAGAGTGCTTTACCTTTTTTTTTTTTTTTTTCTACGATGTGGCATTTACGCGAAGTACCTTTTTTTTTTCGTGCGGTTATCCCTTCGGATACCCCCCCGCCGGTCAGCGGGGGCGGTTATGTCGGGCTTGCACCGACTAAAACCGCACGCCGTCTCGGGTCTTAAGACGCCGGGGTGTAAGGTTACCCATAGAGCATATCCCTCGCACCCCGACTGACCCTGGGCCATCTCCGGTTTCGAGATGGCCCCCTTACTTGCTCTCCACTGTGCCATCTGCTAATCAGAGGGACACGTGGAAAGCTTCCGAACAGCCCTCAACAGGGCCGTCCTCGCCTCGGTCGGAGTTGGCCGTAGGCGGCAGCGTCTCTCCCACCCTAGGAGAGAGGCGCTGCCGTCTCCGTTGCCCAGGGTGCACCGCGTGGAGGTCCCCAACCAAGCACCCCTGAGAGTGCTTTACCTACTCTCAATTTTACATACTCCAGTTTACCGTCTCGTTTTACATCTAAAAACAGTAACGCGTGATGAACACGTACTATACTCACGCCTGTTCATCCCCAAAGTGTTAGGCAGAGGTGTTACACACAAATTACCACCATTTTTAGTCGCTCACTTGTTGTTTTAAAATATTCTAAATGTTTTTCATCAACTTTCTTGACCCCGTGTGGTAAGCGTTCACAGCCCGTAAATACTTGCCAATAGGCCGTCTGCTCAACAAATTAATGGTATGAAACACACACTGCGCGCCGCCAGAAGCCGGCCAAGCCTGAAATAAGCTCTTTGTTACCGTTTTTACCGACACAACGGTTTACCTCGACGCTGTGAAAGTCCCGACCTTAGCTTAATAACAAATTGAACAAAGTGGTTACGAAACGACTAACAAAATTCATAACAGCATATTCCTGTGATGCCAAATCAGTTCTTTATACTCGTACTGGATTTAAGATTAATGATAATGTAGGTCATAGGCTGCGGTGTCCGCTCACCATCAGGTGACCCGCATTTCTATACTTACTACAGAAATATGTGGTTATCGAACCGTATAAACACTCACGAAATATGTGAGATGTCTGGTTCACATGTATTCCGGTAGCATTCATCATTCACTGGAATGTTTACATTCCAGTGAATAATCCAGTCCGGTGATGGAATTGACGGTCTACTTTTAATTTCAGTTCGCCAATTCCAGCGCCACTGGAATAGTATAGATAGCCATTCAAGGATTGTATTGAAATTTAAAAGTTGTATAGGCATTGTGATTTTGATTCAATGATACGAATAGTTTTTAAAAATTGGAATAATATAGACGATATGGTCCAGTCTAGTGCTGGACTGCGTTGATTCTCTAGATTACTAGACTGGAATGATGTGAACCGGGCATCACGCATTGCACGTGCGACCACCTGCAGTGAGGATAAGCAGAATTTGTTAAAAAAATCGGTCAAGTGCGAGTTGGTCTCGTGCACTGAGGGTCTCGTACGAAGCTGGATTGATGGACATCTCACAGATAACCTGGCTATTGGTTCCCCCTTTCGCCAGGATCGCTCGGTGCCTCAGTGGCTCAGCGGCCAGTGAGCACGTGGCGTTCGGCGGCACGCGACGTCACTACAAGGAACGTCTCTTTATTTTTTTGAGAAATTTTTCAATATTTCCGTACCTTTTATTCTCGAGTATGTTACTTCTTGTAGCCAAACATATAGAAAATCGAACTAATTAACATACACTGTGTATAGTTGAATTTGTTATAATAAAATTGAATTAAAGACATATTTAATCATTAATAATTGACGTAGCTATGCCTATTGACCTATCCTTTACTTTTTGACGTGTGGAAACCCTCATTAGCATTACGGAGAAGATAGCTGCGAGTATATTCCATGAACTGAACTATGATCTCCAGCAGGGCTCGCTCCTCTCGCACCTTCTATTCCACTACTACTTTCTGCCTAAAACAGGGTCCTAACATTTCGTAACTAAAAGTGACACTAATAGATGTTGTTTCATATTAGGAATAAAAACGTTATAACAAAAAAGTAAACCGCCGAAAAAACTGAAATGCAAAAATAATAAACCTTTTTTATTTAACCTTAATAAATAACTACTTAAAGTAATGAAACTATATCTAAGTATATGTTTTTGTAAATAGTTGAGTTTTTAATTAACCTTGATAATAAAACATAACATAACTTCATGCCTGTATCCGAAGGGGTAGGCAGAGGTGTATTACACACCCACGATTCGCCAGTTATGTTAAGGTCCCAATGCAATAGGGGGCAAGCCTATTGCCATCTACCGGGCACAATGAATGTACAAAGATCACTAAATTACCTTAAATTTAACGAAATAATCAAATCTAATTTAACAATGCAACATGAAATCTCCAGTGATAAACATTAATATTCCAAAAAATACGCTACGACGTATGTCCTCACATGTGTGCCCGTTCGGGTTGTTGCCTCGCTGCCATTAATTTCGTGAACGCTCGACATTTTCCGGCGAAGGGGCGTGTCACGCATAGCTTGTTTGACGCCGACTAAAAATTACTTAGCTATACTAGCTAGCTTAGCTATATAGCTTATGCTTACATTAGTTTAAGAACTTAGTTATCAAGAATAATTAAAAACTCAACTATTTACAAAAATATATACTTAGATATAGTTTCATTACTTTAAGAAGTTATTTATTAAGGTTAAATAAAAAACGTTTTTTATTTTTCTCCATTTCAATTTTTTCGGCGGTTTAATTTTTTGTTTAAAAGTTTTTATTTAATATTTTTTGTGGCTATAATCCTCTAATTACTACATGCCTAATTTTTGATTACTTTTAAAATATCTACCTACCTTACTTAAGCTATTAACTTTCATATAACACTTCTTTAACCATTGTTTGTGGTATAATATAAATTCTTTAAAAAAAACAGACTATATATACAAACATGGGTAGGCCTACAAAAAATTCTGCTCATCTATCATCCCCTGTTTTCCTACCCTTAGGATTGGGTTTAAATTTATATGATACCAACTTCGGGCTATACTCTTTCCAATAAAAGAATAATTATCAAAATCGGACTACTCTGTAAAAAGTTATGCGTGGGCATACCTAACAATCAGTGAGTGAACAATCAATCATCCCCTGTTTTCCTACCCTTAGGGTTGGATTTTTATTTTCAAATTTATATGGGACCAACATCGGGGTATACTCTTTCCAATAAAAGAATTATCAAAATCAAGGACATAGTATAATCATAGGACTACTCTGTAAAAAGTTATGCGTGGTCATACATAAAAAAAATAAAATATACGCGTCGACTTGAGAACCTCCTCCGTTTTTTCGTCGGTTAAAAATATTATTTTCAAGACAATTTTTTTCCTTACAAGACAAAAAAAAGGAAATTAGAGACAAATTCAGAACAATAAATTCCAACGAAGTTTTACAAAATTGATACTTAATTTATAATTTATCATAACTTTTTTTATTCCAAACATTCAAGTTAAAAAGTTACTTCTGCGTAATCGAGAAAAATAAAATTATAAATTTAACCATCAATGCTGGCAACCAATGGTCGAATATATTATATACTGGTAGATACGAATGTAGGAACAGTATATCGCACAGAAGACATAATTAGTGAACTAAAGGAATGAAATTAGTTGAAAATAAATTGTCATTACGCTATTTTTATTCCCACCCCTCGGAGTGGTAATTAAATAATATGGTTTATTCCATATATTTTGTTATATAACGTCTGTATATGTTATATATCCCACATGACCACATTACATCGATAATGTGGTCACATGATGACGACGAGGACATGGTGTCGTTCCTTTATTCCACTGGTAAATTTGGCGAATCACACTCTAATTAGGACAGTATAGTACATTAACTACTCTGTGGGTCAGTACATTCTGCTAATCTCTCATATCGTGAACCTAACAATTCGCTAATCTATCATTTTGCGTTTCTAACGTTCCACGTCAAACCGCTCAGCCTGCACAAGTTATTTGGCTCAGCCTACACAAGTTATTTGGCTCAGCCTACACAAGTTATTTGGCTCAGCCTGCACAAGTTATTTCCACTACGTTTCAGTGGTATTATATATATTTTTTGGATTAACAAAGTATTGTACCTGGTTCCTGTACGCTGATATTAAATCAACAATCTCAAGTACGTGCTTACACTCACAAACAAATTGCTTATTATAACTTTAATTAGTTTGCAACACGCTCATTAGCATTCGCTTCACGTGCCGATAACGTTTTGCAGCGGAAAATATATCGCACACCAGACACGCGGATTATATATTAGTCAATTTTTTTAAATAACTTTTTCGTGTTTTTTTTTTCAGTAAATCATCAGTGCAACAGACGCAATTAGATATTGAAAAATGAAAAGGCCAAGTGCGAGTCGGACTCGCCCATTAAGGGGTCCGTAGCAGCAAGTAACATAATAATGTTTTTTTTATAATTTTTATATTTGAGTTGATTGAATGAAAGGTAAATTGCGGTTTACGATTTATTACGTTTTAAAAAAAAACTACTTACTAGATCTCGTTCAAACCAATTTTCGTTGGAAGTTTACATGGTAATGTACATCATATATATTTTTTTTAGTTTTATCCTTCTTTTATTTTAAGTTACAGGGGGGGGGGGGGGGGACACACATTTTACCACTTTGGTAGTGTCTCTCGCGCAAACTATTTATTCAGTTTAGAAAAAAATTATATTAGCAACTTCAATATCATTTACTACCTATATACTTATACCTATATACTTTTTTTTGTAAATAAACATAACATAACATAAACTCACGCCTGTCTCCCATAAGGGGTAGGCAGAGGTGCTAGCACCCACGTTTCGCCAGTTTATGTTTTAGGTCCCAATGTAATAGGTGGCGAGCCTATTGCCATTAAACGGGCACTTATAAACCTGCGATAAATACACACATAACTTCGAAAAGCATCGAAAAGTCATTGGTGTGTGCCTTGGTAATACCTGGGATCGAACCCGAGACCTCGTCTCAGCAGTCCTTTACCCATACCACTAGGCTACCGCGGTTACATACATATTATACATAGAAACACCCAGACTAATACAAATAGACATATTCATGCATACAAATATTTGCACTGAGCGGGAATCGAACCCGCGCCCCTGTTGTAGTAGTCGAATGCACTACCGCTACGCCACAGAGGCCATCAAATGTTATGCTAGACCTCATAAATCAAAGTCAAGTCAATGCAATTTATGTAAACACGTGTACAGTTAGTTTGCCTTATGGGAAGCGGTTACCGATAGGCGCACTGCTGACCTCACTATTATATTATTAGAAACAAATTATCAACAACAGAGTCACACAACAACACAACAACAACAGAGACAATGTAACAATGGTGGTCTTCGGCTTGACGGCCTTCGATGTCTTTTGACGGCCTACTTACAGGACCCGGGATAGCAGGAAGAAAGTGCTCTTATTTTTAAACAGAAACACCCGATTGTTTAAGTGTATATGGGGCGCCCCCAAGACCTTTGGGGCCTCGGCCAAGCTCACCTGCACGCGGTACGCCCTGTGATTGATGGTCGAGGCTCTGGTACAGGCTCAACAGACAGTTCCTCGAGGAGTTGGGAGGTCAGGCCAAAACAAACCATTAAAGGGGGTGCCCCGGGCCGCTTAACGACCTACGTCCTCCATGAGTGCAGGCCTGGGGGTGGCAGGTAGGCCGCCTGCCACCCTAGCAGAAGCAGCCCGGGACGGCGGGGTGACCAGCGCCCCTATCCAAAACCGGGGCAAGACGGGGACACCGTAGTTCCCAAACCGGAGGGGGCCATCTCGAAACCGGAGATGGTCCAGGGTCAGTCGGGGTGCGAGGGATATGCTTTATAGGCAACCTTACACCTCTGAAGATGCGACTGGGAGTAGCGCTCGGATGAAGAGGATACTTTATTCACTCGAACCCAGAACCTCACGCTCGCACGCAAACATGCGCACGGGCCGAATGAACTACTCAAGCGCACATTCCACATGAATTAGTGTTACTTACTTTACGACTTGATTTTTCGTTCGTTCGTACTTATTTTTATCTAATTATAAATAAATAAATAAATAATATTCTACGACATTCTACACAGCGCTTATTAGACCCACAGTAAGCATAGTTTAACTAGCTTGTGTTATTGGTTCTAGAATGCGGATAAACATACTTATATAGGTACTTTTTTTTGTAAATACATACATATTATACATAGAAACACCCAGACTAATACAAGTAGACATATTCATGCATACAAATATTTGCACTGAGTGAGAAGCGAACCCGCGCCCCTGTCGTAGCAGTCGAATGCACTAGAGCTACGCCACAGAGGCCGTCATTAATTCACCTGTCTAAAGTATAATTGGTGCATAATCCCGGGCTGATCCGAAAATTATGCGAAGATTTACGGCCGAGCTGGTATTCTTGAAGGTCGCGGCATAAAAGCTTCGCCGATATTAGTTCGCTGGACAATTATAAATTTAATGCGCCATAACGAATGTTATGCTCCGTCGCAAGGCCGAGGGGACACTTCAGAGTGTCGAAACATATTTTCATATCATGAAAGCCAACCGATTAATTATCATTTCTATGTTCATCTTCGAAATTTTCATAGTCTTCATAATTTTCAATTAAGACTAAGTAATGATTTCAACTATATTTCAGCACCGTCCTGAGGACGGCAGTTGGCCGACTCGCCGTCCTTACAGAAGCAGGCCGTGGCGGAGGCGTGTCGTGTGTGCCCTACACACGCCTGCCAACCCACCGAAGCGGGATAAAACCCGACCCCACCAGGCGAGGCCGCGGTGGCGGCCAAAGTCCGCCGGCAACCCTGGGGTTATCCCTTCGAGGGCTTACCCGGGGTACCCGGCAACGGACACTTGGGGAGGACACCGTGCGGTTTTAGTCGAGACACGACATAACCACCCCCGCTGGCCGGCGGGGGGGTATCCGAAGGGATTTCCGCATGTTAAAAAAAAAAGCACTGTCCTATTATAGTAAGCAAGTTTAGCTGTATTTACTTACATAATTGTTTTGTATGTGTGTACACTCCTCCTAAATTGGGTACTAGGATGCTGTTGGGTAATCGACTACTCCATTTCCTTCCAAAATCCAAAGTCCAAAAAAAATTAAATGACATGCAACACCGGACGGAAGGAAAGTGCTGCCGCCACGGTGAACTGAACGTTGAACTGAAGCGCTGAATAATTATTGTGGTGAACGGGTGTGTTCACCACAATAATTATTTCAACAATCTTGTTTTTTTTTTATATTTAGGACACGTCAATTTGACTTCACCTCGCCTGATGGTAAGCTGAAGGTAAAGTCTCAGGAAAGAGGGTCACCATTACATACACGTACTATGTTAACAATGGTGGCACTCAGCTTGACGGCCTCATCAGAAGAGGATTGTCGTCGCTGCACCGCGTGACACCCACCGGTCCCACTAGTGCTGCGATCACAATCCCCCTGCCCGGCTATGCACTTGCTGACCCCTGAACGCAATCAAACCGAAGTTGCATTACTATGGAGGGTTTTTCTCAATCGTACACGGTGGTACAAACCCGGCCGAATTTTGTGACAAATTTGTGTCATCAAATTTCTGCCACCAGTGCATCAGATACTTTGAAATAAAACTATTTTCAACGGATTCTATCGCGATTTATTTGATGGTATTTTATTATTTATATTGAACCCGACGTTTCGGTTGCTTTTCAACAGCCATGGTCACGGGGCCACTCCTCGTAAATATTAAGATAACATCAAATAAATCGCGATAGAATCCGTTAAAAATAGTTTTATTTCAATGTGTGATATTCGCGTAACTTACGACAATATCATACTAGGATGCTTGTATTATTTAAGATGAAGTGTGTGGTCATCACATAGTAATTGTTTTATTATCGAAATCAAATATCACACTCAAGCGAAAAGGCAACATTCGGATAGAACAAAATATGCCCTATAAAATTCTGTATGTGTGTGTGAGACTGAATCGGCAGCGTCTTATCTTATCTCTTCTCTAAACTATCCCACACAGCTCTCATTCTCCAGATTATCTGCTGGAACGTTTTGAGTATCTTGTAACTCGAGGCAAACCTAATCTCGCTTTTGTACATAATTTATTCTCCGTGTAATACATATGTACATTTATTTCTTTTTATGTGTACAATAAAGAAAACTAGATTGTAACGGTAAAAATACCTTCAATATTATAATTTTTCATTTCATGAACAGTGCAGACCAAGGTAAATACGGGTACTGCTCCAAGAATAATTTGCCTGCCGCTGCGGCACGCCACGCCGGCTGGAGATAATGGCGCGTCGCTGTGCTGCCGCGCGAGCGCAGCACTCGCAGTGTACCGACCACCGGTGATGGCGCAAATTCATCGTCTATATATAAGTTTGTTTACCTATATGTTTGCAATTGAACGTTGTTTGTTCCACTAAGGGGACAGACACGCACATAGCTCACTCGGTTACTGTAGCCTATGGGTGTGTGCACAGGGGCGTTTGGTTCATGCTGATGGCTAGAAAACCACAGCAGGAGGACCAACCTTTAACATCTGGTACATGTAAATTGGCCTTCGGTACAAGCTATCTTGGTATCCTTCCAAGTTCATGATAAAACTACTCTACCCGGTAGATTTTGTTTTTGTGTAAATAAGTAATGCCAGGCCATGGAATCTTGAACTGTAACCATTGACGTACACAACACACAAAACTTTGTATATTATAATTTAGTACAGAAATAATACATTTATTATGTCTGGCAACACTCAATCCAAATTGATCATTTGTACAACTCTCAAGTCTCGCGTACATTCTTAGCGTAAAATGAAACTAACAAAAGAAACTGCTGTGATTTGTGACTTTGCACAAATGAACTCCGCGAATGTATTATATCTGAATTGTGCTGCTCCCTTTGGCGCTGACTTGCAAAAAGTGAGCTGTTTAATATATTGCCAAAGAAGCCGACCAGCTATCTATTCGGCCAATAAAGTAGCAGAAAATCTGTCACGTGACCAAAATGAGCCGTTTAGGTCACGAACTCGGTCCATCGGTTAAAGAAATCTGAAATGAGCATCTACTTTTGTCGCTGACTATTGGTACGTGATGAATGCTGTTTTGCGGAGACTGATTTGAAAATACAGACTCGTACTAGGAGTATCACTGGCAATAACGATTCAGCTTATTCCCGTACCACAATTCCCTCTACCCATGGGACCCTATTCCACCACAATTCGACCACAATTCACAATTCCACCATACATCATTTTGTCATATCTCAAAGCGTTTTCAGCGTTTTCGATGAAAGTTCCCAGACGGCTTATTTTTTTCCGACAACTCTAACAAATATTATTTTGTCCAATGTATACAAAAACTTGACAAATTATATACTGAAACCTTCCTCGAGAACCACTGGTGAAAACATCATGAAAAATGTTGCCGTAGTTTTTGAGTTTATCGCGAACAGAGAGACAAACGCGGCTGAGGATTTGTTTTATAATATGTAGTGATGTTACAGCCTGACGGACTCGGTGATGTCCAACCACCGTCGAGGAGTGCGGGTGGCAGCCATTTTTATCTACCCGAATATTTTCGATGTTTTTGTGTAGCCATATACAGTCACGCACTTTATAGTGTCCGATCCAAAACTTGATCAGCAAGCACAGGATCAGTTCACATGAAATGGTCGTGTTCAGTTGCGAGAAATATCACCTGAATTTTATAAGCACCCCGACGTGTCGTGTACCACGATCGCGTTAAATTACGTAAACAAAATTGTATAACTTATCTAATTAACAAGCACGGACTTCATTTACTAAAGCAATATTTAATTAGTATAAAACCATAATACCTACTTTGCATTCAAATTTATTCGGTTTTTCAATGTTAAGCGAAGGAATGTCTCGACTTAATATTGTTCCTTCAAATTGAGTGATGTTTATTGTACTTCGCAAGAAACAACGGCCCGAACTCGGAGGTGAATTTATTCATATTCTAGGTTGTGTTTATGAGATTAGATGGAAATACGAAAGAAAATTACTACGGACGTGTTGAGTATGAGTGGCGGGTGTAGTGACTGGTCCACCAGTTGTAGCGAACGTCCTCAGCTGAAGCCTGCAAGTTGAACGGAATGTACCCTATTATGCTGATTAATTGGCTTTAATGGTCTTACTATCTTTTTTTGTACGGATATCCTAACGGACACCTTCCCCCACCGGCCAGCGGGAGTGGTTATGTCGGACTCGAACTGACGCCGTCTAGAGTCTCATATACCAATGTAATGTGGCCCAATTAGGCAATTCCCGCGCACCCCGGTTGAGCCTAGGCCATCTACGGCTTTGGGATGGCCTCCTCGGGTGTGGGACCACGGGGCCCCCAACTTACCTCGGAGAGAGGTAGCCCCGTCCTGCTGCTGCTAGGGTAATATCGCCCAATCACTTAATGGTCCTAAGCACTTAGCGATCGCCCAACGGTCGGAATTTATAACTCTTTTAAGTTTATGATATAAAGCTCGACAATAGCATCTTGAACTCGTCGCCACCCGGACCTGACCACTGAAGATTTCGACCGCAGTGATCGACGAACCGTTTGGAATACAAGTTTCATATGGACCACGGCCAAACAGCAACAGCATCTAGATCGTTCGAAAAAATATGTGTGTAGATTACGTCACTACCTACGTATTCAAACACATACAAATGAGTCCTAAGCGGCAAGGCTCTTACCAAAAAGCGTGTACTTTTCACTCTCGGTATTTCGTAGAGAATACTCGTTGCACAGTATCACAGTTTTATCTTACCGTACAATGTTGAAAGTATGTAAAACAATGAATAAATTTGTATTTTTTTTTATTTTGTATTATAATCAGCAAAGCTGTTATTGTGCGGGTTGTTGCTCAATGAAGGTCTTTAGGCGAGGCCGAAGGGAGTTAACATAAATTGAGATCAATAGGGGACCTAAACGCTGCGCGATCGGATATCAACTGCTTTGTCGTGACAAGGGACCGGCACGCGCCGCGCGCAAACTGACACACTATAATAAGTTTATAAAATAGATAATGGTCAAACTTGTAACTACCAGCCTGATAAGGCACCTTGCGATTTACATTGATTTCAAAGGCAGTGAAAGATCAAAGGCAGGAAATTAACATTTCAGAAAAGGGCTGTAAATTGCTTCAAAGAAATTCATAAAAATCTGCTGCGCCTCGCAGTGGTATGGTAAATTTTTCAAGATAAGGTAAAATTATATTTTGTTTTTTTATAATAATTCAGAAGTACCTTTTTTTTCGGAAAAAAAAAAAAAAAAAAAAAAAAAACAAAAAAAAAAAAGAAATCCCTTCGGATACCCCCCCGCCGGCCAGCGGGGACGGTTATGTCGGGCTTGAACCGACTAAAACCGCACGCCGTCTCGTGTCTACAGACGCCGGGGTGTCAGGTTGCCCATAGATCATATCCCTCGCACCCCGACAATTCAGAAGTACCTTTTTTTTTGGGGAATTCAGAATTACCTGAAATCGACAGGATTGCATGACAGGTTTAGTCATAGTAGGAGATGCTTGAGTGTGTCTTTACTTGTCTTATCGCGCATTCCCAACATAACAAGGAAAACAAGCCTGCTGCCTGGTTAAGGATGTAAAATGTTGGAGATTAAGATTTAGGTCTACGTTTGGAATTAATTATTTCACTTCGGCTGAAGGCGGTGCGGCGCTCACCTCGGGCTTAAGTTAATATGTGCGGCGTTCGCTCCGTTAGTTCATCGATTAACGCCTTTATCCACTAAGTGACGATCATCTCAGTATACCAAGGCGGCGGCGGCGCTCAACTGTGAGCAAACAATGGCTACAGATGGCGTTTAAATAAAAATTACACTATTATTTCTGTTTATTCTTCTCGACGTCTTCTTCGACGATTTTGTTTTCTTTTTCATGTCCAATCTTCATCAGCTTCATCCAGTTTCTGTGGAGCTACAAGGAGGCGTCAAGACTCAATACCATGATTGATTTATCACTACTACTAAACAAACCACATCAGGGTGCCTCCCCCCTCCCCAAGGAGTTTTGGCGCAACTTCTCAACGGCAAGAACCTAGCTCTAATCACGTAGTGATTTTTAGGTGCCGTTTTTTGCAGTCGACTGATTCCAAAGTCGGTAGCAATAGTTCGGCGTATTTTTCACAACCATATTACTACTGCAACTGAAGAGTTGCTGAGTTCTGTCAACCGGAACACAATCAAATACTACTTCCGACAAAAATATTAGAAGAATAATTTGTAATATTTGTCTATTTGTTCGTAATGGACGCAAAACTACTCAACGAATTTTAATGTAGTTTTCTCAATTAGGCCTTGGTCAGACTTAAAATCGCCCGTATGTTTGGTTGCAGTTGATTTAGTAGAACCGAGCTACGCGAGGGCGGAGGCACAGGCATCAGCTAATAACATAATGAAACAATAATTAAGGATGAGACACTTGGCAAGTCCATCCGCGCCGCGCGGCCGCCCTCCGCTCAAATATTTCATTATCGCGCGGGTCCACAACTCAAATAGTCCCAATTTTATTTGAGTCCACTCGCATCGCACTCACTCTCACAGATTTAATTATTTTTGTCTACACGCTTAATGTATCAAAGAAGGACTACAGAAAGATATTTTAATAGCGACGATACAGACATAAATGTGTAATATCATGCTACCTTTTAGTTTAATTGCGGCAATCCTTTTGTTCTCGCATTTTCGAAATCAAATTGCCCGCAGGAAAAAGCGTCTGAAACGTTGCTCGAAGGTAGGCTAGCTATACATTCGTCGAGCCATTATCTCAGTGCTGTTATCGATGCTGTACTCAGCGTGACCCATGACGGTGATGTCAGAAGGAAGCGAGTATTGCAGAATCCTTTTAGCGTTTATCGGGCACTCGAACACACCATTACGTTAAAGCTGAAAGTGATATTACCCCGAGGCGGGCATTCCATCCGCTAAATGAAGTACTGAAGCAGACCTATCGTCCGTGCGGCGCCTAGGATTGTCACAAATCAAATTATCTGAGCTTACACCTATCGACGAATGAATCAGTATAACTCGTGACTGACGTATAAAGGCACTCATTAGGTTCCGTTGACATTAGAAAAGGAATACTGGATGTTGTTGACCATATTCAATTAGAGTATAGTTACAAACAGTATGGGGGTGGCAGGTGAGGCCGCCTGTCACCCCAGCAGAAGCAGGCCGGGACGGTGGGGCGACTAGCGCCCCTCCCCCAAACCGGGGCAAGACGGGGACACCGTGGTTCCCAAACCCGAGGGGGCCATCTCGAAACCGGAGATGGCCCAGGGTCAGTCGGGGTGCGAGGGATATGCTCTATGGGCAACCTTACACCCCAGCGTCTGCAGACCCGAGACGGCGTGCGGTTTTAGTCGGTTCAAGCCCGACATAACCGCCCCCACTGGCTGGCGGGGGGGTATCCGAAGGGATTTCCGCACAAAAAAAAAAATAAAAAAAGTTACAAACAGTATATAGGGCATATTTATTTTAGTTTTTTTTTGTAAATTGAGATGTTTGTGTTTTGTTTTATTACATGTAATGTAAAGTATTTTTATTACAGCTAGTGAAGCGGGAATTTTTGCCTGTCATTTCGGAGATTCATGTGCGCATATTTAAAGTAATCTTCAAGATTATTAAACTGCGGAACAAACTTGGCATCTCACAATAAAAAACCGCTTGTCCGTATCAGTTAATTACAGGCCTCCATTGTAGTGGTATAAAATTTGCTGTGCATTCCCCATACGAAGTTTCGGGAGCGCGAATGTGAATGTACGTATCTATCGCCGGTGTTCAGGAATGAATATTGAGTGAGATTTAGTATCTAAATCTAGTGACACTTGCGTTTGAATCATATTTGACATCAGCCATAGCGCGTGAGCTGCAAGTAGTCGTGAGCACACATTTGTTACCATTTGTTCAAAAATTGCCGAACTGATCTTAAAGTCGATGATTGTTTGTTTAAAAAAGGTTTCAATTACCTTGTAACGTTGTGGATTCTTTACAAATCAAATTAAACCATATCCGTAAATTAATCGATATTTTAGTATGTTTCTATAATATATTACTAATTATCTATGGTTGTGCAAGCGAGATTGGACAGCACTAGCCCAGTCATCAACTGACGGCTCTTATATCGTTCCTTTCCTTGGCAACCTTCGCCGAGGAAGGTCACTTTGACCCCGTGGCCAACTGCTGTCGGCTCCGGGTAAGTTTTGAGATCAACATTTCCTACTTCTTCTACAGGTGAAGACTTTCCAGCGGTGCAGCTTATTGCCTGCTAAAATGCATGGCTTATTATATTTTATTTTATACTGTGTGCTATTTCAGACTACCTAATTAGTGCCACGAGGCCGATGAACCCTACGGTCGGAGGTCGCGGCACCAGCTTGTGCTGCCTATTCATATTCTTTTTATTATAGCTTCTAGCTACGCTGCATTGCCGCTGGGAGATTCTCTTCACCTGCTATTTTAGCGGGTCACTTGGACGTAATTACCTAGTGACAAACTGACCCGCACTTTTTCTATTTCCAGGGTCTTCGCACCGGGCTTCGCACCATCATAGCGGTAGCGAGGCACACCAGCGGAGATCCTGGCACGCCGGCAACATCTAGCCACGTGTCCACTAGCTAAGTGCATCCATACCATCTTTGCACAACGGACCGAACAACGCCACGACAGAATCTTTATTACGAATCCATTCCCTGAGGTTCATTTACTCAAAATACCTAATATAAATGTATGTAACGCTCTCTTACCGATTATAATCTTAATATATTGTAATCAACCTTTTTTATTTATCTCTGCTCGCCCTAGCCAGTAGTTAGTCTTAATTACATCAATTACATTCATTATTTAATTAAATTTTTCAGTGTATATGTCACCCCTTAACTTTATGTAAACTTCTCTAAAAACCCCATAAAATTTTAACCGTTACAACCTCCAAAAACTAATTAATAATTAAACTTCAGTGAAGTTTGAATTTAAATTGATGGTTAAAAGATTATGGAAGATTGTAGATGTTCCCATTATTGAATTAAAAATATAGATATATAGATTTTGATACTTTAGACAGATTTTTTGTCAATTCAATTCAATTTTTATATATGGCAACTGAAGTCGACGTATGTGTCGACAATTCTGCCAATGTCAGACGTGCAGTGGAGTTTTTGTGGCCTGCTTATAAATTTTGATGGACTGAATGTGAGCATTGCAGAGTGACCATAAAATACTGAAACACACACAAATAGCAAACACATATATATACATATAGACACACATAAATGGTTAGAACATGTCCAAATACCACAACAAAGTTAAGACGAATAGAGGTTGTCATAATCTGATGGCGTTGCACCGAATAAAGGCAATCAACAGCCTGAAAAGTTCTGGAGAAAACTGGGTCAACAGGGAAGCAAAATTCATTGGAGTGGGTATATTAAGATCAATTATGCAAGTGTATAAGTCAGGATCCAAATTATTTATGGGACAGTTAAAAAAAATATGGTCTAAGGAGCCCTCATCCAGGCCACACTCACACAGGGAGGAATCTCGTACGCGTATTTTTTGCAAGAACACTGGGGAGCAGCAAAAGCCCACCCGAAGTCTACAGACTACAGATATAACACTCTTGGGAACTTTTTTGTATCTATAGAACCAAGGCTTTGGAGTTATGTCTGGTTGAACCGCATAGTAAAATTTACCTTTGATCTTGCTGCTATTGGACCAATCGGCTTGCCATGATCTCTCAAGGTGAACTTGGGGTAGACTTAGGAGATCATATCCTTGGTGAGTGAGGTGCTTAAGATCTGACGATGGAGCACTGATGGCATTTTTGGCTAGAGCATCTGCACACTCATTACCTCTAATACCACTGTGGCTTGGTATCCAGACCAACTGAACTGTCTTTCGCCTATTAAAGCATGTGAACAGAGAGTTTTTAATTTCCAATAAGAGGGAGCCATGTAATCTGTTGCGGAAAGGGTTTTGCTGGAGAGCCTTGAGGCAACTTAAAGAGTCCGTGAATATTACACTATGTGAAATATTATGAGCTTCTATAAACAGACATGCTTCTAGTACTGCGACACACTCTCCCGTAAACACTGAGGATTCCCTGGGACACCTAAACTTTAAGACTATATTGAAGTTTTGATAATAAACTGCCGCTCCAGTATAGCTATCGTTTGACAGTTTTGAGGCATCAGTGTAAAATCTGTGATGCCCGCTCCAACGTTCTGAAATTAGTGCATTAAAAGCTGAATCTGCTGAAGGTGAGCTTTTGGTTATACCAGTGTCAAGGCATATATCTGGTGTGAAGCACAAAACTTCAAATTTAAAATTAAAGAGGGGAAGTCTGTCAAATTGAACTACCGGATATTCTAGATTTTGGACCGACCTGAAGGTTTGAAGTATTAGAGGAATTTCTTTACAGTTCCAGTAGTTGGAGTTATTGCATACATGGCTTAAAATGCTTAATTTTTGTAGTAGGATGTGTGACTTTTTGTTGATAGTGCGGTATATAAAGCGAGAAGCCAGATATTGTCGTCTTAGGGCCAAAGGTGGGTCTGCACATTCGACTTGCAAAGCATTGACCGGGGTAGACTTCATGCAGCCGGAGATGACCCGAAGGCAGTTAGCCTGGAACCTGTCCAGTCTCGCCAGTGCACCTTTGTTGCATGGGACTAGTAGGAATAAGCCATAATCCATGATGCTGCGAATGAGAGCATTGTACACCAGCTTCATTGTGTATGGATGTGCTCCCCACCAGACACCAGCAAGGGCTTTTAGGATGGGAAAGGTACGTTCACACTTTTTAACTAAATAGTTAAGGTGACAAAGGCCGGTCAGTTTTGAGTCCAAGCAGACACCAAGGAATCTAGTATTACTGACGACTGGGATGGCAAGATCCTGAATACGTACTTGGACATTAGGTATAACTCTTTTGCGTGAGAATATAACCACTGAGCTCTTAGATGGCGCCAAGCTTAGACCATGATCCTGTAGCCACTGGTTCAGGGAATTCAAGGAGATGGAGATTGATGTCGCGGCATCTTCGATGGAATCATTCGTGACATATAGGGCCAAGTCATCAGCATATTGCAAGATCTGGCAATTGATGTTTAAGGATGAGCTAATGTCAGCAGAATATATGTTGTACAGCAGGGGGCTAAGCACGGACCCTTGAGGAAGCCCTCTCCATACCCTTCGCTGACCAAACTCCTCCCCCTGAACCCTCAGGACCAGTAAGCGATGCATAAAGATTTGGCATATGC
This sequence comes from Cybosia mesomella, assembly GCA_946251805.1. Taxonomy (NCBI): domain Eukaryota; kingdom Metazoa; phylum Arthropoda; class Insecta; order Lepidoptera; family Erebidae; genus Cybosia; species Cybosia mesomella. The sequence goes on from OX276390.1 coordinate 265,251, forward strand.
ATTGAACCATCCTCGCCGGTATACTCAGCTGTAGCAATTTATGCCTGAGAATAGGGAGAATGACACTGTCATATGCTGAGGATATGTCCAGAAATGACGCCACGACAGATTGGTTCCGGGACAGGGCAATCCGGATATCAGTTACCAGTACCGCAACACTATCCATTGTACTGAGACCCTTCCTAAACCCAAACTGTGAGCTCGGTAGGAGGTCTCTAGACTCAACGATCCATTCCAGTCGGTTTTTTATAAGATGTTCCAAAATTTTAACCATAACAGATGACAGTGCAATTGGTCTGAAGCTATTAGGGTCATCTGCATGTTTGCCAGGCTTCAAAATGGGAATAATAATATGAGTCTTCCACTGATTTGGAATCCAGCCATGTTTGTAACAATAATTCATTATATTTAACAGGTAGCTCTTTGCAGCTTTACCAGAGTGGGTGAAGAAGGAATAGGGGAGTCCATCAATACCGGGTGTTGAGTCCTGGACATAGTTAAGTATCATGTCCAGCTCCTCGCTAGAGAATGGTATATCATATGGGTCATCTGATAGAACCACCTGTGATAGTTGGCTTTCCGCTATGGAAGGAACATAGGGAGGAGCTATCTTGGCGAAAAACAGCTCAGTAGTCTCACAAGATATAGGAGAAGACGGAGCAGGAGTACAACCAGAACGAAAGCTATTTATCTTCCTCCACACAACCGAAGGCGGGGTGGAGGGAGACAGGGAAGAGCAGAATGTTTTCCATCCAGTGCGTTTCTTTCGTCGGAGCAGTCTCCTCGATTTTGCAAAAATATGTTTGTAATTTAATAAATTTTCTATGGTCATGTCAGTATTGTATCTTTTCTTCGCCTCTTTTCTATCTCTGATACTTCTAGTGCATTCTTGGTCCCACCACGGAGGTGAAGGGATTTTACCCCTACCACTATTTTTAATGGGGAAGGACAATTCTGCACACTCGTTAATAGTACTAGTAAGACTATCCACCCAGCTCTGGGCATTGCAGTGTCTAAAATAGTCAGAATTTTGTGTATTGTTGTTTGGAAGGTATTGAATTTTATCTTCCAACAGAGCTGAATATTTTGGCCAATCTGGGTTGGTCAAGTTAAATTTTAATAGAGGGGGAGGGCTTCTTACCAAATAAGTTCTATCTGTTAGTGTAGTGCAAATTGGATAGTGATCACTGCCGTGCGCCAAAGCTGTGCAGTGCCATTGAGCAGATGCAGCAATATCAAGGGTGCAGAATGTCAGATCAACGCAGCTTTTACGTTGACCAGGCACAGGTTTTCGGGTAGGGCAACCATTGTTTAAAATGCACAAATTGAGATCGTCTAGGATTGCTACCAAGCCTACCCCAGCTGCATCACAAAGATCTGACCCCCACCTAAAGTGATGGGAGTTGAAATCTCCCATTACAAGATGTGTGTGAACTTAGCAGATCATTGTCCAGCAGATCAAAAAAAAAAGTGAGTTCCTTTCGCATGCAGCTGAGTTCTATAGTTCCTGATAGTTTTTAGAAATAGTTCTGGCGTTTTTACCCCAAAAAATGTCAGTTAAAAAAATGATCTGCTAACTTCACGTAGCAGATCACTTTGCAGCAGATCGAAAAAAAAGGTGAGTTCCTTTCGCATGCAGCTGAGTTCTATAGTTCCTGATAGTTTTTAGAAATAGTTCTGGCGTTTTTACCCCAAAAAATGTCAGTTAAAAAAATGATCTGCTAACTTCACGTAGCAGATCACTTTGCAGCAGATCAAAAAAAAAGGTGAGTTCCTTTCGCATGCAGCTGAGTTCTATAGTTCCTGATGGTTTTTAGAAATAGTTCTGGCGTTTTTACCCCAAAAAATGTCAATTAAAAAAATGATCTGCTAACTTCACGTAGCAGATCACTTTGCAGCAGATCAAAAAAAAGGTGAGGTCCTTTCGCATGCAGCTGAAATCTATAGTTCCTGATGGTTTTTAGAAATAGTTCTGGCGTTTTCACCCCAAAAATTGTCAATTAAAGAAATGATCTGCTAACTTCCCGTAGCAGATCACTTTGCAGCAGATCAAAAAAGGTGAGTTCCTTTCACATGCAGCTGAGTTCTATACTTCCTGATAGTTTTTAGAAATAGTTCTGGCGTTTTTACGACAAAAAATGCCAATTTAAGAAATGATCTGCTAACTTCCCGTAGTAGATCACTTTGCAGCAGATCAAAAAAAAGGTGAGTTCCTTTCGCATACAGCTGCGTTCTATAGCTCCTGATAGTTTTTAGAAATAGTACTGGCGTTTTTACCCCAAAAATTGTCAATTAACAAAATGATCTGCTAACTTCCCGTAGCAGATCACTTTGCAGCAGATCAAAAAAGGTGAGTTCCTTTCGCATGCAGCTGAGTTCTATACTTCCTGATAGTTTTAAGAAATAGTTCTGGCGTTTTTACCCCAAAAAATGTCAATTAAAAAAATGATCTGCTAACTTCCCGTAGTAGATCACTTTGCAGCAGATCAAAAAAAAAGGTGAGTTCCTTTCGCATGCAGCTGAGTTCTATACTTCCTGATAGTTTTTAGAAATAGTTCTGGCATTTTTACCCCAAAAAATGTCAATTAAAGAAATGATCTGCTAACTTCCCGTAGTAGATCACTTTGCAGCAGATAAAAAAAAAGGTGTGTTCCTTTCGCATGCAGCTGAGTTCTATAGTTCCTGATAGTTTTTAAAAATAGTTCTGGCGTATTTACCCCAAAAAATGTCAATTAAAAAAATGATCTGCTAACTTCCCGTAGTAGATCACTTTGCAGCAGATCAAAAAAAAGGTGAGTTCCTTTCGCATGCAGCTGAGTTCTATACTTCCTGATAGTTTTTAGAAATAGTTCTGGCATTTTTACCCCAAAAAATGTCAATTAAAGAAATGATCTGCTAACTTCCCGTAGTAGATCACTTTGCAGCAGATAAAAAAAAAGGTGTGTTCCTTTCGCATGCAGCTGAGTTCTATAGTTCCTGATAGTTTTTAAAAATAGTTCTGGCGTATTTACCCCAAAAAATGTCAATTAACAGAATGATCTGCTAACTTCCCGTAGCAGATCACTTTGCAGCAGATCAAAAAAAAAGGTGAGTTCCTTTCACATGCAGCTGAGTTCTATAGTTCCTGATTGTATTTAGAAATAGTTCTGGCGTTTTTACCCCAAAAAATGTCAATTAACAAAATAAACTGCTAACTTCCCGTAGTAGATCACTTTGGAGCAAATCAAAAAAAAGGTGAGTTCCTTTCGCATGCAGCTGAGTTCTATATTTCCTGATAGTTTTTAGAAATAGTTCTGGCGTTTTTACGCCAAAAAATGTCAATTAAAAAAATGATCTGCTATCTTCACGTAGCAGATCACTTTGCAGCAGATCAAAAAAAAAGGTGAGTTCCTTTCGCATGCAGCTGAGTTCTATAGTTCCTGATAGTTTTTAGAAATAGTTCTGGCGTTTCTACCCCAAAAAATGTCAATTAACAAAATGATCTGCTAACTTCCCGTAGTAGATCACTTTGCAGCAGATCAAAAAAAAGGTGAGTTCCTTTCGCATGCAGCTGAGTTCTATACTTCCTGATAGTTTTTAGAAATAGTTCTGGCGTTTTTACCCCAAAAAATGTCAATTAAAAAAATGATCTGCTAACTTCACGTAGCAGATCACTTTGCAGCAGATCAAAAAAAAGGTGAGTTCCTTTCGCATGCAGCTGAGTTCGTTGTTCTAGTTGTAGTTCGTTGTTGTAGTTCTGAGCGTTTTTACGCCAAAAAATGTCAATTAAAGAAATGATCTGCTAACTTCCCGTAGTAGATCACTTTTCAGCAGATCAAAAAAAAGGTGTGTTATTTTCGCATGCAGCTGAGTTCTATACTTCCTGATAGTTTTTAGAAATAGTTCTGGCGTTTTCACCCCAAAAAATGTCAATTAACAAAATGATCTGCTAACTTCCCCTAGCAGATTACTTTGCAGCAGATCAAAAAAAAAGGTGAGTTCCTTTCGCATGCAGCTGAGTTCTACAGTTCCTGATTGTTTTTAGAAATAGTTCTGGCGTTTTGACCCCAAAAAATGTCAATTAAAGAAATGATCTGCTAACTTCCCGTAGTAGATCACTTTGCAGCAGATAAAAAAAAAAGGTGTGTTCCTTTCGCATGCAGCTGAGTTCTATACTTCCTGATAGTTTTTAGAAATAGTTCTGGCGTTTTACGCCAAAAAATGTCAATTAAAGAAATGATCTGCTAACTTCCCGTAGTAGATCACTTTGCAGCAGATAAAAAAAAAGGTGAGTTCCTTTCGCATGCAGCTGAGTTCTATAGTTCCTGATTGTTTTTAGAAATAGTTCTGGCGTATTTGCCCCAAAAAATGTCAATTAACAAAATGATCTGCTAACTTCCCGTAGCAGATCACTTTGCAGCAGATCAAAAAAAAAGGTGAGTTCCTTTCGCATGCAGCTGAGTTCTACAGTTCCTGATTGTTTTTAGAAATAGTTCTGGCGTTTTGACCCCAAAAAATGTCAATTAAAGAAATGATCTGCTAACTTCCCGTAGTAGATCACTTTGCAGCAGATAAAAAAAAAAGGTGTGTTCCTTTCGCATGCAGCTGAGTTCTATACTTCCTGATAGTTTTTAGAAATAGTTCTGGCGTTTTACGCCAAAAAATGTCAATTAAAGAAATGATCTGCTAACTTCCCGTAGTAGATCACTTTGCAGCAGATAAAAAAAAAGGTGAGTTCCTTTCGCATGCAGCTGAGTTCTATAGTTCCTGATTGTTTTTAGAAATAGTTCTGGCGTATTTGCCCCAAAAAATGTCAATTAACAAAATGATCTGCTAACTTCCCGTAGCAGATCACTTTGCAGCAGATCAAAAAAAAAGGTGAGTTCCTTTCGCATGCAGCTGAGTTCTATAGTTCCTGATTGTTTTTAGAAATAGTTCTGGCGTTTTTACCCCAAAAAATGTCAATTAACAAAATGATCTGCTAACTTCCCGGAGTAGATCACTTTGCAGCAGATCAAAAAAAGGTGAGTTCCTTTCGCATGCAGCTAAGTTCTATAGTTCCTGATAGTTTTTAGAAATAGTTCCGGCGTTTTTACCCCAAAAAATGTCGATTAAAAAAATGATCTGCTAACTTCACGTAGCAGATCACTTTGCAGCACATCAAAAAAAAAGGTGAGTTCCTTTCGCATGCTGCTGAGTTCTATAGTTCCTGATGGTTTTTAGAAATAGTTCTGGCGTTTTTACGCCAAAAAATGTCAATTAAAGAAATGATCTGCTAACTTCCCGTAGTAGATCACTTTGCAGCAGATAAAAAAAAAAGGTGTGTTCCTTTCGCATGCAGCTGAGTTCTATAGTTCCTGATAGTTTTTAGAAATAGTTCTGGCGTATTTGCCCCAAAAAATGTCAATTAACAAAATGATCTGCTAACTTCCCGGAGTAGATCACTTTGCAGCAGATCAAAAAAAGGTGAGTTCCTTTCGCATGCAGCTGAGTTCTATAGTTCCTGATAGTTTTTAGAAATAGTTCCGGCGTTTTTACCCCAAAAAATGTCAATTAAAAAAATGATCTGCTAACTTCACGTAGCAGATCACTTTGCAGCACATCAAAAAAAAAGGGGAGTTCCTTTCGCATGCAGCTGAGTTCTATAGTCCCTGATGGTTTTTAGAAATAGTTCTGGCGTTTTTACGCCAAAAAATGTCAATTAAAGAAATGATCTGCTAACTTCCCGTAGTAGATCACTTTGCAGCAGATAAAAAAAAAAGGTGTGTTCCTTTCGCATGCAGCTGAGTTCTATAGTTCCTGATAGTTTTTAGAAATAGTTCTGGCGTATTTGCCCCAAAAACTGTCAATTAACAAAATGATCTGCTAACTTCCCGTAGCAGATCACTTTGCAGCAGATCAAAAAAAAGGTGAGTTCCTTTCGCATGCAGCTGAGTTCTATAGTTCCTGATAGTTTTTAGAAATAGTTCTGGCGTTTTTACCCCAAAAAATGTCAATTAAAAAAATGATCTGCTAACTTCACGTAGCAGATCACTTTGCAGCAGATCAAAAAAAAGGTGAGTTCCTTTCGCATGCAGCTGAGTTCTATACTTCCTGATAGTTTTTAGAAATTGTTCTGGCGTTTTTACACCAAAAAATGTCAATTAAAGAAATGATCTGCTAACTTCCCATAGTAGATCACTTTGCAGCAGATAAAAAAAAAAGGTGTGTTCCTTTCGCATGCAGCTGAGTTCTATAGTTCCTGATTGTATTTAGAAATAGTTCTGGCGTATTTGCCCCAAAAAATGTCAATTAACAAAATGATCTGCTAACTTCCCGTAGCAGATCACTTTGCAGCAGATCAAAAAAAAAGGTGAGTTCCTTTCGCATGCAGCTGAGTTCTATAGTTCCTGATTGTTTTTAGAAATAGTTCTAGCGTTTTTACCCCAAAAAATGTCAATTAACAAAATGATCTGCTAACTTCCCGGAGTAGATCACTTTGCAGCAGATCAAAAAAAGGTGAGTTCCTTTCGCATGCAGTTGAGTTCTATAGTTCCTGATAGTTTTTAGAAATAGTTCTGGCGTTTTTACCCCAAAAAATGTCAATTAAAAAAATGATCTGCTAACTTCACGTAGCAGATCACTTTGCAGCACATCAAAAACAAAGGTGTGTTCCTTTCGCATGCAGCTGAGTTCTATACTTCCTGATAGTTTTTAGAAATAGTTCTGGCGTTTTCACCCCAAAAAATGTCAATTAACAAAATGATCTGCTAACTTCCCCTAGCAGATTACTTTGCAGCAGATCAAAAAAAAAGGTGAGTTCCTTTCGCATGCAGCTCAGTTCTACAGTTCCTGATTGTTTTTAGAAATAGTTCTGGCGTTTTGACCCCAAAAAATGTCAATTAAAGAAATGATCTGCTAACTTCCCGTAGTAGATCACTTTGCAGCAGATAAAAAAAAAAGGTGTGTTCCTTTCGCATGCAGCTGAGTTCTATAGTTCCTGATAGTTTTTAGAAATAGTTCTGGCGTTTTACGCCAAAAAATGTCAATTAAAGAAATGATCTGCTAACTTCCCGTAGTAGATCACTTTGCAGCAGATAAAAAAAAAGGTGAGTTCCTTTCGCATGCAGCTGAGTTCTATAGTTCCTGATTGTTTTTAGAAATAGTTCTGGCGTATTTGCCCCAAAAAATGTCAATTAACAAAATGATCTGCTAACTTCCCGTAGCAGATCACTTTGCAGCAGATCAAAAAAAAAGGTGAGTTCCTTTCGCATGCAGCTGAGTTCTATACTTCCTGATAGTTTTTAGAAATAGTTCTGGCGTTTTCACCCCAAAAAATGTCAATTAACAAAATGATCTGCTAACTTCCCCTAGCAGATTACTTTGCAGCAGATCAAAAAAAAAGGTGAGTTCCTTTCGCATGCAGCTCAGTTCTACAGTTCCTGATTGTTTTTAGAAATAGTTCTGGCGTTTTTACCCCAAAAAATGTCAATTAACAAAATGATCTGCTAACTTCCCGGAGTAGATCACTTTGCAGCAGATCAAAAAAAGGTGAGTTCCTTTCGCATGCAGCTGAGTTCTATAGTTCCTGATAGTTTTTAGAAATAGTTCCGGCGTTTTTACCCCAAAAAATGTCGATTAAAAAAATGATCTGCTAACTTCACGTAGCAGATCACTTTGCAGCACATCAAAAAAAAAGGTGAGTTCCTTTCGCATGCAGCTGAGTTCTATAGTTCCTGATAGTTTTTAGAAATAGTTCTGGCGTTTTACGCCAAAAAATGTCAATTAAAGAAATGATCTGCTAACTTCCCGTAGTAGATCACTTTGCAGCAGATAAAAAAAAAGGTGAGTTCCTTTCGCATGCAGCTGAGTTCTATAGTTCCTGATTGTTTTTAGAAATAGTTCTGGCGTATTTGCCCCAAAAAATGTCAATTAACAAAATGATCTGCTAACTTCCCGTAGCAGATCACTTTGCAGCAGATCAAAAAAAAAGGTGAGTTCCTTTCGCATGCAGCTGAGTTCTATAGTTCCTGATTGTTTTTAGAAATAGTTCTGGCGTTTTTACCCCAAAAAATGTCAATTAACAAAATGATCTGCTAACTTCCCGGAGTAGATCACTTTGCAGCAGATCAAAAAAAGGTGAGTTCCTTTCGCATGCAGCTAAGTTCTATAGTTCCTGATAGTTTTTAGAAATAGTTCCGGCGTTTTTACCCCAAAAAATGTCGATTAAAAAAATGATCTGCTAACTTCACGTAGCAGATCACTTTGCAGCACATCAAAAAAAAAGGTGAGTTCCTTTCGCATGCTGCTGAGTTCTATAGTTCCTGATGGTTTTTAGAAATAGTTCTGGCGTTTTTACGCCAAAAAATGTCAATTAAAGAAATGATCTGCTAACTTCCCGTAGTAGATCACTTTGCAGCAGATAAAAAAAAAAGGTGTGTTCCTTTCGCATGCAGCTGAGTTCTATAGTTCCTGATAGTTTTTAGAAATAGTTCTGGCGTATTTGCCCCAAAAAATGTCAATTAACAAAATGATCTGCTAACTTCCCGGAGTAGATCACTTTGCAGCAGATCAAAAAAAGGTGAGTTCCTTTCGCATGCAGCTGAGTTCTATAGTTCCTGATAGTTTTTAGAAATAGTTCCGGCGTTTTTACCCCAAAAAATGTCAATTAAAAAAATTATCTGCTAACTTCACGTAGCAGATCACTTTGCAGCAGATCAAAAAAAAAGGGGAGTTCCTTTCGCATGCAGCTGAGTTCTATAGTCCCTGATGGTTTTTAGAAATAGTTCTGGCGTTTTTACGCCAAAAAATGTCAATTAAAGAAATGATCTGCTAACTTCCCGTAGTAGATCACTTTGCAGCAGATAAAAAAAAAAGGTGTGTTCCTTTCGCATGCAGCTGAGTTCTATAGTTCCTGATAGTTTTTAGAAATAGTTCCGGCGTTTTTACCCCAAAAAATGTCAATTAAAAAAATGATCTGCTAACTTCACGTAGCAGATCACTTTGCAGCACATAAAAAAAAAAGGGGAGTTCCTTTCGCATGCAGCTGAGTTCTATAGTCCCTGATGGTTTTTAGAAATAGTTTAGCGTCTTTACGCCAAAAAATGTCAATTAAAGAAATGATCTGCTAACTTCCCGTAGTAGATCACTTTGCAGCAGATAAAAAAAAAAGGTGTGTTCCTATCGCATGCAGCTGAGTTCTATAGTTCCTGATAGTTTTTAGAAATAGTTCTGGCGTATTTGCCCCAAAAACTGTCAATTAACAAAATGATCTGCTAACTTCCCGTAGCAGATCACTCTGCAGCAGATCAAAAAAAAGGTGAGTTCCTTTCGCATGCAGCTGAGTTCTATAGTTCCTGATAGTTTTTAGAAATAGTTCTGGCGTTTTTACCCCAAAAAATGTCAATTAAAAAAATGATCTGCTAACTTCACGTAGCAGATCACTTTGCAGCAGATCAAAAAAAAGGTGAGTTCCTTTCGCATGCAGCTGAGTTCTATACTTCCTGATAGTTTTTAGAAATTGTTCTGGCGTTTTTACACCAAAAAATGTCAATTAAAGAAATGATCTGCTAACTTCCCATAGTAGATCACTTTGCAGCAGATAAAAAAAAAAGGTGTGTTCCTTTCGCATGCAGCTGAGTTCTATAGTTCCTGATTGTATTTAGAAATAGTTCTGGCGTATTTGCCCCAAAAAATGTCAATTAACAAAATGATCTGCTAACTTCCCGTAGCAGATCACTTTGCAGCAGATCAAAAAAAAAGGTGAGTTCCTTTCGCATGCAGCTGAGTTCTATAGTTCCTGATTGTTTTTAGAAATAGTTCTAGCGTTTTTACCCCAAAAAATGTCAATTAACAAAATGATCTGCTAACTTCCCGGAGTAGATCACTTTGCAGCAGATCAAAAAAAGGTGAGTTCCTTTCGCATGCAGCTGAGTTCTATAGTTCCTGATAGTTTTTAGAAATAGTTCCGGCGTTTTTACCCCAAAAAATGTCGATTAAAAAAATGATCTGCTAACTTCACGTAGCAGATCACTTTGCAGCACATCAAAAAAAAAGGTGAGTTCCTTTCGCATGCTGCTGAGTTCTATAGTTCCTGATGGTTTTTAGAAATAGTTCTGGCGTTTTTACGCCAAAAAATGTCAATTAAAGAAATGATCTGCTAACTTCCCGTAGTAGATCACTTTGCAGCAGATAAAAAAAAAAGGTGTGTTCCTTTCGCATGCAGCTGAGTTCTATAGTTCCTGATAGTTTTTAGAAATAGTTCTGGCGTATTTGCCCCAAAAAATGTCAATTAACAAAATGATCTGCTAACTTCCCGGAGTAGATCACTTTGCAGCAGATCAAAAAAAGGTGAGTTCCTTTCGCATGCAGCTGAGTTCTATAGTTCCTGATAGTTTTTAGAAATAGTTCCGGCGTTTTTACCCCAAAAAATGTCAATTAAAAAAATTATCTGCTAACTTCACGTAGCAGATCACTTTGCAGCAGATCAAAAAAAAAGGGGAGTTCCTTTCGCATGCAGCTGAGTTCTATAGTCCCTGATGGTTTTTAGAAATAGTTCTGGCGTTTTTACGCCAAAAAATGTCAATTAAAGAAATGATCTGCTAACTTCCCGTAGTAGATCACTTTGCAGCAGATAAAAAAAAAAGGTGTGTTCCTTTCGCATGCAGCTGAGTTCTATAGTTCCTGATAGTTTTTAGAAATAGTTCCGGCGTTTTTACCCCAAAAAATGTCAATTAAAAAAATGATCTGCTAACTTCACGTAGCAGATCACTTTGCAGCACATAAAAAAAAAAGGGGAGTTCCTTTCGCATGCAGCTGAGTTCTATAGTCCCTGATGGTTTTTAGAAATAGTTTAGCGTCTTTACGCCAAAAAATGTCAATTAAAGAAATGATCTGCTAACTTCCCGTAGTAGATCACTTTGCAGCAGATAAAAAAAAAAGGTGTGTTCCTATCGCATGCAGCTGAGTTCTATAGTTCCTGATAGTTTTTAGAAATAGTTCTGGCGTATTTGCCCCAAAAACTGTCAATTAACAAAATGATCTGCTAACTTCCCGTAGCAGATCACTCTGCAGCAGATCAAAAAAAAGGTGAGTTCCTTTCGCATGCAGCTGAGTTCTATAGTTCCTGATAGTTTTTAGAAATAGTTCTGGCGTTTTTACCCCAAAAAATGTCAATTAAAAAAATGATCTGCTAACTTCACGTAGCAGATCACTTTGCAGCAGATCAAAAAAAAGGTGAGTTCCTTTCGCATGCAGCTGAGTTCTATACTTCCTGATAGTTTTTAGAAATTGTTCTGGCGTTTTTACACCAAAAAATGTCAATTAAAGAAATGATCTGCTAACTTCCCATAGTAGATCACTTTGCAGCAGATAAAAAAAAAAGGTGTGTTCCTTTCGCATGCAGCTGAGTTCTATAGTTCCTGATTGTATTTAGAAATAGTTCTGGCGTATTTGCCCCAAAAAATGTCAATTAACAAAATGATCTGCTAACTTCCCGTAGCAGATCACTTTGCAGCAGATCAAAAAAAAAGGTGAGTTCCTTTCGCATGCAGCTGAGTTCTATAGTTCCTGATTGTTTTTAGAAATAGTTCTAGCGTTTTTACCCCAAAAAATGTCAATTAACAAAATGATCTGCTAACTTCCCGGAGTAGATCACTTTGCAGCAGATCAAAAAAAGGTGAGTTCCTTTCGCATGCAGTTGAGTTCTATAGTTCCTGATAGTTTTTAGAAATAGTGCTGGCGTTTTTACCCCAAAAAATGTCAATTAAAAAAATGATCTGCTAACTTCACGTAGCAGATCACTTTGCAGCACATCAAAAACAAAGGTGTGTTCCTTTCGCATGCAGCTGAGTTCTATAGTTCCTGATAGTTTTTAGAAATAGTTCTGGCGTATTTGCCCCAAAAACTGTCAATTAACAAAATGATCTGCTAACTTCCCGTAGCAGATCACTTTGCAGCAGATCAAAAAAAAGGTGAGTTCCTTTCGCATGCAGCTGAGTTCTATAGTTCCTGATAGTTTTTAGAAATAGTTCTGGCGTTTTTACCCCAAAAAATGTCAATTAAAAAAATGATCTGCTAACTTCACGTAGCAGATCACTTTGCAGCAGATCAAAAAAAAGGTGTGTTCCTTTCGCATGCAGCTGAGTTCTATAGTTCCTGATAGTTTTTAGAAATAGTTCTGGCGTATTTGCCCCAAAAACTGTCAATTAACAAAATGATCTGCTAACTTCCCGTAGCAGATCACTTTGCAGCAGATCAAAAAAAAGGTGAGTTCCTTTCGCATGCAGCTGAGTTCTATAGTTCCTGATAGTTTTTAGAAATAGTTCTGGCGTTTTTACCCCAAAAAATGTCAATTAAAAAAATGATCTGCTAACTTCACGTAGCAGATCACTTTGCAGCAGATCAAAAAAAAGGTGAGTTCCTTTCGCATGCAGCTGAGTTCTATACTTCCTGATAGTTTTTAGAAATTGTTCTGGCGTTTTTACACCAAAAAATGTCAATTAAAGAAATGATCTGCTAACTTCCCATAGTAGATCACTTTGCAGCAGATAAAAAAAAAAGGTGTGTTCCTTTCGCATGCAGCTGAGTTCTATAGTTCCTGATTGTATTTAGAAATAGTTCTGGCGTATTTGCCCCAAAAAATGTCAATTAACAAAATGATCTGCTAACTTCCCGTAGCAGATCACTTTGCAGCAGATCAAAAAAAAAGGTGAGTTCCTTTCGCATGCAGCTGAGTTCTATAGTTCCTGATTGTTTTTAGAAATAGTTCTAGCGTTTTTACCCCAAAAAATGTCAATTAACAAAATGATCTGCTAACTTCCCGGAGTAGATCACTTTGCAGCAGATCAAAAAAAGGTGAGTTCCTTTCGCATGCAGTTGAGTTCTATAGTTCCTGATAGTTTTTAGAAATAGTTCTGGCGTTTTTACCCCAAAAAATGTCAATTAACAAAATGATCTGCTAACTTCCCGGAGTAGATCACTTTGCAGCAGATCAAAAAAAGGTGAGTTCCTTTCGCATGCAGCTGAGTTCTATAGTTCCTGATAGTTTTTAGAAATAGTTCCGGCGTTTTTACCCCAAAAAATGTCGATTAAAAAAATGATCTGCTAACTTCACGTAGCAGATCACTTTGCAGCACATCAAAAAAAAAGGTGAGTTCCTTTCGCATGCTGCTGAGTTCTATAGTTCCTGATGGTTTTTAGAAATAGTTCTGGCGTTTTTACGCCAAAAAATGTCAATTAAAGAAATGATCTGCTAACTTCCCGTAGTAGATCACTTTGCAGCAGATAAAAAAAAAAGGTGTGTTCCTTTCGCATGCAGCTGAGTTCTATAGTTCCTGATAGTTTTTAGAAATAGTTCTGGCGTATTTGCCCCAAAAAATGTCAATTAACAAAATGATCTGCTAACTTCCCGGAGTAGATCACTTTGCAGCAGATCAAAAAAAGGTGAGATCCTTTCGCATGCAGCTGAGTTCTATAGTTCCTGATAGTTTTTAGAAATAGTTCCGGCGTTTTTACCCCAAAAAATGTCAATTAAAAAAATGATCTGCTAACTTCACGTAGCAGATCACTTTGCAGCACATCAAAAAAAAAGGGGAGTTCCTTTCGCATGCAGCTGAGTTCTATAGTCCCTGATGGTTTTTAGAAATAGTTCTGGCGTTTTTACGCCAAAAAATGTCAATTAAAGAAATGATCTGCTAACTTCCCGTAGTAGATCACTTTGCAGCAGATAAAAAAAAAAGGTGTGTTCCTTTCGCATGCAGCTGAGTTCTATAGTTCCTGATAGTTTTTAGAAATAGTTCTGGCGTATTTGCCCCAAAAACTGTCAATTAACAAAATGATCTGCTAACTTCCCGTAGCAGATCACTTTGCAGCAGATCAAAAAAAAGGTGAGTTCCTTTCGCATGCAGCTGAGTTCTATAGTTCCTGATAGTTTTTAGAAATAGTTCTGGCGTTTTTACCCCAAAAAATGTCAATTAAAAAAATGATCTGCTAACTTCACGTAGCAGATCACTTTGCAGCAGATCAAAAAAAAGGTGAGTTCCTTTCGCATGCAGCTGAGTTCTATACTTCCTGATAGTTTTTAGAAATTGTTCTGGCGTTTTTACACCAAAAAATGTCAATTAAAGAAATGATCTGCTAACTTCCCATAGTAGATCACTTTGCAGCAGATAAAAAAAAAAGGTGTGTTCCTTTCGCATGCAGCTGAGTTCTATAGTTCCTGATTGTATTTAGAAATAGTTCTGGCGTATTTGCCCCAAAAAATGTCAATTAACAAAATGATCTGCTAACTTCCCGTAGCAGATCACTTTGCAGCAGATCAAAAAAAAAGGTGAGTTCCTTTCGCATGCAGCTGAGTTCTATAGTTCCTGATTGTTTTTAGAAATAGTTCTAGCGTTTTTACCCCAAAAAATGTCAATTAACAAAATGATCTGCTAACTTCCCGGAGTAGATCACTTTGCAGCAGATCAAAAAAAGGTGAGTTCCTTTCGCATGCAGTTGAGTTCTATAGTTCCTGATAGTTTTTAGAAATAGTTCTGGCGTTTTTACCCCAAAAAATGTCAATTAAAAAAATGATCTGCTAACTTCACGTAGCAGATCACTTTGCAGCACATCAAAAACAAAGGTGTGTTCCTTTCGCATGCAGCTGAGTTCTATAGTTCCTGATGGTTTTTAGAAATAGTTCTAGTTCTGGTTCTGAAACTATCAGGAACTATAGAACTCAGCTGCATGCGAAAGGAACACACCTTTTTTTTTCTGCTGCAAAGTGATCTACTACGGGAAGTTAGCAGATAATTTCTTTAATTGACATTTTTTGGCGTAAAAACGCCAGAACTATTTCTAAAAACTATCAGGAAGTATAGAACTCAGCTGCATGCGAAAGGAACTCACCTTTTTTTTGATTTGCTGCAAAGTGATCTACTACGGGAAGTTAGCAGATCATTTCTTTAATTGACAATTTTTGGGGTAAAAACGCCCGAACTATTTCTACAAACCATCAGGAACTATAGAACTCAGCTGCTTGCGAAAGGAACTCACCTTTTTTTTTGATCTACTGCAAAGTGATCTGCTACGTGAAGTTAGCAGATCATTTTTTTAATTGACATTTTTTGGGGTAAAAACGCCAGAACTATTTCTAAAAACTATCAGAAAGTATAGAACTCAGCTGCATGCGAAAGGAACTCACCTTTTTTTTTGATCTGCTGCAAAGTGATCTGCTACGTGAAGTTAGCAGATCATTTTTTAATTGACATTTTTTGGGGTAAAAACGCCAGAACTATTTCTAAAAACTATTAGAAAGTATAGAACTCAGCTGCATGCGAAAGGAACTCACCTTTTTTTTGATTTGCTGCAAAGTGATCTGCTACGGGAAGTTAGCAGATCATTTTGTTAATTGACATTTTTTGGGGCAAATACGCCAGAACTATGTCTAAAAACTATCAGGAAGTATAGAACTCAGCTGCATGCGAAAGGAACTCAAGTTTTTTTTGATTTGCTTCAAAGTGATCTACTACGGGAAGTTAGCAGATCATTTCTTTAATTGACAATTTTTGGGGTAAAAACGCCAGAACTATTTCTAAAAACCATCAGGAACTATAGAACTCAGCTGCATGCGAAAGGAACTCACCTTTTTTTTTGATCTGCTGCAAAGTGATCTGCTACGTGAAGTTAGCAGATCATTTTTTTAATCGACATTTTTTGGGGTAAAAACGCCGGAACTATTTCTAAAAACTATCAGGAACTATAGAACTCAGCTGCATGCGAAAGGAACTCACCTTTTTTTGATCTGCTGCAAAGTGATCTGCTACGTGAAGTTAGCAGATCATTTTTTTAATTGACATTTTTTGGGGTAAAAACGCCAGAACTATTTCTAAAAACTATCAGGAACTATAGAACTCAGCTGCATGCGAAAGGAACTCACCTTTTTTTTGATCTGCTGCAAAGTGATCTGCTAGATCGAAGTTAGCAGATCATTTTTTTAATTGACATTTTTTGGGGTAAAAACGCCAGAACTATTTCTAAAAACTATCAGGAACTATAGAACTCAGCTGCATGCGAAAGGAACTCACCTTTTTTTTGATCTGCTGCAAAGTGATCTGCTACGGGAAGTTAGCAGATCAATTTGTTAATTGACAGTTTTTGGGGCAAATACGCCAGAACTATTTCTAAAAACTATCAGGAACTATAGAACTCAGCTGCATGCGAAAGGAACACACCTTTTTTTTTTATCTGCTGCAAAGTGATCTACTACGGGAAGTTAGCAGATCATTTCTTTAATTGACATTTTTTGGCGTAAAAACGCCAGAACTATTTCTAAAAACCATCAGGGACTATAGAACTCAGCTGCATGCGAAAGGAACACACCTTTTTTTTTGATCTGCTGCAAAGTGATCTGCTACGGGAAGTTAGCAGATCATTTTGTTAATTGACATTTTTTGGGGTAAATACGCCAGAACTATTTCTAAAAACTATCAGGAAGTATAGAACTCAGCTGCATGCGAAAGGAACTCACCTTTTTTTTGATTTGCTGCAAAGTGATCTACTACGGGAAGTTAGCAGATCATTTTGTTAATTGACATTTTTTGGGGTAGAAACGCCAGAACTATTTCTAAAAACTATCAGGAACTATAGAACTCAGCTGCATGCGAAAGGAACTCACCTTTTTTTTGATCTGCTGCAAAGTGATCTGCTACGTGAAGTTAGCAGATCATTTTTTTAACTGACATTTTTTGGGGTAAAAACGCCAGAACTATTTCTAAAAACTATCAGGAACTATAGAACTCAGCTGCATGCGAAAGGAACTCACCTTTTTTTTGATCTGCTGCAAAGTGATCTGCTACGTGGAGTTAGCAGATCATTTTTTTAATTGACATTTTTTGGGGTAAAAACGCCAGAACTATTTATAAAAACTATCAGGAAGTATAGAACTCAGCTGCATGCGAAAGGAACTCACCTTTTTTTTGATCTGCTGCAAAGTGATCTACTACGGGAAGTTAGCAGATCATTTTGTTAATTGACATTTTTTGGGGTACAAATGCCAGAACTATTTCTAAAAACAATCAGGAACTATAGAACTCAGCTGCATGCGAAAGGAACACACCTTTTTTTTTGATCTGCTGCAAAGTGATCTGCTACGGGAAGTTAGCAGATCATTTTGTTAATTGACATTTTTTGGGGTAAATACACCAGAACTATTTCTAAAAACTATCAGGAAGTATAGAACTCAGCTGCATGCGAAAGGAACTCACCTTTTTTTTGATTTGCTGCAAAGTGATCTACTACGGGAAGTTAGCAGATCATTTCTTTAATTGACATTTTTTGGGGTAAAAATGCCAGAACTATTTCTAAAAACTATCAGGAAGTATAGAACTCAGCTGCATGCGAAAGGAACTCACCTTTTTTTTTGATCTGCTGCAAAGTGATCTACTACGGGAAGTTAGCAGATCATTTTGTTAATTGACATTTTTTGGGGTAAATACACCAGAACTATTTCTAAAAACTATCAGGAAGTATAGAACTCAGCTGCATGCGAAAGGAACTCACCTTTTTTTTGATTTGCTGCAAAGTGATCTACTACGGGAAGTTAGCAGATCATTTCTTTAATTGACATTTTTTGGGGTAAAAATGCCAGAACTATTTCTAAAAACTATCAGGAAGTATAGAACTCAGCTGCATGCGAAAGGAACTCACCTTTTTTTTTGATCTGCTGCAAAGTGATCTACTACGGGAAGTTAGCAGATCATTTTTTTAATTGACATTTTTTGGGGTAAATACGCCAGAACTATTTTTAAAAACTATCAGGAACTATAGAACTCAGCTGCATGCGAAAGGAACACACCTTTTTTTTATCTGCTGCAAAGTGATCTACTACGGGAAGTTAGCAGATCATTTCTTTAATTGACATTTTTTGGGGTAAAAATGCCAGAACTATTTCTAAAAACTATCAGGAAGTATAGAACTCAGCTGCATGCGAAAGGAACTCACCTTTTTTTTTGATCTGCTGCAAAGTGATCTACTACGGGAAGTTAGCAGATCATTTTTTTAATTGACATTTTTTGGGGTAAAAACGCCAGAACTATTTCTTAAAACTATCAGGAAGTATAGAACTCAGCTGCATGCGAAAGGAACTCACCTTTTTTTTTGATCTGCTGCAAAGTGATCTGCTACGTGAAGTTAGCAGATCATTTTTTTAATTGACATTTTTTGGGGTAAAAACGCCAGAACTATTTCTAAAAACTATCAGGAACTATAGAACTCAGCTGCATGCGAAAGGAACTCACCTTTTTTTTGATCTGCTGCAAAGTGATCGTCTACGTGAAGATAGCAGATCATTTTTTTAATTGACATTTTTTGGCTTAAAAATGCCAGAACTATTTCTAAAAACTATCAGGAAATATAGAACTCAGCTGCATGCGAAAGGAACTCACCTTTTTTTTGATTTGCTCCAAAGTGATCTACTACGGGAAGTTAGCAGATCATTCTGTTAATTGACATTTTTTGGGGTACATACGCCAGAACTATTTTTAAAAACTAGCAGGAACTATAGAACTCAGCTGCATGTGAAAGGAACACACCTTTTTTTTTATCTGCTGCAAAGTGATCTACTACGGAAGTTAGCAGATCATTTCTTTAATTGACATTTTTTGGGGTAAAAATGCCAGAACTATTTCTAAAAACTATCAGGAAGTATAGAACGCAGCTGCATGCGAAAGGAACTCACCTTTTTTTTTGATCTGCTGCAAAGTGATCTACTACGGGAAGTTAGCAGATCATTTCTTTAATTTACATTTTTTGGGGTAAAAACGCCAGAACTATTTCTTAAAACTATCAGGAAGTATAGAACTCAGCTGCATGCGAAAGGAACTCACCTTTTTTGATCTGCTGCAAAGTGATCTGCTACGGGAAGTTAGCAGATCATTTCTTTAATTGACAATTTTTGGGGTGAAAACGCCAGAACTATTTCTAAAAACCATCAGGAACTATAGATTTCAGCTGCATGCGAAAGGAACTCACCTTTTTTTTGATCTGCTGCAAAGTGATCTGCTACGTGAAGTTAGCAGATCATTTTTTTAATTGACATTTTTTGGGGTAAAAACGGCAGAACTATTTCTAAAAACCATCAGGAACTATAGAACTCAGCTGCATGCGAAAGGAACTCACCTTTTTTTTTGATCTGCTGCAAAGTGATCTGCTACGTGAAGTTAGCAGATCATTTTGTTAATTGACATTTTTTGGGGTAAAAACGCCAGAACTATTTCTAAAAACCATCAGGAACTATAGAACTCAGCTGCATGCGAAAGGAACTCACCTTTTTTTTTGATCTGCTGCAAAGTGATCTGCTACGTGAAGTTAGCAGATCATTTTTTTAATTGACATTTTTTGGGGTAAAAAACGCCAGAACTATTTCTAAAAACTATCAGGAACTATAGAACTCAGCTGCATGCGAAAGGAACTCACTTTTTTTTTTGATCTGCTGGACAATGATCTGCTAAGTTCACACACACCATTACAAGGAAGGGGCTCTCTAAGTTCTCAAATAAGTTCCTGAGTAGTGGTAGGAGGTTTGGATGAGGGCGAGCAATATAAATAGAAACTATAGTAAGGTCTTCTACCTTTATGGCTACTATGCTAATATCCCGCACAGGTACAACCACTGGCAGGGACCTAAAGGGAACTTTGTTGTTTACAAGGAGGGCACACCCTCCATAGCCATCAGGTCTATCACATCTCAGAATATTATATTGAGGAATTCGGAAGTTTAGACTTGGTTTTAGCCAAGTCTCAGCTATGCTACAAGCTAGAGGTTTATGTTTGTTTAGGAGGAAAATGAGTTCGTGCTTCTTATGAGTCACGCTCCTCACGTTCCATTGAAGAAACAATTGGTTTGGGGCCATTTTTAATGTTAGCTAAAAGAGCTATGAGTTTTTCGGCAACGTTGGACGGTAGGTTAGAGCTATTGGGAGATATTAATGTAGTCAAAAGTTGTAGTAATATATCAACGATGGAAGAGGTGTTGTCAGGGAGGTGGGTAGGGGAGTTAACCAAAGCGCAGCCATTCGGCTGTGAAGATTGAGGGGAGCCAATAATTTGTTGGTGGGAAACTTTATCGTACGAGGGGGAGGATGTAGAATGAGATTTTGGTTTAAGGAATACCGTTTTACGGTATGATGTTGAAGAAGCTCCTTTAGCTGCCTCAGCGTAGCTTCGAGAGACCTAAGGAACCGTTTTGCTAGCTTCAGTGTACGATATTACTCTTTCGGCCATCGCCGTCTTAATGGCCCTCTGTCTACCATACTCCGGGCACACCTTACTGTTACCAAAGTGGTTTCCCGAGCATAATATACAGAAAGCATCTTGTTCTGATATAGAGCACCCATTACCGGGGTGATCATGACCACATTTAAGGCAGCGAGGCTTGGACCTGCAGATACATTCTACATGACCAAACCTGCAGCACTTACGGCATTGAATGGTGGGGTAAATATATTGTTCTACAGGTAAGGACGTATAGCAGCAATATATCCTATTTGGGAGAGTTTGTCCATCAAAAGTTAGGATGCAAGTTTCGGTGGGCTTCCATTCTTGGATTCCATCTCTCACTACTTTGCGATTAATTCTTCTAACCTTGAGGACTCGGCCGCAGCCTGGGGGAACAGTTATATAAGATTTAGCTTCATCTTCTGTCATGTCAACGGGTACCCCACTAACTACTCCCATACGTGTGACGTTGAAAGAAAGAATAGAAGCAGTATAACTATTTTTAACTAGAGTGGGATTGGCTATGAAAGCATTGGCATCCTGGTGGGAAGCAAACTCAACTGATATGCGGTTCCTCCCAACCCTTTTAACGCCAGCCTTAGAGACGTTACAGATATTATTTTTAAGAAGGAATAGACCAAAAGTGATAGGGTGGAGAGTTGATCCAGAGGAGGGTTGAGGTTCAACACGGGAAACGTGGACTATATAAGGAGCCTTGTCGTTTGCGTTATATTTTTCACGAGCAATCTGACTTTTAGGCTGCTTTGGGGGTCGATTAGGGACGGGGGTGGTTTCTACCTCCCCTGGCCGTTTGCGAGATGTTAAGGCTGGGGTTTCTGCAATGCTACAGGCTACTGTAGCAAACTGAGTCAGTGTATCAGCATTAGGCATAGTCTCATTTATAAAGAAAGGAAAGGCAGAAAACGAAGGGGTGGGAGGGCATTGCAGATCAGGAGTAGAAAAAGTGGGTGTGCAAGGGCGTTGGATATCAGGAGGGTCCGGCGGTTTATCTTTATCCATTGTTATAATTCATAGGTTATAAACAATAGGGATTAATTAAAGTACGGCACAATACCTGATACCAGTTAGTTAGGACGACACACACAGTAAATATAGTATCCAGTCACAGTAGAATGTCACTATTGTCACAAAAAACACAAAATCACCTAAATATTCTTGGCACACGGGTCGCTCAATCACACGCTGTGGCGAGAATCCCAGATTTTTTGTCCAAGCAGCTTTTCGTATTAGAGAAACGTCATCGTAAACATGTCATTAAAACGTCAATATTATAACTTGAGAACAGTGCTCCAATAAAACAGCGTTTGATCGTTGGCGGAAACTGCGTAATCGCCAGAAGAGAGAATAATAATAATAACAGCGTTTGAAAATATCGTGCAACTAAAGTAAATCCAAGAGAAAAATTAAGTAATTGCGTATTGCTATTTTCAAGATACGCGTTAGAAAGAGTTGTACGATCCTTTTTCTCGGAAAGCACTTAGCAATTTTCCTGAACCTAAAATACAGTAACTTGTTTGTGAGATTGAAAACAGATGCTGCTTTTTTACTTCTCACCAAGGCTTGGCGAGATACTTGGTGATCCTGTAATAAAAATACTTTAATAAATTTAGAAAATACTACATAAATTTATCAGGTTCACTCTCTTATAAAGCTACTGAAGCAAGACATCTAATAATGTTCCTTAAATGATTACGTCCACAAGAAAATCGTATGTCATCAAAAGGTAAATTTTAATTTTTATTAAATTACTAAGCGTATATTTGGAGTAAGATGGAAAGAGCAATTCAAATATGCGACAGCAAAATGGCTTGAAAGAGGATCCCAGGTTCGAGAATTCTAAGAAATATGCTGAGATGGTGTGAGCGCGAGTACGAGTATATAAGGCAAACTTAAGTAGGCAGATTGACCGGAGTCGAGCTTAGGGCACTTAGAGATCGTATTGAAAAAGAGAAGGTCAGGAGTTCCCAAAACCGGTGAGCTTATATAACAGGTTTAATGACAGTAGACGAAGCTCGTGCTGTGTGTTTTAGAAGGTGTTACTGTAATGAAGCCTAGAGCGCAGTTAAATAAATAAAAAATAAATATTCTAGGACATATTACACAGTGCCATCTAGACTCAAACTAAGCAGAGCTTATCATATGAGTTCTAGAATGCAGATAAATAGGATAGATAGGATAGATACTAGTTAACTTTTATAATAGATGATATAATGGAGATAGATGTATCAGCCGGGGTTTCTCAACATACAAGAATGCTGTTAAGCAGGTTATAGCCAAGCTATAAATTTGTTGTCACTTTGTTTGCGGAGATTCATTACTATGTCACAGAATAGATAACAGTATTAACTATGTCTAAATTATTAACCAATATCTTACAATTGTTCTATTGGTCTTGTTTTGTTTATATTTAAGGTAGATTTCGATGAAATCGATCTACCTATTAGGTAGATTTCGATGATGATTGCGGCAATGGTGCGGAGCGCGAGCGCGTGGGCCGCCGCCGCCTCCTTCTGCGAGCATGTAATGCTCGCGAAGGAGGTGGCGGAGCGCGCCCGGGAGAGACTTAGAACTCTCCCGGTCCGCCGAGCCCGCAACTTGCTCGCCGCGCGTCGCAGGCAACTCAGGCGCCGGAGGTCGCTTAACGACCTCCGTCCTCCATGAGCGCAGGCCTGGGGGTGGCGGGTGAGGCCACCTGTCACCCCAGCAGAAGCAGGCCGGGACGGTGGGGCGACTAGCGCCCCTCCCCAAAACCGGGGCAAGACGGGGACACCGTGGTTCCCAAACCCGAGGGGGCCATCTCGAAACCGGAGATGGCCCAGGGTCAGTCGGGGTGCGAGGGATATGCTCTATGGGCAACCTTACACCCCGGCGTCTGTAGACCCGAGACGGCGTGCGGTTTTAGTCGGTTAAAGCCCGACATAACCGCCCCCGCTGGTACGCGGGGGGGTATCCGAAGGGATTTCCGCACGATAAAAAAAAAAAAAAAAAGAAAGGTAGATTTCGATGAAATTGATCTACCTATTGGTTTCTTGACTACTGTCGAATTTAAAAAAAATTCTTCATAGGAGGTCTAGTTATGACACCCTGAGTCCGAAATGACCACTGGTCAAAAAGTTTATGTATGGTTCCACTTCCCAAAATTTGCGGCACTCTCACGGTCGCATTTTTGCCCCGATCGCTTTCAAACTGCGGTCAAAAATTGTTTGGGTGTAAACTTAGTTTAAGTTCGTGAATTGGTGGAATCCGGCCTAAGGGGACGGTAGGGCCTCACATTTTGTGAAATCAGTTTTTCCTCAAAATTACACGTTCCATGAAAGATATTCGAACCGTTCTAATTTTATCCCATAGTATACATGAATACCAACAACTTTTAATTATAAAGAGATTAAAGAAGATTAAAATTTTAACTAACAGTGGAGGGGTGAAAAACCAAAATTTTTCGGGAAAAAATCATAACTTCTAACCGGTGAACATTCTTGCCGTGGGAAACATTTTTAATCGATAGGCCATTTTTAAGTCTAAAATAAATGTCTGAAAAGTTTTTCTCTAAAAGTTACCGTTTTCGAGAAAAAAAAATTAAACATAAAAAAAATAACATAACATTAAAATAGTATTAATTGCTTCACGTTCCCCCTGCGGGAACGGATTTTTTTGTTTTATTGTATCACTTGACGTACGCTTTTTAATTGTGTCACGCATGTTTTGGAACTCAATCTGGAACCGAACCTTGAAATGATATTTTGTAAGAATTTGATTGTTTTCTGTTTTGTGTGCCAAATAAATAAATAAATAGATTTATGTTCGTTATTTGCTAAGTTAATTAGCCTTAAACAAGTTGCAAGTTTAGGTTTACAACTAAGTTCGCACAACTAAGTTAAGCATTTTCGATTGAGATGGCCTGGTATTGCAGATACTTATTCACCATTTATAATACAAAATTAGATTACGTTTCATTGCCGAAACAAACCCTATTTTTTTTCTCTTATCGCCTAACAACATCTGCTTCAAATAAAGTTGGCACCGGACATTCCAGAACTATTTTAAATGTCAGTGCGAAACTTGAGAGGAATAAGTAATGACCTCAAATCCTAGGAAATTTGATGGGTTCAACACTTAAAGCAGTCATAAATTAACACGCAAAAAAAAAATATTATCGTGGAGACTTTGCCGCCAAATTCTGTGGCGGGTAAAGTCGACACAACGACGCTAAAACATCAACCAATCACGGACAATTGACTGGCTTTGATTTTTTCCATTGGTAGAATGCAGAATGCAGGGCGGAGCCAGGAGAATCTGGTTTGCGCTGGCGACGCTCGAGGAGGAGAGAACGGTTTCAACCCTAGGTCGAGTGACACATCTCGTAGTGAACTCCCTAGAAAGATTTGACTAGTTAATGCTAGTCCGGTTTAGATAATTTTCCTTGTATTGTGTAAACTAGTTTTATTTACTTGTAATAAACAAATTTAAATAATAATTGTATAAGAGTTAGTCGGGAAATAATAATGAACGAGTGCTAGCAGCAAGCTGATTTTGGTAAAGTATACTTAATTGCATAATTTTAGTGTTCAAAATTATTGTGCATGTAATTTTATCATAAATAGATTGAAGTCTTGTGTAAATATTTGTGTTATAATTAAGTATTAATGGCATACAAGGGTTTTTTCCTTTGAGTTTTCGTTTTTCCCTGTAATTTTGGCCATAGGAACAGAAAGCTCGGTCTAGATGTGACTCTAATCGGTCACATCTGATCTAAATAATCCACCCAGATTCTATTAACTTCATTTATGAAATAAATATACTTAATTTCTTATATCTGCTATTTCAATGATTTAGATTAATTCCCTTCCCCATTTTGGCGATAGTAAAATGGTGTCTTAAAGGATGATAATTATTCAGTTAATAAGGTCACGCTGAACGCGACTTACATTGTAAATAATATGTATAAAGTATGAGTCTTATCCGCAAAACACCATCATACGTCTAGGCTTATTTTATGAATTATAAACGAAACTAGGTATTCTATGAACGAGATTGAAAGACTGATGAGCCAAGCTACTATCTGATCTAACTGAATGAAGCCAATCCTATCTAAGGTACAAGTAATAACCAAGCTACTGTCTGACCTAACTGAATGAAGCCAATTCTATATACGATTCAAGTAATAACACAAGCTATATTCAGGCACTGTATGATTTCTAGTAATCAAGAGTCTTGGAATTAATTTCAAATATGTAAATGCATAATATATAACTGATCTTTGAGCTGATGGTCTCAAATGAACTCAAAAGGGTACGCCAGAGTCAGAAAGATCGAGCTGTTCATGAGTAATTAATGTATTTAATAACAAGAATTGGAGATGATAGCCTATCACAGAGTCTGGAGACTAAATTCATTTAGTCTATTTATTAAACTGCAAGACAGTGGTTATTTCAATGCTTAAAGTCAAGGATAGCACATTTTATACGAATTAAAACTTGCAACTAGTGTGGGACTTTAATACCACTAAGCCGCTGACGGGATGACGTTCCCTAGCGGGGATTCTGGTGAATATCTATACAATAAAAGGATTTTCATTACGAACCCCTAGCCATAGCGGAATCTCAGATCGGCCTGAAATTAATAGCAGTTCTGGGTCAGAACTGAACTGTGAAGAAGTAGTCGGAGTTAGCATCAAATCTGGGCACAAGCAATTCCTCTTTTACCGAATCAACTCCGACCTCTATTTGGCCGAATAGAACCCTAACTGATATATATATATAATATAAAAATTATACCATGGTAACGGGGCTAGGCGGCTTTATGCGCCATAAAAAAAAAAGTATTTCACGTCTTAGGACGTGTTGATTGACCGCTTCTCAGCGATGAAAAGGAGTTGAATTCGAGGCCCCGTAATCCTATGCGTAGGAGCCTTGAGCCAGGCCGTAGGGTGATCCCGTAAATGCCAGAGTGATTTGAGCAACGAAATGACATTGTCATTGACTCAATTAACAGACATATACACTCTTCAGGAACACTTACTAGACCTAATTTGTCATAAAATATTACTAACGCTAGACAATCTACTCATGAAGGTCTTAACGACTTCTTTCTGTTAATTACCTAAGGGTCCATTAAAAGTAAGCTGAAGTGAATATATGACTTGTTATTTTGGGAATACCATCACTACACTGCACACTTGCATAATCCGACGCGATTGAATTAATTTCATTTGCCACAAAGACTATCCTCACACTCATAAGCATCGAAGTTATCCTGAAATGAAGCAACTAAGTTCTTTATACATAGATTCAACTATATAGACGATCACATAACTGGGCTTGAACCACCACACAATGAGCTAGTGGAAAAACCGGGGTCTAGAGCTTTTAAATACTTTCGAGCCAGTAAGTTTCGTAATGAGCTTTGATGGGTGCAAAGTAAAAATAGCCAAGGAAATAGTGCCTTTGCACATGGCCATCGGTCCAGTTGTCAGCTGCACTTACGATGAGTGATGGTGTCTGTGCGAATCTGTACCGACAGAACGACAAGCGTCTGACGACGGTCACATTGTCGTATGAATAATATTTCCTCTTATACTACTTTATTTAAATGTAGGTATTCGATTAGTTTCCTGACATATGTGCACGCTTATGTTCGTGGTCGTTACATTTTGAATTCCATTCCGTGTTACATAACGTATTATTAGATTGTCTTGTTATTAAATTTTCAGAAGCGGAAGGAAATCAGCAAATGAGACGTAAGAATAAAAAGGGTTAAAAAACATAGAAATTAATATGTGTGTGTTTCTGTGTGTGTGTATATTGCGTAATACTCATTGGGGATACTCAAGTGTAAGTATATGCCACACGTTGACTCATCAAACCTTCTTACTCATACAGAGAGTCATTCCTTTCTCCTCTTTGACCTTTAACCCTTTTCTCCGCTAGCCAGTGACAGTGTCGGTGCTACAAGATTTTATAGGCCAAAACACCCGCTCGCCTTCAGAGTGCCATATACTCGTACGCTACCTTAATCTTCATCAAGATTATTAAATAATACAATGCATTCTAGCAGTTCTCATGAGTAATATAAAAGAAAAATTGACAACTTTTATCGAACCAAAAGCTTCCTGAATCACTTTAAACAAAAACATTTTACATCCGCCATTCCACACCTTTCCTTGTTTTTTAATTTTTTTTTTTTTTATTCAAATTCCAAGCCTCGCCCTTTTAAACAACACATAACATTTAAAATCTCAAAATTTAAACTCTCATCTTAAAACCCTGTTGTTCTTTCAAAGCATTGTTCACCGCCGTTTCAGAGCCGAGGGAATATTTTTCTTCGTCATCACAAACATGCACACCTACCGGAATGCCCACGATGAATAGAGCATCAACATTTGCGCCAGCCTCACAATATTTTATTGTAAGAATAATGCTTGTAATTTTGTGCCTTTTGAAGTCGGTAAAATATCGTGATACATTTGGTCATTAGCATCTCTTCATTAGCAGATCTTTAGCGATACGCCAGGAGTATGGTCGAACATGCTAATTAATTCGCCACATCCAGTGACTCTGAACTAAACAGATTGTAGCCCAGTACGAAACAGTTCGGCCGGTTCGTCCCAGTGAGGGCACCGACTAATATCGGATCACTGGCCGCAGTCACTGGCAGGCTCTACACGGCCTTTGACGACGGTTGTAATTGAAACGTCTAGTAGGTCAAAGACATTACATACGAGTACCATAGTAGCTTTATTGCTGTAAATATAATTTAATATGTTATATCTTTTGCAAAATAATGAGATAAGTCTTTCAACTGGTTTATTCCTTCCGGAACATTATTCGCCTCACACTTTATTAACTGTTCACACCGAAAATAATGTTCTCTCACTCTTACTACTAAATGTTGCCACGTCACCTTTCTCGTAGCAACATCACTGATGGCGCAACGGAGTGTAATGCCTGCAGAGAGTTGGGCCGTGAAATGATCATATTGGATTCCCTCTGCTCTCTAGCTGGAAACTAAACTTGATGCTTTCTTTATACTACAAGAACAATATTTACCACCTGAAAATAAGGTTAGATAAAACCCCTAGTACACTCACGAACTGGCAGGTGGTTGACATAGAGTGAGAGGGTGGGTGAATACCCGGCCCACGCATGCTGGCAAATGTTTAAGTCTATTTGGCCCCGTTTTCACCTTTTAAACTCAAATGAAACAGTTATTTTGGATATTAACCCCGCTTCCATTTTAAATTTTGGGGCCTAAATCAACGCGGAATTTTCTGTTTGTTTACATGAAGTTGTTGTTTATGTTTCAAAATATATTGTGCGTTGGTTAATCGCTAACGGAACCGCACACCCTGTGCTCGTTAACTTTCTGTTTCAACATCCTGTGGTCTCACGTCCTACATACATAAACCCACGCATTTTTAACGAGCAGGAAAGGGGTGGCTCGACCCGGAAGTAGCACCCTGTAACTTAACATTGACTTTAAATAGCTGTATGCTGCCTTCCATACGATTTGTAAGAATATTAAGGGTCTCCCTTTGTTTCCTTTCTCTTTATCATTCTCAGCTGCCTACCTCCCCTAATCTTCTGTAGGTAACAAAAAGTGAGTGCCGTGCTCATCGGTCAAGGTAACCACTTACCTGAGAACGGGTCATTTGGCTTATAAACTACCTTATTGGTTAATTAAGTTGAAAGTAGAAATCACCACACGAACATGTCTACTGGAATAATTGCTCGAATGTCCTACGTCGCGTCGTAGCATTCGTAGCGCTCGTAGCACTCTATGCTACGAGCGCTAATTACAACACTACACTACTAATTACAACAGCCTCCCATTAACATTGCGCACGGCCCACAGACACATCAGACAGGCCGCATTACACTCTTTGTTCTACTTCGAGCATCTCGCCTATGAAAAATATTACCTCTTACAGTAATGAAAAAACACTTCAAAAGATCCATTACTCTGCTCACGATGCCTCTACTGCACAGTGATAGCTACTTTAATATTGTGCTTGAGGTCTAGGGTTTGATTACTTTGAAAAACTCCAAAACTTCTACTATGGGAAAGATTGCCATGGGTGGATAATTTGTCAATTACACTACACTCCAGTAAATAAAATTGTCCTACATACACGTATTGGCACGTGTGTGAGATGTGAGTTCTATAAATTAAAAATACCAAGTAACATATTTTATGGGCAGCCAAGTACTTTATTAACGAGACAGAAGAGGGGGCCCTTCCATTTCTTACGCCAGCGATTATGGCCTAAACCTGCTAGCCGCTGGTGGGCTTTCCATTCCGCGAGCAAAGCACCCCTTCCGACAATAGAGCTGACGTCGAAGTCACCGCGTGGTTGTAGTCGGTTGTGTCCCCATAACATAACATAACTTCACGCCTGTATCCCCGAAGGGGTAGGTAGAGCTACAGCTCAGCCTTTATAACTGGCGAATCGTGGGTGTGTAATACATTACACACCCACGATTCGCCAGTTATGTTGAGGTCCCAATGTAATAGGGGGCGAGCCTATTGCGATCTACCGGGCACATTATTAACCGTGTGATAATTAACATTTATTAATGCACACATATCTACGAAAAGTCAGAAGTGTGTGTCCAGGGCGACTTGGGATCGAACTCGAGGCCTCGTCTTAGCAGTCCGTTACGTATGCCACTGGACTATCGCCGGAATTTTTTTACGCCGGAGGTTTTTACATAAAAAAATAAGAGGTAAGCCATACATAAGTACCAGAGATTATTACGCCCACAAATAGTAAAGGTAAAGTGAACTATAGCCAGCTAAGTGGCGCTCGGCCGACTGCGAAATAAACGCTTTGATATCGTATTTATAAGAGGGATAACGATTTACCCGCGGGCGGTGTTCGTCCGTCCCGGTATCGAGGGTTTGCGGGGAAAGAACAAAGTGACACCCTATGACCGGACTCGTACAGTCAGCGGCAAAAGTAGATGATGATTGCACAGATTTCAAAATAAAAATTAAAAAATATTGTAATAGAGCCCACTTGTAGTAAAACTACACATTATGAATGACATTATGAAGTACAGATTATCTTGCTAAAAACTAATTTTAAAATCTGTGAATGCATACATAACATTAACATAACTTCACGCCTGTATCCCCGAAGGGGTAGGCAGAGGTGTATTACACACCCACGATTCGCCAGTTATGTTGAGGTCCCAATGTAATAGGGGGCGAGCCTATTGCTATCTACCGGGCACATTATTAAGCGAGCTATAATTAACATTTATTAATGCACACATAACTACGAAAAGTCAGAGGTGTGTGCCTGGGGCGACCGGGGATCGAACTCGAGAACTCGTCTCAGCAGTCCGTTACATACGCCACCGGGCTATCACCGCTTTTTCTGTGAATGATCATCTACTTTTGCCCCTGACTGTACGTGCCACAACATAGTCGCGCTAATTGGCGCTCGTTTCCTGCTACAGTACACAGCGTACAGTTTCGCCGCTCGGTTGCGTGTCAAAGAGACATCGCGCGCGCAGTTCACTGTCATAATTATCCTGCATTTGCGCCGACTGAGAGTTCACTGTACAAGCGCGCGGTCGCGTGTGGGGAGCGCGTGGCGCCGCTATCGCCGCACGCGACACAAACATTTATGTTCAATGTTCATAACTGTTTTTAGGGTTCCGTTGCCAAATGGCAAAAAACGGAACCCTTATAGATTGGTCATATCTGTCTGTCGTCCGTCCGTATGTCACAGCCACTTTTTTCCGAAAGTATAAGAACTATGCTGTTGAAATTTAGTAAGCAGATGCATACGTGTGTGGTATCTATGGATAGGTCTTCAAAAATGATATTGAGGTTTCTAATATCAATTTATTCTAAACTGAATACTTTGCGCGAGAGACACTTCCAAACTGGTAAAACTAAAAAAAAAACATTACCATGTAAACTTCCACCGAAAATTGGTTTGAACGAGATCTAGTAAGTCGTTTTTTTAATACGTTTTTAATCGTAAACCGCAATTACTTTTAATTCAATCAACTCAACTATAAAAATTAAAAAAAAAACATGTAGCTGCTTCGGAACCCTTCATGGGCGAGTCCGACTCGTACTTGGCCGCTTTTTTGATTATAATATTGATTTGAACTGTTATGTTTAAGTCACATTAGGGATGCTTTAATGAATTTAAAATAGTCAAACCAGCGGAAACTTGTGTGTCAAGAAATATTACTATCAAATGTAGCCCCTTTGGGAATTTGAAGCTGGCAAAAAGAAGCCTAGAGTTAAAAAAGAGCATAAAAAAGGCTCATTTTTTCTTGATAAGACTGTTTCGGTAGCGATAAGGTAGAGTGCGGTGAATGACATTTAAGGTTAGGTTCCCGAATCAGCTAAAAAAAGGTGACGGAAAATTTTCTTTAAAAAAACACAGATATTAACAAACCTCTGCCTGCCCTGTCTGAATATTTAGATAAGAATATATATTAAAATACTAAATATTAATTTTGAACTCGCTTATATGAGGCAGCATAACCGTTGGATCCTAAGATGCAGATTCAAACTAACAATCTTTTATTTCAGACGCAATTTATATTTCATTTTCTTACCAGTGTCATGTAGATGTCAGTGAAGATGTCTGTATGTACATATTCTTTCCTTTTATCTTTCAGTTGCCATTAATCAGTCAGCTACGCTAATCCTACACAATGGAAATAAACAAGACGTCCAAGGAGCCTCTCTGAAACGAATTTAATGAATGATCTGTCCGACTTTAATCGAATTTTAAATTAAAAGAAATATTTTCTGCTAGAGAAGCGAAATTAAATAAGCATTACTTCAATATGTCAAATACTTGCCAGTTGAAATAAACGTCGTTTTAAAATCCATTACTGGTGCTGAGTGTCGTATGAGAGTTCGCTTGTAGCCTTAAGCCTTTTAGCCTACCATTGCTCTCCCCCCCCCCCAGCTCCTGCGAAGCTTAAGTACTATACTTAGTCTATGTATATAAAATAATCGTTTCTTTGTCTGTCTGTAGTGCGTTCCTGTACTATTGTACTAACTTTGCTATTCAATACAAGACAGTAAACATTCATCACACGAAAAAATGTTCAGTTGACAGTAGGTAATACAAGTGGATAAGAAAACAAAGTTGGTGTAATGTGGGTAAAAATAAACCGCTGCTTACCCCTTTGAGAATGTGCAGGCTATATGTGAGAAAAAAAGTGAAAGTGGAGCGGCGATAGCCCAGTGGTGTAACGGACTACCGAGACGAGGTCTCGAGTTCCATCCCCAGCCGCCCCAGGCACACACCTCTGACTTTTCGTAGTTATGTGTGTATTAAAAATATTGGTTATCGCTCGCTTAGTTATGTGCCCGGTAGATGGCAATAGGCTCACCCCCTATTACATTGAGACCTAAACATAACTGGCGAATCGTGGGTGTATAATACACGTCTGCCTACCCCTTCGGGGATACAGGCGTGAAGTTATGTATGTATGTGTAAAAGTGAGAGTCTGATTAAGATCGGCTTGCTTCGGTTTTTAGAGCGTTCTCTCCGTCGGACATGACACTGATAGTTTCATACCTATATAGAGCAGTTGAAACCGTCTGTGTATAATAAATATTAAAGCTATAGCTGCGGTTGTTGTAAGCGCTATACAAAACGGAAAAAAGTCGATTTTAACGGGACTCTCTCTCTCTTTGCTAACGACGACGTGCCAAAATCAAACGCTGGGTACTATATATAAAATACTAGCTGTTGTTCAACCATTAGAGCGTGATTGAGTTACAAACATCCAAACATATCACAAACTTTCAGATTTATAATATTAGTAGGATTTGACGACGACCTCCGTGGCGTAGCGGCAGAGCGTTCGATGTTGCTACGCCGAATTCGCGGGTTCGATTCCCGCTCAATGCAAATATTTGTATGCATGAATATGTCTATTTGCATTAATCTAGGTGTCTCTCTGTATAAAATGTATGTATTTACAAAAATATATATATATCTAAGTATGTATATCCGCAATCTGGAACCCCTAACACAAAAAAAGTAAAAAGTTTATTTATTTGCCATTACAAAACTGCTTATAATTACTTACAAGTGTTACCGGGAGCGGACACAACAGTTTTAGATAGGAACAAGTCCGGTATTGCCAAAAGCTTCCTACACTAGGCTAAGCCTGTCCTGTAGGAAACCTTATGTCTTTATTTCCAACAGCAGGTAAAATATAGTTGAAGTGCCTTTAACACTTACACGAAAGTTTTATTCATATAAAATCTAAGCAACATGCCATCCAAGAGGTCAAAACATTTAATTTCAGACCTCACCTCAAGGGTTTTAAAAAGCTTTCCGTGTATTCATAGGACCAGGTAAGTAAGGTTTTCAGAATAAGTTCCTATGAAGCAGATTTTATTTATTCTGTTGTATATCTGAGGCTTCATGTAGGTACTAAAACGTCTTGCGAATTCCGTTTTTACTATAGTAAGAGGAAGCTTGTAAACCCGTTTCAAGATCATGTCCCCATGGTACCTAGAGCTGCTCACCTGCTTATGGATTAGCAAAGTGATTCTTAGGATGTATATCCTCCTGACGCTGAGCAGCTGAGTTTCTTTATATAACAAATTAGTAGGAAAACGGAAGGGTTTATTAATCATAGTTTTTAGCACGGCTCGCTGAGCTCTCTCCAACTCTATCAGGTGAGTACCACCAGAACCCCCCCAGACTGTGATACAGTACGACAAAATCGGTTCGCAGAGAGAAATGTATACTGTGTTTAGGAGGCTCATCGAAGCCACGTCTCGTAGAATTTTCATTGCGTATATGATCTTTCTAACTCTTGCAGACGTGCCACGATGTGCTCGCCAAAGGTTAGTTTCTCATCTATGATAATCCCCAAATACTTTATCGATTCTGCTCTACTTACTCGGGTACATTTACAACCTGGAACAGTATTAATGGTGACAAGCTAGTTAAGCTATGCTTACTTTAGGTCTAGATAGCGCTGTGTAGAATGTCGTAGACTCTTTATTATTTATTTGTTAGCTTATCACGTACTTAGTAGTTAGTTACTGAAAATATTTAAATGATTATGAATATAGCATCATTAACGAACTTGACAAGTATTCTGTTCGTCGCGTCGCCGATAAACAAATACAGAGCGGTTTTAATGAACAAATTCCAGAGGTCCGCGGCGGCGCGAGAGGGGTGAGCGCGCGCTCATTAATCTCGCTCAGATGACACGCCCGTGGCGTCATCTCCACTGCCACTAGCTGTACCCCTCGACTCCTCATAATCATATGATGTCCAATATCTTCGTTCATTATAACTCTTGCAAAGAAAGTAAGAGGAAGTTTCCTTTTTTTAAATAAGTGACTAATTCTTTTTTATGAATAATTAAATATTCTATAACATTCTACACAGCGCTTACTAGACCCAAAGTATGCATAGTTTAACTAGCTTGTGTTATGGGTTCCAGAATGCGGATAAACATACTTATATCTTTTGTTTTGTTAATACATACATACTATACATAGAAACACCCAGACTAATACAAATAGACATATTCATTCATACAAATACTTGCACTGAGCGGGAATCGAACCTGCGTCCCCGTCGTAGTAGTCGAATGCACTACCGCTACGCCACAGAGGCCGCCAGAAATTACTAATATTCGCCAAACCCCTCCACTTAAGCTAAACTGCTTGAGTTAGGATTGGGTACACATCAGTAGTGATGGTCAAGATTCAAAACCAGGACCTTTCGATCGTAAGTCCGACTCCTTAACCACCAAGCTACCGACGCTTCACGAACTTACCTATCAATGATGACTGGTGATTTGGAAAAGAGTGACTGGGAGTTTTCGTTACTGGATTCATCGCTCACAGATGAAACCTACAGCCATGTGAATTTGGCTGTCACTTTAACTATAGACTCATTAATCTTGAACTTCATAAGTATTACAGTGTGAACTTTTATTTTCATGATTGGTCTGTTCAATTTGACTGCACCCCGCCTGATGGTAAGCTGAGGTGAAATCCAAAAAGTAGTGGTCCTTAGCATGACGGCCGCGACATATGCTTCTCACGCCTCTCTTTATACATGACAGTCATTCATTTGTGCTTTAAATATATTATAAAGGTACTATCTTTTTGGGGTGCTTGGTTGGGAACCTCAAGCGGTGCACCCTGGGCAACGGAGACGGCAGCGCCTCTCTCCTAAGGTGGGAGAGACGCTGCCGCCTACGGCCAACTCCGACCGAGGCGAGGACGGCCCTGTTGAGGGCTGTTCGGAAGCTTTCCACGTGTCCCTCTGATTAGCAGAGGGCACAGTGGAGAGCAAGTAAGGGGGCGAAACCGGAGATGGCCCAGGGTCAGTCGGGGTGCGAGGGATATGCTCTATGCGTAACCTTACACCCCGGCGTCTTAAGACCCGAGACGGCGTGCGGTTTTAGTCGGTGCAAGCCCGACATAACCGCCCCCGCTGGCCGGCGGGGGGGTATCCGAAGGGATTTCCGCACGAAAAAAAAAAAAAAAAAGATACTATCTTTTTATAATACTAATGTGTCTAAAAAGTATAGATCTACTTCCGCGGTAAAACCGGCCCACCCGGTGTAAACCGTATCCAATAAATATATTGAGTATGTACAATGGATATTTTTGTGTCAACCTTTTTAAGGATGCTCTGAATCGTATTTTCAAAATAACTACAAACGCGTGCCCGGTCGTTGTCCACACGCGTCGAGCGAACATGCAATTTGTTTTATTTATTTTTTAGTTTGCTTCTAGTGCAATAAATGTTTTACAAAATGGCCAGAAAGGTTGGTGGAAATAAACCATTGTCCGTGTGGCCGCGCATCAAGTGCAGACCTTGTGGTTATGAATTGTATACATACATACAATAATCACTATTTTTTCCGTTAGGCAGATACAACAGCCCCAAATCTACTTCTGACCTTATTATGCAAGCCCGGCGATTTCAATTGCATTTGAACTATTAAATTATAATTATATATATTACCCTATTACATGTGAAACTTGACAAAGTACCACAGACCCAGACCAGAGATAAAAGAGTTACAAGATTAGACTGGAAACAAGTATGTGGCTGTTAAAAACTTTCAGCTTAAACCGCTTTGTTTGAAATTCGCTTTTTCTCAATATTCTGCAGTTATTGTCGGAAGTTTGAAATAAAACTATTTTTAACGGATTCTATCGCGATTTATTTGATCTCTTCGTGACCATGGCTGCTTGAAAAGCAACCGAAACGTCGGGTTTAATATTAACATCAAATAAATCGCGATAGAATCCGTTAAAAATAGTTTTATTTCAATTCTGCAGTTATATGAAGATATTTACTATGGAAAACA
The DNA here is from genome assembly GCA_946251805.1 of Cybosia mesomella. NCBI lineage: Eukaryota > Metazoa > Arthropoda > Insecta > Lepidoptera > Erebidae > Cybosia > Cybosia mesomella. The sequence continues at coordinate 301,829 of OX276390.1, forward strand.
AATCTTCTCTACATTTCTTAGAGACTATCATCTCTTATCATCCCTCTCTTAGATAATAATTGCTTTAAAAGCGGGTTAAGTTGAGCACCAAGCTCATAAAATGTCTCCAAGAGCAGCACCCTCGCCGCTTGCTTATTATATTATTTTTGAAATATTATGATTATTGTTTAGTGGCCCCGTAAGCGCTGCTTATCCGACGACAATTAAATTGTTATAAATGTGACTGCTAGACTAAATTTACGCTAATCGTTTATTGCATTGTCTAATCTCAGTCAGATTAAACCGTCTTTATCGCCGTTTTATCCAACGACAACGAAATCATTATGAATGTGGTGCTAGTCGAAATTTACGTTAAGTGTTCATCTCAGTGCTTAATAACCAGTGTTATGTACTGTCTTTATGACTATAACGAGAACTCTGCACTGGCGATAAGAGAACTTTTCTAACAATAGTGACTATAACTGATTCCTAAGTTTTCTAATTCTTGAATAAAACTTGAGCTCCTCACTTTTATTTCAAAGTTTGTTAAAGTTGATTGAGCGAAGCTCGTCAGAGCTTTGCTCTCTTTTAGACGACTCATGTATTTCGTTAGACCACCTTGTCGTTCCAAACGGCAGAACCGATTCTAATGAAATTTCACACAAGCAAAGATGTTACTGATGGGAAGGACTATGTAAATTTTTTTTTTTCAAAATCTGATTCCTCAATGAACTAAAAAGCCTCATTATTATCATAATTTATTAATTTACACAAGTCAAAAATGAAAAACGAGAAATGGACTAGCCATTGAGGAATTATCACCGTTAGAAAAAGTCCTGGTGAAATTGCTTCACTCAATTTTAGCAACAGAAGAATGAATTGCAGACCTAGTATTAAGACTCAGCTGAATATTAAGTATTACAATCTCTGACTCACCTAAAGATATAATATTATCTTTGTTTCACTAATGATGAAGCGATAGGGACTTTATTGTCTTTCATTGATTAACCAAAAGTAATCTGGTATACAATCTTCTCCGCTTTCCATCGTGTCACTCTGATTTGACCAGAGATCACTGGATGCTTTCGGAGCGGCAGCTACAGTCTATTAACCAACATAATTAGTATCTCTTTTAAATATCAGTAGAAACAGCTCAAACAGCGCATTGGGTAAGTAACTTTAGTAATACAACTCTATCGTAACATGTATTCTAGCAATATTCGTCCACAAATCACGTGAAGTGTGATCAATGGCAGCCAGCTATCGAACTCAATGTGCGACTCTGTTAGTGCGCAATGAGAACGTGGACACAAACATCAGTCAACTATCAGTCTCATATATGGAGCTCCAATCCATGTATATGTGTAAAAAAAAAAGAAAAGTTACATACACCTAAGAGATCTAATTTTAGTTTGTTTAAAGACAACTAATCAACTTTCGGAAATGAAATTATTTGATTAGATGTCTTTTGCTTGTTCTGGTTGGGACATAATACATTTAGGATCAGGGCAGGAAGATAATAACTTGGATCTAATTGTATTCATTTAATTTTTTATGACATCTTCTCATATTTTATTTAACTTGATTTAATTTGTTAATTGTATTATTTCTTGTTGTATCTTTAATTAGTTACCTGAATTATTACTAACATAGTTTATAAGTCAATCTACTATCAAATTGTTATGGATTTTATCCGACAATAAATCTATTATTATTATTATTTGGTGACACACAACAGAAATGCGTATGCTGAGATGGGCAGGAGGAGTCACACTGAAAGATAAGGTCCGAAATGAGTATATAAGAGGTAGCTTTAAGGTTGCACAAATAGCAGACAAGGTAAAAGAGTCCAGACTAAGATGGTACGGTCACGTGCTTAGAAGACCGGAAGACCATGTCGTGAAGAAGTGTTTTTCCATGGCTGAAAAGAAGAAGGGAAGAGGAAGACCCCAAACCACATGGCTGAAGAAGGTCCGTAAGGATATGAAGGAGATAGGCCTTAAGGAAGAAGATGCGGAAAACCGAAGCAAATGGCGCCGCGTGATTGGGAAAGCCGACCCCGTGTAACGGGACAAGGCGAGGTCAAAGAAGAATTATTATTTGGTGATGTTTAAGATGCATTTTTGCTTATGTTGCTTAAATACTTTGGTAACATCCGAAACCGACTCGGTATGCAATTTTTAAATGAGGTTGCTTTTAATCTAATCAAATAACTCCTTTATAGATTCAAGTTTAACTTGAACGCACTTGAATGTTTTCATGGAAGTAAATTAGTGTACTAAGAGGTCTGCAGTTGCCTTCGGTAGGGACAGCCCGTAAAAGTTATAGGGACGCGACCATCAGAACCACAAGATAACAAAATAAAAATCCTCGCAAACATGGCACTAAAATTATTAACGATTTTTAACGTCTTTATATTTGTTACTTTGTGATCTAGATGAATAAAATATTTCAGTTTAAATATTATGATACTTAATGATTAGTATGTTGTGTAGTGTTTTACGAAAACTGCGGTTCTTGTCACCCTGCTATTTACTTCTAGACAGTAGTCCGTATCATCGTTTTACAAGTTTAATACTGTGAACAAAAGTTTATAATACCTATCAGAGTCTTGTGAAGTGAACCTTTTCTCAAGTAATTTAAGTTTGACGAACTACGAGTGGCGTGAGGTAGGAAACAGTAAAGTTTAGCAAAAGATTAAATGAAGGCGCTTCTGCAACCACAGGGCCTTGACCAAATGTTTCCCGCTGGTAGCAAGACCAGTGAATAATCATATTTTGGGCATGACTTCTGTTTAAAATAAATCATAGATAAATTAAACGGAGCAGTACGTTCACTGTCAAATTGTTTATCGATTAATAACAACTAATAGATTGCAGATTATATTATTTCAAGAGAAATCCCTTATAATTTATCTTTTTTGTGTTTCTTCTGTAACGAATTTAGTAAATATTGATTCCGGAGCGAGTGAATGAGAGAATAAATAATATATGGATATATGGATGAGTGGATTAAAATTTAACTTTCAGAGGTTTCAACGACTCCAAATTGTTGAGGGAATTCGGAATTTAATGACCTAAGAATTCGGAATTTAATAACCGAACCTTTGAAGTTAATTGGACAAAGTTAACATCTAGGATATTGAAGTAAATGTATCAGTTGTACTTTTCCATTATTATATTTATTAAATTACACCTGACCGGTTTCGCCACACGGCATTCTCAAAGGTTTTTTATATTTATTTCTACATTACAGTCCCCAAGTAGTTGGTGACTGTAATGTAGTGGAAAAGTACAAGTGATACATTTGTTCCAATATGTGTAGTAAGTTCCACCAAGTGCCATCAACCAACAGTATAAATAGTCTTAACATCTAGGACTTACGATGTGTAGTACTCTGACAACTAAGTTACCCGTCCTGGATAGTAAAGAAAATCGTTTACAAGCGTTCTAAGGCGTTGCCGTCGGAAACCATCTACACACATTCTCACTCACTCTCGTCATTTGCTTACACGACATGCAAAGCGACAGTAGCTTAGTGAGTAAAGAGTCAGCCTTACGATCGAGAGGTCCCTGGTTCGAATTATGGCCATAACACTACCGACGTAAACCCTCTCCTAACATAAGCAATTTAGCTTAGCTAGAGGGTTAGGGGAAATACTAGTATTTTCGGTAATTTCGGTTACTCACTTAGTATGAGAAAAAAACAGTGGCACTCTGGGAGTGCCGACATAAGTAAAAACTAGAACAGTTACGGGTGCACGAACGTGACGGGCGCCAGAGCGTTGCGCTCCATGTGTTATGAACACACCCAGCGCGTACAGCTTGTTGTCGAGCACGGTGAGCGGAAGCGAGGAGCGCGATGTCGGTAACAGTGTCGCTAATCCAATTGTTTTTTCCCATCTCAAAAAATACCGAACGCGCCTGTAGAAGTTTCCACTTCAAAAAAAACTGTAAAATGTACATCACAATGAGCAGAAGATGGCGACATGGTGCACATATTGCTCTAGTTACACCACACAGCCGAAATTTGCAGCCTGTCGCTAACAGGCGCATTTGACAGAAGTGTTAGTTGCCTTGCCACGTGACTTCTAAGCCATGACAAAACAAAATAAAATGGATTTCAAAATTCAAGTTAGCTATTAACCACTTATAGCGTTCTAAACATCGCACTACTCCTCAAGTCTCAGAGCGTAGTTTTTAAATTCTGTTAAAAGTTATAACTTAATAGTACTTAGTTATGTGAAGTTGGTCGGAGCGAGCACTTGAACTTGCGACTAGACTGGCTTTCGTTAAATAGTTTGGGAATTATACTAACTGAGATATTTACAGTAGTACCTGCTAGGCGAGGCCGCGGTAGCGGCCAAAGTCCGCTGGTAACTCTGGGGTTATCCTTTCGAGGGCTTACCCCAGGTGCCCGGCAATGGACACTTGGGGAGGACATCGTGTGGTTTTAGTCGGTCCGATTCCGACACGCGCATCCCATCGTTGGCACCGAGAGAGTGAAGCCCGTGACGGGTTATACGCGTAAAAAACAGACTACCTGTTACAAGATATTTGCGTGGAGTAGCCACGCAAACAGTACGAATGGGCCAGTAGAAGTAAAGAAACATCATCTGAAATAAAGCGGTGGTGAAGTGACGTAATACCTTCTTTTTTTTTCGTGCGGAAATCCCCTCGGATACCCCCGGTCAGCGGGGGCGGTTATGTCGGGATTGTACCGACTAAAATCGCACGCCGTCTCGGGTCTTAAAACGCCAAGGTGTAAGGTTGCCCATAGAGCATATCCCTCGCACCCCGACTGACCCTGAGCCATCTCCGGTTTCGAGATAGCCCCCTCGGATTTGGTAACCACGGTGTCCCCGTCTTGCCCCGGTTTGGGGGAGGGGCGCTAGTCGCCCCACCGTCCCGGCCTGCTTCTGCGGGGGTGACAGGCAGCCTCACCTGCCACCCCCTGCCTGCTCTCATGGAGAACGGACGTCGTTAAGCGACCTCCGGCGCCTGAGTCACCTGCGACCGACTGCGGCGGGCCGGGAGAGTTCTAAATCTCTCCCGGGCGCGCTCCGCTATCTCCTTCGCGAGCATGTTATGCTCGCAGAAGGTGGCGGTGGCCCACGCGCTCGCTCTCGTGCACCATTGCCGCAATCATGCTGCCAAGCGAGAGGACTCCCACCACGATGGCTGCCACGAGGTCACGCCTGGATGCCTCCCACGCCGGGCAGTTCGCCAGCGTGTGCAGCCCCGAGTCCTCGCTCGCGTCGCAGTGATGGCACTCAGGCGTTGGCTCCTTCCTGATCCGATGCAGGTGGTCCCCGAAGCTCCCCTTCCCGGAGATCACCTGCGTCAGTCGGTATGAGAGGCTTCCGTGTCGCCTCTCTGGCCAATCCTCCATGATGGGCCTTACCGCCGCTAAACATAACCTAATACCTACATGTTGGAAGCAACAGCTAATTTGCGTCATGTTATCCACAAACAATTTTATTCGTGGTTGTACAAATCGCAAAATTTGCCAACGGACCCAGTTGACCTATTCAAACTTGCATTAAGTCAACTGGGTCCGCGGGCCCAGTTCGAGTAGACCCAGTAGACTAAAGAGCCTGCAAGAAAGATAAAACCCTGAATGGCACAACACAGGTGTGTGGCTGTCTGTGGTATACCTTGAATACTGTTGAATACAGACTCCTATTCATTTTACTTTTAATATCGATATAAATAGACCAAAAACGAAAAGCCCGCTGAGTTTCTTGCCGGAGCCGTCTCAGGACGGGGCCGCGTTTCAAAACGGTGCACCATTAACTAAACATTAGTCTAGATTTTTTGACGTTTTGTAAGTGGCGTTTTAATAGGTACTTCTATGCAGAATGAATTGATTTAGACTTTTGACAGATTAGTTACGACACTTTGTTCACGTTACACAGATTCACAGCTTATTTACAATCTGTGTCGTATAATGAAAAAAAATTCTCACCGTGTATTATCTTCCTCCGGCGAGTAACGCCATATTGGACGAATGTATACTTTGTTACTTACCAAATTTATTAAAGGCAGCATACTTCATTAAGGAAATTCATTTAGGATATATCTAATTTAAAATAGCACGAATGGGACGTAGGAGATGGTTCAACTGGGAAGTACCACCATTGGATTTAATGTCAAAGTGGTACTTTTATCATTCTCTTATGCTCTACCTTTCTTCTCTGCTGACACTTGCGAATGAAGTGGCGCTGCAAGTATTCTTCACCTAATAAAGTATAATTTTACCTTAAATGAAGTACAAGCTCAATTAATTATTCCAAACAGCAATACGATTCGATCTATCGATTTGAACAGTTTGCATAATAGATGGGCAATTACCTCCCTGCGCGATGAGCGCGCGGCGACCCTCTTAACATTTCATAAATATAATTAACATTTAAAACATAATCTGATTTCGTAACAATGCTCTCGGCTCGGATGGTCACTTGATATGTAAATGTCTCACTTAGTCTTACAGCTCATTATGTTTTACACTGACACGGGTGGCGCCGCGTTCAGCTGTTTCAACTGTAGAACAACTACTTACCCCTTACTGAGTATATGCTGTATTTTATACGCTTTGTAAGAGTACGGGAGGCACGAACCGTAGGAAATAAAATAAGCAGCATACTCGTACTGAAATTTCCTTTCGTGGTCGATCCAGCTCACGAATGTCCAGAAATGACATACTCTACATATTTTAACGTTGTATCGTTTCGTGCCGTTAATTGCGTCTATACAAACTAAACGATTCTTGATTTTCCACAGCAACTTTCCAGTTTCCTTTCCCTACACATTTCCACTTTTACTGTTGTAGGTGCCGCTGCCGATACGATGCGATAAGATGTACCTATGGTTACAATGTAATCACGCACTTAATATGGTTACACATAATGGTTACAATGATGACTATACATGATGGTTGCACATGATGATGGTTACACATGATGATGGTTACACATGATGATGGTTACACATGATGATGGTTACACATGATGATGGTTACACATGATGACTTCAAACATGGTTACAAATGTTGTTCTCAAAAGAACAGTTTTATTCGGAACTTGGAGGCGGCGAAGTGGGCGCGGGAGCGTGAGCGGCTGCTGGCAGAAAGGAACGCACATCGGCGTGCCACTCATATTTATAGATTCGTTCGCAGTTCGCAGTACACCGCTGCCTACGTTCGAATCGTGCCGAAGTTTTGAACCCTACCGTCTTTAGTGTACTTTTGTTATAATGATCTGGATGACCATATTTATTTGTACCCTACAATTGTTTATTAATATGCATAACTTAAGAGTATATATTCAAGCGAAATTCTAAATAAAGTTTATCAACAATAGTATTTCACTTGAGTCAGATCCCTAAACTGTCTTTCACGGTTACGGTTTGACCAGATGGATATCATCTTTCCAAGAGAATTAGAATTATAAACGGGATATTTACCATGTTTAGTATCTTTTTCGAGAATCCGATATTTCGGCACTGTTACAAGTACCATGATCACGGATGTACTGATTCTAATTTTAATGTAAATGACCATGTCAATCTAAAATCATATATATTTCCAAGAGAAGTCAGAGACACCGAACTCGCCGTTTTTCTTTGTATCCTCTGCTAATGAGGCGAAAACGCGGAGAAACTGAGCAACAATCATTATAAATCTGAGTTCCAGCGGCACTTTGGGACAGTGCTGTAGAACTTAGAGCCGTCGGCTACGCACTCAGTGCCGACGACTTATTTCCATGATAGGCACATTTTCTCAAATTCATTTGAAGCTAATGACACGGAGAGGAATCTCGACGGAATCCGAGTGAATGTTGTCACGTTCAAACGTTGCCGCAGAGACAAGCTTCAGAATAAATCACTTTGAAATTTAAATGAATTATACATTTGAATCAGAAAACCTCAACATTTAGGACACTGTTCGGACCTACATATTCTCACGCTACGAGATTACTTTCTGAGTTCACTGGATCCGTCCTGTAATATAAATTCTGATGTCCCATTGTGACCCCCATGATTTACCTAAATAATTCTATTTCATATCATCGACATACGTGTCAGACCTTGGAGAAGTGTGAAATAGACTACTGAGTTCTCTAGATCGAGCTCAAAACATAGGCTCTAAATTTTACCACAGAACGAACGAGACTGTACACAAATATTTAGATTAATATTTAACACTCTACGAACTAATAGTATTTTGAATGGAGATTTGGAACTGTTACGCATGGTAATTTTGTTCTCCTTGGGAGGAAATTGCGTACATTAGACGTGGTACTTAACTATATTGCTGTACTACATTGAAAGTGAAGATCACCGGCGCTAACTCGCTAAACACGTTAATCGATGAAGTAAGAGCCCGCGAGCGTCGCCGCACATAATAATGAGACGAGACGATTAGCGAGGGAGGTTACGTCAAACTTCGAACAACTAATTTGTTATTGCTCCTAATTAAATAAATCAATATTTTACGACATTCTACACGGCACTCTCTAGACCCAAAGTAAGTATAGTTTAACTAGCTTGTGTTTTAGGTTCCAGAATGCGGGGGGTGCAACTGGGTGGATCACCTCCAAGTTTGGTGCACCCTGGGCAACGTGGGCGATGACGCATCATTGCTCCTCTGGAGTAGCTGGCGTCAACGTCAACGGCCAAGAGTCTGACCAACCGGCCCTTTTCAGGGCCAGCTGACCCCATTGCACGAAGGGGCCGGGGTATGGCGGGCCTGCAAGGCCCGCGGGGGGGGGGGTCGCTCCAGGTACCCCTCTGTTCTTATCAGAGGGGACACTGCGAATGGCCCAGGGTCAGTCACAGTGTGAGGGATATGCTCCATGGGTAACCTTACACCCCGGCGTCTGTAGACCCGAGACGGCGTGCGGTTTTAGTCAGTTCAATCCCGACATAACCACCCCCGCTGGCCGGCGGGGGGGGGGGGGGAGTATCCGAAGGGATTTCCGCACAAAAAAAAAGGGTTCCAGAATGCGGATAAACATAGTTATGTACTTTTTTTTTTGGTAAATACATATATGTCACAGTAACATCAAATAAATTTAATTACTATTATTATAAGTTTGTTATAATTAGCATTATAAATTAATATTTGACTCCATACGTTTCATAACAAATGATTCTAGATTTTGTTAATTAGTATCCTAATATTTTGATAGTGTATTGAGCTGATTAAATCATTGGAAAAGACTAGGTGTGTGAATATTAAAAATATTTGATGATTCGATTTTTCGAGCTTTTACAGCTTTTAAAGTATTTAAAGTATTTAATTTAATTAATAAAAATTAATTAAAGTATTTAAAGTGATATCAACACTTATAATGTTTTTAAATAGTTTATAAAATTAAAGATGCTCACAGAATATCGACGCCAAGTAACAGTATTTGAACTGTTGCGTTCCGTTTGGTGAGTGAGAGTGCCGGAGCCCAAACTCCTTTCCCATCCCCTCCCAAACTCCTTTCCCATCCCCTTTCCTTTACAGAGTCGGCAGTGCGGGTGTGAGTCGAGTGTATTGCACACGTCCATAGGCCGCGGTAACCGCTTCCCATCAGGTGGGCCGTGAAAAAAAAAATTGCACGTGAATTGTGGGTAATCGTATAGTGCACTCTCAGCTCAACATTGCAACAGCAGATTGTATTGCGCCCCTAGTTTTTTGTTCGAAAGCCGCCATGATCGAGATGGTTCTGAGCTATAAATAACGTATAAATTAACGTATAGGTTTATCCCGAACGGATATTCAGATGTCTATTAACAGCAAAATTATACTATGAGGTTCGGTCCCACCGGTCCTAAGTAACAAAGGGAAGTTTATTAGCGCCAATGAAAGGCGCTTTTCATCACCGCACGTCTCAGTAAACACGAAGTTACCTTTTAGCTAGTAAATCCAATTTAATTCTAGCCTATTCTTGTGGAACACAGCCTTTTACGTGAAAATGTGAAATCAACACCCAGAGGATATAAATATCCCCTTGGAAAAGTTATTCGCCCGACAGAGCCGACCTTATTTAAAGTAAGTTATGTTAAAAGCCTTAAAATCCAATCGTGTGAATAGATTTCTCAAGCCTATCCCACCTAATCCTGGCCTACACATGGCGGTGAGATCCGAAGGCGCTTTCGATAAGTATTTGTTTTAACTCGGGACGCACTCGCTGAGACCGACTTATTTCCCTAAAACTTTTTCTCAACTTCTTTAAATCATTATGATACGAAGAGGAAAATGTTGTCAAGATGAAACGATGCCGTAGAGACGAGCTTCGGAATAAATCATTGTGATTTATTTTATAATTTTAATTAAATTGTTAACAAATCGTAAATTTTCTTTTACTGTCCACGTATAGAAAGACTTCTGTGTATATACTTAACTAGCCCGATGCCCTGGTGCCCGCGGCTCCGTCCGGTCGGTTATCTAATTTGGTCAACTCTCGGTTCTACTAAACCCATTGCATCAAACCTACGGCAGATTTGAAGTCTGACTATGGCCTTTCTAATAGGAAAACCGCAACAAAATCCGTTCAGTGAGTTTTTGCGTCCATCGCGAACAAAAAGACAAGAATTTAAAAAAAAATGTTGTGTTCAGAATCGTTAATTTAACACAACTCAAGTATTGTTTTTAATATCTCATGTACAAGCACAACTAATTTGCAATTTTATAATAGTATAGATTTGAATATTATAATTAATTTGAATGGGAAGTACCTTTTAGGTAGATTTCGATGAAATCGATCTACCTATTGGTTTCTTGACTACTGTCGAATTTAAAAAAAATTTCTTCATAGGAGGTCTAGTTATGACCCCCTGAGTCCGAAATGACCACTGGTCAAAAAGTTTATATTTATATATATATGTATGTATGGTTCCACTTCCCAAAATTTGCGGCACTCTCACGGTCGCATTTTTGCCCCGATCGCTTTCAAACTGCGGTCAAAAATTGCTTGGGTGTAAACTTAGTTTAAGTTCGTGAACGGGTGGAATCCGGCCTAAGGGGACGTTAGGGCCTCACTTTTTGTGAAATCAGTTTTTCCTCAAAATTTCACGTTCCATGAAAGATATTCGAACCGTTCTAATTTTATCCCATAGTATACATGAATACCAACAACTTTTACTTATAAACCTATAAGATTAAAACTTTAACTAAAAGTGAAGGGGGGGAAACACCAAATTTTTTCGGGAAAAAAATCATAACTTCTAACCGGTGAACATTCTTGCTGTCGGAAACATTTTTACTCGATAGGCCATTTTTAAGTCTAAAATAAATGTCTGAAAAGTTTTTCGCTAAAAGTTACCGTTTTCGAGAAAAAAAAAATAAACTGTTTAAAGTTCGTAGTTCTCTATATAAAATAATATTAATTGCTTCACGAAATCTACCTGTGCGTTCCCCCTGCGGGAACGGATTTTTTTTTTTTTTCGTGCGGAAACCCCTTCGGATACCCCCCCGCGTGCCAGCGGGGGTGGTAATGTCGGGCTTGAACCGACTAAAACCGCACGCTGTCTCGTGTCTACAGACGCCGGGGTGGAATGGGAAGTACCTATTTGTTTATTTTCTAATACTTGTCGACACTTTTTAAAATTACAAAACTCTTTTTGAAAATAGATATAAATAATATAAATAAAAATTCTATACAGCGCCATCTAGACCCATACTAAGCAGAGCTTGTCATATGGGTTCTAGAATGCGGATAAACATACTTATGTACTTTTTTTTTGTAAATAAATACATGTTATACATAGAAACACTCAGACCAATGCAAATATACATTTTTGCAATGAGCGGGAATCGAACCCGCGACCTCTGACTTAACAGTCGAATGCTCTACCGCTATGCCATCGCCACAGAGGACTGCAAAGTCCTTAATACTCAGATAGTGCTGAGAGCAAAAAGTCCTTTTTGGACATACGACCGTAATCATACTATCCTACTAATGTTATAAACGCGAAAGTTTGCGAGTATAGATGTTTGTTAATCTTTCACGCAAAAACGGCTGAACAGATCTGGCTGAAATTTGGTACAGCGATAAATTATAATCTGGAATAACACATGGGCACGTTTAATCCCTGAAATAGGTTCTTGTGGGAAGCGAGAACGGGCTCATAATTTCACACGGGTGCAGCTGCGGGCAACAGCTAGCCGTCCCGTAATGCAGTAAGCCATGGAAACTAAACATCCGCAAATCACTAACTGTTCTAACTTTTACTTACTCACGCATATATTCCACTGAAGGATTAGATAGAATAGTACCTTACACCCTGTTTTTGATCTCAAGGGGCAAACTTAATTGCTATCTACCGGCCACGTACCTGACTTTACAAACCTAAAACACTGGTGGTAGAAATTTGATGACACAAATTTGTCACAAAATTCGGCCGGGTAGGTACCACCGTGCACGATTGCGAAAAACCCCCATAGTAATCCAATTTCGGTTTGATTGCGTTCAGGGGTCACTAGTGGGACCGGTGGGTGTCACGCGGTGCTGCGACGACAATCCTCTTCTGATGAGGCCGTCAAGCTGAGTGCCACCATTGTTAACATGGTACGTGTATGTAATGGTGACCCTCTTTCCTGACACTTTACCTTCAGCTTACCATCAGGCGAGGTGAAGTCAAATTGACGTGTCCTAAATATAAGAAAAAAAAAAAAAAACCACTTAACAAACCAGCGCACACTCATAGACATTTGTCAGCGAATGGAGGCAGCAGGAGCCGCCACACGTAACAACAAGACGAGGCGGTGAGCGAGTGAGTTTGTTGCTAACTTGGAACGAATTAATTTATTATTGCTGTTTATTAATTAGCCGTCGCGGGTGTAAGCCTCTCCTCAAGTGTCGTATCTTACCGACACATATTATGATCCCACTGTTGTGCTCGCTTCTTTGTCGTTCCTCAATTACGGCTGGGTTGCTTTGGCTCTTTGACTATATACAAGATAGGTAGATAGATAGAACGAACTCCGTCCCCCATGAGCACAGTCCTGGTGGTGGCAGGTGAGGCCGCCTGTCACCCCAGCAGAGGCAGATCGGGACGGCGGGGCGACTAGCAACCCTCCCCCAAACCGGGGCAAGACGGGGACACCGTGGTTCCCAAACCCGAGGGGGCCATCTCGAAACCGGAGATGGCCCAGGGTCAGTCGGGGTGCGAGGGATATGCTCTATGGGCAACCTTACACCCCGGTGTTAAGTCCCGGGACGGCGTGCGGTTTTAGTCGGTTCAAGCCCGACATAACCGCCACCACTGGCCGGCGGGGGGTATCAGAAGGGATTTCCGCCCGAAAATAAAAGGTAGATAGATAGAATAGGAGCTAGTGAAGAAGAGTGAAGCTCATTATGACCTAGCTTATTGTACTTTACTTTTCCATTGTCACTTCTTTTGATAGATATATTCAATCGATTCAATTTTAAGCTTCGGTAGCTTAGAGGTTAAGTAGTCGACCCTACGATTGAGAGGTGGAGGAGGAGGAGGGTTCGAATCCTATTACACTACCGACGTGTAGTCACTCCTAGCACAAGCAATTAGCCGGAATATTAGTAATTCAAAATAAAAAAGTGAATATATTCAATCGCCATTATAGTAATCATAGTAAAGTCAATCTAAATTCAAATAGTGTTTCCTATTACGGCCTCTGTGGTGTAGCGGTAGTGCATTCGACTGCTACGACAGGGGGCGCGGGTTCGATTCCCGCTCAGCGCAAATGTTTGTATGCATGAATATGTCTATTTGCATTGGTCTGGGTGTTTCTATGTATAATATTTATGTATTTTTCAAAAAAAAAGTATTAAAGTAGGTTTATCCGCATTCTGAAACCCATAACACAAGCTAGTTAAACTATGCTTACTTTGGTTCTAGAGAGCGCTGTGTAGAATGTCGTAGAATATTATTATTATCTGATAATAGAGTGACGTCATACCTGGCTATTGTCAAATAAAGACGATTAAAATAAGAATTCGCAGGCTTTTTACTGTTTATACTGTTCTGTATTCAATAAGATTGGTTAGTTGGGATCGTGCTCTGCCGGGCCGAAGTTATCAACCGTTAAATAAAACTTAACTCACTACAGTATAACGCGTTCTATCTTAACTATTCTATCAATTATTTGTAGTTGGTTACAGATACATACAATTAGATTATATTGTAATTCCATCACACAAAACATAATATATGGCTCACTCAATAGTTGTCACTCAAACACGCCGGAATCCTAAAGCCTTGCACGGACTAAACGTTAAAATGTACGCGTAATCTAGGGATTTTGAATACGCGTACAGTTATAGCTGAATACGCGTACAGTTTGTTATATACGGGTACAGGGCATATGGAATATGAACGCGTAGTAGAGTATACGCGTACTGTAGATACAGACTATCGGTTCTGTGTACGCGTACCTTAGAACGCTTGGTCCATACAAGGCTTAATATATTAGGGCCGCGCCACACAGGGCGGCAGCGGCGACGCGAGTCTCAGCTCACGTCCCGCACCGATTCTATTTGCATAGCAATTTGTTAGCAAGCAATCTGTTTACGGTGCGGAGTCGAGCGGGAATCGCTGCGGGACCTCGAGCCAATATCTCGCACAGTAATGTACTGCTTTGGGACACATGAACAAAACGGTAGGCTTTTACTTTTACGAGTTTATTTTCTGACGGTAATAATAATATGGTTGAATTAAATTATTATTTGTGTAACGCAGATGTATCAATAAGTACAGGTACTCTTTCCCGCACGATGAGGCGATGCGGTTCACGGTTTACGAGAAGGGCAAAAAGGGTGGCAGGCCATAATTGGCAACTATGATATTGTTACCCTTAGACGCAACACGTGTTTATGCCACATTGTAATAGTAACAAGTGAAATACAATGCCTGAATATTATAAATATAAACATAATAACATAACTTCGCGCCTGTATTTCCGAAGGGGTAGGCAGAGGTGTATTACACAACCACGTTTCGCCAGTTATGTTTAGGTCCCAATGTAATAAGGGGCGAGCCTATTGCCATCTACCGGACACATTACTAGCGATAATTAACATTACACATAACTACGAAAATTTTATATTTATTTTCCTAACTAAAGAAACTTTATCACATTTACTGGTGATGTTTATCACACATTGTCACACGTTGACAGTGTGTCCGCTTATCTAACTCGTGCTACAGAATCCATTACCACAAAAACTCGAGATCCAACCATCCATCATTACAAACCGAAGTGTTCAGCCATATCTACATTCCATATATTTTTACCAACATTTTATACCTCAACACAGATACATATATTCATTATTTGTGAACTCATTGAAACGTAAATATACAGATATACTCGTACACTGAGAGTTTTTCATCACGAGACGTACTATAGGTATATAATATGTTAAGTGCGAACTCATAATATACAAAGTTTCATAATAATGACGGATGCATTAAATCGCGCCGCCCTCTCGCGTCCCCCCACTGGGTGCTTGCAAGGCGGTTAATATTACTTTCAAATGCGGAAACGTACGTCGTAACTTGACGTGTCACAACTTCCCTTATGGAAGATCTCCCCTACAACATAATTCTTCAGCCCGTCAGTTACATGTTCTGTATTAGCTGTTGTACATACAAAATTGCATCTATTTTTGCATGTCGAATTTTAGATACAGTTATAAAACACGCTCGACAAGGTGATGAGATATTTGTTAGTGGATGGCTGCATGGAGCATCATCTTGTACTGTTCATCAACATGTCAATCATCTCGTGCTCTGTACAATTTCAACTTGTAAAGTCTGAATTACATCTGTCAATAAAATACTGTTTGTATACTTGCCTAGTGTTGTAGTTGTGTTAGCAGCAGCAATCTCGAATAACTGCAGCGTTATATTCACCCACTCGAAGTTGCTGTATTATTTTTAATTTTCAAAGATTAACAATTAATCTCTCATTAGCAGTAAAAGTTCTTCTTCAATCAATCTCAGATATACTGTGTATTCGATCAAAGTTTGCATGTGATTAGTTTCTCGTTAGAGCGTGTTGTTAACATGCAAATGTTATACATTACTCGGTAACACTCACTTAAATATTCACTTTTGAAGCGCATTTAATGCTTTGGATCACCGGCATGTCTTGGGAGTGCGCCAGTACATACACGCAATGCAAACAATCCGATTCTAATCATTACATTGTGATAGAATTAACTCATTGGAACACAGCCAATTACCGGCTGAATGAATTAACTGCGGACCAGTGTAACATAAATAAATAAATATTCTACGACATTCTACACAGCGCTTTCTAGACCCAAAGTAAGCATAGTTTAACTAGCTTGTGGTATAGGTATGCGGATAAACATTACTTTTTTACTTTTATTTTGTAAATACATACATAACATTCATAGGAACACCCAGACCAATGCAAATAGACATATACATGCATACAAATATTTGCACTGAGCGGGAATCGAACCCGCAATCGAAATCGAAGCAGTCGAATGCACTACCGCTACGCCACAGAGGCTGTCAGTATGAACATGAACTAACGCTAATATGGTCGCAGATTTCTCATGTAGACCCGGGACAAGAAACGGAACGTGAATATACGATGTACGTTTATCTATTTTAAAAAGTGCTCTAGACAGTTCATTTTGCGATGCAAATACAATAGGTCTTTACCTATGAAATTGCCGAAATTTTCTTACAAATTCATGAGTTCGTTATTCCTGTAATTTAATAGCTATTTCCATTATTTATAATTTGTTTGAAAGTTGATTTCAAGATTTTACAACTCTGTATTAAATTTTGATAAATTAATTCGATCTTCAAAAACAGTGCTTCCTAAAAGCTATCCATTTTGATGATAAATTTCGTATTACTTAACAGCTGTCACTTTTCAAAAATGTAATAAAAGTTGCTGTTTGTTAGCTTTAGCATTGTTGGCATTCATACACAAAAAAAATCATAAAATTTGAATTTGTCATTCCTAAAAAAATGCAAAAATGTTAGTACTGAAAATTGGGTTTCCTCCAATTTCTTCAAGAAAAACGGCAATTTCATATGTAACGACCCTTTTTTTTTTTTTTTTTTTTTCGTGCGGAAATCCCTTCGGATACCCCCCCGCGTGCCAGCGGGGGCGGTTATGTCGGGCTTGAACCGACTAAAACCGCACGCTGTCTCGGGTCTACAGACGCCGGGGTGTAAGGTTGCCCATAGAGCATATCCCTCGCACCCCGACTGACCCTGGGCCATCTCCGGTTTCGAGATGGCCCCCTCGGGTTTGGGAACCACGGTGTCCCCGTCTTGCCCCGGTTTGGGGGAGGGGCGCTAGTCGCCCCACCGTCCCGGCCTGCTTCTGCTGGGGTGACAGGTGGCCTCACCCGCCACCCCCAGGCCTGCGCTCATGGAGGACGGAGGTCGTTAAGCGACCTCCGGCGCCTGAGTTGCCTGCGACGCGCGGCGAGCAAGTTGCGGGCTCGGCGGACCGGGAGAGTTCTAAGTCTCTCCCGGGCGCGCTCCGCCACCTCCTTCGCGAGCGTCGCGATTGAGTGTCGCAGACCACAAACGAATGACGGCCCAACTCAGAAATGTGATCCACTGTGACACTGCGTGTCCTGATATCTGTGCAAATGAGGTCTATGAGAGTAGCCAAACTGTCTGTGAAGTGTGTTGGTTTGTGGACCACCTGAATCAAATTCATGTAATTGAGAAAGTCCGTCACTCTCCTCACCCCGCACTCACCCATTTCCTGCATATCCACATTGAGGTCCCCCAACAGTACCAAGTGGTCATATGGAGCCAGGGCGATGATACTGTCTGTTACACTACCCAGGAACCTATCCAGGTCAAGCCATGGCGGGCGATATGCTGTACCCACAAGCAACGTTTTTCCCATGATATTGAGAGAGATCCACATTTGCTCGACTGCAGAACTGACGGGGTGCACCCGAGTTCTAGCAGTGATCCCTGACTTCACATAGAAGGCTACGCCCCCTCCCCGCCCCTTTTTAACGTTCATTGGCCTTGGAATGTGCCGGAGCCTATAGCCCTGCACCACGGGAGCCCTGGCTTCCTGGCCTGTCTTCAGCCAGGTCTCATTTATAGCCATTATATCCACAGAATGGTGCAGCATGGCCACTCTGAACTCCTCATGTTTCGTTGAGAGTGAGCCCGCGTTCAACAGACCAAACCTCAGGTATCTATCAACAGTCATCAATGCAAGATACAGTCAGAGCGATCTGACATCCACAGACTGCAATGAATAAACATAGAAAATATATATAAATTCTTAGCTTATAGTTTCTATTGTTTATATTTTGTATGTAATTAAGACTTTGGTGTATATTAACTTCTTTTGTATATTTTACCGTGTGTAAATAGCTTAAACAAATATTTTTATGACTATTAATTTCTACTGTATGGTCTCCAAGGTGCTTTTTTTGTGAACTATAGCAAATTAGATGAAAGTTACCTCTCAGTGCGGAGTATATTGTGCATATATCTTGTAAGTCCAGTACAAGGGTGCCATGCATATCACTAATTCTAACGTTAATACTAATTCCATTACAAATATCAAAACAAAAACGGAAATATTGTTGTATACAGGTCCGGTTCAGTTGGAGCGCGGCGGGCCGAGTACCCTGGTCTCCTGCTGGCGAAAATTTGAGCTGCTACCTGCCTCGTCCTGACGACCCGTCGTCCCGCCACACCCGATGCTTTCCCGGACCGGCGAGGCACCAGCCGATACGCTGAGCTCAAATATGGCTGTCAGATCTGCTTCAGTCCGGACGCGGCGTGTCGGTTCCCCCGGTTTCCTGCATACAAGAATTTGCCCTCGCTTGGTCCAGACGAACCTCCACCCCGCCCTACCAGCAGCGTCTCTGGCCCGTCCAAATAGCTGCCGATTGGCCCTGGTCAGGCGTTCGTTGACGTAGAAGCGTCTTGGAGCGCCGTCCAAGTCGAGGTCCCTCGTCGTAGCTCCACGTCGCACACGCGCTCCTTTCAAAAAGTCATCTCGCAGGTCGCGCCTTGCCAGACGCACCACAAGTATACGAGGACGCCGCTCGGTCGCTCCCCGCGGATCAGTGGCGACCAGCTGGCGTCTTCCGACTCGTTCAGCGCTGACGATATCGCGCTCCTCCAGTACGATACCCAGCTTAGTCCCTATAGTCATCGCTAGGTGAGTAGGGTTTTCACCGTTACCCTCCGGGATATTGGACACTTCGATGTCGTTGGCTAATAATTCCTGGTCCCTCTCATTGAGCTCGCGCCGAAGACCCTCGAGAACGCTCTCGGCAGACTCAGCACCCCCGGATCCCAGCGCCGCGCTCGTTCCTTCCATCGCCAGCAATCTTGTTTCGAGGCTATCAATTCTGGAGTTGCAGGTTTGTACGGCGACCTTTATCGAAGCCACTTCAATCTCCATATGTCGCCTAAATGTTCTGAAATCAGAGCGCAACGCTTTAATTTCCTCCATAAGCAGGTGAAATTCTTTGCTCCTTGGTGCCTTCTCCAGAGCAACAGCTGCACAATCAGGACTCGTCGCAGCAGTCGCCGTGGGCCCGGTCGTCGGTGCCTGCCCCATCACCGCGACTTTATCCCGCTTGGCCTCCGACTGCGCCCCCCGCACAGGTGTGTCGTCACTTTTCTTCTTCCTGACAGTTTTGCGTTTGCATTCCGGGCAAAACCAGTCTGAAGGCACTGTATCTTCAGTCGGAATGCTTACGCAAGGCTTATGATAATAGCCGTGACACTTCGCGCATTTAGCGCCATCTGTCGGTGTCAGAAAACGACCGCAACCTCCGCACTTTGTCATCGCTATCGGAGATTAGGTAATGGTACCTGTGCCGCTCAATAGATGGCGCTGACAATTCTGAATCTCGGCAGAAAAATTACAATTTCTCACTGTGGGTACTATTTTACCGTTTGTCTTGTAGGCTCAATATATGTTGGCGGATTTGAAATGGGTTTGAAAAGCTAAGCACTATTGCACTACTTCACTGTAATATAATGTTCACTAAAGGGGCTGCCTTTCTTATAGCTTTATAGCTAGCTTTATCTCCTGTACAGGTCCGTTTATATTAGTATTAAGTTACAATAGACTTTTATATTCACTTCTTGGACGCCTATACACTATATGTTATTTTATTTATATTATTTGTATTTTGTTCTGTTAAACTGTAATGTATAAGCTCACTTATTACTATATTAAACACTTTTAACTATTTTAATTTATTTAATTGTACGGAGCCGATGTTAACCGTGTTTGACAGCTGTCTAATTTTGTACTATACGTATACTTCTGCATGACAGGAGGGTGTTGGACCCACACGGGTTGTTGGCGATCAAGACTGTCTTTGGGTATGCAGTGCTGGGTCTAGTCCTGCCTGCCGGGGTACCCAAGGACAGTGATCGGCTTCTAGTGGGGTCCGTCCTGTCGGATATCATGCAGAAGTTCTGGGTGGTGGAGGAGCCACCTATGGCACGCCGCGTAGACCCGGAGGCCGAGGAGTGTGAGTTGTTCTATAGGAACCACACAGGCCGACTCCCATCGGGGAGGTTTATCACGCGGCTTCCGTTCTGGGGGAATTGTCCAGCCTTGGGGTGGTCCTATGATGCAGCATGGGCCAGGCTGAGATCAATGGAACGGCGGATGGCCAGGGATAAGAACTTCCGGGAGAAGTATGTGGGCTTCATGAGGGAGTATGAGGACCTGGGGCATATGTCAGTATCGACGGTGGATTGGGAGCGGGAGGATCACTATTTTCTCCCCCACCATGCGGTTCTCAAGACTCCCACGGGGAAGATTAGGGTGGTGTTCGACGGGTCGTCGACAACCAGCACCGGGGTGTCACTGAACCAGTGCCTACACGCGGGACCGAAGCTCACGCGGGATGTGGGAGATGTTCTCACGAGCTTCCGGAGGCACCAGTTCGTGTTTGTGGCCGACATCCGGATGATGTTTAGGCAAACGCTGATCCATCCGGATGACCGACGGTACCAACTGGTGCTCTGGCGGGAGAGCCCGGATAGGCCAGTGACGGTGTACGAATTGAACACCAACACGTATGGGCTGCGGTCTAGCCCCTTTGTGGCGATCCGCACGCTTAGGGAGTTAGCGGATAGGGAGCGACTGCAGTTTCCTCGGGCGGCTGCGATCCTGGAGCAGGACCTGTATGTCGATGATATCTGCACAGGGGCAGATACCATCCAGGAGGGACTCGCACGCCGGGATGAACTCATAAGCCTGTTGGCTCGGGGGGGATATGAGTTGAGGAAATGGTTAGCCAACACACGGGACTTGTTGGTCGGGTTACCAGGGGAATTCCAGCAGGATCCACACCTCTTTGAAAATGTGGAGAACCCCAACATGCTGGCGGTTCTGGGGATTCAGTATAGGCCCGTCCAGGACGCCTTCACCTATCAGGTGGATTTGGACGTTCCTCGGGTGTGGACGAAGCGGACTATTTTGTCCACGGTGGCCAGGACTTTCGACCCGAATGGCTGGATCTCACCCGTCACCTTCAGACTGAAGTGCTTCATGCAGCGGCTGTGGGCCGCTCAATTGGGCTGGGATGATGCACTCCCGGGGGAGCTGGAGGCGGACTGGGTGGAGTTCCACAGGTCGCTGGGAGAGGTCGACAGAATTATGTTGCCTCGTAAGCTGTTGCCAGCCGGGAAGTGCCGGGCGTCGCTTCACGGGTTCTGCGACGCCTCGGAGCTTGGGTATGCGGCCGCGGTGTACCTCCGCACAGTGACCCCTTCGGGGTGCGTTGAGGTGCGGCTGGTCATGGGCAAGAGTAAGGTGGCCCCACTCCGAGTGCGCTTGAGCATTCCGAAGATGGAGTTGTCTGGGGCGGTGCTCTTGACCCGGTTATTGAACCACACTGTCAAGTTGCTGGGAGCAACCGTGGATCTTGACAAGACGGTGTACGCCTGGAGTGACAGCCAGATCGTACTTTGCTGGCTGAGGGCGTCGGTGCACACTCTGGAGGTGTTCGTAGCGAACCGGGTATCTCAGATTCAAAACTCTGAGACCTCCTTGGTGTGGAGGCACGTACCAGGGGAGATGAATCCGGCGGACGTAGCGTCCCGGGGTTGCCGGGCTCCCGAACTGGTGTGCCATTCTTTATGGTGGGGACCTCAATGGCTCACGTTAGAGCGAGCCCTGTGGCCGGGTACAACGGTGGTTCCCGTTGATGTGGGGCTCAGGGAACAGGTCGGCGTGGCAGAGCTTAGGGAGCTCGAGGAGGGATTCCTCGCGGGTCGGTACAGCTCCCTGGACAAGCTCCTGAATGTCACGTCCTGGGTAAGGAGATTTCTCTCCAATTGTCGTGTGCCAGCACACAACCGAGTTCTGTCACGGGTCTTATGCCCGACTGAGCGGGACCAGGCTATGAAGGTTTTGGTACGCCTGGAGCAGTCGGCGAGCTTTGGGGACGTGTTGGATACCCTACGGAAGGGTCGTCCCAAGCTCAAGGGAGCCGTCATGCGGCTCAACCCGTTTCTCGACAACGAGGGGCTGATTCGGGTGGGTGGTCGGCTACGGAACTCCGGGTTGTCATACGGGTCACGTCATCCGTTGTTGCTGCCTAAATCGGGTGCCTTCGTGGAATTGCTGGTACGGGACCGGCATGTACGAAATGCACACGCCGGGTTAAACGCACTGATGGCGACACTCCAGAGGGAGTTCTGGATTTTGTCGGGACGTCGCATCATCCGAAGCGTGGTGTTCAAGTGCATTTCGTGCTATAGGCTTAAGGCAGCCACGATGCAACCTCAGATGGGGGATCTCCCCCCTGACCGGGTGAATGAGGTTAGACCCTTTGTGGGAGTGGGCACGGACTTTTCCGGCCCATTTATGGTTAAGAGCTCGCGCCTTCGGAACACTAGATTAGTGAAGGCCTATTTGTGCGTGTTCGTTTGCTTGTCGACTAAGGCCGTCCACCTGGAGGTGGTCGGGGACTTAACGACTGAGGGGTTTCTTGCCTGTCTGGACCGCTTTGTGTCGCGTCGGGGGATTCCGTCGTTGATTAGGTCGGACAACGGTCGGAACTACGTGGGAGCTGATAGGCACCTCCGGGAAGTCGTAGAATTTTTAAATGTAAACCAGGTGGACATCGGGATAGGCCTATGTCAGCGCGGTATCAAATGGACCTTCAGTCCTCCGGGTTACCCCTCTTGGGGCGGTATTTTTGAGGCTGCGGTGGCCTGCGCTAAGCGTCACTTATCAAGGGTGATTGGTGAGACCGCGCTGACCTTCGAGGAACTAGCAACCGTTTTTTGTAAAATTGAGGCAGTCCTCAATTCGCGTCCGTTATGCCCAGTTAGTTCGGATCCTAACGATTTAGAGGCATTGACGCCGGGACATTTCCTGGTGGGGCGTCCACTTAACGCGTTGCCGGAGTACCCGTATGAGGGCGTGAGATTACATAGGCTCACGCGGTACCAGATGTTGCAGCAGATCGGGCAAGATTTCTGGAACCGTTGGTCCTTGGAATATCTGCACATTCTGCAGCAGCGCCTTAAGTGGACTGATAAATCGAACCCTCCCCAGGCGGGAGACCTCGTGTTGGTTAAGGATGCCAACCTACCGCCACTGCGTTGGCGGCGGGGGCGCATTGTTAATCTATTCCCCGGGGCAGATGGGACGCCCAGGTTGGCTGAGGTCCTGGTTGGGGGTTCAGTGCTTAGGCGGGCAGTCGGTTCGTTATCCCGACTGCCTGTAGGGTAATAAGTACTCGGGTCGGGAAACCCTACTGCCGAGTAGGGCGGGTGGATGTTTGGTATGAAACGGCGTGCCGAACGTCCGGGGTAGGCAAGGGCCGCGCGGGGGGGGGTCTCGCGCGGCTGTGGCGCGGCGCTTGCGTCGCCGTCAGAGGTATTTCGCCGGGCTGACTGTTATAGTCGTCGCAATTTGTCGTTGTGAACAATCGCCGGGGCTAGCACGTTGTCGTGTCAACGCTAGAGCGATCGGGCGGTCAGTAGCAAATGTCATATCACGCCGGGGTGTGCATTTTGATTCGCCTCGTGTCAGGCAGGGTGGGGCCGCGAACCTCGCGCGGGAGCCCCCTAAACAAATTATCGCTTCCACTTGTGCAAGACATTCCTTCTCCACTCAAGACAGAAGTCAGAAGTGTCAGGGCCCTGACGAAGCCAAGACGCGGGAAGGAACGGGTAAGTCTTTCGAGAATTATACTCTGGGGAAAAGTAGGTAGTTATATCTACCAGTCTTTGTTTACAAGATAATTATCATAAATAACTTAATCAATCCAACAGCAAATCCATTGTGTTTTAATTAAAGTAACCGTGAATTTTATAGTAAAGTTGTGGATAAATACGTTATTCAATAATTAAAAATAGATATATCGAAAATAGTTCCAGAACATTGTCTGAATAAATCGTGATAGTTTGTTATATAACTTTAAATATATTACTAAATAATATAATTGAAGGTTTCTGGTAAATTTCTACTATTTTATAGTATATTGGTTTGAATAGCAACATAAAGAACTGTGGTCTGAATTTATATAAAATTACGTTTGGAAGTGATTTAAATGATTACGTGAAATATCATTATCATTATAACATTTTATCTAGGCACTGTAATCAAACAATTAAGTGCATTATAACATGGCTGAATACATCATTCGAGAATTTGAGCAAGTATAA
Organism: Cybosia mesomella; assembly: GCA_946251805.1. Taxonomy (NCBI): domain Eukaryota; kingdom Metazoa; phylum Arthropoda; class Insecta; order Lepidoptera; family Erebidae; genus Cybosia; species Cybosia mesomella. The sequence continues at coordinate 326,467 of OX276390.1, forward strand.
ATAATTATTCCGTTATCAGTTATAGAACATTGATTTGAGTGGGCAGAAGTTGACGAGTAATATATTAGAGTAAATTATCTAAGTGGCTGATTATTCATCTAACATTTGCAATATATCGAGTAACACATGGAAATAGTATCAGTAATACAAAGAGATGGTCGTTGGTGACCTCAATTAATATTCGACTTGTAAAGTGCAAAGAACACATAAGAGACGGCGTGTGGTTTTAGTAGGTTCATTCAGAGATATCTGAAATATCATTATTTGCACACAGTTTTCTAACGAGAGGGAGTATTTTAGTCGAATACAGCAATAAATAAATATATGTGTTACAATCAGCTCACTTAATAGATAATTTAAATACAATTTTAGCTCCTGGAACCATTTGGGTTTTCAGTTTGAGCAAGTTATCAGTGTGTAGCATTTCTGGGGTCTGCCTGAAATCCATAAATTATATTTACAAGCTAAAACAGATGAACTCATGTTAAATCAGTATTTATACCAGTCTCGAACGAAACCTACATTGGAATGCAGGCAAACCTAGATATGTGAGGCGATTTACGACGGGTCGGTTAAACTTGTAATGGTATTAATTAGTGAATACTAATATAAAAAAAAGAGAAGAATACTATTATACGTTTAGCGTTAGTGGAGGTACTGATAACAGAATTAAATTACTCTTGAGAGAGAGGAGGAGAAAATATGTTGATTTAATATCAACCACCAAAAAAAAAAAATATGAGCTCACGACAAAATATATGAAATATAAAAAAATACAGGCCATTATCATATAATCTGGATCCAGAAAACCTCAGTTACCTGGTAGATACAATCTACGACCGTAAATGATGGCTTGACATTTAAATCAATATCGTATATAGAAACTAGATTTATGCAGATAGAGTTCATTTTATTTCAACAAAACTCAAAAGATTACAACATTAGTTAATATATAATATAAACCGAAGGTTAAATTAATTCAGTGAGGAGAATAATCACGGCGTACATTATTTAAAATAAATCGGTTAGGAATTTAATTTCACAGTTTAGTTTTATGTTTAGTTAGGTTTAGACGATTACAGCCAAGCTAGTGACGAAGATAGCCTTAAGGGCCATTTCCCGTTACAGTAAGTGAGCCATCTGATCAAGGTCGACCTCCAAAAACCATACGCCGATCGTTCGTGACGTGCCGAAAAAAGATCAAACTGGATTAGTAACATCGTAAGCATCAAAATAAAGAAAGACGGGAATCTAGGACAGTTTTTATGTACCCCAGACGTACACAGGCGTAAGTTTATATTTTTGTACTAGCTGTTGCCCGCGGCTCCGCCCGCATATAATTCTGGTCCCGTACCCGCACCCATAGGAACGTATTCCCGGGATAAAAAGTAGCCTATGTGTTATTCCGGACCACAATCAATCTCTGTGCTAAATTGCAGCTAGATCCGTTCAGCAGCTTTTGAGTGAAAGAGCAACAAAGATACATACATACATACTCACCAACTTTATATTATAATATTAGTAGGGTGTTCTACCATTCACTAACACGTTGTGAGGTAACCTGCATAAATGAGAGATCCTCATTTTTTTTTATTTTTTATTTAGGACACGTCAATTTGACTTCACCTCGCCTGATGGTAAGCTGAAGGTAAAGTCTCACGTACCATGTTAACAATGGTGGCACTCAGCTTGACGGCCTCATCAGAAGAGGATTGTGGTCGCAGCACCGCGTGAACCCACCGGTCCCACTAGTGCTGCGACCACAATCCCCTACCCGGCTATGCACGTCTTGCTGACTCCTCGTACTGTTCTAAGGCTCATGCAGTCATGCGGTAGAAGAATACGGGTTTTACCTTTGTGGTACGTAAGTAGGCGTGGCCAGTAGTACCAGTACTGCTAGGTAATTGTACGACGATTGTACCTTTTTATTTTTTTTTTTATTTTATCGTGCGGAAATCCCTTCGGATACCCCCCCGCCGGCCAGCGGGGGCGGTTATGTCGGGCTTGCACCGACTAAAACCGCACGCCGTCTCGGGTCTTCAGACGCCGGGGTGTAAGGTTACCCATAGAGCATATCCCTCGCACCCCGGCTGACCCTGGGGCATCTCACCACTAACAGCATCGCTCATCCTATCTCCTCTGAAAGCAGAGGAGACGATTGTACCTATTGTTTATTAGTTTTGTACAATATGTTAGTAAATTTACCTAGTAGTAAAACTGCTAACTTTTAAACTTTGTAAAATCAAGACATAGATAATACATTTAGTTACTAGTTAGTAAGAATCAAAGTGTTACATTTTAAAATTATCTTATGGTTTATATAAAAAAAAAAAAACACTCATTTCCATACACCAAAATCGTGTGGCAAAATTGTTCATAGCGTCGAGTGTCTCAATACGTGTACATACACAGTTGCCATCTTTGGCGGCGTTTCAGACACAACATGTGTGTGACACGTGCCGGATTTGTCCGAGCTGCGAACCAAGCTGTGACGTAAATGCTTTTGATAAATGAAAACGACTTTTGAAAAATGTTACAGGTGAAATGTGTTACTAACACAGTACACATTTAATAGAATACAATGAAAAGATACATCAAATCGTCTCACCCACCAGTATCAAAGTATAAAAGTACCATTATTTTATTTCCCCCTTGAAAGTAACTGCCGATCTAATGACATAGACTTGGCACCGAGCTAAGATCATCGTCACTTAGTAGCGGAGACCTTAATCGACAAATTAAAAAGCTGAGCAACGCCGGCGAGCGCCGCCCTACATAATAAGAGACGGGCCGTGAGTACTGCTACTTCATGAGTTCAGTTCTGTTATAGAATGAATTGATTTATGTTTTAGCCGTTAATTTATAACATCTCTCAAGGTTTCTCTAGGAACATGGGCAAAGGGCAAGAGGACTTCTCCACTTCACTTCGGCGTGTGCCATAATATGCTGTATATATGTAGAACACGATTAGCCACAATTCCAGAACGCGGGCTCCAGACTCCGAGGTGGAGGCCTCGCGTGTGACCGGACTGACGCTAAGACGAAGATGATTGGCTACTGACAGGCTAGTTCATTTAGGTGTGTTTTCTTTTAAAATTATGACGCCTCTATTCTCTATATGTGTCTATGATTGCATTCTATGCATCCCAATACCATTCTCGCGATTGTGGTAAAACTTTGACATAAACATAACTTCACGCCTGTATCCCCGAAGGGGTAGGCAGAGGTGTATTGCACACCAATTCGCCAGTTATGTTTAGGTCCCAACGTAATATTGCGAGCCTATTGCCATCTACCGGGCACATTACTAAGCGAGCGATAATCAACATTTTAAATACACACATAACTATGAAAAGTCAGAGGTGTGTGCCCGGGGCGACTGGGGATCGAACTCGAGACCTCGTCTCGGCAGTCCGTTACGTAAAACACTGGGCTATCGCCGCTTTAAAACTTTGGTACGTAATAAAAATATTAGAAGGCATTACGACACGTGGAAAGCCTTAACTAATATTTAGACGAAAGAACACACATAATATTTTCAAGTTTTGTATAAAATTATGCTTGTGTGGATAGAGATTGATGGGATGTTTTTAATATGAAAATAAGTATAAAATTATCCTCGTACAAGGGTAAACCAAAATATGTAGATTACTCAGAAGTTGTCACTCAAGCATGTCGTGACATTATATTATAAAATCCCCAGCACACGGGGCAGGCGACCCGAGACGGAGGCGGGGCGGGCGGAGGCGCGAGCAAAGCCACTGTCACTCCGCACCGATTTTATTTGCATAACAATTTACTAACGCGGGAATCACTGTAGGCCTAAATTTTTATCATATAAAGATTGAAGGAAGGAGCTTTGTAAGCTGAGTAATAATTCCTAAATATAGTAACAGTATAATCATTACGTCTGTAAGTCATACAAATGATTTCGTTGCAATATGGTGCAAAAACAGCCTGCTTGCTCTGCAGAGTTCGGGCCAGCTCCAACAGTATTTTGCGAATGATTGCTGAGCGATTTAACCGCCCCCACTGGGCGGCGGGGGGGTATCCAAAGGGATATCCCACGAAAAAAAAAAGGTACGACTCGCCTATCTTGAACCGTTGTACGCGTAGATGAATGTCTGCCGTACAATTGGTCTCGAAATAATTTTATGTTTAAATGTCCTTAATTTATTTACAAACATAGTCCTAAGTATATTGTTACTAACACAATATGAATCATTGTGTTCAAAGTAAAAGATATTTTACTTATTTATTTCTTATTGTACAGTCAGTTATAATGTGCAAGAGAAAATTTATACGTACAACAAAGTACTGTTTCATAACCTTTTGTGTCGTAATAAAGCATTCCATAACTACAAGTCACATAAAGGAAACGACTCAACACTTTGAAGTTAGCGCTACGAAGGTCTTCACCCGTCATGTGAACTGCACCTGGCAGTCGAGTAACGTCTCATTTTCAATATTTTGCCTGCGTTTTGTGTTTCCAACCGAACAATAATCAAACGAAAGGAAAACTTCCTTTAAGGGCAAACGTTGCCAATAAATAGGCGTTTAGTTCGAAGGATTAAGTAGAGACTATAAATACCAGATGCCCATAAATTATTTTTGGGTAAGTAGCAGTTAGATAATACGAAATATATTGTAAGTACTAGAGTTTATAACTGGAAAATCTGATCACATTTCTGGAGCGTTAAATAATAAACTGGAAATTACTCGTGACACATTTTTATCGTGACGTGAGTATTGCCCAATCAGAGCTGGAAATCGTATGAGTGAGCACGTCAGAAAAACATTAGGGCCACGTCCGCGAGCACATTCAATTTACCTAATCCATCGCTCCAGATTGGGGATAAGCAGACAATGGTGCAATAAATCGTTGAACATACCAGTATTTTTTAAGTTTTAATTTAGAAAAAGAACGCTTCAATTCGCAAGGTGTGGCTTATTGATGTCCCACCCTGCCTGATGCTCCTGAGTGGAACTAAATAGCCGCTTAAAATAATAATGTACTCTAAAATTACTTTTTATTTAATTTAGTAGTCCACAAAGAAGTATTTAAGTCAGTCACAAAGAAGTCGCCAAAAGTACCCATTAACATTTTTACACTGGACAAACGTAAGTACTAGGAGATATTTTCGTTTGTAAACTAAATGAAGGATTATTATAAACCATGAACTTCTCACGGAACCCTTCCCTGTACGTGGACCAATCCGCACTTCAACGTATTTTTTTCGGTAGGTACTTTGCATACCGGTGGGGGGGGTATCCGAAGGGATTTCAGCACGTAAAAAAAAACAGGTACTCTGCATACATAGACAAACATTCAATATTGACTCTTCTCAAAACGAAAGCTGTCTGTTCTGCTGCCAGAAACAAAAATAAATTTTACTCATTTGAATACTTGAAAATAATTGTTTAACAATTACACTGAAATTGAAACAAGATTTTTTATTAAGTCGGTACATCTTCTTGCCTTAACAACGCCCCGATCTATCACCTTAAATGGAAGACATTTTTTCATAAAACAAGAAGAATCCATGAAAAACGTAGATTAAACTTGTTCTTTGAAGTTACATTCTTTATTTTTTCGCTTTTTTCCGTGCTGAAATCCCTTCGGATACCCCCCCCCACTCCCCCGCTGACCAGCGGGGGCGGTTATGTCGGGCTTGAACCGACTAAAACCGCACGCCGTCTCGGGTGTAAGGTTGCCCATAGAGCATATCCCTCGCACCCCGACTGACCCTGGGCCATCTCCGGTTTCGAGATGGCCCCCTTACTTGCTCTCCACTGTGCCATCTGCTAATCAGAGGGACCCGTGGAAAGCTGCCAAACAGCCCTCAACAGGGCCGTCCTCGCCTTGGTCAGAGTTGGCCGTAGGCGGCAGCGTCTCTCCCGCCCCAGGAGAGAGGCGCTGCCGTCTCCGTTGCCCAGGGTGCACCGCGTGGAGGTCCCCAACCAAGCACCCCAGTTACATAAATAACTATACATCAGTTTATCTTTTGGTATATTCCAATGTAAAGATCCAATGTAATTTTGTTAGTAGATATTCAACAACTTTTGTGTGCGACTGTGCATATTTGTAGAGGTTGGCAGTGGTTTCACACATTTCGCCAGGTGTGTGTGCGTGTGTGTGTCCTTCGCAGTAGGGGGCGAGTCGTGAAACAAGTGTAGATAAATAACGTCAAGATTGAGCGTCACGGCACAGAATACTACACGGGTACGACGAGTTATTTATGACCCGAGTTATGTACAAACAAAGTTTTGTTTGAATATATGTTGCCACTTAAGAAATCTCAAGTTCATTCTCATTCGATTCGATTTTTATATTAAGTGAGGTAGTAAACCTCCTCTCGACGAGGTGTGCAAGCTCGACGAGGTGTGCAAGCTCTTTGAAAGAGTAATTGCGAAGCGCCTCGTCGAGCACCTCTCAAGAGTGGGGCCGGACCTGGCGGATGGCCAATATGGCTTCCGCCAGAGGCGCTCCACCGTGGATGCCATCATGCGCGTGAGGGCTCTGGCGGAGGATGCAGTAGCCCGGGGTGAGGTGATGTTGGAGGTGTCCCTGGACATCGCCAACGCGTTCAAAACCTTGCCCTGGAGTTGCATTAGGGAGGCGCTCGTGTATCACGAAGTGCCTCTCTACCTCCGCCGCATAGTCGGGACGTATTTGACGGAGAGAGCCGTCATCTACCCAACCGTGACCGGTCTCGGTCGGCGTGAAATGTCGTGCGGTGTTCCACTGGGATCGGTCCTGGGGCCGCTCCTGTGGAACATCGGATACGACTGGGTGCTTTGCGGTGAGCTCGTAGGCGGTGTCGCCGTCACGTGCTACGCGGACGACACGCTCGTGACGGCGTGCGGGGCGACGTACCGCGAAGCGACCCTAAAGGCCACGACCGCGGTTGCCAAAGTCGTTGAGCGGATCCGGCGGCTGGGTCTCGAGGTGGCTCTGCATAAAACCGAGGCCCTGTTCTTTCATGGGCCTCGGAACAAGCCACCCGAGGGATCCAGTCTCATCGTGGGAGGAAATCGCATCGGCATCAAGCCCCAAATGAAATATTTGGGGCTCGTGCTCGACGGCCGATGGGACTTCGGAGAGCACATCCGAAGTCTGGCCCCCAAATTGAAAGGCTACAGCTCACAGCTAACAGCTCTTGCTCTGGCTCGGCTGTTGCCCAACATGAGGGGGCCCGATGACTCCTGCAGGAGACTCTACGCGGGGATCGTGCGGTCCATGGCCCTGTATGGGTGCCCAGTATGGGCGGAGGCCCTGAGGACCAGAACTGTGCGGATGCTGCGCGCTCCGCATCGAGTTATGGCCATCAGGGTCATCCGCGGGTACCGCACGATCTCCTTCGAGGCGGCGAGTCTCCTTGCCGGAACTCCGCCACGGGACCTGGAAGCGAGAGCCCTTTCGCAACTGTACCAGTGGCGAAAGGAGGCGCGGGAGCAGGGATGGAACCCCGAGCCTCGAGAAATCGAGGCCGTGCAGTCCCAGCTCCGCCAGGCCATCGTGGTGGAGTGGAAGGAACGACTTGGGCGACCAAGCGCAGGGCACGCCGCAATAGCGGCGGTAAGGCCCATCATGGAGGATTGGCTAGAGAGGCGACACGGAAGCCTCTCGTACCGACTGACGCAGGTGATCTCCGGGAAGGGGTGCTTCGGGGACCACCTGCATCGGATCAGGAAGGAGCCAACGCCTGAGTGTCATCACTGCGACGCGAGCGAGGACTCAGGGCTGCACACGCTGGCGGACTGCTCAGCGTGGGAGGCGCCGAGGCGTGACCTCGTGGCAGCCATCGGGGTGGGAGTCCTCTCGCTCGGCAGCATGATTGCGGCAATGGTGCGGAGCGCGAGCACGTGGGCAACCGCCACCTCCTTCTGCGAGCATGTAATGCTCGCGAAGGAGATGGCGGAGCGCGCCCGGGAGAGATTTAGAACTCTCCCGGACCGCCGAGCCCGCAACTTGCTCGCCGCGCGTCGCAGGCGACTCAGGCGCCGGAGGTCGCTTAACGACCTCCGTCCTCCATGAGCGCAGGCCTGGGGGTGGCGGGTGAGGCCACCTGTCACCCCAGCAGAAGCAGGCCGGGACGGTGGAGCGACTAGCGCCCCTCCCCCAAACCGGGGCAAGACGGGGACACCGTGGTTCCCAAACCCGAAGGGGCCATCTCGAAACCGGAGATGGCCCAGGGTCAGTCGGGGTGCGAGGGATATGCTCTATGGGCAACCTTACACCCCGGCGTCTGTAGACCCGAGACGGCGTGCGGTTTTAGTCGGTTCAAGCCTGACATAACCGCCCCCGCTGGCACGCGGGGGGGTGTCCGAAGGGATTTCCGCACGATAAAAAAAAAAAGGTAGTAAACCTCCTAAACCAGACCTACAACCTAAATGATCTAAATCGGTATAACCGTCATGGAAATGGTGTAGCGCCCTGATGCATAGATATTTGAACTAGTTCAGATACAAATGCATTCGTATGTTAATAATTTTAAAAGCTGAGGTTTAAATAAATGTAAAATGTTTGAATGTAAAACCGATGCCAAACACGCTCGCCTGGTGGCGACTGGTTTGTTTGTGCTACACCCATCGCCGTGTATAACTTCCAAACATGCTGTGGTATCCACGTTTATGATATCCACAATATGTATCGATGGGTATATTGGACTAGGAGTGTAAATAATAAAACACAATCAGATAAACTATAAGTATAGATAGATAAAAGCGGCGATAGCCCAGTGGTGTACGTAATGGACTGCCGAGACGTGGTCTCGAGTTCGATCCACAGTCGCCCCGGGCACACACCCCTGATTTTTCGTAGTTATGTGTGTATTCAAAATGTTGATTATCACCCGCTTAGTATAGCGCCCGGTAGATGGTAATAGGCGCGCCCCTTATTACATTGGGAACTAAACATAACTGACGAATAGTGGGTGTGTAATACACCTCTGCCTACCCCTTCGGGGATACAGGCGTAAAGTTATAAAAATAAGATTAAACGAATACAAGACGCCACACGTGCTAAATGATTCACGTGTACTTTTGAATGGGAAGTACAGATGTGTAACCGCACTTCCCTATCGCGAAACATCTAAAAGCACAATTTATGTAGTGGTCCATTTCAAACGCGGCAATGTCGAGTCATGTCGGCGCGAAATTGATCTAATTTCGGTCGCTTTGCGGATGTCCCGCGGCGCGGCGGATCGTGACTGTTATTAAAGCCGTAATGTCGCCGGCCCACGACGACACGACGACACGCGCCTCTACTCACAATTTCCTTGAGTCGTGCGATGTTGCTCAACGTACATATACTGCCAGCTTTTAGTAAATTAAATTACCTTCCAAAAAGATAAGAGCTGACATGACAAGACAATTTACACCTCTGAGAAACTAGCTCTTGTGTATCGTGTACTCGTGTGATGTTTGCGCACCACAAAAAGGGTCTACATTCGATTACTTTATCGAGCAAACTGATATTTGAAATTGAATGAGGTACTTAAATTGTCAACGGTGCGGAGCGCGAGCACGTGCGCCGCCGCCGCCTCCTTCTGCGAGCATATAATGCTCGAGAAGGAGATGGCGGAGCATGCCCGGGAGAGGTTTAGAAGTCTCCCGGCCCACCGAGCCCGCAACATGCTCTCCGCGCGCCGCAGGCGACTCAGGCGCGCCTCCACGAGCGCAAGTCTGGCGATGGCAGGTGAGGCCGCCTGTCACCCCAGCAGAAGAAGGCCTACCCCAACCGGAGGGAGACGGGGACTTCGTGGTTCCCAAACTCGAGGGGGTCCAGGGTCAGTCGGGGTAAGGCATCCGAAGACACGAGCCGGCGTGCGGTTTTCGTCGGTTCAAGCCCGACATAACGTCCCCCGTTGACCGGCGGAGGGTATCCGAAGGTTTCCGCACGAAAAAAGAAAAGAAAAAGTTACTTAAATTGTGTTATGCAAGTACTTAGTTATCGTAGAATAGTTATATTCAAAAAGCGGCCAAGTGCGAGTCGGACTCGCCCATTAAGGGTTCCGTAGCAGCAACTAACATGATAATGTTTTTTTTTTAATTTTTATATTTGAGTTGATTGACTGAAAGGTAAATTGCGGTTTACGATTTATGACATATTAAAAAAAAACTACTTACTAGATCTCGTTCAAACCAATTTTCGTTGGCAGTTTACATGGTTATGTTTCATGGTTAAGTTTCAGTTCTAAGTATGGGGACCCCCAAAATTTATTGTTTTTTTTCTATTGTTGTGTGAAAATCTTAATGCGGTTCACAGAATACTCTACTTACCAAGTTTCAACAGCATAGTTCTTATAGTTTTGGAAAAAAGTGGCTGTGACATACGGACGGACAGACAGACAGACATGACGAATCTATAAGGGTTCCGTTTTTTGCCATTTGGCAACGGAACCCTAAAAAACTACGGTTCGGAGCATGTACTTATATAACCAAACATTGATCTTACTAATTTGTAAATTTTCTCGTTCCCTGATATACAATAATGTTAACGGGAATTAATGCGATCATGTATAGGTATGTACATGCCTGTCGGGGTGCGAGGGATATGCTCTATGGGCAACCTTACACCCCGGCGTCTGTAGACCCGAGACTGCGTGCGGTTTTAGTCGGTTCAAGCCCGACATAACCACCCCCGCTGGCACGCGGGGGGGTATCCGAAGGGATTTGCGCACGATAACAAAAAAAAAAAAGTGTATCCGAAGGGATTTCCGCACGAAAAAAAAAAAATAATTTATGTACATACCTTTGGATTGCCTGACGTTTTGACCAGGTTACACTGGCCGTGGTCACAGGCAGGGTGTGGTCTAAGGTATGCATATATCTACACATAATCGCGTTAATTCCCCTTCTAACATTATTGTCTAAAATTAATCTTGTCGAATACTCCGCTCAAAAACCCAATTAAAGTATGGATTCCAACACCTGGGGGCCGATTCTAACACTCGATACGAAAAATACGATTCCAATCACTAGATTGCGATAGAATTAATTGAGTGTACATATTGGAGTACATTTAATTACGAAGTGAATTAACGGAATATGAACGGACAACCGAATTCATGAACTAAATAACATACCTATGTAAGTAAGCACAAATCGTTAAGGGATCGATCGATAAATATTAAAAATGTAGGTACATTTTTTTTTTACGTGCGGAAATCCCTTCAGATATCCCCCCCGCCGGCCAGCGGGGGTGGTTATGTCGTGTATCGACTAAAACCGCACGGTGTCCTCCCCAAATGTCCGTTGCCGGGCACCCCGGGTAAGCCCTCGAAAGGATAACCCCAGGGGAAATGTAGGTGCATGCCGTAGGTACGCACAGGCAGACACTCGCAGACTGACGAACGGGACTACGGCACGGACCTTCCTCTCAGGGTTAGGGGGTCAGACGGAAGGCGGTCCAATAAAAGCCATACAGGCTAAATTAAATGGAGAAGAAGGGAAGGAGGGATTAGAAGGAGAAGGGATTGTGGTCGCAGCACTAGTGGGACCGGTGGGTGTCACGCCGTGCTGCGACGACAATCCTCTTCTGATGAGGCCGTCAATGGTACGTGTATGTAATGGTGACCCTCTTTCCTGAGACTTTACCTTCAGCTTACCATCAGGCGAGGTGAAGTCAAATTGACGTGTCCTAAATATGAAAAAAAAAACAAGAGTATTTGGACCTCAGGTTCGACTCGGTGCAAATATTTGTGTTCATGAACGTATCTATTTGCTTTGGTCTGTGTGCTTCTATAAATAATATAATTATCATCATCACCAGAGCAATGGTCGCGATTGATATGAGCTTAAATATATGTTTGAAGATTTACTTCCTAGAACACATATTAGAAGTTACATTTTGTTGAGGTCTAGATAGCGCTGTGTAATATGTCTCAGATGATACTACCTATTCCAGTACTACTAATCTGTCGTTAGTTTTCCTTAACTAACAAATTATGAACATCACACTTTGTCTGTTTTTTGAGCTGAGAGTGAGACGAAGTCGAGCGAAAAGCTCTCTATACTCCACTCGGTGTATTTCGGTTGTGACGCTACTCCTCCTAAACTAATCGACCATTTTCGACCAAACTTGGCATATAAATACAACCCGATACGCGAAGAAATAGAATTGAAAATCGAACATACCATGGAGGGATAATCACCCTTCAAAATTTAAAATCTGATTTCTGCAAATTGATCAATGTTGAGACCACGATTTTAGCGCTAAAATGTGCAACTTAACTATTGGCTTAAGAGAGAAAAAGAAAATTGAAAAGTCTAGCAACGGAGGAATAATCACCGAAAAAAACAATTCAATAGTATTCAATCAAAAAAAAAATCGGTTGTCTGTAAAGTCGGTTTACTGACGATAGTTGAACGTGACAACGTCATATTAAATGGAACGCCTCAGAGCGAGGTAACGCCGAAAAAAATGCGCGTGAATTGTAGGTAATCATGTAGTGAACTCTCAGCTCAACATTGCAACAGCAGAATGCATTGCGCCCTTAGTTACTTGTCTATGAGACACGTAAACACAAAGAGGGCGCCCGTGTGGCGGCATCACGTGACAACGTATTGCACACTTGGGCTGCCTCCATCCCGTTCGCCTCTGGGTTGCTGCCTACAAGCGTGTGTGCAGATACGACGTGGCATTATTCACTCGCTATCGCTGCGAGCTTCGCGCGAACTTAGAACTACAACATTCCCAGCCGCGTGCGGTAGAACTGTGTACCGCACGCGGCGCGTTGGATTTTACGGTCTACTTAATAGTAAGCGGGTACTGTAGGGTCAGTCGGGGTGCGAGGAATATACTTTATGGCCAACCTTAGGAGTATCCGAAGGGATTTCCGCACGAAAAGAAAAAAAAAGGGTATGACAGTTTGCAAAACAGAAGGTGTTTTAGGGCTTCGCAGCCAAATGGCAAAAATGGAAGCCTTATAGATTCGTCATGTCTGTCTGTCCGTCCGTATGTCACAGCCACTTTTTCCGAAATTATAAGAACTATGCAGTAGTCACAGTATGCCACAGTTTAAGAAAAATCTGTGGCATACGGACGGATAGATAGACAGACATGACGAATCTGTAAGGGTTCCGTTTTTTGCCATTTGGCAACGGAACCCTAAAAAAGGGAGAATGGAAACGAAGATAGAAAGTGAAGTGAAGCGAGCTACCGCGCAGTTTTCGGATGGGTCATAATAATAGTTTGCGAGCGGTGCCCTTGTGCGAAGATGACTTACCGTTCTAGGTTAACCGTGGCAGTCAATTGTAATGGCGCTGCTCACAGCACAGAGAATAGACTCGTGTATAATTAGGTCAAAGTAATTCAGTGGAGGGATTAAAAATTCCGTTGAACTTTCGCATGTTGAATCCACCACCGGCACCGGTTTGAACGAGGAAATGTTTCGGCATCACGCGCTATTATTGTTAATGGCTAATTTTCTTTTTTTTACAAAGTTTTGACTTGACTACCTATGTGACGTAGGAATAGAATGTACAACTCTTACGTCAGAAGTCATGGGTTCGATTCTCGCCCAGTGCAAATACTCGGATTGGGGTCCAAAGTGCTTACTTTGGGCACAACTGGGGACTTTGACGAATCGCAATGAGGATGATGAAGTCAATGACTCGAATATATTACATACATACATACATATACTCACGCCTTTTTCCCTCTGGGGTAGGCAGAGACAACGGCCCGCCGTCTGCTTCTGTCCTTACACACTTCACGAGCTTCCTTCACTGTCATTAAACCTTTCATGCAAGCCCGCCGGTTTCGTGAGCTTTTGACCTGCTCTTTTTTCAATACCTCATTAATTTGGTCAGTGTATGTCCTGCGAGGTCGACCCCGGCTTGCCTGCCCACTTACATCTGCCTTATATACTAGTGCGTATATATTAGTGCGAATGATATATCTCTAGATATGTATGCTGGAGACAATTTAGCAATGACCTTGACCAGCGTGTGGCCCCAGCCAGTGCAACCAGGTCGAAACCTCAAGCAGGCCAACGGTAAGTACATACCTACTTATACTATGATCACGGTAATTCCCAGTAACTAAATTATCAATTATGAAACGCGAAAGTTTAAAAGTTAGTAGGTTTAACGGTAATAAGTTAATATGACGCTCTCTGTGGCGTAGCGGTAGTGCATTCGACTGCTACGACATGGGGCGCGGGTTCGATTCCCGCTCAGTGCTAATATTTGTATGCATGAATATGTCTATTTCCATTGGTCTGGGTGTTTATATGTAGAATATGTATATATTTACAAAAAAAGTATATAAGTATGTTTATCCGCATTGTGGAACCCATAACAAAAGCTAGTCAATATATGCTTACTTTGGGTCTTGAAAGCGCTGTGCAGAATGTCGTAAATAGACCAATAAAAAAAACAAAATTATACGATTCAGTAAAATATAGTTAACTGCCACTGTTATTAAAAACATAAATATAACTTGCCCGTCACAGCAGCAGTTTGATGTTTGACTTTTGGTAACTTTATAATTTTACCTATATTAATTTGGAACGGCTCCTGTGGCGTAGCGGTAGTGCATTCGACTGCTACGACATGGGGCGCGGGTTCGATTCCCGCTCAGTGCAAATATTTGTATGCATGAATATATATATTTGCATTGGTCTGGGTGTTTCTATGTATAATATGTATGTATTTACAACAAAAAAAAAGTATATAAGTATGTTTATCCGCATTCCGGAACCCATAACACAAGCTAGTCAAGCTATGCTTACTTTGAGTCTTGAAGGGCTGTGTAGAATGTCGTAAATAGACCAATAAAAAAACAAATATTATTTGATAATACTTCAGTAAAATATAGGTAACCGCCACCGTTATTTAAAACATAAATATAACTTGCCCGTCACGGCAGCGGAATATTTGACTTTTGGTAACTTCATAATTTTACCTTCATTAATTTGGAATTATTTCAACTTTGTCTTTGTTCTCATGGTGCTGATATCTTACGGTCGATTTCCGGGTCGGGTAAAGTGGTATTGGGTCAGGCCTCCTATTACATATCTACGCCAAAATACTTTCTTTTTTTTCGTGCGGAAATCCCTTCGAATACCCCCCCGCCGGGCAGCGGGGGCGGTTATGTCGGGCTTGAACCGACTAAAACCGCAAGCCGTCTCGGGTCTTCAGACGCCGGGGTGTAAGGGTGACGCCAAAATACCTTTTTTTTTTTTTTTTTTATCGTGCGGAAATCCCTTCGGATACCCCCCCGCCGGCCAGCGGGGGCGGTTATGTCGGGCTTGCACCGACTAAAACCGCACGCCGTCTCGGGTCTTCAGACGCCGGGGTGTAAGGTTACCCATAGAGCATATCCCTCGCACCCCGGCTGACCCTGGGCCATCTCACCACTAACAGCATCGCTCATCCTGTCTCCTCTGAAAGCAGAGGAGTACGGAGAGCGATGTGTTCCCGCCACGTTGGGTATTGGCCGACGATCAATGCCAACCCTATGAAGGGGTGAAGGGGAAGCCATTGACCGCCGCCCAGGGTGTACCGGCCGCTCCGATTCCGTTCCCCCCGGACTGCAGCGGGATCGGAATCGGAGCGACACTCGAGGAGGTTACCCAACACACACCCCTGACGCCAAAATACCTATCGTTAAAACCTTCAGCGGTGTCTGTATAATACAATTTTTAGGACAAACTTGTACCAAGCGGACAATTTGAACCGGGCATATGGCCTTGGGGAATGTACCGTTTGAAATCCTACACCTATGGCTTTATGGGTTCTTAAGTGAAGACGTATACGGATACACATTCAGAGACAAAAACCATGATTGAAATTAGCTCTCCATGGAATTAACATATAAGAGAGCTTGAAGATTAGTGTACCCGCTGAGGCACAATTAAATTTTATTGTAATGTCCCACTTAGGAATCTCGCAGTCATACTCACGAATTTTTTTTAGTTATACGCCTTTTAGTGCCCAAAGTGCGACGACCTCTGTGGCGTAGCGGTAGTGCGTTAGACTGCTAAGTCAGAGGTCGCGGGTTCGATTCCCGCTCAGTGCAAATATGTATGTTTGCATTGGTCTGGGTGGTTCTATGTATAATATGTATTTATTTACAAAAAAAAGTATTTAAGTATGTTTATCCGCATTCTAGAACCCACCACCTACCGTTCACAAGAACGTAGGCTGGGTAATATTGTTTCAAGTTTGATTTCTCAGGTTAGTTATGAGTTAAGAATAACTCGGTGAATAATTATTAGGTTCTAGGCATCAACATTGAACGTATGAGTCGAACTATCAATTTTATAGAACTTTTAAGTAATAGCGAAGTTGGATTTACATTAAAAACTTATAAAACACACACACACACACACACACACACACACACACACACAATCCACCCACACCCCAGCTGATGAGCTATCAATTTTTAAAATGGTGGTTTTGGCATCGTACAAATACTAAACTATGTAGGTATCCCATTATAATACTCATGTATGGCACTGTTAACGGTTTTAACGACATTGTTCACGTTAACTTTTTAGTGCGTGTTTATCGTGTACCTACTTCAGCGAGCAAACTAAATAAATTGAATTGCAGGCGACGCGGGCCACTGGATCTGAATAAATTTCTTCCTTTTCAAAAGCCAAATTACATACATCTTATATTGTATTAAAAGTTAACAGCAGAGCACCAAAATACGAAGCCAAAGAAAATAATGTTTTCCTTTCTAAGAGCTCACAGAGACCTCTCGTGGTGATACTTCAGATGAACTTTTATTTTTACGGAATAACAAGTGTAATGTGTCCACATTACCTTATGGTATACGCGTTGCAATGGTATAACTTTCCGCCCGTGGTCATAGAGATAATCGAGTCGTATTACTCCCAGCTAAAATTTGCTATAAGCTTCCAAGAAGTACACACAGGACCATTACGGTATAATGTGGGACTGTTTCAGGGATGCTGCTTGTCACCAATAGCATTTAACATAGTAATTAATATCTTAATTACCAAGTTAATACGTCACGAAAAGAAATGGGGTTATCGGTTTAAAGTAAATAACATATACTCAGAGTCCATCTTAGCTTTTGCTGACGATCTCGCAATACTGACGCGCAATCCAAAACAATGTCAGGAACTATTAAAGGAAGTCGATGAGTTCTGTTCGTGGACAAATGGACTGAGGACGAAGCCCAGTAAGTGTCACTGTCTATGTCTGGGAAGACGGGACACCGAATTTACCTCTTACGACCCGGGACTCTTCATTGGGGGTAAACCAGTTTCCATAGTCGCTGAATCGGTGCCATTTAAATTTCTTGGGAGGAAGATAGACTATAAAGGACGCACACCATCCTTAGATGAAGTTGTCGATACGTTTATAAATGACCTAAATAAGATAGATCAGATACCACTAAACAATATCAAAAAAGCTTGGATATATGACAACTACTTAACATCACGTCTGACTTGGCCTTTTCTGGTGTATGAATTCGGTAAAACCTTACTGGCGAAAATAGATGCAACTGTCATAAAATCGCTAAAATCGTGGCTTGGACTAGCGCACTCTGCTGATTCCTCTGCTCTATTTAGGGATCAAAATAATTTTGGGATGAAACTTAAGAAACCATCGGAGCTCTATAAACATCTTAGAGTTACCAAAGCCCACATCTTAGGAAAATCCCAAGATGTCACAATCAGGGCACTCCCGAAAGATAATAACGCGTCCGAGCTTGAATCTAGACTTCTATTCCATAAACGATTTATGATAGGGGCCCAGTCAAACAGAGTGGGGTTGGGAGTACGAGAGCCAGAAAGGGACCAGGATATACTTAAGTCCTTTCTAAAACAAGACGAAAATGATAAATATCGAGTGCACGCGATGAATTTGGAAATCCAAAATGAATGGTTGACAATGGGAGAGTTCTGCATACCGATGGCCTTAAAGTGGCGCACCTTGATCTATGACTGGTCGCCGGCCCTGTTAAAATTTTATCTTAACGCCTTTCAGATGACCCTCCCAGACCAGAGTAATCTGGTAAGGTGGGGGAAGGCCACAGAAAAACAATGTTATACTTGTGGTGAGGCAATAGGGACGGCTAGACACATATTAGTAGGATGTAGGGTGCTTCTCGATAGAGGCCATTACTCACGCCGCCACGATAAGGTGCTTATCATCATGCGTGAAGCAATGAGTCTGGCAGTAGCTAGAGCCCAAAAAGGATTGACTACTAACAGACGTCATATCAACTTTGTGTCTGAAGGTTCATCCATAACACCCAGGAACAAACCTTATTCAATCTTAGATACTGCCCCAGATTGGACTCTCCTAATCGACACGTATGAAAAGCACTATAAAATTCCGGAGGATGTTGGGGTTTCGTCATCTAGACCTGACATATTCCTATATTCTAAGAGGTTAAAACATGTGGTTCTTGTGGAACTTACTGTACCGTGGGAAACAAATATACCGAAGGACCACACAATAAAGAAAAATAAATACTATGATCTCACAAACGAATTAATCAAAAACGGTTACGTGGTTAATTTGTATGCAGTGGAAGTGGGAGCGAGAGGTATACCAGCAAAATCTCTCTATAACCTACTTAAAGATCTAGGCCTATCGAGAGCTACAATAAGCTCACTACTAGGACGAATGTCTAAAGCGGCACTAGTAGGATCGTATCAAATTTGGTTAGGCAGGGAGGGGAACTTGGGTAGTGAAGGTGAGTGTTGATGTACATCAACAAAAGGGGCCCCTTCTAAACCTACACTTGGGTCGCAAGTCCCAGGCACTGTCCCGAGTTCCCAACTCAGCAACGCGATGGACCCGGCACCCGCACGGAGAATCCATGGATTGCTAAGATTACGGTCTCTCTCTAACGTGACACCTAATATCTTGGAGACAATTAATGTGTGTGTCAAAGACATCTCAGTAAGAAGGCAGGCATAGAATTCCATTCTAATTGTAGTCATGCAACTGGTAATAACTGATAACGTGTATAACCAAAATAAGTTTGAGTAATATTCATGCCGTAAGCCCGTGTCCAAGTGATCTTTTCTAATCTTTTTTTAGGGTTCCGTTGCCAAATGGCAAAACACGGAACCCTTATAGATTCGTCATGTCTGTCTGTCTGTCCGTCCGTATTTCACAGCCACTTTTTCCGTATTTATAAAAACTATGTTGTTGAAAATTGGTAAGTAGATGTATTCTGTGAACCGCATTACGATTTCACACAAAAATAGAAGAAAAAACAATAAATTTTGGGGGTTCCCCGTTTTTTTTCATCAGACCCGTACTTGTGGGGTATCTATGGATAGGTCTTCAAAAATTATATTAAGTTTTCTAGTATCATATTTTTCTAAACTGAATAGTTTGACACGTCCAAAGTGGTAAAATGTCCCCTGTAACTTCCAAAATAAGAGAATGATAAAATAAAACTAAAAAAAAATATATGATGTACATTTATGTAAACTTCCACCGAAAATTGGTTTGAACGAGATCTAGTAAGTAGTTTTTTTTAATACGTCATAAATCGTTAACCGAAATTTACCTTTCAGTCAGTCAACTCTAATATAAAAAAATTACTTGCTGCTACAGAACCCTTCATGGGCGAGTTCGACTCGCACTTGGTCTATTTTTTTTTTAGGGAGCTTTTGAGACATTAATGACATTTTTGATTAATATTCTGGCAGCAACCAAGCTCACAGTCCACCTGTAGCTGAGTAGTTGCCATAACCCAACCCGTGTTGCTACTTAATGAAGGGAAGCAGTTGCAGAAAATCTAGAAAGGAAAAAATTAATCGGACAGTGAGACCTTTAGGACTCTCACAAGCTGTATGTGTTGCAGTCTGGTAGAAATTAACGTTGATTTTAATGAAAGGTGGTCAAAAAGTAAGTATTTAATTAGGGATAGCTCGATATTCTTGCCTATAAAAATAAGACCGCTTTTTTTAACGTGTAAAGTAGGACCCGCTTATATAATTTTTATATGCTTTTAATTAGCTTCACCTGTATGTTTGAATGTTTGTTTGTAACCGACTCCTTGGGGCGCGATTTTGATCCACTTTAAACGGCCAGATTTCGTTCAAACTTTGTAGATTTATCGAGAAAGACAATGACAAAAGGATGACAATACACTTATTTAATAAAATGATTCCATTTTTCTATTTGCAAAATAAGATTTTTGTTAATTTATATAATTTTCATCTATAGTCGATAAGGCAGAAATTGTAATTTTCAACCATTATCTTTAGTCGATTTATCTAATATTAACAAATTTTCGAACACCAAAGAAATATTTAATTCAGCAAAACATATTATAGCTGATAGCAAAAGCGGCCCGAAACTGGATTGTTTTCAACGCATCGTGGAAGGCCCCTGAAGGTTAAAAAACAAATCTCATTATTTAAATGTCACTATTATATTTCAATGAACGCATTATACTCCATGCAATTCCGTTATCAGCTAATCAGCTGGCAACATATGACAACAATAAGTAAAATAAAACATACACAAAGGTGCTTTTTTGACGAATGACTCGCTCGCTACCGTCAGACTCTTCACGCGACATAAATACACAAAGCGGGAATAAATGACATTTATATTTGGATTCCATTAACGTAATAAGCCTCGTGTGGCTTCTTCGTATATAATAACAATATAGTAACGTGGTTCTTAGTGAATAATACCCTTATTTTTTTTTTTTTTCGTGCGGAAATCCCTTCGGATACCGCCCCCGCTGGAGAGCGGGGGGTCTCCAGCGGGGGGCGGTTAAGCATATCCCTCGCACCCCGACTGACCATGGGCCATCTCCGGTTTCGAGATGGCCCCCTTACTTGCTCTCCACTGTGCCATCTGCTAATCAGAGGGACACGTGGAAAGCTTCCGAACAGCCCTCAACGTCCTCGCCTCGGTCAGAGTTGGCCGTAGGCGGCAGCGTCTCTCCCGCCCTTGGAGAGAGGCGCTGCCGCCTCCGTTGCCCAGGGTGCACCGCGTGGAGGTCCCCAACCAAGCACCCCAGTGAATAATACCCTGGTATTTAAAGCGCTTACGGCCGCTGTATATGTTAGGTGAGCTAAAGAAAATATCCTTGAATTGTAAATGTCATGATATGCTATTAAAATTGTATAAGTACGTTACTATAATAATCTTCTTTTATATATTGAGTTAATTTCTTCCTTTTTTATTAAAAGGACTTCTGGCCAATAACCTTTCACTATGGAGCAGTGGGCGGAGGCGGACAGGGGGCGAGAGTCGTGGCTTCAGTCGGATTACCTCGTCTGTAATGATATCACTTTGATAAATGAACCAGTGATGAACTCCGGACACATCTGCGGTGTCATTGTCAGAACATCGTGAGATGAAGTAAGCTATCGACCAAATCTATATAATATATATAGTTATTTCTGTCTAATTGACCTTTAAATGATATTTACGTGTTCTATGAAGAGCGACAGCAAACTCTAAATCACTAAAAGTAAATATATATATATATCTCGTGGCATAGCATTAGAGCGTTCTGTTACGACGGAAATAATAAAGGTCTTTTTAAAAAAGGAATATTTAATTAAACTGCTCACAAATAGAATTATTCGCGAAATATGGTAATTGTCCGCGCTGTGTCGCGATCCGACCCGAACTGAGTAACCCAGTGAAGCTGGGTGCAACATCCAAGGAGGAGATGCTGCGTCAGCATCTCGTCAGCCGTCTAGGCTACAGAATAGGGATGTAACAACCCCCCCTTTAAGAGTAACTTACTCTCTTTTAAGAGAAGTTACGTGTGGATTCTGATTCTACTCATTGGAATGTCTTCTGCTGCCAAATCGCTATCTTGTGGTTCTTGGGGTTCTACATTTTGAGTTTTAGTTAGGAAACTTGGACATTTACCATACTTCTTACAAAGTAAGTATAAAATCACAATAAATGTAAATGTTACTAAGCAATATGTCAATATGGTTACATGTGATACGTTAACTAAATTCGGAACAGGATATTTCATTATATTATCAACGCGGTTCATGAATTTGTCATTAGCAAAATCAGGTAAGTTTTCTAAATTAATCTCGGATAGCTTTAATAATGGTAACTTGGGTAAATATGTATGAAATTTGTTTAAGTTGCAACAAGATTCATTAATAAGGTTAAAATCAGTGCGTATGGGTTTGATATTTATATTAATATTAGATGTAGTTATAAATTCTCTATTTTTACAGTAACCAATACATTCTGGTCTTAAATTTAGTATACCTGTACCTAATAGTTTAAATTCCATTAAATCAGTTTTACATTCAACAGATAGTTTACTTGGTTCAGACTGAACATATATCCAACTATTTCCTTGAAGTTTCTGCCAAATATCTATTTTTCCATGAATAAAATGTGTTGAACATTGCTTTGGTAGCTTAGTTACAAATTTAGACAATATTTCTACTTCACAGGTAGGAATGCTTTCGGATGAATGTACATTTACATTGTTGCATATATAAATATGGTTAATAGACTTTCGACAATCTTCCAAATTATCAAAACATATGTAGAATAATTTATCTTTACTTATTGCTATGTAATTACATGTGGGTATAATCATTGCATATGAACTGGGGTTTTGTATAATGTGCGGGGTAGGCACGGCTATTGATTTATACAGGTTATATTCTGTTTTATGAACTAATGGTATTTTAGTTACAAATACAATTTTATTCGCCGTGAAATAACATGATAATGTAGACATATCGATTAGTGCATGTATGTTATCTAAGTTTAAGCTTAAAGGTAATTCCTTATATCTAGATAAACTTAAAATATTTTCAGAAAGCTCACTGTATAATTGTTTTGGCGTGATAACCGATGGGTGAAGACTATGACTTTTTGTAAACATTATAGAGTTAAGAATGTCGTCCAATTTAAATGACAATGTAAGTATTCCAGACGCTAATTCATTATAGATTTCATTTAATTCAGATTTGATAGACAGCTTATCGTGTATTATAGTTAAATTCTTAAAATTATTACTTAAATTTTCAATAGCCCAATTTAAACGTCTTTCATTAGATTGTATAGTTTTAATGGTTTCATTATAGCGTAAAAGCGCCGCCTTAGTCATTAATATGTTTTCCTTGAACAGAGATACAAATTTGGTGTTTTTATTCTCCAGAGTCTGAATGGCGTTATTGTAATTAATCGCATCATTTTCATCCATTGTGCCTATGATTTGTTTAAAAACGAAACCAATGCCTGCAAACCAGGCTGACCTTTTGTCGCGTTTGTCTATTAGGTGTGAAATCGCGTCATAGTCTCGCTCAGCGTCCTCGAGTCTAGAAATTAGAGGTTGTAGTATGTTAAAACACTCGGAGTCTTCTATTGTATTTAATTGTAGACATAAGGCTTTCGTTTTTCCTAATATATTCTTAATATTTCTAATGTGTGGTTCTAAAAACGTGATGTCAACCGGGACCAAAGCATGGATATAATCGTTAGATGTCTTTACGATTCCTACAGGATCGAAGTAGATTCCTGGGCTCTCCGTCATTGGTTCCAGCATATCTGATGCTGCTAGTGATAGGTTTGTCGTAACTATTCTGGAATAATGTAAGATAAGAGAAGGTAGAGTATAGTATAAAGAAATAGGTTGTTATGGATAAGAGAGACTAAAAGCTATTAAATATAAATATAAATTAATGTAAATATAAATTAAGTTAATATAAGGTAAGATAATTTAAGTTAAGATACTATGGTTTAAGATAAGATAGTTTAAGATAAGATAAGATAATAAAGTTAAGATAAGGTAAGTTTATGTAAGTTAATTTAAGATAAGATTAATTTTAATTTAAGATAATTATAAGATTCGTTTATTCAAACTAACCTAACATTATTTTAATATTAATAATTAACTTAATTACTTTCGGCCAACTTTACCTCGTCAAAATGATATTTAACATGTCGGCGATTGATTAAAAGAGTCAATGTGTTATTACCATTAATTTTCAAAACTTTATAGGGCCCTTTCCAAATAGGCGATAGTGCCTTGCGGAGCCTAAGGTGGTTCTTTATGTATACCATGTCACCAGCTTTATACCTTATGGGGCGACTATGTTGATCATAGTAGTTTTTGGATTTGGTTTTAGAGCTTAGAATGTTTTCTGTAGCCTTTTCTCTAGAATGTCGCAATCTTTGTTGCAGCATGCGAACATAGCTACTATAAGTCGGTTCTATGGATGTGTCATATATTGAAGTCGGTATAATTGGTTTGTGTCCGAAAACTAACTCATATGGTGTATAATGAGTTGTGGAATGGACAGTAGTATTGTAAGTGAACATGGCTGTAAATACATATCTTGACCAGTTGCTTTGATTCTCGTCTACGAAGGATTTTAGGTACTCTTTCAAGGTCGAATGGCTTCTTTCCAATGCGCCTTGAGTTTGAGGATGGTGCGGGGTAGCCCATAATTGTTTAATCTTTAGAAAGCTACATGTCTGCTTGAACAATTCTGCCGTAAAGTTAGTGCCTTGATCGGTCAATATTGTTTTAGGTATACCGAATAAAGTCACAAAATGAACTAGGCACTCAGCACTTTCTTCTGCTGTTGCGTTTGGGATAGGATATGCAACTGAGTATTTTGTAAGGTCATCCTGTAAAGTCAGAATGTATTTATGTGTGACGGTTCCAGCTTCTGGAAGTGGACCGACGATATCCAGGGATACTCGCTCAAAGGGTTGAGTTGACGTGGAGGTAATCTGCATGGGTGCTCTGTTTATTCTCCGTAGTGCTTTATTTGTTTGACATGATCCGCACTTACGGACATAACTTTCAATATCGCTTCGCATATTACGCCAGTAGTAGCGTTCTTTAATTCTAGTCAGCATTCTATTAGAACCTAAGTGACCAGCGATAGGGATATCATGATTTTCTTTCAGTATTTTATTTATTTCGGTACCAGAAGGGTATATTATAATATTTTTAAATATATTTACTTTAATTGCCGTTCCGTGGAATATGTATGAAAGCATATTGTATATTTTTTGATAATTGTGTGCATCAAAAGGATTACGGAAATCTGAAATGCTTAATTCAGTAATATTATTATTAATTAATTCTATCCTTATATTTTTTAAGCTTTTAAATATGTCTTCATAATTACAGTTTACAAAATTATATACCTTTATAAAGAGTAAATAATATTTTATACTGTTATTTTCGAATGGTAGGAAAGAGTGTAAAGTTCTTTCTCTAGCAAGAATTTCTTGAGAGTTAGTGAGATTTCCGATAACTTCAGATATATAATGATTGGATTCATCAAGGTCAATTGAAGCTGGTATGATTATCGTTTTCAGTTTTGTTTTCAATAATGGTTCATTGTATTCGTTAATCTGGGTATCGAATTGTATTGATTTGTTTTTTAATGTTTTCAGATACGTGGAATAGGAGTCGTCAGAAGCTTCTTCTGGGAGTGGAATTTCAGACGGAGTTTGAGGTGTTGGAATATTGAAATTGTCGGAGAGTTCGATCTCTTCTAAGTTTTCAGGGATTTCTATACCTTCGGGCAGTTCCAGAAAATCAGGTAAGTTTGGTATTTCAGGTAAGCCGGGGCTTTCTAGGTCAGGAGCCCTATCTTCTGGTTGTGCTGCAACGGGAGGAGCATCGGAAGCTGCTTTATCGGTAAGTACATTAATAGGTTCATTTTGAACACCTGTGTTAATTGGATAGCGAGAAAGAGCATCTGCATTACTATTTATTTTACCCTGTTTATATTCAATGTTATAGTTGCCACCGAATTCTTCTAATTTGAGCCTCCAACGAACTAGTTTAGAGCCCGGATCTTTACAATTAAAGAGCCATTTCAGCGGTTTATGGTCTGTTATTATGGTGAACTTATGACCGTAAATATAAGGTCGGAATATTTTTGTGCCAAATATAATGGCTAAACACTCTTTTTCAGTAACACTGTAGTTGGTTTCAGCCTTATTAAGCGTTCTGGATGCGAATGCTATTGGGCGGTCTTTTCCTATTTCACCCTGGGAGAGTATAGACGAAATTGCGTAGTTGGATGCATCGCAAGTAAGTATAAAGGGTTTTGTAAAGTCTGGGTATATTAATATGGGTGCTGTAATCAATTTATTTTTTAGGTCTTCGAATGCAAGTTGTTGCGAGTTGGACCATTGAAAAGGAATATCTTTCTTTAAAAGAGTTGTAAGGGGTTTTGCGATTTTAGAAAAGTCCTGGATGAATCTACGATAATACGACACTAGGCCAAGGAATGATTTTATATCTTTGGGACATTTTGGGACAGGATATTGACTTACGGCTTTAATCTTTTCTGGATTAGGTTTCAAACCTTCTTCGCTAATAGTATGGCCAAGGTAAGTGACTTCTTTTCTAAGGAACTCGCACTTGTCTGGCTGTAATTTTAAGTTGAATTTACGGAGTCTTTCAAATATATTATTTAGCTTATCGATATGTGTTTTCAGGTCAAATGAGTAAATGACAATGTCATCTAGATACACGAAACATTGAATGCCTTGAAGGCCGCTAAGGACTGTATTCATCAGTCTTTGGAAGGTCGCCGGGGCGTTTTTGAGCCCAAACGGCATTCTTACGAAGGCAAAATGTCCTTCGGGAACACTGAAAGCAGTTTTAGGTCTGTCTTCACTTGAAACTTCTATTTGGTGGAACCCAGATGCTAAGTCGAGAGTAGAAAAATATTTACTTTTACCTAATTGGTCAAGGATCTCACTAATTTGTGGAATGGGATAGCTTTCACCTATAGTAATGTCATTTAATTTGCGATAGTCGATAACTATGCGCCACTTTCTTTTGCCAGATGCGTCTAACTTTTTTGGAACAATCCATATTGGAGAGGACCATGGTGAGAGTGATGGCTCTATGATGCCCTGATCAAGCATTTTATCGATTTGAGAAGCTACTTCCTTTTTGTGGACTTCTGGGAATCTATACGATTTGGTGTTTATTGGTTCTTCTGTTACAGTCCGTATTTTGTGCTGCAAGGCTTCTGTGTGTGTTAATTTATCATTCGGAAGGTGAAAAATGTCGGAAAATGATGAACAAACTTCTAGCAGAGCATCGCGTTCTTCTTCGTTAAGATGTGATGTTCTCAGTAAGGTTAAAACTTCGTTTGTTCTATCTGAGCAAGAGTTTTCTAGGTATTCAGAGTTAATAGTAGATATGGGTACACAATCTTTGTTTATAGGATACAAATTAAATGCTTTATTTGAAGCGAAGGATACCATCTTTTCGGATGTGTTGACTAACGTTAAGTTTATTCTTTTGTTATCTTTGACTTTAACAATACAGTTTGCAACTAAAAGGGAGTTGGAAAGACGTTCATCTAGAATGATTCCTTCTTTTAAGTTTGGATTCGAAACAGAACATTCTACAGTCATTTCAGACCGAGGTGGTATGTTGTACACAGGATCTGAAAACTTTAGACGTAAGGATTTGCGATCAAATCGTAAAGCATTTCGATTATAATCTATGTTACAGTTATAATGTTTCATTAGGTTGTTTCCTATTATTCCGTCATACGCAGGAAGATTGACGTCGTCGTTTATTACATTAAATTCGAAAGGTAATGATTCTTTATTAAAATTAAAATATAATTGAAAATTGCCTAAAGTAGAAATTAACCTTTTATCGGTGCCTATACCTTTTAATTGTAATATGGATTTATCTAATTTCAGATTGGGGAAATCGTCTATTGCTGACTTTCTAATAAGACAAACCGTAGATCCGCTGTCTATCAGCATCGACAAGGGCCGCTTGGATACATCAGTTCTCACGAGAACATGAGGTAAGGATACTTTAGAAGGATCATTATGTATTTCATAAATGTCTCCTTTTGTTTCAGGTGAAGCTGAGGATTCTACAGGTACATTTTTGGTATGACCTCCGGTTTGGGGCTGGTTACCCTGCTGTGTGGCCTTACTAGATGTATTATGATGGATAAGACCTCCGGTTTGGGGCTGGTTACCCTGCTGTGTGGCCTTAGAGGACGTGTTATGATTGATAAGACCTCCGTTTTGGGGCTGGTTACCCTGTCGTTTGGCCTTAAAGGATATAGTATGAGTAACACGAGATAAGGTGTCGGATGCGGGTTGTAGAACGGATTTGGGTCTCACGTGACACCGTCGTGAGCCCCTTAGGCGTTTAAATCGTCGTTGTCTACCTCGTCATTGTCAACCTCGTCGTAGCCTTCTTCGGCGTCTTCCACGAAATTAATTTGGGGTTTCGAGACAGTTTTAGGTTTGGAGAATGATGTGCTAGGTTGAACAATTGGGGAGAAAGGTTTATTAAATTTGTTATCATTAAATTTTTTAACTTTGCAATCTTCTAAGATATGGCCAGTTCTTTTGCAATATCTGCAAAATGATTCCTTTGAAGAGAAAGCCGGATAAGAGAAATTAGGTTTTAAATAGGCATTGCTGCTCGGCTTGAACGATTTCTGCGAGGGGTCATTACGACGAGTCGGTTCGATGTTTTTAGGTTTATGAAATAAGCTTTGTTTTATGGCGTATTGCTGGATTTTCTCTTCTGAAACGGCGTAGTTAATGGCATCATTAAGGTTTTTCGGGTCCCTACACCTGACGATATTGGCAATTCGCGGATGGAGCCCGCTTGTAAATGTATGGAGAGCGAGGTCTTCCATTGCAGCAATTATGCCAATGAGTTCGCTCTTTTTATAATTTGATACTGATATTTCCGTTAGAAGCCTAGAAAGACATGTCTCGATGCGCAAGGAAAATTGGTTTACATTTTCTTGATGTCCCTGTCTACACTCTTGTAGTTCTGTTAATAAGTGGGCGTAATGTTTACGTTCACCGAATTGGTTTTTTAAAAATTCTTTTAAACTGGACCATGTGTCGAAATCTTTTATTGAGCATGCTATTTCAGCTTTGCCCTCAAGCTGGCTGAGTATATATTTAAATACTATGTCCTTCTGAGTGGAAGAACTGGAAATGGAAATCGCATTGTCGCAATTACTTAAAAAAGCATTAAGTCGCTCTCGACTGCCATCAAAAGGTTTTATGAATTTTAGGATAACGTTTAAAGAGATGGTCTTCTCGGTTGCTTCTGTTTTGGGATCCGTCATTGTAAAAAGAAGAAATTACTAGTTTATAAAAATTTAATAAATATTAAATCGACAGGCAAATCCGCAGAATAGTAATAGTATATGAAAAGAAATATTATGTTGTTCAGATAGCGGGTGTCTGGATCCTTATCGCAGGCACAACGGATGTTTAGTCTTATGCGCTACACTAGATGGATGAACAAATGTAATATTGTAATATACTTATTTCTAACAAATGGTTCAGTGGTTATGAAGTAATATGTAAGAGTACAAGGTTCACAAAATAATTATTATAGGAAAAAACACTTTAGAATTGTCTAGGAATTGAATGTTTGTAACTCACAGTAATAACACGATATACTTCATGGTTTTCGATCTGGAACTAGACCTGGAACTGGAACTGGGACTGGCACGTTGATCCTGGTCGGTGTTGGGCGCGGAGTTCCCAAGGGAGGCGCTTAACTAGCGCTGCTGCTTCACGCCACTTACTACACAGTGGACCTGGTTCTTGTTGCCAAGACGTGATGCCGATTGTGGCCTTGGATGTGCGGTCAGGTATGACCGTGTGGATTATTTTCTGGATGAGTTGGGTCGGACAGATTGTTTTTAGGTTACTGCACAATTCAGCAGAAGACACTTTGACAGGATACACTTTAACACTTTCGCACTGGACACTTGAGCACTTTACACTTATGTGCTGGATAGGTAGTAATGGATTTAGCACTCTGCACTCGCGAGACGTACCGGGGATTTTCACTCACAAATCCCACCGCTGCCACCAAAATGTTACGACGGAAATAATTAAGGTCTTTTTAAAAAAGGAATATTTAATTAAACTGCTCACAAATAGAATTATTCGCGAAATATGGTAATTGTCCGCGCTGTGTCGCGATCCGACCCGAACTGAGTAACCCAGTGAAGCTGGGTGCAACATCCAAGGAGGAGATGCTGCGTCAGCATCTCGTCAGCCGTCTAGGCTACAGAATAGGGATGTAACAGTTCGACTGCTCAGTCAGAGGCCGCGGGTTCGATTCCCGCTCAGTGCAAATATTTGTGAGCTTGAATACGAATATTTGCATTGGTCTGGGTGTTATTAATTTGATATATACATGGGACACTCAGAAAGTTTTGCAAAAATAAAAAAAAGTGTTCTATAGGTAAATATTTTTTTATTAAATCTTTTCAAAGTACTCTCCACCAGCCTCTATACAAAGTTTCATGCGTTTGAACCAGTTTTCAAAAACACTTTTTCCAATCCGCCGCAGATACCTCGTTTACAGCCTGCTAAAACGTTGACAGCGCATCTTCCGGCGACGAAAATTGTATCCCTTTGAGCTGATTTTTTATTTTCGGGAATAAAAAGAAGTCGCACGGTGCAAGGTCAGGGCTGTAAGGAGGGTGACCTAGGAGTTTAACCGGAGTGCTGTCCAGGAAGTCCCTCGTTTTAAGCGCGGTGTGTGCGGGCGCGTTGTCATGGTGGAGTAGTATCCCGCGGAGCCCTGTGTTTGGTCGCTTGTAGCTCACTACAGAGAAAACTTCTGCCAAGCATTTGGTAGTGTACCATTCAGCGTTGATGCTTCTTTGATTTCGTAAAGGGATTGATAACAATTAGCCAGACAAATTGAAAAAACTCGCGATCAAAATCTTCCCTCCGCTTCTAGATCGCTTCACTTTGGTAGGTGTTGATTCGTTTTGAAACACCGAAACCGTCGACTGGCGTTTTGTTTCTGGATCATACTGATAAATCAACGACTCATCACCTGTAATGATGTCATAAACACGCCGAGACGCGCCTGCTTCAAACTTGTTTATCATATCACGACACCATTCCACCCGGGCCTGCTTCTGAGCATCGGTGAGATTGTGCGGCACCCAGCGTGAAACTATCCTTCTCACACGAAGATGCACGTGTAGAATCTCGTGAAGGCTTCCCGATCCAATCTGAAGAATGTGCTGAATCTCTTGATATGTGACTCGTCTATTATCTTGGATTAAATTTTTCACTGCTAGCACGTTTTCTTCCGTAACAGCCGTCAAAGGGCGACCACTTCTTTCTTCATCCTTCAAAGTCAGTCGACCGCGCTTGAATTCGTTATACCAACGATACACGATTGGAAGGGCCTTCATCCATGAATGCCATTTGAAGTCTATCGTACGATTCGTCTGGTTTCAGGCGACACTTGAAATCGTAGAAAATCATAGCGCGAAAATGTTCCCGACGCAGATCCATTTTTCTATGAGACACAATAATTGAAATTATCTTGCAAAAAATGCAGAGAGAAATTTTGAAATTGGAACGTACTTATTTTTACTCATAAATAATCATATTTTAGAAATAGATTATAACTGACCAGTCTCTCATATATAAAAACTTTTTTTCGCAATACTTTCTGAGTGGCCTGGTAGATTAAGCTTTTATTCTCTGACCATGCGTTTCTTAACTTATGGTATAATTAATGGTGTATAAACTACAGTAACTTTGTTTAAATAATATTAATTCTCAGCAACCAGTTGCTTGTCAGGTTGTCCTTCGACATAGGCCTCCTCCAGTTCCTTCCATACTTCTCTATCGCGAGCTAATCTTCTCCACCACGTGTCATTATGTATAATATAAATGTATCGACAAAAAAATGTATCTAAATATTTATATCCGCATTCTAAAACCCATAACACGAGCTAGTTAAGTTGTGCTTACTTTGGGTGTAGCATGTCGTGGAATATTTATTTGTTTATTAATATAAAACACTAGCTGTTGCCACTCGAAATTTCAAAAATGCTCTAAGTGTCTTTATAATTTATCAAATACCTATTTTGTTTCATGATGTTCGAAATTTTTATTATATATATTATTATTATTTTATATTTATATTATTATTATATATATATTATAATATAATTCGAAAATAATGAACTATCCATACAAACAGTTGCTAACTAGTTTACTGTCAGGCATAATGAAATTATGTTCGCGAGCTATGAATAAAAACAAACCGAATTAGGCTTTGCATGATGAAAACTCATTTCAAAATAATTATTAGCAAGGCGCTTGACAACTCGCACGACAAGACGATGCAATTAAAACATATTAACTATCCGCTTAGGGCTGAAATTGTTATTTGGTTGCTCAGCTGAGTTCCGGAGTTTGTTTCTTATTTAAAAAAAAAAAAATTCAACCTCTATAAATAACAAAAAAAAAATCAAGTGTATAATTGAAAAAAGCTCCAGAAATCTTGTTTTGTGATGCGGACTACTTCATGTATGTGGTTCGATGCCACCTCGCTCTTGTAGGAACTGCAGTATGCATTGTGAGCTATTTTAGTGTATCGATTGAACATTCTAAAAATATTAGACTCTTACCGTAGCCTGCAGTTTTGATCTGAGCTCCGTAACGTGATCTAAAATTTAAAAAGCGTATGCATCAGGGCAGTTCTTGCTCCAGATCCAAAAGCAGCACCTCGTTACAGTTGTTCTGGTAATAGTTTGTGTAGGCAATGGATGGCGTTGGATCCAGGAACAATACAAACAAAACTAGTAGATAATTTTTATTCGCTTTCGAGGTCGCAAACTATCAACCAACTGGCGGCAACTACTCGCCATCGCTTCGGCGCTGCCCCTTAAGCGCGTTTATTTACACACATAGCGCCCCCTCCCCCCCCCACCAAACGGGGCAAGACGGGGACACTGTGGTTCCGAAACCCGAGGGGGCCATCTCAAAACCGGAGATGGCCCAGGGTCAGTCGGAGTGCGCGGGAAATGCTTTATGGGCAACCTTACACCCCGGCACCTGAAGACCCGAGACTGGGTGCGGTTTTAGTCGATTCAAGCCCGACATAACAAGCATACAGCTTGACTTGATGGAAAGCAGTTTGACGCTTTTAGGTTCATAAACACAACACTTTATTTATTGAGCTGAGTGAGACGAAGTCAAGCGAAAGCTCCTCATACCAGACTTCAGGATTTTCTTTGTCACAGGTCTCCTCCTAAACTACTAATCCAATCAGAACCAAATTTGGCATGATTAAAGAGGTCAATCAAAATTAATGCTACCACAGAGGAATGATCACCGTTAAAAAAATCCAGATGGAATTACATAATAACCGCTCGAGACACTGTGACCAAACTTTACACGCTCAGAAAGCATGTCCAGAGTTGTGACTTTCAAAAAGAATTTTCAAATTCGGACTTGCCACGGAGGAATGATCACTGTTCAAAATTTTCAAAATCTGATTCCGCAATAGCGGTCAAATCTATTGGACAAGACTCACGATGTCTCACTCAGCTCAACATTGCAAGCAGCGATTCGCCTTGCAGACCTAGTTAAGATAAATAAATAGGTAAAGTGATACAAAAGTAAACATTAGAAATCGCACTGAAAGTAAAAAAACATGTCCCATGAAACAAATTCATTCATTTATAAAAATAAAAAATAAAAATAAATTCATCCGTTGGGCAATTTGCTGGGCATCTCTTTCTCTATCTTATGCGCCCTACATCTAACGTTTTCATAGGTTTTGGGTCGGCAGCAAAGTTACATGTATTGACTGGGTAATAACATAACATAACATAACTTCACGCCTGTATCCCCGAAAGGGTAGGCAGAGGTGTATTACACACCCACGATTCGCCAGTTATATTTAAGTCCCAATGTAATAGGGGGTGAGCCTATTGCCATCTACCGGGCACATTACTAAGCGAGCGATAATTAACATTTGTAATACACACATAACTACGAAAAGTCAGAGGAATTTGATCCCCAGTCGCCCCGGGCAAATTCGAGACCTCGTCTCCGCAGTCCGTTACGTACACCACTGGGCTATCGCCGCATTTTTAAGGTATTGCCCCGTCAACGCATTTACAAACAATATCCTCTCCTGGCCTACACATCGCAATAATTTAATCGAATACTATTCGGCTTAGTAATTTTAATGTTCATTATTTTGGACAAGACGAGATGGTACTATACGTATCTGCTAAAATGACCAAATTATTTTTTCTTATTGTGTGTCTGAATGTCACATTATATTTAATAACAGCTGTTTTATTAGGTATCAGTGAATCATAATTCGGAAAAAAAGATAAAAGCCTTTTTATGAGCTGTGGATGACAAAAGGAATGACAGCGATAAGGATTACTAGGGGTACCCTACCCCTAGTAGTCCGGTGGAGGGGGCGGGGAGGGGTTGCGGATGCGCGCTCTTCGGCTGCTATAAGGCGTTGAAACTTATATTTAAAAATGTTTATATAGTATTGATCGATGCGTACTCAATCTGATCGCTGAGTAGAGCATATTAAGTGTTTTATTCGCAGCACATAAAATACACAAAATACATACATACATACATAACTTCACGCCTGTATCCCCAAAGAGGTAGGCAGAGGAGTATTACACACCCACGATTCGCCAGTTATGTTAAGGTCCCAATGTAATAGGGGGCGAGCCTATTGCCATCTACCGAGCACATTCTTAAGCGAGCGATAATTAACATTTATTAGTGCACACATAACTACGAAAAGTCAGAGGTGTGTGCTCGGGGCGACTGGGGATCGAACTCGAGACCTCGTCTCAGCAGTCCGTTACGTACGCCACTGGGCTATCGCCGCTTTATCTATATAAATAATAAAATCGTAACGGGAAGGAAACTCTACATTGGATATTTTTTCAAAAAAATTATTACTATATGTTCTAGGAACGATACCGATGACAAAAATGTGACTTTTTGAATTATTGTCTGTTTGTCTGCTTCTTATTATCTATGTCCGAGCATCGTTTGAAAACTACTAAACAGATTCAGGTGAAAAATTTTGCATGAACATTCTTCCAGGGAATTTTTTTTACGTGACGAAATCCCTTCGGATACCCCCCCGCTGGCCAGCGGGGGTGGTTATGTCGTGTCTCGACTAAAACCGCACGGTGGGTAAGCCTCGCGGTTCACTAGTTCTGTTATATACAAATTCGATTTTGTGACGAGTGAGCTCACTTCGCGTACGTTCAGGGAGCTCGCTGCTACCTATTGCCAAGATCTACTTCTAACACTACATTACCATCGTGTAAGTACCTTTTTTTTTTTTTTTTCGTGCGGATATCCCTTCGTATACCCCCCCCCCGCGTGCCAGCGGGGGCGGTTATGTCGGGCTTGAACCGACTAAAACCGCACGCCGTCTCTGGTCTACAGACGCCGGGGTGTAAGGTTGCCCATAGAGCATATTCCTCGCACCCCGACTGACCCTGGGCCATCTCCGGTTTCGAGATGGCCCCCTCGGGTTTGGGAACCACGGTGTCCCCGTCTTGCCCCGGTTTAGTACCTACTTTGACGAGAATGTTAGTTCAAAATCAACTAAATCGATATTCAGTGAAAAGGTGTTGCTTTCCCGGTTGAGCCTTTCATTGGAAATTCATGCTGGGAAATATAGCAAGCTATGAATTCAGAATGAATGCGTATTGTCCACGATGACGCTTTCTCTTCGAAACCACTAGGCGCTAGTCGCCCCGCCGCACCGTCCCGGCTTGCTTCTGCTGGTGACAGGCGGCCTCACGTGCCCCCCCGCAGTGTACTGACACCTACATTTTAATGTGTTCAGTAAGGAGTGTACTCGTATCAGTATAAATTCAAGAGGTGAGATTTTGGTCAGGCTCGAAAACCGATAATACCTTAACTGGACATATTTATAAAAAAAAGGCGGTGGGTGGGGAAGTGAAGTAAAAGTAAAAATATTAAAAACTTTGTGAAAACTCTACATATAACAGTTAGCAAAATCTATTCCTGTAAATTTCTATTTGAAGCATTCAACATCCAGAACGGGACGTAAATCCGTGTTAGGGAAATATTATGGAACTATCTGGAATATACTCCAAGAATGTATTTACCATATCGATATTATTATACAACGAAAACTGTTAACTCCATTCATTAAAATTTCTACACGAGTGTGTCGAAATAAATCAAACTACCCACGTGTTTTGAGTACAATTAGAGAACCGTTTAATTAGTACGTGTGTAAACAACAGTCGTCGCGGCTGCGGTTGTGGCGGCGCGGCTCGGGTGTCCACGCGTTACTTATTATAGGCAGGCCGTCACTACAACTCCCTTCAACAGGGAAGCAATGTTCTTGAGGTTATGGTACAAAATTAAACCTGGAAGAAAAAGCATAGGATTTTGAATACTGAGCTGTTCCGATCTTATAATAGCAGTACAGAGGACACATGCCCAAAGATAACGGGCCGCACGGGGCTCCACTTCCCTGGTCGAACTGGCCTATTTATGCATGCAAAAGAAACTTCAGAAAGTATCCCTAGACCCCTAAAACTTAGACATCAAACTATATTAGCAATCCTACTAATATTGTGTCTAGTGTCGGTAGATTTAGATTCATTTTATGATGAAACGGCTGGACATATTTAAGTGAAATTTGATCCTAGATTAACGTATAAGTTAATTTTCGTATCGAAAAATAAACAGCGATTAACAACACTGAGTACAGCTAGTTAATTAATATTTCATTATGCGTAGGTACCGCAAGTAAGGGGTGTGTGTTGGGTAACCTCCTCAAGTGTCGCTCCGATTCCGATCCCGCTGCAGTCCGGGGGGAACGGAATCGGAGCGGCCGATACACCCTGGGCGGCGGTCAATGGCTTCCCCTTCACCCCTTCATAGGGTTGGCATTGATCGTCGGCCAATACCCAACGTGGCGGGAACACATCGCTCTCCGTACTCCTCTGCTTTCAGAGGAGACAGGATGAGCGATGCTGTTAGTGGTGAGATGGCCCAGGGTCAGCCGGGGTGCGAGGGATATGCTCTATGGGTAACCTTACACCCCGGCGTCTGAAGACCCGAGACGGCGTGCGGTTTTAGTCGGTGCAAGCCCGACATAACCGCCCCCGCTGGCCGGCGGGGGGGTATCCGAAGGGATTTCCGCACGATAAAAAAAAAATAATGTACCGCAAGTAAAACTCTTGAAGTTAGCGAACACCTAGTGCCGTGGTCGTTAAAAGCTGATGGTAAAACTCCAACTAACTACAGGATGTGAGGATGGGCCGGCGCACTCGCCGGAAACGAAACTTTACAAATTTAGTTATCCCATCTGAAAGCGATCGTGTCAGGGTACCAATAATGGACGCAACTCTCTTAGTTTTTTTATTTATTAGATTATTCAGAGGCCCCACTGAAGACAGTATAACTCTGACTTTTATTTGAATCGCCCCCCCCCCCCCCCATGGCAACTGGATCCAGCTACCAATATTTACAATCTCAACGTGAAGTGGTTCCAAATGAATCAAAATAATGACGGCCATCTTTGCGTGACTGTCGCACAATGCAACACAAGCATAAAACTGTTCTCCATCCGATAGTAAATATACAACTCATGTAGAAGTGTAGCTACCCTAATAATTTCCTTTTGTTTCTGTAGCGATAGGTCACCCATTGTAGGTGCATTAAATTTGAGTAAATATAATCTCGCTTTTGTAGTATACTAAAAAGAATATTGTATCTTAATCTAAAATCTCAAATAGTCCTTTATAATCCGTAAATATTTATTGATTGGCTACATTACCCTTGCTCCATTGTTGAAGCGTGATTGATATTCGAATCGTAACACGGTTTGAACTTTCTATAATCGATACTTAAACTTAACTCTGGCGGATAATTACCCAAAGTTGTACAAAGGTTCAATGAATTCAATGCTGAAAAGTGGTGTTCATGTTATTTGCGATACTTTGCCCGACCATTTACGCACCATATTACACCCGAAATTACCATGGACTTCAAGAACTCCAAGAACATGTTTTATCTGTGTATATTGTTAAATGTATCTATCAATATTTTCTTACAATAATCTATTTATTCATTAAAATGAGACCCAAGTACGGTGAAGCCAAATGCTCGGCTGCAATTGTACATTCACATGTTACCACACATCGTCCGAACTAACCATAATAATGTGCTGAATGAGATATCGTTAGAAGTGCCCTAATGATTCGGTAATTATGGACTAATGCGACGTCACATGGGACAGAGACTCACACACAACTCACATTACTCAAAATATAATTTGGTTAAGTTTTTTGTTTAATAATTTACGTGGTGCCGCCCACTGTCAACTTTTCTCTTTTGTCACCGATGAACAATTGTACAGCAGTTGAATTAACAAGTTTTCGGAGGGCGTATCTCTTGTTAATCTCAGTTAAATGACGGTCCGGTGGCCTTGTGTTGGCGCCCAAAATTTTGGCTCAGCACACCGCGGGACGCTTTGAAATCAGACAGCAGTCGTAAAACAAAATCCCTAATTCAATTATTTTAAACTATAAAGACTCCAAAGGTCGCTTGGAGGTCTAAGTTAAAAGCCTAGCCAGTCAAATATCGTCGCGGCCCTAATGTGTGAACAATTTAATCATTGTTTCTTATTGCACTTAATTAATATATCTGTGTTGCAATAACTGGTGCATATAACTTCACACTATAGCGATGCTTGATGTTAAGATTTGAAGACAATTAATCCTGCGTTGAATAATTGAGCGTGTTCAATAGATCTATAGCAGTACTTTATGGCTGATTATATTATTAGAGAACAATTGTTTAGGCAGAAACACTTGGAAACCAACTACAGCCTCATGACTTAAAGATTCCTAACAATCACAAACTCAACAATGTTCGACACATTATTTTTTTGTGATGAGGCCCAATACTGCTTTTTACAGTGTATAATACTACGTTTAAACACGAATCAATAGAAACTCTCTCCCGCGGACTGCCACACTGCCGAAAGCAGTCCCTGCCATAGTTTTCCTTTGATACGACAAATAGAGTTCTTCAGTTATCTCATTAAAAGGCTTGTATTGGCGTTCATACATACCACGTTTGCCACCTCAGCGATTTAAAAAAATATCATGAGAATGCCTTATTCCTTATACACTAAAAGCTTGTCCTAAATCCAAAATACTCTTCTAACAAAAGTAGAAAACTAAAGGTATCGTACATCAAAGTTTAATCGCGATCAAAACCTGATCTTAAGTACGAGCAAAAATGAAAAAAACATTCATCAGAGAAAAAGTTGATTTATTTTTGTTGATCGTTGTTCGCGAGTATCGCGCCACCTCGCGTGAACTGCGGCGCTGTTCGCAGCTTATGTTTCATTTGATTTGTTTCATTTCTGCACCACAACGTCGCCATACAAACACCCGCCCGGCAGCGCCCCACACGCAGGACTTTTACAATAAACAGTGCACTAAGTAAACAGTTTTACAATTGAAATGAAACACAATGTTGCTAAGCCTGCGTCGCAGATATTACAAA
The DNA here is from genome assembly GCA_946251805.1 of Cybosia mesomella. NCBI lineage: Eukaryota > Metazoa > Arthropoda > Insecta > Lepidoptera > Erebidae > Cybosia > Cybosia mesomella. Next base: position 365,809 of record OX276390.1, read on the forward strand.
CGTACGCGTCTATATTCGCCTTCCAGTGACTATTAGATGTGCACAGTCTTTGCCTGTATTTAAAAGGCTAGTCAAAGATCAGTACTTTTGTGGTATAGGAGAAGCATAGACCTCACTATTAGATGCTCTGCTATTTTAAATATTGTCACTAATATATAATTTATAAGTAGGTACCTATTTATGCATAACCTTTCACCCCGGCGTCTGAAGACCCGAGACGGCGTGCGGTTTTAGTCGGTTCAAACCCGACATAACCGCCCCGCTGGCCGGCGCAGCGGTATCCGCAGGGAAGAAGAAAAAAAAAGCTATCACTTTATGTGTGTATTGATTAGTATGTAGTGTATGTATGTTTAATGTAAGTTTTACTAATTACCTATATTTAGGTGTTTATAATATTTATGTTTATTTGTTCACTATTTCAAAGTACACCAAACTACCCTTTTTTTTTCGTGCGGAAATCCCTTCGGATACCCCCCCGCCGGCCAGCGGGGGCGGTTCTGTCGGGCTTGAACCGACTAAAACCGCACGCCGTCTCGGGTCTTCAGACGCCGGGGTGTAAGGTTGCCCATAGAGCATATTCCTCGCACCCCGATTGACCCTAGGCCATCTCCTGTTTCGAGATGGCCCCCTCGGGTTTGGGAACCACGGTGTCCCCGTCTTGCCCCGGTTTGGGGGAGGGGCGCTAGTCGCCGAAGGAGGTAGCGGCGGCCCACGCGCTCACGCTCCGCACCATTGCCGCAATCATGCTGCCACACCAAACTACCCTAAAATTTATTTTTCCCTCTATAATACTCTCCATCCTATGGTTGCCTGTAAGAGATTGTCTCAGAGCGATAACGCCGCCAGTTGTATGTACCACAAATTGTATTTCGGATTCGTGTTTTTGATGCGGTGCGCCTGCGTGATGAACTTTGATTATCATCGTTATCATCTCGCAGCGGGTTCCCGCTAGCGTCTAAAGTTTAAACTCTGGAGCCCGGGATCCGTTTAGTATTTGTGATTCATTTAGTGGCTGTCATGAGAGCAACTGCCGTCTACTTCCCAACCCTGGAAGGAAAGCCTGCGCCGGAGCCTCGTGCGTTATTTAGAAGGTGCAGCAACAAGCTGGTGAGGTTGACCTGGGCTTTGCAGGTGTTGGTAGCGCCCTGCACACAGTGTACCGTAATTTTTTAGGGTTCCATTGCCAAATGGCAAAAGACCCTTATTCTAATATACTAATAGAATATATAGATTCGTCATGTCTGTCTGTCTGACCGTCCGTATGTCACAGACACCTTTTTCCGAAACTAGAAGAACTATGCTGTTAAAACTTGGTAAATAGGTGTATTCTGTGAACCGCATTAGGAATTTCACACAAAAATAGATAATAAACAATAAATTTTGGAGGTTCTCCCCATACTTATACTATAATTTTACTGGTGGTAGAAATTTGATGAAGCAAATTTGTCACAAAATTCGGCCGGGTAGGTTCCACCGTGCACGATTGCAAAATACCCTCCATAGTAATCCAATTTCGGTTTGATTGCGTTCAGGGGTCAGCAAGTGCATAGCCGGGCAGGGGGATTGTGGTCGCAGCACTAGTGGGACCGGTAGGTGTCACGCGGTGCTGCGACGACAATCCTCTTCTGATGAGGCCGTCAAGCTGAGTGCCACCATTGTTACCATGGTACGTGAATGTAATGGTGACCCTCTTTCCTGAGACTTTACCTTCAGCTTACCATCAGGCGAATTGAAGTCAAATTGACGTGTCCTTAATATAAAAAAAAACTTAGAACTGAAACTCAAAACATGTTTATTCGTCAAGCCCATACGTGTGGGGTATCCATGGATAGGTCTTCAAAAATGATATTGAGGTTTCTAATATCATTTTTTTCTAAACTGAATAATTTGCGCGAGAGACACTTCCAAATCAAATCAAATCAAATCAAATAATTTATTTGCCAGAATATGGTACAATAGATGTTATAATTTTTTTTTTTCCTACATATTCTGCCACATACGGCGTGCAAATTTATAATTTATGTCCTATTTTGTTATAATTAGTTACCTACCCCAAGAAATATTGTTATCTGTTATTGTATCGTCCAAAAAATCATTAATATTGTAATACATTTTGTTTAATAATATGTCAAATAATTGTTTCTTAAATAATGTCATACGTAGTTTGGTCATACTTTGTGGAAGGTTATTAAATATTCTTATACACATACAGTAAACATTTTTTCTAAATAGTTCTAGATTAATTGGAGGCAAGTGTAACCGGTTTTTATGTCTCGTCCGGCTATTAGCATAATCACCAAGCTTCTCAAATAGATGGGGATATTTTTTTACGAAGATACATATTTCAAAGATATACAAGCAGGGTAGTGGTAGTACTTTGAGGTTTTTTTTTCTAATGCATTTTTTTTGTGTTTTAAAAGCTCTATCTATATCTGTTGAGTTACCCCATATGATAATGCCGTATCTAAGGACCGATGACACATAGGCATGGTAGGCAACCCTCGCCGTATCTAAATTAACTGTCTCTCTGACTCGCTTTAGTGCATAGACAAAACGGTCCAATTTTGTACAGATTCTTTCAATATGTGCTTTCCAGTTGCAGTGTTTGTCTATAGTTATACCTAGAAATACACATTCATTTACAGTAGGAAGTAGGCTGTTTTTGTAGTAGATATGAATGTTGTTTGTCTGTGTGTTAGATGCTTGAAACTGTATTATGTTGGTCTTTGTCATGTTTATTTTTAAATTATTTTGTTGCAACCAGTCAATAGCACTATCTAACGCGTTAGTGATGTCTCTTCCCAGGGTAGCTTTATTTTTACTTTTTATTAATAATGTTGTATCGTCCGCGAAAAGGATGCAGTTATTTCTGATTGCATCAGGAAGGTCATTTATATAGATGAGGAAGAGTAAAGGGGCTAATATACTGCCTTGCGGGGTACCAGAATTATTAGGTCTGAAATTTGATCTGAAAGTTTTCTGTTCAGATTGGCAGGTTCGGGTTATTTCAACGCATTGTTGTCTGTCTTCTAAGTAGCTCCTGATCCAATCATTGGCATTACCACGTATGCCGTAGGAGGAGAGTTTAGATAGAAGCGTTTTATGGCAGACAAAGTCAAATGCCTTTGTCATGTCTACAAACACACAACCAACATAAGACTTGGTGTTCAGATTTTCTGTTATTTGTTTGACCAATGAAAAGCATGCTAAACTAGTAGAGCTATTTTTTCTAAAGCCGAATTGTTCCTCCTTGAAAATATTGCATGATGTTAAAAATCTTTCTATTTTGGAATGCATAACTTTCTCAAAAATTTTTGATAGTACTGGGATGAGTGTAATCGGACGGTAATTATTCATATCTGTTTTTGATCCTTTTTTATAGAGGGGCTTTACGACCGACTTTTTCAATAAATTTGGGAAAGAACCTTGACATAAAGAGAGATTAACTATGTAAGTTAAGGGAGAGACCAAGCTTGTTGCGCATTTTTTTATAACCTTGGTGCTTAAGTCGTCGTAACCTGTCGAGTTCGTATTATTTAAGGATTGTATTATTTTGCATATATCCACTTCGTCTACAGGATCCAAGAATATAGTTTTAGGATTTTCAGGGATTTTAGTTAATTTTAAAGTTGCTTACTATCAGGTCCAAGCATGAGTCTTTTCGTGTCGGTGCTTCTATGTGGCTAATTAAATTGTTATTGGATAGGATAGCTTTTAAGTCGTGAGAGTTTTGTGTATTTTTCTGTGTATCTATATTCCAGTCGCCACACATAATTATATTTTTATTTGTCCTTTTGCACAGTGTATTGGCAAGGACTTCTAAATTTTTTAGGAAAGTACTAGCGTCTGGTATTGGTGTCCTATATATACATACTACTATGAGGTTAAATTTCGTTATTTCTATTGCGCAGTATTCAAATTGCAATCGGATGGGAGGGATTAGACCATTAACTTCTTTAAATTTTAAGTTCTTTCTAAGTAAAATGCATGATCCTCCACGGTTCTTGTCATTTCGAGAAAATGATGATACCATTTTATAATCATTAATAGTAACGTTAGATTCAGTACCTCGTTTAATAAACGTTTCTGTAAAACACAGGATGTCCACTGGGCCGAGTTCTTTTTCGACCTTAGTTAATTGAATTTCAAACATATTTTGTTTACTTATCAAACTGGCAATGTTCTGGTGAAGTAAAATAATGTTTTCGTATCTAGTGTGGCCGACGAAAGGAGTGACCATTCGTAGCAGGTTCTGGATTACTGATTCTTTGGAAATAATCGGTTATTTTAGTTTGAGTTGGTGTTAATTGTTTTGTGTTATTAATATAGGTAAGAGAAGAATGATTTCGCTTAATATTTTCAAATTTATGTTTATACTGGCTTAGAAATTTCGTGCGGTAGTGATAGTAATCAATTTCTGTGTTAAGTTTTTGACATAGGTGTATAAGCTCTTTGTAATTAGATGTAGGGAAATGCTGGTTGTAATATAGCCTGTCAGTACTGTGTATTTTTAGGTATTTACAATTCTTGTAATTTTTTACTATCATTTCTAGACTGTTATTAATCATGTTTACGTTTAAGTTGGGGTTGTGCAATACATTCGTCACTATTACCTTACAAGACCTTAGTTTAAATAATACATTGCATATTTCGGACATAAAAGTATACGGTTGTTTATCGTTAGAACCCAGTATTAGTATTACAGTATCCTGTGGAGTCAAGTTCTTTATAAAACTATCATTACAACTATTCAAAATCTGTGAGCTCGAGGCATGGGGCTTGACAATTGATGTTATGTTGTATTCATTGTAATAATTTTTTCCATAAGTGTTACCAGCTTTCATCTCTATCATTGTTTTAGATAGGCCACGCGCTCGTTGATCTCCCAAAATTATTATATTTCGTTTCTTCTCCGGCACCGGTTTACATGACATTTCCGTCTGCTTAATAGTCTGTGATAACTCTTCCGTCATGCCTTGATATGTTGTAGTGGTCTTGAAGACATTAATTTCTTGATCTTTATTGTACGAAACAATTTTAGAAAATTGTTTCACCTTTTTTTGAGCAGAACGTTTAATTTCAGGAGAACCATAGTATACTTCTTTATATTGTGAGATTTTTTTCTGTTGGCCTGAGGTTTGTTGCTTCAGTTGAATGTTCTCAATAGTTAAAACTTCTATTTCCTTATGTGCACTTTGAAGTTCCTCATTCAATTTATTTATTTCCTCTTTAAGTAATTCTATTTCGTTTATATTATTTCCGGATATATCCGGCAGACTACGACAATGGGAATATGATGATAGTGATGTATTAGAAAGATTCAATGAATCAGTCGAAGATGATTTAATAGTACGGTATTTTCGCAAGGTGATATTATCGACACTCAAACATCTATTCATGTTTTCCATTTCTGAAGTCATTCCGACCTTATGATTCCGAGTTCTATCTTTCGAGTAAGTAAGTATATCAAATAAATGTTCCAAACTTCTTCCAAGAATTAAAAGCGAGTGATAGATGTTATGGTACAGGTAGCGCCACCTTGTATGCTACTTTGTCATTACTATAGTGTTCTTATACTAGGAGTGGCAGCATTTCACTTTGTCAATAATGTAATGTCAAAGAATAGCAACAATTATTCGCAATGGTAGCTGGAACGCGCTCGGAATGTCAAATCGTGGAGATTATATTAGTGGGGGTATGTTTACATTTTGTTTGTACTTTGAGTAGCAGTTGGTATTCGTATAATTCACCTTTGTTTTATTCACTGGTTTTGAGTTAATTTGGGGCACTTCAGTGAGTCTATATAACTGTTTGTTTACATTTACGATGCTACAACTTAAGTTATTCGGGTTTTCACTGCAGTTGGACAGTCAAAATTGCAGAAGCTTCTATACACATTTATCCAGTAATATGTTACTTAGTTATGATAAAAATAGTTCACAAACGACATCACTTATGAATTGTATTATAATTGATGATTTTTTTCACTTTTCGACGTTATATTGGTATTTTGTATATTTTTAAAACATTTTTAATACAGATTCGACTTGTACTTGATTGACAGCTCTAATGTTCTTTCTTTTTTGTAATTGATATGTTAAAATACTTGACCATATAGTACCAAGTACTTTTCTTTTTTTTTTTCAAAGTGGCAAAATGCGTGTCCCTCCCCCCCCCCCTCTGTAACTTTTAAAATAAGAGAATGATAAATCTAAAAAATATATGATGTACATTACCATATAAACTTCCACCGAAAATTGGTTTGAACGAGATCTAGTATGTAGTTTTTTTTAATACGTCATAAATCGTAAACCGCAATTTACTTGTCATTCAGTCAAATCAAATAAAAAAAATATACTTGCTTTTTTATTTGATTTTTTTTTATATATTTAGGACACGTCATTTGACTTCACCTCGCCTGATGGTAAGCTGAAGGTAAAGTCCAAGAAAGAGGGTCACCATTACATACACATACCATGTCAAAAATGGTGGCACTCAGCTTGACGGCCTCATCAGAAGAGGATTGTCGTCGCAGCACCGCGTGACACCCACCGGTCCCACTAGTGCTGCGACCATAATCTGCCCGGCTATGCACTTGCTGACTCCTGAACGCAATCAAACCGAAATTTGATTACTATGGAGGGTTTTTCACAATCGTGTACGGTGGTACCAACCCGGTCGAATTTTGTGTCAAATTTGTGTCATCAAATTTCTACCACCAGAAAAAAACTGCTACGAAACCCTTCATGGGCGAGTCTGACTCGCAATTGGCCGGCTTTTTAGGTAGATTTCGATGAAATCGATCTACCTATTGGTTTCTTGACTACTGTCGAATTTAAAAAAAAAATCTTCATAGGAGGTCTAGTTATGACCCCCTGAGTCCGAAATGACCACTGGTCAGAAAGTTTATATATATATATATATATATATGTATGTATGGTTCCACTTCCCAAAACTTGCGGCACTCTCACGGTCGCATTTTTGCCCCGATCGCTTTCAAACTGCGGTCAAAAATTTCTTGGGTGTAAACTTAGTTTAAGTTCGTGAACGGGTGGAATCCGGCCTAAGGGGACGGTAGGGCCTCACTTCTTGTGAAATCAGTTTTTCCTCAAAATTTCACGTTCCATGAAAGATATTCGAACCGTTCTAATTTTATCCCATAGTATACATGAATACCAACAACTTTTAATTATAAACCTATAACATTAAAACTTTAACTAAAAGTGGAGGGGGGGAAAACCAAAATTTTTCGGGAAAAAAATCATAACTTCTAACCGGTGAACATTCTTGCAGTCGGAAACATTTGTAATCGATAGGCCATTTTTAAGTCTAAAATAAATGTCTGAAAAGTTTTTCGCTAAAAGTTACCGTTTTCGAGAAAAAATAATTAAACATATTAAAAAATAATATTAATTGCTTCACGAAATCTACCTGTGCGTTCCCCCTGCGGGAACGCTTTTTTTTATGTGTTATATATTATTATTCAAAATATTAGTTTATTAGTATATTATTTAAAAGCGGCAATAGTCCAGTGGCGAGGTCTCGAGTTCGAGCCCCAGTCGCCCCGGGCCCACACCTCTGACTTTTGACGTTGACATGGGGTCCGAGTGCTCGCAGTCTCTTCAGGGAGATTGTAATACGTATGATCGACGCTTCGCGTGACCAGAAGGCTGGCTTCGTTTTAGCACAGAGAATAAGTATTGCCATACAACGTGGCAATGCTGCCAGTCTTCTGGGCACGTTACCACAGGAGGCATGCGATGCGGAGGAATTCCACGATGCATTTTAGGTTTAAGTTTCTTTGAATTATTTATTTTATTTTACTTTTGGTAGTTATGTGTGTATTAAAAATGTTAATTATCGCTCGCTTAGTAACGTGCCTTGTAGATGACAATAGGCTCGCCCCCTATTACATTGGGATCTTAACATAGCTGGCGAATCGTGAGTGTGTAATTCACCTCTGCCTACCCCTTCGGGTATACAGGCGTGAAGTTATGTTTTCTATATTATATATATTTGGTGATTACCGTAATCGATTTATTTTAATTATCATTATATATCAAAATATATCAATATCATTCATAATTATTTTACATATAAATACAAACACAAATAATGGGAAATAGAAATGGCAGAAAGTTAGTTAGTAGGGGGCCCAAGCTGCTCGTAATGAGTGCGGCTCGGCTATATTGCAGCCGGATAATTAAAGGTGGACCCTCAATTCCCCTGATGAGCACAAAGTGCAAATTTAATTGCTTTAATTGGTGAATACTCGCTGCGCGCGTCGGCGGGTGTCCTCCTAGCCTAGAATAAGCTACGTGGTGCTACGACGTAGCAAATATTCCGTAGACTCCGCCTTATTGTCAAGTTCGTAGAGGAGCGTCCGCGTCGGTTCACATTATTTCATCGTTGTATTGAAACCAACCGTTTTAGTTCAATATTGTGTGAAATAAACAATATATGTTTCTCAGCGAGTATCTCCGAGAGAATTGATAAAACTTGACTGCTGAACTCAACCAAATGATGTTTTATCATCTGTCTGTGAACTGTCTCGTTACCGCTCAAGCGAATTGATGCGCTAATATTCCTCGGGCCATTGCTACAAGTAATGACTACGACATTTAAATATTTAGTAAGCCAACATTTGATAAATTATACATATTTTAATCTGTATAAACATTACATAACATAACTTCACGCCTGTATCCCCGTAGGGGTAGGCAGAGGTGTATTACACACCTACGATTCGCCAGTTATGTTTAGGTCCCAATGTAATAGGGGGCGAGTCTGTTGCCAGCTACCGGGCACATTACTAAGTGAGCGATAATTAACATTTTTAAAATACACATAACTACGTAAAGTCAGAGGTGTGCGCCCGGGGCGACTGGGGATCGAACTCGAGACCTCGTCTCGGCAGTCCGTTACGTACGCCACTAAGATACCGCCGCTTCTGTATAAGATCCTGATCTCTTTTCCGTTAGATTGAAGCCGATAGTAGGAAAACATAAACTACAAGCCGTGGTCCGCTCTCCCACGTAACCTTCACATATTTGGTTTATCTTAGCTTTAATAAATGTTAATTATCGTTCGCTTAATAATGTGCCCGGTAGATGGCAATAGGCTCGCCCCCTATTACATTGGGACCTTAACATAACTGGCGAATCGTGGGTGTGTAATACACCTCTGCCTACCCCTTCTGGGATACAGGCGTGAAGTTATGTTATGTTATGTTAAGAGAGTGTCCGCCTGACTCCTCCCCCCTTCCTCGAGAGGCAATCTTGCATGCATTAACGGGTGTACCGGTTTGCAAGTGAGGTTGATTTTTACCCCGGAAACCTTGGTAGGGCCCCATATACTCTGTGCAGATTGCGAAGAGAGGGGCGGGGCGTTACCCATAGGAATCTATTCCAGGGATAAAAAGCCTTCGTGTTATTCCGAACTATAATCTATCCCTGTAGCAGTAAGATCCATTCTGCCGTTAGGGCGTAGTTGTGTAACAAACATCTTCAAAAACTTTCACTTTTATAATATTGAGTAAGATAGGATAGGATTAGCGTAATTTTTCTCATACAGCAATGTATTATTCAAGTAATCTCATACAGTACTAGGTCTGCAAGGCGAATCGCTGCTTGCAATGTTGAGCTGAGTGAGACATCGTGAATCAGATTTGGAAAATTTTGAACAGTGATCATTCCTCCGTGGCAAGTCCGATTTTGAAAATTCTTTTTGAAAGTCACAACTCTGGACATGCTTTCTGGGCGTGTAAAGTTTGGTCACAGTGTCTCGAGCGGTTATTATGTAATTCCATCTGGATTTTTTTTAACGGTGATCATTCCTCTGTGGTAGCATTAATTTTTTCAAAATATATCCATAAACCTTCCTCTGATTGACCTCTTTAATCATGCCAAATTTGGTTCTGATTGGATTAGTAGTTTAGGAGGAGACCTGTGACAAAGAAAATCCTGAAGTCTGGTATGAGGAGCTTTCGCTCGACTTCGTCTCACTCAGCTCAATTATTCACATTCGCCAGTCACGTATCAGTCGCTACACTCCACCCACATGCTTGCGACGGTGCCGAGGGGTTCAGCATCCATGGGCCGGGAAGGAGCGGGGTCCAACACAACTTTACAATAACTTCGCATTGCACTGTCCCTTAAATTAATGGATAATTTTCGAACACTTAATAATTGAACTTGATAGTTCGAAGTTATTCGTATCGAGGCCGGGTACAGTAGCACTTGTGACTTAACCGGTGTATAATAGCTTAGCTGCTAGTGTTACAATAAATACCACTTCCTACCGAAATTAACATATTTTTGACGTGACAACATCTTATAATTCGATGGAGCCGGCTGCACGCACGAAAAAATGAGGCGTTCCATTTAAGGCTTGAAGTGCAAGCGAGAGCGCGGAACGATCGACAAAGAGGCACAATCGGCCTCCGCGTTCGGCAGCGTTCGACATATGTCTCTCTCCTACTTGAGTGAGTGATGCCTCCGCGTGGACAGCTGCTATACAATAATACATTTACATGTTTTCGTCAAGTATGAAGTGCAGTGAATTCTTATAACCGATCTTAGTGGTTAAACAAATAAAATTAAAATTTTCTTTTGTAAAATGCAACCATTCCATCAGTATTTTCTTATGACGTTGTCACGTTCAACTATCGTCAGTAAACCGACCGAAGTATCTTTACTTTTAAGAAAATTATGATGTAATTAAGTATTAAACTGCCGCGAAGTTTCGAATTCAGCCTTGATTGAAGTTCAAAGGTATCTGTAGTATGATCGCGATTCTCGTGAACAAAATTCATAATAAGTTATGGTGTTGTCAACTTTACATTGCAATTTCGATATCAAAGAATCATTCGACAGTCTCCAGAGCAATTTACAATTAATGGATGCTGTAAAAAGGTTTTGTGGTTTTTTATCATTACACTATATAATTTCGTGGTTATTTTTACATTGCACTATGAATATTTTTGCGCTTCTATTTTATTGCGGCGATAGCCTAGTGGTGTACGTAGCGGACTGCTGAGACGAGGTCTCGAGTTCGATCCCCAGTCGTCCCTGGCACACACCTCTGACTTGTCGTAGTTATGTGTGCAAGTTATGTAATAAATGTTAATTACCGCTCCCTTAATAATGTGCCCGGTAAATGGCAATAGGCTCGCCCCCTATTACATTGGAACCTTTAACATAACTGGCGAATCGTGGGTGTGTAATACACCTCTGCCCACCCCTTCGGGGATACAGGCGTGAAGTTATGTATGTATGTGTGTTCTATTTTATTACTACGAGGTTGACGATAATGTGAATCAAAAACTAAATTGAACGTATACAGCGATGTTGATTTATAAAATACTAGCAACCCGCCCTGGCTTCGTGTCAGTTTATATGAAATTTTTATAACTCAAGCCATCGTAATTTACACATAATATATAGCCTATGTCCATCGGGAATAATGTAAATTTCAAATGGTGAAAGAAATTTTCCAATGATTGCAGTGGTTCCGAAGATAACCCCAAACAAATAAACAATCTTGCAAAATTTGGCCACTCTCTTTTTCGTTATTAGTATAGACTTCAATCAAGTAACCTTAGGAGAGATTTCGGCTCCCTGTGCGTTTTCTACCGCCCTTATAATGGGGTGTGTTCAAAAGAATTGCATGATATGATGCCCAAGGTCACATTCTATCATCGCACCGCTCGCCACAGACAGAGAATTCATCCTCACACGTTGCGACCGGAAGCGATGCGTACAGTTAGGTATGAAAGGCACTTTATTCAGCACACCCTCAGGCTGTGGCATGATCTCCCTGCTGTGGTTTTCCCAAGCGACTACAATATGGGGTTCTTCAAGAAGGGCATTAGAAGGTTTTTACAGGGTCGGCAGCGCGAGTGTGACGCCCCTGGTGTTGCGTACGTCCATAGGCCACGGTAACCGCTTCCCATCAGGTGGGCCGTGAGTTTGTCTGTCACCTGAACGGTATAAAAAAAAACAAATAAAAAAAATAGCGAACTTTCATCAATAGAAAGAAAGAAAGAAGAAAGAAAAACCGTTTATTTTACACACACTACACACTGAAATATGAACAAAATATAAAAACAAAAAAATTAAGGAAAACAATAAAAACAAAAGATAAAAAAAGAATCAAAACCAAGGATAACGGCCCCCGCAATCAACCCGGTCGCGTCCCGCCACAGTGAATCACCATGCAGCACGCGCGCGACAGTATTGTCCGAGCCGACTCGCTGGGCATACGCGTGCTGCTATTATGTTTTTATTAATATTATTATTCCTAATTATCACTGTGGTGGAACCCGGCCGCGATGAGAAGCGCCCACATACCCACTACTCCAGACGATATATAGGTACCCAACCAAAAAGGAATACCGTGTCGTGATGTCACAATGAAGATCGGTACAACAATACAATATTTTACATATAAGACAAATAGGCACCTATATATATACCAGATTCCAGGAAGGCGCTCAGCTATTGAGCCCTCGTTGCCAAGCACTATGCTCATCGTATGGCCATACCAGAGGGGTAAGTATCTTTTTGTACCGAATTTCATATTTACTCCCTCAGTACTACGCTACTATTTATTAAACTGCTACTGTCTTTTTTAGCCACGAGTTGCAGAGTGCCGAGCGACGGGGCCCACACGAGCACAGCATCCTGGAGCGGTGGAGATGACACTGCTGCCAGTGGCAGTTCTCCGCATACTAACGGTCTGCCGCACTAGTGTATAAGTACCCTTGTAAGAATACCCTTACAATACAACAATACACACGTTACATTTTATATGTCAGTGTGGAGTGTGCGTCCAAAAGGCCGCAGTTCAGCTAATGCTACAGGTTGGGTGAATACAATCTGCAGCGCTGGTTTTCAACTGTAGCCCAATTCCACCAGGTTGCATGCTGTATTAGCATTAATTGAATATCATAACAATAACATCTCCTTATACAGAACAAAATAACAAAAAAGAACATTACACACACACTCGAGATCATACACCCGTTTTGCACATATTCTATAACTAGTTGTAGGTAAATTTATATCATTTGTACATTTATATTAGGATAGTTTATAAAGTGATAGTCAAGTAATATTCTTAGTTCAGGTGAAGAAGCAACAATTAGTAATGCATTCAAATAACAATAGATTCCTATATATAAGATCATTTGAGTTCCCTTATCACAAATTGTGCCGCATTATAATTATGTACATACTCGCAATCGTTAGAATAGGTCATACTCATACATAAATTGAATAGATACTTTTTTAATTTTTAATTATACAAACAGACATGAGCAGAAGAGCAACAAATCAAAGAGACACAAGTAACACAAAAATAAACTTCCAGTTAACCCGTAACTGCCGCATTCCCTCTCATTACCAAACACACCTAACACAAATAAATTCAATATATATACACATACATACACACATACATACACATACATACACATATACATATATATATATTTACACATATATATAACTGTATATATACATATACGCATACACATACACACATACACAAATACATACATTCATACACACATACATACATACACATACATATACGAGTAATATGTCAGGATCGTAGCAATTGGAGATCCGTGTTCTCTGCCTACCCCTATGGGAAACAGGGTGTGATTCTATGCATGCATGTATGCATGTACATACATACACATACACAAACACACACCCACACCCACACACATACATATATATCGACACATACATACACACACACACGCACGCGTCTGTGCGTGCGTGTGCGCGTACATGCACGCGACGACACATGCTCACATACATCCAAAAGATCTCCAGGCTAGACCCCATTATCAGCTTGATTTTTGAACATTAAGCAGGATATTTCTGTACCTAGCTCGGAAACCATGTACGCCGGCAAATCTTCTAAGAGGCGGAGGAATATTGTTCCATATCTTACTCGCTCGATATCTGAAACCACCCTGAAATGCCGCAGATCTATGCTTCGGAATATGTAGGTTCACACGCGATGCTCTTGTCAAATACCTACTGTTTTCATTGAGCCATTGCAGTTTAGAGTACAGATAAAGAGGGTTTCCTGTCTTGATAATGCCAAAAAGAACAGTTGCAAGATGTAACTCCCTCCTGTACTTCATTTTCAGTTTGTTGTGATTGTTCAGATACGGCGTCACATGGCTTCTAGGCGGTATACTATAACAAAATCGAGCGCACGCATTTTGCACCCTTTGTATTAAATTGGCCGTTTTTGCTAGTAGTCGCGGGCCATAGACCACGTCCATGTAATTGAACTTGGAAAGCACCAAGGTATCAACCAACTTCTCCCGGAGTTCGACACTAAGATAACTTCGCATTCGATACAGCAGCTTCAACCTATAAAAAGAGTTCCTCACACATTCCGCAACATGGCGCTCGTACCTCAGTTTCTCATCCATTAATAAGCCTAAGTTTTTAGCCTCCTGTACACGCTCAATTTGGACATTATTAACATAGATAAGGGGCTTCAGATCTCCCACCCGAGTGATTTGATCCCTAGAGCCCAATATCATGTACTTGGTCTTACTACCATTTAGAACGAGCGTATTTTCACTAGCCCATCCACAAATCCTGCCCAGATCCTCGTTCACCTTCCTTATGGCTTCCTGGAATTCAGTGGCCTTAAAGGGAAAGTAGATCTGTACATCATCTGCGTATATGTGAAATTTGCAGTGTTTTATAACCTGAACAATGTCTGCACTGTAAAGTATGAACAGCAGGGGTCCCAAAACAGACCCCTGCGGCACACCTCTATCTACCGTTGCTACAGTTGACCGCAGCGCAGACCCGTCACTGTTGTGGGTTTCTACAAACTGTGTCCGACCACTTAAATAGGAATGAAACCACTGTATTGTATCACTGTCAAATCCATAGTACGCTAATTTAGAAAGTAAGAGAGAAACGTGCAGCCCATCAAATGCCCTCGAAAAGTCCAATAACACAAGAATAGTAGCTTTTCCCTGGTCCTGTGCTGCCAGTATATTATCAGTAACGTCCAAAATAGCTGTGACTGTACCACGGCCCTTCCTGAAGCCCGATTGTGCATCTGGTAATATACCTCGCGTTTCCAAGTAACCTCTAAGTTGTGACGCAACCACCTTCTCCAGTATCTTTGACAAGCAGGGTAAAATACTTATTGGGCGCAGATCCTTGGTGTCAAGAACATCATTAGTCTTAGGAATTGGCTTAATGATTGCATTTTTCCAACCACTGGGGAATTTTGCTTCTATAATAGACCTATTTATAATGGTAGTAACTACACTCAAAGTTTCCGGAAGCAACATGGCTATCATTTGCAGCGATATTCCATCGCTCCCCACTGCGTTTGACCGTAGTCCCATTACAATTTTGAGAACCACTGACGAGTCGACGGGCGTCAGTCCAAAGGTAGCTTCACTAAACCGGTTGAATTCATAAAATGTTAGTGTAGACAAAGGGACGTTTGTATCTCCAGGTACCTTTAGAAAATGACTATTAATCAAATTAGGGTCATTTAGATGCGCAGGAAGTTCCGTAGACTTATGGGGATTTAAATTAGTTTTTATATTCTTCCACAAGGTTTTAGGGTCTTTAATATTACTGTCTATTTGCAGCTTAAAGAAACACTTCTTTTCACGACTTACGGCTAGATCTACTTGTTTCTTTAGTTCCCTGTAATAGATCATATGAGACTTAAGTTTAGATTTTCGAGCTCGGTTCAGTGCTGCATCTCTAAGGCCGATCATAAACTTAATATTGCTAGTAAGCCAAGGGGTTGGGCGGTCTTTTACAATTTTTCTTTTTATTGGAGCGTGCAAATCGAATATGTAATTGGTTAACACAGTATAGTCCTGCACAATATCGTCAACATCCTCTAGGCTCAATAGACGATTCCACTTTAAAGAGCTGACGTCCGCGTTAAACTTATCCATATTGATATCCAATAGAGGCCTATATGTAATAACCTTAGGAGGAATTTTTGGTTTGCGGAATAAGAGTTCACATACTATAAAAGCATGTCCATACAATTTGCCTACAGAATCCACGGTCGTACTACGCACCCTCGCATTTGTACAGACAACATCGATTAGCGTCTGACTGTGGTCAGTAAAATGTGTCGCGTCCTTTACATACTGGGTCAACCCCGTACAGTGCAAAAACGTGTTAAATTGACTGGCTCTTGCCTCTGCATGCTTAAGCAAGTCGATATTAAAATCACCCAGTAGAACCATATAGTCATAGTCACAAAAAGAACCTATGGAGTCCGTTAACGCATCCAGAAACTGTTGTACATTACCAGTAGGTGGATTGTAGCCTGTGCCCACTATGATTTTATTGTGATTCACCTTGACTTTAACCCACATCTGTTCGACTGTAGGATGCACAGGGTGGACACAGACCTTTACCTGCAGGCCGTTTCTGTAATAAAAACCAACCCCCCCTCCGCGGTCCGCTATCCCAACGGGGCGAGGTATATGTCGTAACCGGTACCCCGGCACGAATGGCGCACGCCCTTCTTCTCCCCGCCTTAGCCACGTCTCATTTATAGCCAATAAGTCCACCTGATGACGGTCTATCGCTGCCAAAATATCTGTATGGTTCGAACCCAGAGAACCCGGGTTGAACAGTCCGACTCTCAAAAATTTATGTGCCATTACTAATCTGACATTCATACATGTACCCATAAGCCATGCACACATTATTGTATATTGTATCACACTCACAAAAAACAGACCAGTAAACATTATAAACAAGATTAATTAAAAAGAAAACAGTTACCACTAAAAGTTGCGAACAATAATAATCAACACCGAATAAAGAACTATACCCATAGTTTACGCACCCAACATTGTACAATATCAACAACACAGACATCAATGAAACCGACCCACGATACACGGCAATAAATGTACAGAAAACCAGTGCCAACAGAAGTTGCGAATATACACAAAACAACAATACATAGATAAGGAACGAATAGCTCGGCTGCCGCACAATATGACTCATCAATGCACACACTCCCCACCGACGACGCAGCGGACCTGCAAGTACATTCCGCCCGACTCGTGACCATTTGTTTACATTATAGTCATATTTTAATAAGCTTAATTGCATGCAACCGATGCTTAACAGACAGAGATTGCCATTGTATATTATATCATGAATAATTGTAATTAATACCAAACAACAGTAATATACAGTACAGAGTATTATAAGCAGCATTTCAAGTAACATCATAAACAGCATCTCATGTGATACGAAACAACATTGAATCAATATGTTACCTGTTTCACTACCTAATACAGCCAGTATAACTAAATAGAGATGTAATACAAGTGCTGTAACATGCCTTAATTTACACACAATGCCTCTGAAACCTAATCGGTTGAACCGTGTCCAGTGCCAAAAACTCGCTTCATGTCGGCTTCCCCTTGTATGGTAAAAACGGGCTTGCCCTCATCCTGCCTCACAAGAACACGCCCACTCCTGGTCCAGACGAATCTCCATCCCAGCCTCTTACGCGCTTCGCGTACCTTGAACAAAAGCTGCCGGTTGAATTTGGTCAGACGCTCGTTCATGTAGAATGGGACGGGTGTCTCCCCCAGTCCGAAGTCCGCAGTGTTTGCCCCGCGTCGTACACGCATATTTTTTAGAAGGTCGTCACGCACCGATCGGCGTGTCAGCCTTACCACGAGAGGGCGGGGGCGCCCAGACATCACATTCCCGCTGCCACTACCGCGCGGTACCTTCGGACCCACCCTCTCGGCGCATACGATATCCCGCTCATCCAAGGCCGCACCCAACTTGGCAGCAATCAAAGTGACCACATGCAGCGGGTTCTCACCCCTGCTCTCTGGAAGATTTGTTATCTCCAAATCGTTGGCCAACAACAGCTGATCCCGCTCATTGAGCTCAGTCTTAAGCTCCTCCACTACACTTTCGAGACGCCCCGGAGTCTCCATCCCATTCCCAAACTTGTCCTCCAGATAGCCCACTCTGTCCTCCAACGAGTCAAGACGTGAGGAATTCTTGATGAGGGTCTCCCGTAGCTCCTGTACGTCCTGGCGCAGTAGGCGCAGTATCTCCAGCTCCTTCTGCATATGGGCCATTTGCTCCCGGAAAAGCCGTATTTCTTTAGCTAAAACGACCAACCCACCGTCACTGCAATTAATATTAGTGGTGGCATCCAGCGATTCTATCGGCATCGTCTTCCCTGTCGTACCCGGTGATGGCCCTGTCTCTGAGACATTCTTTACCGGAGTGTCCGAACGGTTGTCCCGCGGTTTATTTTTCACACATTCCGGGCATGACCAGTTAGGTTGCCTAGCCGCCTTAGCTCCACCCACACACTGCAAATGGTATGAGAGTGTGCAAGTGGCACAGACAGCGCCGTCTTTGTTCATATAACGGCCACAAGCCTTGCAGTTCATATTTACGCAATGCTTAGGTTAGCAACACTACACCAAACAACTAGATATAGAGAATAAATAAATAAATATTCTACGACATTCTACACAGCGCTTTCTAGACCCAAAGCTAGCTTGTGTTATAAGTTCCAGAAAGCGCATAAGCATACTTATATCCTTTTTGTTGTAAATACATACATATTATACATAGAAACTAACTAATGCAAATAGACATATTCATTCATACAAATATTTGCACTGAGCGGAAATTGAACCCGCGCCTCCTGTCATAGCAGTCGAATGCACTACCGCTACGCCACAGAGGCCGTCAATCGAGTTAATTTATCTGTTTAATACAATATCAAAGTACATACCACCAATAAAATGTAATTAATGTTATCTATATGTACTTGATTATGTTCAGAGCTCGGCGTACGCAGAGTTCGAGGCCCACCCGGCACTTTATTTACCGTTTTAATTATAAAATTTATAGTTAATTACTGAATTATAACTACACGATACTTCGACAAGGTGGAAAATGTTACGGAATAGTAAAATATTACATTTGGACGACAATTAGCGCGCCTATTCGTTACGCGCGCCAATTATCGCTCAAGGCCAATATACAATCCGCCATCGCTGTTGCTGATTATAGCCTTTACATTCCCACGATATGTAATTATAATATTAATAACTTAGGGCATTCACTGTACTTCTCATTCAATCTGAAGCAGTCAACTTAATTTCTTATTCACTCACACCTGAGGCATACGGCTGAGGTGGACAGGGATGTAGTAACCTCACATTTGACCAGCTATATCTTTGATCTCGTGCAATATGGAGTGAGCCTATTACTGTTAAGTGAGCTGTTAAGTTTCCAGCGCTGCTACTTTCCACCAACTACGTGTTGGAGACCATCAGCCTCCTTGGCAGTATTCTATCGCATATACCATTGTGAATGTTCCGATGAGCTATTTCAATTGATTCCTCCTTCTTCCTTCTTGTCCTAAACAACACGTGCAGGACTAAGGTGTCATCCTCATACAGTGCAATCGGTACCATCGCGAACCAAGCGGTTTGGTGACTCCTTTTTCTGTCAGACCATAAAGCTCTGGAACGCTTTACCCATACACGTGTTGCCTTCTACCTACAATCCTGGGCTATTTAAGCGGGGCGTGAAAAAGCATCTGTCGAGGCCGTCTAGGTAAGGGCCACCATTCTAGGGACAATCTCCGGAAATGGTGGCCACTACTTTTAGGAGTCCACCTCAGCTTACCATCAGGCGGGGTGCAGTCATTTTGACGAACTAAAAATAAAAAATAAAATTAAAAAAAAGACATGAAAAGAGACGATGGTTTTGTAACCGAAGATGGCACAGCAATGCCCAGAATGACGCAATTGGACTAAAAAGGTCAACTCCAAGAGACGTGGGGACCACATTTAGACTATATTGTCTAACCCGGAAATCCAACCCG
Organism: Cybosia mesomella; assembly: GCA_946251805.1. Classification (NCBI taxonomy): domain Eukaryota; kingdom Metazoa; phylum Arthropoda; class Insecta; order Lepidoptera; family Erebidae; genus Cybosia; species Cybosia mesomella. The sequence goes on from OX276390.1 coordinate 385,729, forward strand.
AGGCCTCACAAACGTACACAAACGCACTTCAATTACACTCTTAGATGAAAGACCCCTAAGGAAGATTACAGGTAAAACAACCTCGAGTTGTGTAAGCGTTGACCCTCGGTCCCGGAGCGTCCATATCTGCGTAAAGAGGTGCTGTTCGACAGCGAAGGGCCGAGCCTCACCTTCACACAGTTCACTAAGTCCTACCCTATTTTAAGCTTTCACTAAGGTTCCGGTGATGATGCTAATGGTGTTTACTTGTCGCTACCTTTCTGTAAGGCGAAATTGATACACACTTAAACGTGTTAGTAAAAAAGTATTTTGCTGAGTTATATTTATCTGTTCCTTTCACCACAAGGGTACTTGATGAGTAGGCTTCCTGCCTTGTAAAGGAAATCCCAGTACTACCTTGAAGGTCATTACTACTTGCGGACGCTACAATATAGTGATTTTTGGAGTATCAGTCCAGACTGGGCTCAGAAGTCTATATAAATGCTACGGACTCCACAATATGACCTAATCCTACTTACATCTAAAGGCGGTCTCGTGTTGGCTTCCAGATACCTTATAAACTGAAATTATATTATCATAAACATAACTTCATGCCCGTATTCCCGAAGGGGTAGGCAGAGGTGTATTACACCCCATTAATATTTTCATATTATTATATATAGGTATAGCTATAAAATAATAATAAATAAATAAATATACTACGACATTCTACACAGCGCTTTCTAGACCCAAAGTAAGCATAGTTTAACTAGCTTGTGTTGTGGGTTCCAGAATGCGGATAAACATACTTATATACTTATTTTTGTAAATACATACATATTATACATAGAAACACCCAGACCAATGCAAATAGACATTATACATGCATACAAATATTTGCACTGAGCGGGAATCGAACCCGCGCCCCCTGTCGTAGCAGTCGAATGCACTACCGCTATGCCACAGAGGCCGTCAAAAGATCCAGTCCAGTCAAAAGATCCAGTCAAAAGATCCAGTGTTATGAAAGGTGGACAATTATCTTTGTATAATAACGAGAGGCCAACGGCGGTCTTAGCATTTCATAAATAATTAACACAATCCGTTCTCAAACGAGACGCCCGCGCCCGCTCCGAGGGTCTCTCGAATCTCGACAGCAAAACAGCTCTATTACTAATAACGTTCCGTTGTAGAACTGATTATGTACTAACTTATGAAAGCGACTTAATTTTCGAGTTGTCGATTGCTTATTAAAGGTTTAAAGTAAATTGATTCGTTACAGAGCCCCAAGTAAGATGACGCCTTCGTTGTTATGTATAATAAACGAGCCTTGTAGCTTAAACAGCTAAACTTATTTGCCATTTAGTTATAACAAACTGCCTTTTATATATTCAGACTGCCAACTGCATGTGGCTCCACTCGAGTGGAATTCAGATCCTGTTCCCGCATCTTTTGTGGTATTCAATATTATAATCTATCACTGTACAATATTTCAGCCAGATCCGTTCAGCCGTTTGAGCGTGATAGAGCAATAAATATCTTCACAAACTCTCACATTTATTATACTAGCTGCTCATTTCCATGGGGACATATTCCCTTGTGTGTTATTCCGGACTATAATCTATCTATGTGCCAAATTTCATCCAGATCCATTCGGCTGTTTTTGCGTGAAAGAGTAACCAATATCGATACATCCATACACCCAAATTCATATTTATAATATTTGTAGGAAGTAGGATTAGTAGGATAGGATAGGATTACCAGATGCAGGGAACTGTAGAGTTACGCGCCCATTGTGCTTCTTCTTACGAAATATATTTAAAGTATGTTTGTTTCCTACTTTAGTAGTTTAAAAAAACCGGTCAAGTGCGAGTCGGACTCGCCCACGAAGGTTTCCGTAGCAGCAAGTAAAATTTTTATATGTGAATTGATTGAATGATAGGTAAATTGCGGTTTACGATTCATGACGTATAAAAAAAGTACTTACTAGACCTCGTTCAAACCAATTTTTGGTGAAAGTTTACATGGTAATGTACATCATATATTTTTTTTTAGTTTTATCATACTCTTATTTTAGAAGTTAAAGGGGGGGGGGCATAGATTTTACCACTTTGGAAGTGTCTCTCACAGTGTAGGAGCACAAACAAAACGAGAGCTCAAACGTCGGGTCGAGTGAAGCAATTCGTACGTCGACAAACAGACAGTACGCTCGCCTGCCACTTACGTACTCGTGCCAGGTTATATGGTACCAGGATAAGGGACAGGTGCAAATGTGGTCCTTACTGCATCTATCGTACATGTAGTGACTTGCCTGATGCCAACTACTTGATAGCATCAGGCAAGCCTATTAGATATTATCAGTATTACGTTAGTTATAGAATCCACCTAGTAATTCAACACATGAGAAGTTTTTAGAACTTATTGAGCGCCGATGACTTACGATGCGCCTTACGAAGTCCCGGGTTCGAATCCTAGCCATTACGCTACCAGACCTAACCCACGCAACTATCAAAAAATACTAAATTTATACATATATCAAATAATTTTGTATAAACACCTGCTTAAAATCTGTAGACGTATAATAAATTTCAGTGTACTTTTTTTAACGAATCAGCAGCATTTTAAAAAGAGCGTGTCATGCGTTTAAATGAGCTTTGAAGACTTCCGCCAGGTGGCCTGTGGAAATTTAGATTATACAGGGTGTGAAATAAGTAATTCCTACTGAACAATCCCGGCCTCTTAATTTATATTTATTCCCACGACTACATTACAAAGTTGAGGAATTTTAAACTGTAAAGATGACCACGTACAAGCGTAGGCGCATTACTCCAGTTGATAAATAATAAATAAATAAATATTTTAGGACATATTACACAGCGCCATCTAGACTTAAACTAAGCAGAGCTTGTCATATGGGATCTAGAAAGCGGATAGACATGCTTAGATACTTTTTTTCTAAATAAGTACATATTATACATAGAAACACCCAGACCAATGTAAACATACATATTTATGAGCGGGAAACGAACCCGCGACCTCTGAGTTAGCAGTCGAATGCTCTGCCGCTACGCCACAGAGGTCGTCGAATGATGGTTTTATGGCAGATCTGTAGTTGTACAAGTATGGCGCCTACGAACACTTTCCAGATTCAATAATCATCAAGCGGCGATAGCCCAATGGCGTACGTAACGGACTGCTGAGGCGAGGTCTTGAGTTCGATCCCCAGTCGCCCCGGGCACACACTTCTGACTTTTCGTAGTTATGTGTGCATTATTAATGTTAATTAGCGCTCGCTTAATAATGTGCCCCGTAGATGGCAATAGGCTCGCCCCCTATTATATAGGGACCTTAACATAACTGGCGAATCGTGGGTGTGTAATACACCTCTGTCTACCCATTCGGGGATACAGGCGTGAAGTTATGTTATGTTATGTTATGTTATGTATCCTCTTAGTATGGCCCCCGGTTGCGTCCGGGGTCTCTACCTCAGAGCCTGGGGTCCGCTTACTCCTTCTACTCCTATTAGCTTTTATGGGGGCGACCACCTGACCCCCCTACCCCGATAGAAAACCTGCGCCAGAGCTTCATCCGTCAACCAGCAGTTGTCCCGGGTTGCAGGTGAGCTGATATAGCCCCTAAGATCTTGGTGGGGTTTCATACCTTCTCCTACTCTACTCCTTCCATAATAATAATAAATAAATATTCTACGACATTCTACACAGAGCTTTCTAGACCCAAAGTAAGCATAGTTTAACTAGCTTGTGTTATGGCTTGAAGAAAGCGGAAATACATACATATTAGACACAGAAACACCCAGACCAATGCAAATAGACATATTCATGCATACAAATTTAACCCAGTACTGATCTTTCAGAACGTTACGTCACTGATCGATTTATATTATCGATTGTGACTCCGAGTTTGAGGCGCGCTAAGTGAGCTCTGTCACACGACGCGGGTGAGTGACGGCCAGTGACACTGACGTTTGCGCTTTTAACGCAAGTCTTTTCATATTTTCACGTCCTTCGATTATATAACATTGACGTAAAAACTATTAGGGAAAAGTTGAAGTTTAAGTAAATACATGTCGACTTTAAGTAGGAGTAGACTGATATTGTCGGAAGTTTACGCGAATGTCACACATTGAAATAAAACTATTTTTAACGGAAAATCAAAATGCAACAAAACTTCATGACACTGTGAGTTCTTTCTGCGTAAATAGTAACACCAGCAATTCAGCATAGTTCGGGTACTTAGAGATAACTTACACTTCAAAGTATAAGACAACCAGTATTCAGTCTCCCCGTGACCATGGCTGCTGGAAAGTAGCCTTATAACGTGTAACATTACTAACATCAAAAAAATTGCGATAGAATCCGTTAAAAATAGTTTTATTTCAAGGAGTATACTGACTGCATAAAGCTTAATTCAGTTTTCCTTCTGACGACTGGCGCGACTGACAGCTCTGCTATTGCAAGTGTTCATATACTGTCACCGTTTTATGGTGATAATTCTTTTTATTCTATACTTTAACGATAGCCCAGTGGCTTACGTAACGGACTGCTGAGACGAGGTTTCGAGTTCGATCCCCAGTCGCCCCGGGCACACACCTCTGACTTTTCGTAGTTATGTGTGCATTAATAAATGTTAATTATCGCTCGCATAATAAAGTGCCCGGTAGATGGCAATAGGCTCGCCCTCTACTACATTGGGATCTTAACATAACTGGCGAATCGTTGGTGTGTAATACACCTCTACCTACCCCTTCGGGGATACAGGCGTGAAGTTATGATATGTTATGTTGTTTAACTGTAAGTTCTCCTGGAAGAATAAATAAAAATGAAATATCATGTGCTTGTTTGCAGATGGTAGTTATATGAACGGTGTACAACAGATGCACGCATTTTAAATTCTGTAGGAACAAAGGAATAGATTAATTTTTATCGCAAATTCTACAGATTTGGTGTGTTGTGCCGCTGTATTCGGTTATATATACACCACCCGCTCGCTTCTGTCTTAACTTATTTTCTCCTTGCTCAGCTATATATAAACAAACTGTTCAGCTTTGTTTAGTACAGATTGTTTTAAATTATAGTCGGTAACACTGGCTGTAAGTGTTGCGAGACATCGTCGGGGCAAAGTGCGTCAACGTTAATGGATGGCGTCGGCCTCCGCCTCTAATTGCGCCCGGGATAATGCAGCGCCGCATTGAAGCCTTAATGTAGCGTGATGTTCAAACAACACCCATTTAACTTGAAGACGCTTTAATTTAAAAAAAAACAATCGCTCGGCATTATCTCGGCGTTAACGCATTTAAAGTGTTTACAGAATTAAATAAAATCTATGATAGTATTTACAAAAATGTGCAGAGATTACAAATAATACCTGTTTGTAAATCTTAAGGCTTTCACGGCCGGTGGAGAATATATATTACAAGTCGCAGAGAAGTCACCGCCGAGGAGAGTTCACCGCACTCGTCGACGTCCGGACATGTACCTCTGAAGATGTCGACCGCTGCAGTGATCGATGAAACATTGGAACACAAGATTCCTATGGACCACGGCCAAACGGCCCGGAAGCAGTATATTCTACAATACCTGTTTGTTTCCACTGTATTCAGATTTAGGGATGTGCTTATCACTTTTGCGCTTGTCACTTGGAGCTGGAGGGAGGTTCACTTAACGTAACAGAGAATTTCCTTTCTAGAAACACCCAGATTATCGAAAATAGTCATCCACAACGCAACATCGAGAAATTTTAGTCAGATTGACTCCGACTTAGACATCTCATCATTAGCTTGTACACTTTTTTTTTTCGGGTGGAAATCCCCCCGGATACTACCCCCCCCCCCCCGACGGCCAGCGGGGGTAGTTATGTCGGATTCGAACCGACTAATTCCGCACACCTTCTCAGGTCTTCAGATGCCGGGGTGTAAGGTGGCCCATAAGGCATTTCACTCGTACCCCGGCTGACCCTGGGCCAACTCCGATTTTGAGATGGCCTCCTCGGGTTTTTTTGAACCACGGTGTTACCATCTTGCCCCGGAAAGGGGGGGCATGGAGCTTGTACCCATGTACCGTTCAACACACAATAAACTATAGGCTAATACAGCACAATGCACATACTCCTTGCGCTGTATTGAAATACTTGACGAAGGGTTGTCGTGGCCCAGCTCCGCCGGGAACTCATGGAGACATGGAGGGTGCGACTTGAGCATCCAAGGTGGGCGAAATCCACCATTGCGGTGGTTAGACCGATTATGGAGGAGTGTTTGGAGAGGCATCCGAGCGAGGATCCTGGCGAAGACACGGCGCTCCACACGTTGGTGGAGTGCCCTGCGTGGGTGAGTCAACGCCGTGATCTCGTTGCGGTCCTGGGCGTGGACATTCTCTCGTTGGAGACCATGGTGAGGGCCGTGGTCTCCGACGGGAGCAAGTGGCACGCCGCCGCCTCTTTCTGCGAGCAGGTTATGCGTGCGAAAGAGACGGCGGAGAGGGAGCGGGAAAGAACCCAGCCCCCCGAGTTCCGCACTGCGGAACGCGGGACTACCGACCTCCATGATCGGGGCCTGAGGACGGCAGTTGGCCGACTCGCCGTCCTTACAGAAGCAGGCCGTGGCGGAGGCGTGTCGTGTGTGTCGTACACACGCCTGCCTACTCACCGACGTGGGATAAAACCCGACCCCACCAGGCATGGCCGCGCTGGCGGCCAGGGTCCGCCGGTAACCCTGGGGTTATCCTTTCGAGGGCTTACCCGGGGTGCCCGGCAATGGACACTTGGGCAGGACACCGTGCGGTTTTAGTCGGTCCATGCACGACATAACCGCCCCCGCTGGCCGTCGGGGGGGCGGATGTATCCGAAGGGATTTCCGCACGTAAAAAAAAACAAAAAAAAGGGTTGTCGTGGGGTACATCGATAGCATGATCCAGCCAAACACCGATATCCTTATATAATATCAGTCATAGTCCGATCAATGTTTCCTAATGTGCCCAAGTGGGACCAGAGTGTATTTCTAGCGAGGGACGGAAGTTGGGCGCGCCGCCGTATTATAATCGAGTTTGTTATTTAAATTTACAACTTCCTTGTTCCAATGTATAGTTTAAAACTTCGAAACACAGAATATATTGTGAACTAACTCTATCCCCCGTAGTATCACCCGTGACGTACTCCAATTGCCCAGGGCACCTATATGACCGATATTCTTAGCAATCCATGGATGCTCCGTGCGGGTGCCGGGTCCATCGCATTGCTGAGTTGGGAACTCGGGACCGTGCCTGAGACTTGCGACCCAAGTGTAGGTTTAGAAGGGGCCCCTTTTGTTGATGTACATCAACACTCACCTTCACTCCCCAAGTTCCCCTCCCTGCCTAACCAAATTTGATACGAACCTACTATTGCCGCTTTAGACATTCGTCCTAGTAATGAGCTTATTGTAGCTCTCGATAGGCCTAGATCTTTAAGTAGGTTATAGAGAGATTTTGCTGGTATACCTCTCGCTCCCACTTCCACTGCATACAAATTAACCACGTAACCGTTTTTGATTAATTCGTTTGTGAGATCATAGTATTTATTTTTCTTTATTGTGTGGTCCTTCGGTATATTTGTTTCCCACGGTACAGTAAGTTCCATAAGAACCACATGTTTTAACCTCTTAGAATAAAGGAATATGTCAGGTCTAGATGACGAAACCCCAATATCCTCCGGAATTTTATAGTGCTTTTCATACGTGTCGATTAGAAGAGTCCAATCTGGGGCAGTATCTAAGATTGAAGAAGGTTTGTTCCTGGATGTTATGGATGAACCTTCAGACACAAAGTTGATATGACGTCTGTTAGTAGTCAATCCTTTTTGGGCTCTAGCTACTGCCAGACTCATCGCTTCACGTATGATGATAAGCACCTTATCGTGGCGGCGTGAGTATTGGCCTCTATCGAGAATGCTTCACATATTAGTAGGATGTAGGGTGCTCCCTACATCCTACTAATATGTGTCTAGCCGTCCCTATTGCCTCACCACAAGTATAACATTGTTTTTCTGTGGCCGTCCCACACCTTACCAGATTACTCTGGTCTGGGAGGGTCATCTGAAAGGCGTTAAGATAGAATTTTAACAGGGCCGGCGACCAGTCATAGGTCAAGGTGCGCCACTTTAAGGCCATCGGTATGCAGAACTCTCCCATTGTCAACCATTCATTTTGGATTTCCAAATTCATCGCGTGCACTCGATATTTATCATTTTCGTCTTGTTTTAGAAAGGACTTAAGTATATCCTGGTCCCTTTCTGGCTCTCGTACTACCAACCCCACTCTGTTTGACTGGGCCCCTATCATAAATCGTTTATGGAATAGGAGTCTAGATTCAAGCTCGGACGCGTTATTATCTTTCGGGAGTGCCCTGACTAAGGTAACTCTAAGGTGTTTAAAGAGCTTAAAGTAGCGTATAGTAGCTTAGCGTATAAGAGTTTAGAGAATATAAATAAATAAATATTGTAGGACAACGTACACAACGCCATCTAGACCCAAACTAAGCAGAGCTTGTCATATGGGTTCTAGAATGCGGATACACATACTTAAATACTTTCCTTTTGTAAATAAATCCATATTATACATAGAAACACCGAGACCAATGCAAATATACATATTTGCACTGAGCGGGAATCGAACCCGTTAGTGCGTTAAACTGCTAAGCCAGAGGTCGCCTCTGGCTTAGCAGTTTAACGCACTACCGCTAAGTCACAGAGTTTGCATTAGTTTTGCAATAATGTATGGAATATTTTTCAATTCGAACCAGTAGATAATGAGACTAGCGCATTCAACCAAACTAACAAACTCTTCAGCGTTATCATTTTATGGATATTAGTATATAGATCATTATTATGGCTTCGCCCCAATTCAATGCAATTGTTTTTTAGGTAGATTTCGAGATGAAATCGATCTACCTATTGGTTTCTTGACTACTGTCGAATTTAAAAAAAAATCTTCATTGGAGGTCTAGTTATGACCCCCTGAGTCCGAAATGACCACTGGTCAAAAAGTTTATATATATATATGTATGTATGGTTCCCCTTTACAAAATTTGCGGCACTCTCACGGTCGCATTTTTGCCCCGATCGCTTTCAAACTGCGGTCAAAAATTGCTTGGGTGTAAACTTAGTTTAAGTTCGTGAACGGGTGGAATCCGGCCTAAGGGGACGGTAGGGCCTCACTTTTTGTGAAATCAGCTTTTCCTCAAAATTTCACGTTCCATGAAAGATATTCGAACCGTTCTAATTTTATCCCATAGTATACATGAATACCAACAACCTTTAATTATAAACCTATAAGATTAAAACTTTAACTAGAAGTGGAGGGGGGAAAAACCAAAATTTTTCGGGATAAAAATCATAACTTCTAACCGGTTAACATTCTTGCAGTCGGAAACATTTTTAATCGATAGGCCATTTTTAAGTCTCAAATAAATGTCTGAAAAGTTTTTCGCTAAAAGTTACCGTTTTCGAGAAAAATAAATTAAACTGTTTAAAGTCCGTAGTTCTCTATATAAAATAATATTAATTGCTTCAGGAAATCTACCTGTGCATTCCCCCTGAGGGAACGGATTATTTTTTTATTTTTTAAAGAATATTAGTAACCGAAATTACTAATATTCCCCCTAACCCCTCCAGCTAAGCTAAATTGCTTGTGTAAGGAGTGGGTTCACGTCGGTAGTGTAATGGCCAGGATTCGAACCCGGGACCTCTCGATCATAAGGTCGACTCCTTAACCACTAAGCTACCGACGCTTTTTAAAAATTGTGGTGCTTTTCTGGACTTTTTATGGACCTTACAAATAATTCCAAATTTATGTTTAGTCTCTATTATTTTTTCCAAACAATAGTCATATAGTAAAACTATTTGATGCCCGCTGCTCTGCCCGCAATTAAACATACGGTAGATTTTAAGTCTGACCCAGGCCTTTTATACTGAAAAAACCGCAACAAAATTAATTCAGTAGTTTTTACGTCCATCGTAAACAAACAGACAAGAATTCAAAAAAGATTTAAAAAAATGTATTCAGAACCGTTTATTTAACATAACCCCAATAGTTTCTTTTAAATAACTCCAATGTACAGACAAAACTACGTTACAGCTCGACTATTACAAACACTTTTAGATATCGGTAACCGCTTACCATCCAGCGGGCTGTGAGTGGAGTTCGCTAACTTAACAGTCTATAATAGCTGGCTGTGCCCGGTAGATGGCAATAGGCTCGCCCCCTATAACATTGCGACCTAAACATAACTGGCGAACCGTGGCTGTGTAATACACCTCAGCCTACCCCTTCGGGGATACAGGCGTGAAGGTATGTGTATGCTTATTTTCTGAAAATACTGAGTAGATAAATTATATTATTATTTTAGTGATACAAAGTCTTTAAAAACCCATTCAGTTGGAGTTAAACCTTTTAATATAAAACGAATTCTAAACGTGGTCTTTTAAGCCGATTTATGAAGATTACAATGCTGGTGATTATTTTCACACACAAACGTTTAGAACCAAATAAGCACTTTCTAATATATGACCGTAGCGATACAATGTTTTAGTTCTCTCTAGAAATACTGTGTTTGGCAAAAGTTGTTCTTTGCGTCACAGCAAGATATTGCTATTGCTACTTACTAAATAATTATTCACCCAGGCGGTGTGCGGATGGATTTGCAAATCTATTAAGTAGTTTTCCCTTAGATCTCATTAATAGACCTCAACTAAATTTCTAGCGGCGATAGCCCGGTGGCGTACGTAACGGACTGCTGAGACGAGGTCTCGAGTTCGATCCCCGGTCGCTCCAGGCACACACCTCTGACTTTTCGTAGTTATGTGTGCATTAATAAATCTTAATTATCGCTCGGTTAATAATGTGCCCGGTAGATGGCAATAGGCTCGCCCCCTATTACATTGGGACCTCAACATAACTGGCGAATCGTGGGGTGTGTAATACACCTCTGCCTACCCCTTCGGGGATACAGGCGTGAAGTTATGTTATGCATGTTATATAAATTTCTAGGATGATGTCATGGACATTTCCTGACATCTTTCAAATAGAGAAAGAATTAAGGAAATCGGTCATGTGGTTCAGAATTTTGTTTAAGCAAGTTTAATGCTATAACGTTCTTAAACCAAATGCCACAATGAACTAAATCTGCTTACTTTGATGTCGGTTAAAGCAGCTCTAAACGTGGAAGTTTCGTGTCGGGCTGCGACTAACAGCAACTTCCTAATCATGTAAGTTGTATGAGCACGTCAATCGCTTTTTTTTTTTTTTTACGTGCGGAAATCCTTTCGGATACCCCCCGCCAGACAGCGGGGGTGGTTATGTCGTGTATCGACTAAAACCACACGGTGTCCTCCCCAAGTGTACGTTGCCGGACACCCCGGGTAAGCCCTCGAAAGGATATCCCCAGGGAAGTCGCGCCACCTCTTGCCGAAGTTCATCATATTAACAGGTCTATTGCACCCCGTCGCGCGCTAATCCAACAATGACGCAAGTAATTGCAAAATATTCGAAATTGGCTTTTCGATGTTATACTGTCACTTTGATGATGTTCTATCTAATTACCAGAATCATTCCTTCGGGAGTTTCAGCAATTTTGTTAGAGAACTCTGTACACACAGCAACTAGCCGTAGTTGCTGTGTGTACAGAATTCTTACCTTAGGTACACCTTGGTTGGGGATGGCAGGTGAGGCCGCCTGTCACCCCAGCAGAAGCAGGCCGGGACGGTGGGGCGGCTAGCGCCCCTCCCCCAAACCGGGGCAAGACGGGGACACCGTGGTTCCCAAACCCGAGGGGGCCATCTCGAAACCGGAGATGGCCCAGGGTCAGTCGGGGTGCGGGGAAATGCTTTGTGGGTAACCTTACACCATGGCGTCTTAAGACCTGAGACGGCGTGCGGTTTTAGTCGGTTCAAGCCCGACGTAACCGCCCCAAACGGGGTATCCGAGGGGATTTCCGCACTGAAAAAAAAAGGTACACCATGGTTCACCTGGGTGTACGTCATTCTAATAAACATTAGTGAAATTATTACCAAAAATATTTTTGGCCCTAAAAAGAATTAATGTCTCAAAAGACGAAAAAGGACCTGGACCTTGTGTCAGCTTCCTATTTAAACAGTGCCTCTCAACACACTACACAAGCACTAGGTAGTAAAAACTAATGAACTATCAGGACTTTGGTCATTAGTTTTTAAACGCAAAAAGTTCCAAGCCCTAATGAGTTTACAACCTCCTAAAGAATAAAGAAATAAGTCACTCACATACAGTGAGAACTACGTACTAACAATCACGACGTATTAAGTGATTTGTAAATAATGAATAGTAGTTAATTGAATGGAACGTAAATTAAATGGCATTATCGGAACTCATCCCATGCGACACGTCTCCCAATATTGCCGGCCCCGGCTTACTCGGCGGCGGACGTTAATTCATTACACCTCCGGCCATTCCCAACGGTTGTTTACTGCGCTTGATGGACGCAGATTGCTCCGCACGTGATGCTTCACACGATACTAGATAAATTACGATTAATTATAATAAAAATATATGCGTTTAATTTTCACGCATTATATTTGGTGGGGTATTTGTGTTCGCAATCATAACTAGGGTGAGAGAAATGCCTTGTTTATTATGAGAATCAGTACTTTGGGAAGACGTTAAGAGAAAGGTCCGCCGGACTGTGTTCGGGTAGTCTGTCAGGGGAAAGTGGAGGCAGACTGCGGTGCAATAAATCATGCAGGCCATCAGGTGGCGCGCCGAGCCCCACATTACTCTCGAGATGTGCCGTTATTATAACAATAAAACGTTTTATTTGACTCTGAGGCAAGATGTGGTGTCGAAATGAGGTTTTACGTAAAGTTATACACATCGCACATTTGAATCATATACAGTCAGTGCTAAGGAGAGTTAATTTTATCTCAAAAACATCACAAAATGATAAACAAAACTTGTTCTCTGAGGATTACAAAAATATTTATCCAACAATTATTCATTACTAGATCATAATGGCTAAGGTTCAAACCACGCCCACTGCACTACTGATTTGGAGCCACTCGTAACACAAGCAATTTAAAAGAACTGGAGTGGTTAAGATGGTGTTAAGCGCCCGACACGAGCCGGCGGCGGTGGCCGCTCCACTGGCTCCGGCGCCGCTCGCCGGCAGTAGCGCGCACGCGACCATCCATCATAATTACAACGGCAGCCACTCGGCTGTCGCAATCTTCGGCTCCATAAATTACTGTAGCAATTCAGCAACTCAGCATCCGACCGACGCGCCACCGGCCTACACAATACAGACATTATTTATATCTGAACCCGACAGCTCCGCTAAGTCGCAAATCATTCTCGGAAAAATCTTCTCATGATTTTCAAATAAATTGTTTTGGAATTTACAAAAGCTTGAAATATATATAGATTAATTTAATGACCACCAGAGTGTTATATCATTGATAGTCTCACGTTTGACCACTGCGCTGATAAATGATGATGAGGTCCTCGATGAAATACATGGTCCAAACGAAGCCTACCCTTTCGAGATTTCAACATTCTCAGGTTATAGATTTGCAGAAACCCTGACACAGGCAGGGAGGTCCACTCCTCAGCTGTATGCACAATGAACGGCTGCCAAAGCATTTTGTTCGTATGAGTGGAATATCCACCACCTGGCTGTGGTATGTCACAGTGCGTCTGGTCGTTCGTTGATTGAAAAGGCTTGGATGTATTTAATTGTGCAATTCCAGCGCACACAATAGGCATTTTGACTATATTTAAAATATTGTACTAATTGTTGTCATCCTAATAAAATGTACCGTAAAAAACATATTTTATTAATTTTCAATATATAATAAGTTTCTTTTTTGTTAAAAAATCAAGATTAAAATCTCACTTTTTTGAGATTTGATCACGTGCTTATAAACGCTCTGTGACGTCACACATAAGTAAACAGTTTTAAGAAACCAATAGGTAGATCGATTTCATCGAAATCTACCTTTTAAAAAGGTAGATTTCGATGAAATCGATCTACCTATTGGTTTCTTGACTACTGTCGAATTTAAAAAAAATTCTTCATAGGAGGTCTAGTTATGACCCCCTGAGTCCGAAATGACCACTGGTCAAAAAGTTTATATTTATATATATGTATGTATGGTTCCACTTCCCAAAATTTGCGGCACTCTCACGGTCGCATTTTTGCCCCGATCGCTTTCAAACTGCGGTCAAAAATTGCTTGGGTGTAAACTTAGTTTAAGTTCGTGAACGGGTGGAATACGGCCTAAGGGGACGGTAGGGCCTCACTTTTTGTGAAATCAGTTTTTCCTCAAAATTTCACGTTCCATGAAAGATATTCGAACCGTTCTAATTTTATCCCATAGTATACATGAATACCTACCTACAACTTTTAATTATAAACCTATAAGATTAAAACTTTAATTAAAGGGGAGGGAAAAAAATCATAACTTCTAACCGGTGAACATTCTTGCTGTAGGAAACATTTTTAATCGATAGGCCATTTTTAAGTCTAAAATAAATGTCTGAAAAGTTTTTCGCTAAAAGTTACCGTTTTCGAGAAAAAAACAATTAAACTGTTTAAAGTCCGTAGTTCTTTATATAAAATAATATTAATTGCTTCACGAAATCTACCTGTGCGTTCCCCCTGCGGAAACGGATTTTTTCAATACAGTTTGTCTGCATTTCCTAGTGTTAATCGACTGGTTCAATTATTAATTACTAATAATGTTTCACTTTTATCTTATATATCTCAAAATAAACCATTATTTTTCCAACTAATTTCAATAATTATATAAACGTGCTTTAAATCGCTTACTGTTTACTTTGGTGTGACGTCACATGTCACGGGATCCGTTATGGCGCGTACTTTTTTAAATCAAACTATAATATCGATTTTTATCGTAAATAAAACAGTTCTCAAAAAATATGATGCCCTCTGCATTTTTATGTTGTAATACATAATACAGAACTATTTTTTAGCAGTAGTCAAATACCCTATTCTGATTGAATTTCAATTTTATTAGGTAGATTTCGATGAAATCGATCTACCTATTGGTTACTTGACTACTGTCGAATTTTAAAAAAAATTCTTCGTAGGAGGTCTAGTTATGACCCCCTGAGTCCGAAATGACCACTGGTCAAAAAGTTTATAAATATATATATATGTATGTATGGTTCCACTTCCCAAAATTTGCGGCACTCTCACGGTCGCATTTTTGCCCCGATCGCTTTCAAACTGCGGTCAAAAATTGCTTGGGTGTACACTTAGTTTAAGTTCGTGAACGGATGGAATCCGGCCTAAGGGGACGGTAGGGCCTCACTTTTTGTGAAATCAGTTTTTCCTCAAAATTTCACGTTCCATGAAAGATATTCGAACCGTTCCAATTTTATCCCATAGTATACATGAATACCAACAACTTTTACTTATAAACCTATAAGATTAAAACTTTAACTAAAAGTGGAGGGGGGAAAAACCAATTTTTTTCGGGAAAAAAATCATAACTTCTAACCGGTGAACATTCTTGCAGTCGGAAACATTTTTAATCGATAGGCCATTTTTAAGTCTAAAATAAATGTCTGAAAAGTTTTTCGCTAATTTACCGTTTTCGAGAAAAAAAAATTAACCAGGTTAATAAAATAATATTAATTGCTTCACGAAATCTACCTGTGCGTTCCTCCTGCGGGAACGAATTTTTTTTTTGTTTTAATTCAATTTGATTTTACTTGATTTGATTCGTTTTACTTAGATTTATTTGAATTTGATATGAGACAAGGTCTCGAGTTCGATCCCCAGCATCGGACTAGGGCACACACCTCGGACTTTTCATAGTTATTTGTGCATTAATAAATGTTTATTATCGCTCGCTTAATAATGAGCCCGGTAGATTGCAATAGGTTCGTAGGTTGTAAAGTTATGTTATTATTTCAATTAATTATGTCACCTCAGTTTATGTGTCCGTGACTGACATAATTACCTCAGTTTATTTAAATATGTTATGGATGTATGTACGAGATGTGATGTTACACCGACACAAAAGGAGAATGCCCCAACCAGATTAGGTGATCACAGCTGGCGGGCTGCCAACTTTTTAACTTGAAATATCGTTGTATTCGCCCTTTTATAATATTTTATATCCACTGAAAAATCAGTTCGGAGCCAAAGCACTCGAACGTGATGTTAATATGCATATTTATAGATTTCAATTGGAAAAGTCAATAATCGAGACGGGACTTGAACCCGCGAGTCTTAAGTTCTAAATCAAATATGTATATTTCATTCATCTAGGTCACCGAACATCACTGATGGTAATTAGATGCTAAGTCTTAATTTGTTGCCACGTTCCCAGAACCAACGAGAATGGAGCACGTATTTTTACCGATCTCGTGATTGTAAATTGTATGTTGTAATATCCATCGACATGCATCTCAGGCGACTTAGATGCTATCTATTGGAATATTTTATGTACCTTGAAGTGTTTAAAATTTTCAATATAAATATATTAGTATATATTTATATTGAAAATTGGAAGCAATAGTTTGCTTCCTTCAGTGGCCTTGGTTTCAGTTCGACTCAGAGACGGTGGCACATGCACGTCACATCTGTAAGTCAACTGGGGTCAGTAACAAGGGCGAAGTCTGTCAATGACCCTCCATGAGCACTCGCCCACACTCGCTACCTATTTGGACTGGATGAGTTTTTGAATCATTGCCATTCTAAAATTACTATCTTCCACACTCAGTCTCTCCATAAAAACTGTAGCAAACTTTATTAACAGTTTTTAACTCAAGTGTGGAACAATTGACTAAAAAACCTGAAGCTTTGCATTCCACTAGATCATTCAATGTATATACCTAGGAAAACATTCCATAACCAGACATTAGGGATGTTGGATTATTAGTGGGATTACTTTAAAGCATTCAGTGTTTAACGCCGTGAGCCACTGCTCGGGGGCGTGATGTTGGCACACTTGCCAACATCACGCCCCCGAGGGTTAACTGCTTACGCTAGATCGTGCTTTTCACCGGGTCCGAGACATTTAGGGAATTCGCAATGACATATTTTATATTATGACTTATTTACCTCATTTGCATTTAACCCTTAAAGATTTGTCAGCAAGTGCTGCTACAAAAATATATACTTATAAACTGTTAAAAAAATTAAATGAGTATTCTTTACTAAAAAAGGGTAAAAGTAATCCAATTAAGATTGTCCTGATATCGAGAGGAGCTTTATCAAAACCGGAGATGGCCCAGGGTCAGTCGGGGTGCAAGGGATATGCTATATTTGCAACCTTACACCCCGGCGTCTGTAGACTCGAGACGGCGTGCGGTTTTAGTCGGTTCAAGCCCGACATAACCGCCCCCGCTGGCCCGCGGGGGGGTATCCGAAGGGATTTCCGCACGATAAAAAAAAAAAGGTGCCCAAGGTAATTAAAAGTTTGGGCTCATTTAAATTGTAGTTAACCTTAATTTTATTACTTCTAACACAAACATTCAAGTACACACAACAAAACTGGTGGTAGAAATTTGATGACACAAATTTGTCACAAAATTCGGCCGGGTGGGTACCACCGTGTACGATTGCGAAAAACCCTCCATAGTAATCTAATTTCGGTTTGATTGCGTTCAGGGGTCAGCAAGTGCATAGCCGGGCAGGGGGATTGTGGTCGCAGCACTGGTGGGACCGGGGGGTGTCACGCGGTGCTGCGACGACAATCCTCTTCTGATGAGGCCGTCAAGCTGAGTGCCACCATCGTTAACATGGTACGTGTATGTAATGGTGACCCTCTCTCCTAGGACTTTACCTTCAGCTTACCATCAGGCGAGGTAAAGTCAAATTGACGTGCCATAAATATAAAAAAAAAAAAAAAAAATACTATAGCTATTATTTAAAGTTACGTGTTGTTAAGTAACGTAAAGTAACCTTAACACATGACATTAAAGAGATGGCTATAATATTGTTTGCACTTGTCTATTACATTTGATTTGATAACAATTATTTCATATTTATAGGACAGAAACAGCGTGACGAGAAATAATTCCTACACAATACTCTATCAGACCCTAAGAGCTGAAACTGGTGTGGTAATTTTTTTATTACTTATATTTTATTATGCGCTTCTTATTATAACATGTGTATGTTAGAAAATGTCGTGCGATATGTTCATGTTGTATTTGGTTCAGTGTGCTAAACAACAAGATTCACAACGAGTCCAACAAAATCTAGCTGTTTGTAAATTTGTTTATAAAATAACACACGAATTTCCAACGCACTTTTGGCAGAAGTTGTCGACATAAATATCGGCAATGCTTGTCATACTACCCAAAAATAATATAGTAATAGAATTCGTATAATTGTCAAGGTGAAATGGTCAAGATTTTTGGCGTTGACTATACACAACATACATACGTTTAGGTAAATATAAGTCATGTCAGCAGTGGCCGAACGGGCGCCGCCGCTACGAGCTACCGACGCGACGCCTACGAAGCTCGTAGCCATTTGCTACGACGTACCAAAGGTTAGCATTATCTTGCTAGCAGGTGGTCGAAATACAATTTATTCAACCCCTCACATATATTCTTATCAGCAATATTTGCTTGTATATCATTTTATTTTCTGTTACAGAAGTCAGTGCAATAACTGCGCTGTGATTTATAGCCATTGGCAACTTTTTAATATCTAAGACACGGCAATATAACTTCACACTATGATCGTAAGCTATGACTGAAATCTGAAGAATGAAGGCCACTGTTATAAATAGTGTCATTGCTAAGACTGTAGTCTTGACAGATGCTTTTGAACACCCCGCTTAAAGAACCCTTAATTTTTCCAACACACTATAACATTCTGGGGCAATTTGTTTCTGTTGATCTCTATTCGACACAAATGAAGCGTAGCAAACGAACTTCGCTCACACTCAATAATGATATATGAAAGCCCATGACGTGTCAGTAGCGGGGAAGTCCCTCGATATTAGGCCGACGTCAACAAACTCACTGCGTGTGAAATTGAATAAACCAAAAATATGAATAACGAAGGGAATGCCAAGCCTTTCATATTAGAGTATAACTAGCAAATGAGGCATTTGAATGGGCCTCGGTAGATGCGCCCCCTGCCGGCGCTCGTCGCCGTCGCGTCGCCTGCAAGTACCCTGTTGACCCCACTCACACATATTTGATCTGCCCACTCACTTCAATATCTACTTGGTAGAATTTTATTATTAAACTTTTTCGAACGGAGTGCCTGTTAACTGTCTCTTTCTTAAGATTGGAAGGTAATTGGTATGCTGCGTTTTTGTATTTAATAAAAGTTGTAGTATAAAAGTTACAGCATACGTTTTTTAGTACCACGCAGAGCCTCTGGGATCTGGAGATAGTTTGTATAGCCGCAGATCTCGTTATATACATTATTAAACGTCTTATTATTAGTGTGTATTTCATAAAATAATCCGGCTCGAAAGACCACTATGTGCAGATGGAGTCCATTAAATGAGATCGACTTTAAGTAGCAGTATTTCATATTTGTTCGGTTAATGAGTTTGCTGAAAATATTAGCTTTCTTCGTGGCCTTCTTTAAATTTTCCGTAGCCATTACTACATTTCGTTAGCACCCGAGATGAAATATTCATAGACAACGATAACCGCCGGCTTAGTAATAAGTGAGCGAATTTCCTGTTTGCTACCCTTATAGTATAAAAAAAAATTGCATAATTAAAATAAGATTGATATTTCACTTAACTAGTTCGATACTAGGCGGAGCTTTTCAGAGAACTATCTTCGCCGTGGCTGGAGGCGGACACCTGCTCTCGCTAGATTTACGTGTTTAATTATTTTGTGCGAAGGCATCGTTCTACCGGCGAACTGTAGGTGCCATAACCATAAAGAACATTTTATGTCCAGTGATTACGCCGTGGACGTGGACGAGCGGCGCCGGCCCACTAGCGGACCATTTGGGCTTAACTCGCCACTAAACTAAACATTAATAAACTTAACTTAATTTGAAATACAACTAATACACTTTATTGGATATTCTCACGCGGTGATATAGGTCGAGGAGGACCTATTTTTCACATAATTAGTAGTGAGATAAACGGTTTTATTTTCACAAACTTGTGCTTTTCTTTTGTTTTAACGTGGAAACCCCCACGGGTTTCACTCCATCGGTGCCAACGATAGGGTGAGCAAGTCGGAATCGGACCAACTAAAACCACACGGTGTCCTCCCCAAGTGTCCATTGCTGGGCACCCCGGGTAAGCTCTCGAAAGGATAACCGAAGGATACCGGCAGGACTTTGGCCGCCACCGCGTCATCGCCTGGTGGGGTCGGGTTTTATCCCGCGTCGGTGAGTTGGCAGGCGTGTGTAGGACACACACACGACACGCCTCCGTCTTCGCCTGCTTCTGTAAGAATGGCGACTCGTCTGACTGCCGTCCTCAGGCCCCGATCATGGAGGTCGGTAGTCCCGGGCGTAGACTGCGGAACTCTGGGGGCATGGTCCTCTCCCGCTCCCTCTCCGCCGACTCATTCGCGCGCATTACCTGCTCGCAGAAAGAGGTGGCAGCGTGTCACTTTCTCCCGTCGGAGACCACGGCTCTCACCATGGCCTCCAGAGAGGGTTAAAGTTATTTTGCAAGCCTGTTTAAACGTTGTGCTTATATTTTTAAACAGGCTTGCAAAATAGCTTCTTACGTAAAACGCTTTTTTAATAAGTTGTTTAGAAAAGTATAAATTGTACGCACATTTAACGCATTAATCTTGTTTTACTTTAAATCGTTGTGCTTTTTAAAAACAAATACATAATGTAGGTACCTAAATATCCAATCATTGAACGTACTTCGTACTTTCGGCTTAGGGCTGTCTGAACAGTTATTGTTATTAATTTATGTGGTACCTACTTATAGCGAATATCTCGATAGCGAAACACATACCTTTTTTTTCGTGCGGAAATCCCTTCGGATACCCCCCCGCCGGCCAGTGGGGCGGTTATGTCGGGCTTGAACCGACTAAAACCGCAAGCCGTCTCAGGTCTTCCTGACCCTGGGCCATCTCCGGTTTCGAGATGGCCCCCTCGGGAATGGAAACCACGGTGTCCCCGTCTTGCACCGGTTTGGGGAAGGGGCGCTAGTCGCCCCACCGTCCCGGCCTACTTCTGCTGGGGTGACAGGCGGCCTCACCTGCCACCCCCAGGCCTGCGCGGTTATCTACATACCTAACCTGCGTTTATTGCACTACAACGAAACTACAATAAAAAAATAGACAACCAAGATTTGTGCGACCTAAAATAACATGCTGTAAACACAAATAAATGTTATGTAATCAAACCAAAATTCGATTTTTCCGCATAATCATGATGCCAAATTTTCCAATTTTCGACTTAATGTTCAGAGAAATGCAGTTTATTTTCGATCGCATGACAGCGCAGCGCCGTCAACGCGACGCGGTCGTGCAAAATACCTACGACGACGCGCTTAGACATACACACGCAGTGCATAAAAATATTGCACACTCTGTTCCGTTTAAACGCTTACAGGTTATACTTATCAACGTACTTTTTTTTCTTTAAAAGAATATTAGTAACCGAAATTACTAATATCCCCCCTAACCCCTCCAGCTAAGCCAAATTGCTTACGTTAGGAGTGGGTTCACGTCGGTAGTGTAATGGCCAGGATTCGAACCCGGAACCTCTCGATCGTATAAGGTTGACTCCTTAACCACTAAGCTACCGACGCTTCTTGTATACTTACTGAAAAAAGCAAAGCTTATAAAGTGCTTTTCGATTAAACTACACATAATACCTGCTTCAGTAGGTAGCGTATTCATATCTAAAATGTATTAACTCTGTATCAACACAAGGCATACAATTGTCAGTCATATTGCTTAAGGCTATTACGAACACCAGGTCATGGGACATCTACCACAACGAAGCTCGAGCTAGAGGCGTCAATGGATTTCGACTAGTGCTTGGCTGAAAATCCCAGTTGCGACCTACCGATGCGGTGGTAACTGATTGAGATCCTGACACATTATAGATCTAAGCAAATAGCATACTTGTGTAAAATACTTGCTGCAATCCCAAGTCACAGGCGGCCTAGTTTGGGAGACAGGGAACCCAAAATTGTCATAATGTTCAATTTCTATGTGTAAGAATAATAAATTGAAAAAAAAAATGAAATTTGAAATTAACAATAAAATAAATTGAAATGAATGTAGCAACTTTATAGATTGCTAAATATTAATTATTGCACGATTGTATGAATTTATTGTATTTTTTTTTGTATGGAATCAAATAAACTTATTATTATTATTATTTCCTTTATTACATTTAAAATACATATAAATTATAGTTTTAAATTATTATTATTATTAATTTTCTTTTCATTTGGATCAAAGTTCTGCTTTCCTAGCATAAATATTTCGTACAATTTAATTAGTTTTACTTTACAAGTTTATACGTTAAGTTATTTGCGGTTGCTTGCTGACAACATTTGCACACTGGGATACTGGCAATCCAAATCTGCAGTTTGACCGTCGGGTTTATGTGTAACTGTAGAAACTGTTGAGCTATCTGATAACTACAGAACCGTATGATCCTGGGCTCCCTTCTGGGTATCCATCATTATTTAACGACTCAATTCATCCAATTTCCAACAGACTTCTGGTCAGCTTTTGTTTTTTTTTTATATTTAGGACACGTCAATTTGACTTCACCTCGCCTGATGGTAAGCTGAAGGTAAAGTCTCAGGAAAGAGGGTCACCATTACATACACGTACCATGTTAACAATGGTGGCACTCAGCTTGACGGCCTCATCAGAAGAGGATTTTCGTCGCAGCACCGCGTGACACCTACCGGTCCCACTAGTGCTGCGACCACAATCCCCCTGCCCGGCTATGCACTTGCTGACCCCTGAACGCAATCAAACCGAAATTGGATTACTATGGAGGGTTTTTCGCCATCGTGCACGGTGGTACCCACCCGGCTGAATTTTGTGACAAATTTGTGTCATCGAATTTCTACCACCAGTTAAATTCTATATAATATCCGAGATCTTAGTTAAATACATATAATATGTGGCAAAATAAGCCAAACTCATTGTAACTGATGTTTCGTTACGTGCCGTAAACTCCTCTTAATTATATCTGTGGACAACGGATTCGTGGACTGCTAACCACATAAGATTTCAATACAATCTACATAAGTTTTGCTTGCAATTGTGCTGGAGAATTTCTCATACCTCTAACATTCTATTTTTTTTTTTTATTACCAAATTAAACAATACAGGTATAATAACAATGGGGTGTATGTTGGGTAACCTCCTCGAGTGTCTCTCCGATTCCGATCCCGCTGCAGTCCGGGGGGAACGGAATCGGAGCGGCCGGTACACCCTGGGCGGCGGTCAATGGCTTCCCCTTCACCCCTTCATAGGGTTGGCATTGATCGTCGGCCAATACCCAACGTGGCGGGAACACATCGCTCTCCGTACTCCTCTGCTTTCAGAGGAGACAGGATGAGCGATGCTGTTAGTGGTGAGATGGCCCAGGGTCAGCCGGGGTGCGAGGGATATGCTCTATGGGTAACCTTACACCCCGGCGTCTGAAGACCCGAGACGGCGTGCGGTTTTAGTCGGTGCAAGCCCGACATAACCGCCCCCGCTGGCCGGCGGGGGGGTATCCGAAGGGATTTCCGCACGATAAAAAAAAAAAAAAAAAAAAAAAAAGGTATAGATAGATACAGTTATATATTACTGGAACTTGGCAAAAGCATTCCCCAGTAATTTATTATCACTTTCCATGTTCTGGAGAAAGTGGGACTTAAGTTTGACTTTAATATTTGATGGCGATATTACATTTCTTAAATCTGGTAGTTGATTTATAAACCTCGGTAGTAGATATTTCGATGTCCGTTCACCGTACATATTATTAGCGCTGGTGGTCTGAAGTTGGTTTCGAGCGACGGCCCTCGTGTATACAGGATGTTGTATTTTTGTTTGTAACTCTTCGTTAAAAAATTCTTCTTTTAGTAAGATAAATCTAAATTGTGTTTGGATAGGTAGTACACTGCAATATTGAAATAATTTATGTTCGTCATTTTGGCATTGATCTTTAATTTTTTTTGGTACAATATTCTTGAGAATGTTTATTTGGAGTTTGTAAATTTGATTGAGGTAAGTTTTATAAGTGCGACCATAGCTACTGAGTCCGTATTGAATATATGTTTCAGCCAGTGAGTTGTATAGCATTAGTTTTGTTTTATATGGTATGCAGTTTTTAATCATTATAATATTAGCTAAGAACTGTCTCAACTTATTACGAGTACAAACGTGTTCGATATGCTTACCCCAGTTAAATTTGGTATCAATTTCCAAACCCAAATACTTATACGAATTTACTATATCTATAAATGGGCAATTGCAGGCCCCCCCATTCAAATCACCGTCATGTTGAATGAGATTCTGTCCAATTGTGTGTCACCAATTGCAATCAAACATACAGCAGATTTTAAGTCTGAACAAGGCCTTTTTAATAGAAAAAGTCGATTAAAATCCGTTCAGTAGTTTTTGCGTCCATTTGCAAAAATGCAAAATAAAATATTTTTGTGTTCAGAATCGTTCATTTAACATAACCGAAGTGTTTTTTTTTAAATGTCACCAATGTACAAACACAACTAATTTACATGTTTATAACAGTATATATTATCTATTTATTCCAGCGTGAACTTCAATGGAAGTAAATTCTCAAAAAAATCGTCATACAGCAGTGATAACGGGTACTTATTCAAACCAGATGCCATCCTTATGACGTCATCAAACTCATTTTCAAATAAAGTTTCTGCTTTACCGGGGTTTACTGGTTCATCTCATAACTCACCAAGGTCACAGATGCATTCATTGTCGTCTGAACGATTACCTTTGTTTTCAACTTCATCTCCATATGTCCAGTTATTGTCGCGTGTTATTTTTAATTCTTTAAATAACTCTTTTTGGACTATACATATATTTTGCTGCTTTACTACAGAAGATCGAAACAGAGGTCAGTACAGAAGTCCTCTTCAAAATAAGTGTTATTTTATAACTATCAGATGCGTTTCTTGGTAAGGCTGATGAAATCATGTTAATATCGACTGGAACGTTTACTACATTCCCTACCAATCCATGTTGGAGTGCGAGAATCCGAGACCTTGCCCTTACCTAATTATCTTAAGGATTATAATTATGTCGTGGTGAAACAATAGCGTCCTCAAGAGGAGTAAGTTGTTGCAGAAGGTCTGGAATATCAGGATAAGTGAAACCATTATACATGGCGAGCCCTGGTATTTTACCTTCTTTTAGATATTTCTCAAACGTTTAACAAACTCAACCACAGTCACCAGATGTATTGATTAAAAAAAGACATTTAAGTTTTGCTCTACAAATGCTTTAGGCAACTTTTTTTTTTTTTTATACCACTAAGGTGGCAGACAAGCACGCGGCCCACCTGATGGGAAGCGGTTACCGCGGCCTATGGACGTGTGCAACACTAGTGGCGTCACACTCGCGCTGCCGACCCTGTAAAGTAAAGGGGATGGGAAAGGAGTTTGGGCTCCGGCACTCTCACTCACCAAACGGAACGCAACAGTTCAAATACTGTTACATGGCGTCGATATTCTGTGAAAGGGTGGTGCTTCTCCGGTCGAGTCGGCCCATTCATGCAACAGCCAAAATGACTGTTGCTTGACTCTGCCACTCTTAAACTGGTCTTTTCGTATGACTTTAATAGGATATTCTTGTACCACAAACAACCGCAACAGGAACAAATATGTGTGTGACCATCAACGATATTATTAAAAAAATATACACGGCCATCCAATCACTCAGATGTTTTTTTTTCTAAATTTCGCAACTCTTTCTCACGGTCAACATAATCTGAATCCTTTCTATTTAATGGAAGTTCCATTGTATTACACATTTACTATTCATCTCTGTACACAGGGTCCTTGCATAACACACGATGAGCTGTCGTGTCACGAGCACATTCATTCTCTCTGTACACAGGGTCCTTGCATAACACACGATGAGCTATCGTGTCACGAGCACATTCATTCTCTCTGTACATAGGGTCCTTGCATAACACACGATGAGCTATCGTGTCACGAGCACATTATTTCATTCTCTCTGTACACAGGGTCCTTGCATAACACACGATGAGCTATCGTGTCCCGAGCACATTCATTCTCTCTGTACACAGGGTCCTTGCATAACACACGATAAGCTATCGTGTCACGAGCACATTCATTCTCTCTATACACAGGGTCCTTGCATAACACACGATGAGCTGTCGCGTCACGAGCACATTCATTCTCTGCGTACACAGGGTCCTTGCGTAACATACAATGAGCAGTCATGAAATGAGCACGCTCATCCTCTCTGTATTCAGGGTCCTTGCGTAACACACAATGAGCAGTCATGTAATGAGCACGCTCATCCTCTCTGTATTCAGGGTCCTTGCGTAACACACGATGAGATGTAGCTTTAATAATATTAAATTTAATAATATTAATATTACCATTAATAAATAAGTAATGTAATACAGTTAAATGTAAACATCTAGATGGATGAAATTTTGTTACTCAAATCACGTCAAAAAGGCTGTAAGGATCAGGATGATATTCGAAAGTAGACTTTTAGGATGATAACTGGCGAAAGGATAAAGTGTATTGAGGGCCTTTTTTTTACGTACGGAAATCCCTTCGGATACCCCGCGCCGGCCAGCTAGGGTGGTTAAGTCAGGCATGAACCGACTAAAACCGCACGGTGTCCTCCCCAAGTGTCCGTTTCCGAGCACCCTGGGTAAGCCCTCGAAAGGATAACCCCAGGGTTAGCGGTGGACTTTGGCCGCCACCGCGGCCTCACCTGGTGGGGTCGGGGATGAAGTACCTTGGGCTCGTACTCGATAGCCGATGGGACTTCGGACCACATCTCCGAAGTTTGGCCCCGAAACTGTATTGAGGGCCTTTTTTTACGTGTGGAAATCCCTTGGGATACCCCCCGCCGGCAAGTGGGGGTGGTTATGTCGTGTATCGACTTAAACCGCACGGTATCCTCCCAAAGTGTCCGTTGCCGGGCACCCCGGGGAAGCCCTCGAAAGGATAACCCCAGGGTTGCCGGCGGACTTTGGCCGCCACGGCGGTCTAACTAAACTTTACTGTTAAAAACTGTTGCCTCTACATTTCGACATCGACTCCAAATAAATTACAAAATTAATTATCGTTAAATTTCGTATAATGTTACGGATCTATGTTAATTTATTAGACGGATTGAATAAGCATTATAGCACATGAGTGTAACAATATATAGTTGTGACACTACGTCACACCCGTCATGATATCTAAACCCGTGAAATATCACACGCATTTGATATAATTAACAAACAGACTAGCTAGCATCTAACACACGCCGACAGTAAGATGAATGATTTTATTAATAGACTGTCTCTTTTGACGATAGAAACGGCGCTCGATTCATCATCGTATTTCGCCATATATAATGGATACAAAGCGATAATATATTACATGTTATTTGTGTTTGAGTTTCATTAAAGCAATAAGCCTCACCTCGTGGCGCTTATAAAAACATGATGGAACGTGACATCGCAGATCGTGTAATTCTTTCTACACGTATATCGTCCGGGCGGACGACATGTTTTCAACCAATGATGAAAAGAAATTTCTCCAAGATGGATTATATATCGAATATAATTATTATATCGAATAGTAATTCATTCTTCCACGAGTATCTTTACAAGGTCGGGGAGAATGAGAAAAGTAAATGTATAATTCAAGTATGCATAGCAGGTCGAAAACCCGTTACGAAAGAACGAGCATCGCAGCAGTCGTCAGAATTCGGTAACTTCCCAGTCTTTACTACCAATTAATCTACACAGATAAATTGTTACTCCGGTAAACTCAAACTGCATACGTCATCGACGATGACGACGTCTTCTGATAGTCATACCGATAATAGACATTCGCGAGACATACCAAAACCATAAAACCACCTGAGGAACTTATTTGGTCGTGAATATTTATGACTTCGCCTTCAAGATAACGCAAGGCGGCTTCAATACTTGCAATAAATGTTTGTGATTTTAATTCCAGTTTATGTTGTTGCTATTTCCATTCAGCCATGAGTATTTATTTCGAATAATTAACAAAGATACGCACCATAAATGCCGATGCGAATACGTAATACTTGTCAAATTAAAAAATTAATAACCTATGACATGAACTGCTGGTCTTCAAACAGAAACATGAGGTATGAAAATGGCTATTTTTTTCATTGAACAAAAACAAAAGTGCTTACTTCTACATCATTTTGTTGTCTGTTTTTCCACATCTTTTATTTTGTTTTTTAGTGAATCTAAACTCATTCAAACACAGTGGATGTAGTTTAACACGTTTGACCACCGTCTTCGGGCCACCACGTATAGCCCCCTTAACCCGCTTTTACAACAACCCAACAAAATTGTAACGGAACATCACGCACAGCGAGCATTATTGCTACCGATTGATCAATAGACAGCTAAATGATATGTTTCAGTATGTGATTGGTTTATTGATCAAAAGAACGCGCGACAAAGGCTGCTTCCGCGGCAACCGGCCGGTAATGAGGCCACAGACGGTCCGGTGTCGCGGGACAACCGCACCAAATTGCCAATTTCGGTGGCAGACCACACGATACACTTGGTTACGCCGCTGCCGCTAAGGAAAGTTACAGTAAGTCGATTAATCCTTTATTTGTAGAATATATTTTATTTCCGGGCTGTTTGGTTGTGCTCCATAGGAAACTTGTATTCCAAACGTTTCGTCGATCACTGCGGTCGACATCTTCAGTCCGGGCGCCGACGAGTGCGGAAATCACTCCTCCGCGGTGACTTCTCTTTAAAATTTCAGAACACGAAGGTTCTAGCCACCACTTCACACTTCTACCCACGGCTACTTCGAGCAGCCATCCAAATATTCAAGCATCCCAAATATTTTAATAGATAAACGAAGGTTTTCATCTTCAAAGAGATTGGTACCCAAAGCGGCTCGTCATCACGGTTCAAACATGACGAAGCCAACAACATCCCCGGTATGCTTAGCCTCTACCAATCAGGATCGAGCGCGTCGGTTCCGCAGCCGTCGCCGCCGAGGAGAGTTCTCAGGTATACAGCCATTAGTCGGTTCAATCCCGACATAACCTCCCCCGCTGGCCGGGTCGGGGGATTTCCGCACGAAAAAACCAGGTATTCAGCATTATTATATTGACTTTGAATGTTGTCCTTAGCTACAACAAACTCCTTCACTGTACGTAGTATAACTCGTGCTTGGCCAGTTCGTTGATTCTTCATAAAATTTGGACGTAGTTTTAATAATTCCAATTTTCATTATACTTATTCTTATTGTTTTAGTGTTAATAATATAAAGTAACTATTGTTCTAGTGATGTCAACACTAGAAGAGTAGTTACGTTAAAAGGACTTGCCAAACATAAATGTTACTGTTTCAGTTAATTTAAACTTAGTGGTTAAGGAGTCGACCCTACGATCGAGAGTTCCTGGGTTCGAATCCTGGCCATTACACAATCGACGTTAACCTACTCCTAACATAAGCAATTATGCTTAGCTGGAGGGGTTAAGGGGGAATATTAATAATTTCGGTTACTAATATTGTTAAAAAAAAAATTGTGTTCGCTGCACGACTCGACTGTGGGACGTGCGGAACAAAGCGGACGACACGAATGAGAACCTAATTGTACGACTACACAGGCAGCGCTGGGGAAACTGTTTGGTGGCGCTGAATGACTCATTTAAATAGCGCCGCGTCTTCGGAACTCACCGCCGGGAACGAGGGGTGGGAGAGGAGCGGCACTCCGCTGACGATATCATACGCGCGCGTGCGCGACTGCCAACACGATCACTGTGAGATAAACTTTAAAAACTGGTCAAGTACGACCCGGACTCACGCACGAAAGCCCCCTAAAATATTTGTTTTATTTTAATTCAATTATTTATTTTTAAAGTGAATATATAATTAAATATTTTGTAAATATTTCAAGCATGTAACTGGCGGACAGCGGAGTCTTAATAATAGTAGTAATAGATAGTAATAAAACGCGTCATTTTGTTCCAAGTGAGTGGGGCACATTGTTTTATTACGTCACAGGATGATAACGTGTGTCAAATGGGCACTGTCGCATGTCTAATGAGACAGCTTAGCAATAACTCTGCTGAGGCTACAAGTGGAGTGGCTATTTAAATGAACGTTTTATTGTACCACAAAGCTAGCAGACAAGCCTAAATCCCATCTGATGCTTAGTGGTCACCATGGCCTGTGAATGCTGTCAATACTAGAAATGTCATGAGAGGTGTGGAAAAACCGAGAATGTGAAAAAACTAACAAATAATTTTACTAGAGAACTCCTCCATCGCTTGTATAATATTACATCAAAACCAGGCCGAATCCAGGTAATGTAGCTTCAGAGCGAACTTCTGGTGAGTCAATATCGTCCTGGGCATGACCTTTCCAAAATTGAACAGACTGCGTCATACGTCATGTTGTCTCAGACAAGTGACCGACCGGCCTGACAGCGGCTTTTCCTTTCATATTTCACAATTTAAGTCCCGACGTTTTTGTATATTGTACCCGACTATGTGCCCTACATTATTCGTGCAAGGTTGACGTCGTGATATATCGGACCTTCACAATAATATTGCCCGTTTCGTGTCTCGCTTAGAATACATCATCCGTTTACTAGCCGATGGACTTAATCGGATCTCATCGATCACACGCGTTTGTTCATCTTAGTCAGTGACGTCAATGTACACGCACTCATATAGACATATAACCAGCAGGCAGTAACATTCATAATTCATGGCGTCTCTGCCGTAAAGTGCTCCTCGGGTACATTTGACCACTCGCTTTAAAAATAATTGAAATTATGAAGAGGGTACCGAAATTCATTCCCGCCACAAAGAGCGTCCCCGGTGAGTTGGCCCTTTTGTACAGCTCGTCCTTAATCGACGGCGGCGCCGGCGGACACAAACCAAATATTTGATGTCATTGTTTTTCAGTGATGTGCCGTGATAGCCGCGGAACATGGCGTGATGACACGGCGACGTGTGTGTGTGCTGAAAAATACCTATAGTTGTTTTTCACGTTTACTAGTATTGTATCGAGTAGTAAGTCACTGAATAATCACTGTTTCGCTCGTTAGTGTACACTAACCTCGCGCGACTCCCCAACTTTCGTCCGCCACTAAATACTCAATTAGTTCCGGTGAATTTGCCCTGAAACTTGTTCTTTTCATGACGCCATTCAGCATGACTCTGCTCGAAGTCGTTTAATTAAAAAAAAGTATCCAACGTTAAACTGAGTGTACAGCAATAGGCTTTTTCTGAAGCTATTTAACAAGACCACTGGTTTTTATCTCAGAATACCCTTGCTTGTTCAATGAATACGTTTTGTAGCTGGAAAATATACCTAAAATGTTTCAGATGTAGTTCATGGACAGCCAATTGTGCAGCCAGAAGACCTAGGACATAAGAGTGATAATTTTATGTATGGCATGATACGGATAGGGATATCGAGTGTTACAGGCGGACTCTAAGATAAAAGTTATGATACAATTGTATGACTGTCGATAAAATTCCATGAAAACTGTTAGAATGAGAGAAAAACATATTATTTAAAAACAAAATTATAATTTACATCGTAAAAAAGGCGAGGGGAGTATGAATGCAGTAAAAAGTTTCGTTTTCGCAATAAAACATAAATTCACACGTCTTTATTTTATTTTTTTATATTTGTCACGTCAAGATGAATTTACCTCGCCTGATCGTAAGCTAAAGGTAAAGTCTCCAGAATGAGGGTCACCATTACAGACAGCTTGACGGCTTCATCAGATGCTTTTTCACGCCCCGCTCAAAGGACCCGGGACTGTAGGAAGAAGGAAACACGTGTGCTGGTAGACAATTCCAAATCTTGATGGTGCGGGAAAGAATGCGCTTGGCTCTTGATGGAATTTGCTGCACCGTGTTATTCATAACAGCTTTATACTAAATACATATGAATATAACTTAAAATAATTATGTACGACTACTTATAAATAACTGTATTGAAACCTAAAATAAACCGGCCAAGTGCGAGTCGGACTCGCCCATGAAGGGTTTCGTAGCAGCAGGTAAATTTTTTATATGTGAGTTGACTGAATGAAAGGTAAATTGCGGTTTACGATTTATGACGTATTAAAAAAAAATCTACATACTAGATCTGGTGCAAACCAATTTTGGGTGGAATTTTATATGGTAATGTACATCATATATTTTTTTTGTTTTATCATTCTCTTATTTTAGTAGTTACAGGGGGGGGGGGGTACATTTTACTACTTTGGAAGTGTCTCTCGCGCAAACTAATATTTTATATAAAAATTTTGAGTATCAGTTCTAAGTATGGGGAACCCCCAAAATGTATTGCTGTTTTTCAATTTAATGCAGTTCACAGAATAAATCTACTTACCAAGTTTCAACTGCATAGTTCTTATAGTTTCGGGAAAAAGTGGTTATGACATACGGATGGACAGACAGACAGACCTAACGAATCGATAAGGGTTCCGTTTTTAGCCATTTGGCTACGGAACCCTAAACAGATTAATATTTACAATTCACATCGTGCTTACATGCGTACAAAAAGAAGTTTCAAATCATTTTTAAGGTTGTGCCTCATTTGATGAGGTTAGCCACATAAAGTACCTCTTTTTCTCGCGAGCATCAGCTAGTACTGAATAAATCTTTGAAACACAGAAAAAGGTATCCCAGATCTATCTACGAACATTTACAATAACCGTATGTAATACAAAGAATATCGAGAGAAGAAAGAATTTCTCAAGATGCTACAATCGGTCTGCGTCGGCTATCTCATCGCGGCTGTAATCTGGTCGGATCCAATGTAAACCTAAACGCTTTTGATCCGCCTCATTCCTTTCTACTGACTTTCCTCAACGGCACTCGCACACCGAGCTAAATGGAATTCCTCAAACTGATCCCACCGAGATTCTTAAATAATATTCGGCTTTACGTAACGTCTTTATTAGCGATATGATGTAAGGCAGACAGCCGTATCGTGGCACGCATATTGTCCTTGTGAATTTCGGCAGTCTCGACAGTCGCGAGCTAAATTATTGGCCGATTTCCTGATGTGTCCAATGTAATGTCTTCGGTGGCGTTGACGGGATGGAAACAACCTTTACTAGAAAGTATTAATTCGAGACTAACTTGTCCTGGCCGGTTACAACATTTATATCTATTTACATACTTATAACTATTTGCAATTATGTAGGGTTTGTGGTCGCAGCACTAGTGGGACCGGCGGGTGTCACGCGGTGCTGCCACGACAATCCTCTTCTGATGAGGCCGTCAAGCTGAGTGTCACCATTGTTAACATGGTACGTGTATGTAATGGTGACCCTCTTGCTTGAGACTTTACCTTCAGCTTACCATCAGGCGAGGTGAAATCAAATTGACGTGTCCTAAATATGAAAAAAAAAACTGCCGCTCGCCGCTCTTATCATTAGCAGCTACTACTACTACATAACACTTTAAATGGTACAACAAGTGGGACAAATCTGTGCCAGGTGTACTATAAATGGTACTATGGTACAGATGGTCCGGCGGGAAAAAATCTACGCATACTTTAAATGAGAACATTATACTCCGGTTCACGTTTACATGGCGAGCCAATTACCGGTGGTTCCCCTTCACCCAAGTGTTTACACGCATGAATAGTTATTAACAAGTAAATCATCATTCTCGAACCTTCTCCCAAGGCAGTTGGGGTCGTCTTTTCAGTCTTACTACGAAGCGGCCGATATTTACCGTGAAGCGGCAGCCACCTTACGTTTACAACTCATTGGCGATGCCGGAATTCTGTAGTTGGTCTCGAGGCTCCAACAACCCGTAACGATTGCCATAGACTATAGGTGGTAGAGTCAAGCAACAGTCATTTTGGTAGGTGGTAGAGTCAAGCAACAGTCATTTTGGTAGGTGGTAGAGTCAAGCAACAGTCATTTTGGCCGTTGCATGAATGGGCCGACTCGACCGGGGAAGCACCACCCTCTCACAGAATATCGACGCCAAGTAACAGTATTTGAACTGTTGCGTTCCGTTTGGTGAGGAAGAGTGCCGGAGCCCAAACTCCCTTCCCATCCCCTTTCCTTTACAGGGTCGGCAGCGCGAGTGTGATGCCACTGGTCTGCGCACGTAAATAGGCTGCGGTAACCGCTTCCCATCAGGTGGGCCCTGTGCTTGTCTGCCACCTTAGTGGTATAAAAAAAAATAAAAAAAGATAAATAAATATTCTAGGACAAAATTACACAACGCCATCCATATCCAAACTAAGCAGAGCTTGTCATATGGGTTCTAGAATGCGGATAAACATACTTAAATACTTTGTTTTGTTAATAAATACATATTATACATAGAAAAACACAGACCAATGCAAATAGACATATTTGCACTGAGAGGGAATCGAACGCGCGACCTGTGACTTAGCAGTCAAACGCACTACCGCTACACCAGAGGTCGTCAGATGTTTGTATAGTATCCGGGAAAGACTGCTTGACGTGCTCTCTGAGGCACGGAGGGTTCTCAATCTGTCAGAAGAATGGTCACCCATCCTAAGACTGCCTTAGCTAGTCTTGGTTAACTTTGCAATGTATTAAGCTACTCGGTTACCATTTTATTAAGCTGAATCCGAATCCGTAGTTAGCAAGAATTACGGTAGATGGCTCCAGCGTCACCTTAAGACGTATATAATATATCGGAGGATTTCGAATATCTGGAACGTGTCTAGGTGGCTCAGCTGGTCAGAGCATTCCCCCTGTAAGGGACTGGTCGCGTTCAAGTCCCGTCCTAGATATTCCCTTTTTTCGATTAAAATCTATAAAGCTGAATAGTTTGTTTGTTTGGTTGGTTGAACGCGCTAATCACAGGAACTACTGGTTCAAACTGAACACATATTTTTGTGTTGGATAGCTTATTTATATTTAGGCTAAAGGCTACTCTATCCAGAGGAGTAGAGCAATAATCATATATAGGACAGGTTCAATGTAAATAATAAAATAGCATCAAATAAATCGCAACAGAATCCGTTATAAATAGTTTTATTTCAATGTACCTATGACATTCGCGTAAACTTCCGACAATATCAAATATTTCAAATAATCATAATATCAACAATTTCCATACATTATTGTAAAACTAATAAATTACTGGCACCTAGTATGTCACGGGCGAAGCCGGTGGGGACAGCTAGTATCATTTATTGAGCTGAGTGAGACGAAGTCGAGCGAAAGCTCCTCATATCAGACTTCAGGATTTTCTTTGTCACAGGTCTCCTCCCAAACTACTAATCCAATCAGAACTATATTTGGCATGATTAAAGAGGTCAATCAGAGGAAGGTTTATGGATATATTTTGAAAAAATTAATGCTACCACAGAGGAATGATCACCGTTAAAAAAATTCCAGAAGGAATTACATAATAACTCGAAACACTGTGA
Source organism: Cybosia mesomella (assembly GCA_946251805.1). Classification (NCBI taxonomy): domain Eukaryota; kingdom Metazoa; phylum Arthropoda; class Insecta; order Lepidoptera; family Erebidae; genus Cybosia; species Cybosia mesomella. The sequence goes on from OX276390.1 coordinate 421,302, forward strand.
CCAAACTTTAGACGCTCAGAAAGCATGTCCAGAGTTGTGACTTTCAAAAAGAATTTTCAAAATCGGACTTGCCACGGAGGAATGATCACTGTTCAAAATTTTCAAAATAATCACGATGTCTCACTCAGCTCAACATTGCAAGCAGCTATTCGCCTTGCAGACCAAGTTATTGCATTATACCGGCCCAGGGCGCGTCAGATTCATTCAAGATCTTTAAACGTGCGCTCAGATGATTTAAGGTACATGATACACATATCTGTAACGAGTTCTATCCGATCAGACTCCTAAATTATAAAGACCTCAATTTCTCTAAATTACATTCTACGGTACGAATGTGTCACCACGTCATAGTATAATAAGAGAAACTGCTTGCTAGGACCACTCACTCACTCACTACAAGAATACGGTGGTTCGCTATCAATTCAAATCGTCCCAAAAACAAACATATTACAAAAGAAATGAGATATCTTTTACCGCTCTTGTGTTATTATTAGAACTTCCTTTAGTTCCAATAATAATAAACTATCCAATTATATTATTGGTGCGGAATATAATCAACCGCATCAGATCTGAGTTGGACACTGGACTCTGTAGCAAGGCTGAGCATTACGAGGTTTAATATCGTCTTTTTCGCCCAATCTCATGACGAGGCAAGAAATAGAATCTAAGTTAGAAGTAGATAATAATGTAGGTATATATTGAACAATAGAGAAATAAATATTTTAGGATAAATAACCCAACGCCATCTAGACCCAAACTAAGCAGAGCTTGTCATATGGGTTCTAGAATGCGGATTAACACACTTAAATACTTTTTTTTGTAAATAAATACATATTAAACATAGAAACACCCAGACCAATGCAAATATACGTATTTGTATTGAGCGGGAATCGATCCCGTGACCTCTGACTTATCTATATCTATATCTGAATGCACTACCGCTACGCCACAGAGGTCGTCAAAACTTTATAAATGACATTTGTATTATAAGGAACATATTTGTAATCGTAGTGGATTATGGAATGAATCCCTTTCTAAGACATTTGCGTGTGTTTTTGAAACAACCAAGGGTAATTGAGTATGTGCGCCTGTTTTATCCGGAGGGTAAACATCTTATGAGGATAAGATGTACAAGTTTGTTTGTGCGAAGTGATTTATGCGACGCTTGAGAGCATGTTAGCGGCGCGGAAACACGACTAATTCCTCACGACCGCCCGGCGCGGGCCGTGCGAGTCGGCGGCCCCGGGCGCTTCCACCAGCCATTATTGTTACACGTTTGTTTCTCTGCTCACATATATTTTACGTTTTTACATACATACATACATACATATACTCACGTCTTTTTCCCTCCGGGGTAGGCAGAGACAACAGCCCGCCATCTGCTTCTGTCGTTACATACTTCACGAGCTTCCTTCACTGTCATTAAACCTTTCATGCAAGCCCGCCGGTTTCGAATGCTTTAACGTTTTTATGGCTCTTTAATAAAAATGTAGTAATCAGAGTGTAATTTGGTTCTGCGTTTCGCATCGTCTCGTCCAATTTCCAACATAGAATGATTTCTGAATTCCTCAAATGGGCCCGCTATTAATCTAAATCTGTCGGATAGAATACAGTGACCGGCTCACTGTACTCGTACGTAGGCCCTTAGATGAATTTCGTTCAATATAAATCCAATTTTATCCAGTTCGAGAGAAAATCGGCAATAAAAGTCCTTCAGTAATACATCGTCGGTAACGTGTGGGATGAGCGCAACTATGTGTTGCCGCACAATCTGGCACAGACACCGATGAGATGGCAGAGACACAATTGAATGAGTCTCGGCTGTGGAGTCACCCCCTCACGGGTGTCTGTTGTCGTTAAAAGGAACAGAAAGTAAATTAAGCGCCATTTTTATCGTTATTAGCTCTTCCAGTCCATGACTAGGAATGGAGTGATACCGAATTACGATTGCCGAATACGGTGTATCGAATTACTATTGAACGAAACAATTGTCTACAGAAAGCATGGTTCACCTTTAGATGGAATGCCGCGTGGCTCGAGGTTAAGTAATTAATATATAGGTAACGCGTGTAAATGACTTTTGCAAACCTGAGGACATGGCGGTATCCTGGGGGATCTAGCGCGACAAGAGCGAGTGCCTCTTATATAATTTTGCCGCTATGTTAACCTCACGTTGTGTTCCTCGTGTAACGGTCGACGGGATCCTGATTATAGCAACACGTGTACGATATACACGCGACACGCGTCTGGGGTACTGTAAGTGATTTGATTTAGTGAACAGAACAGATTTTTTGTACGAACGCAACGCCATGGGCCTGAAATAGCCGTTCAAAAGGTTGGCACTAAATGGTAGTAGAACTTTGCAATTCTTGGGCAAGCTTGAAGCCAGAGGCCTCCTCTGTTCCTCTACCTTAATACCCCTCCGCAGGTGGTAAGTGTGTACCTACTCCGCTGTACCGATCCTTACTAGGTAGTATATATAAAGATGATTTTAGAAAGAAGTTGAAGTATATCTTCGAACTTAAATTTATCAAATTCGGTATGTCTGAGTGTAGTTTTTGAGACTCTTCGGCCGGATCCAATCGGGTCTTTAATTTGATTAAGTTGAACAGTTAAACCCTTTAAACTTAAGTTTAATTTACAAAGTACTTTGTACCCTAAATCACTAGCGACGGAGTAAATATTAGATTTAGTTTTTGTAACAGACACAGCCTTCAGTTCGTTTTGGAAAAATACTGGCAACATGGACAACAAACTAAATAATTAATAATATTACTTTATTAATTATTATTAATACAAACTAAGAATTAACTAAATTAACTTGAAACAAAACAAATAATTTCCACATTTAATGTAAGTTGGACATAGGTGTGTGTGGGGGATCTATTTACTCTTTCACATAACATAACTTTACGCCTGTATCCCTGAAGGGGTAGGCAGAGGTGTATTACACACCTACGATTCGCCAGTTATGTTAAGGTCCCAATGTAATAGGGGGCGAGCCTATTGCCATCTACCGGACACATTATTAAGAGAGCGATAATTACCATTTATTAATGCACACATAACTACGAAAAGTCAGAGGTGTGTGCCCGGGGCGACTGGGGATCGAACTCGAGACCTCGTCTCGGCAGTCCGTTACGGACGCCACTGGGCTATCGCCGCACACTCTTGTAGTGATAGTAAATTCACTGTAGTAGACGTATTGGAAATAATCTAAATAAAAATCCCAGGAGACTTGAGCACTGAAATCACATCGCTTATTCCAATTTCATAACAGAATCCACTTAAAAGTTGTACTATAAGGTTTTTTTTTTTTTTATACAACTAAGGTGGCAGACAAGCACACGGCCCACCTGATGGGAAGCGGTTACTGCGGCCTATGGACGTGTGCAACACCAGTGGCGTCACACTCGCGCTGTCGACCCTGTAAAGGAAAGGATGGGGAAGGAGTTTGGGAGGGGATGGGAAAGGAGTTTGGGCTCCGGCACTCTCACTCACCGAACGGAACGCAACAGTTCAAATACTAACCTATACATTATAATATGTATTCATAAAGTAAGTTAAGCGAGCACACAGAAGGCCACAGGGGTACAGTCAACGAGGGGTGCTTGGTTGGGGACCTCCACGCGGTGCACCCTGGGCAACGGAGACAGCAGCGCCTCTCTCCTAGGGCGGGAGAGACGCTGCCGCCTACGGCCAACTCCGACCGAGGCGGGGACGGCCCTGTTGAGGGCTGTTCGGAAGCTTTCCACGTGTCCCTCTGATTAGCAGATGGCACAGTGGAGAGCAAGTAAGGGGGCCATCTCAAAACCGGAGATGGCCCAGGGTCAGTCGGGGTGCGAGGGATATGCTCTATGGGTAACCTTACACCCCAGCGTGTTAAGACCCGAGACGGCGTGCGGTTTTAGTCGGTTTAAGCCCGACATAACCACCCCCGCTGGCCGGCAGGGGGGTATCCGAAGGGATTTCCGCACGAAAAAAAAAAAGGTACAGTCAACGACAAAGCTTGATATACACTAACATATTAACAAACCTTTTTTTTTTTTTTTCGTGCGGAAATCCCCTCGGATACCCCCCCGCCGGCTAGCGGGGGCGGTTATGTCGGGCTTGAACCGAACAAACCTTTATTTAAATTGACAACCTCTGTGGCGTAGCGGTAGTGTGTTCGACTGCTAAGTCAGAGGTCGCGGGTTCGATTCCCGCTCAGTGCAAATATGTAAATTTGCATTGCTCTGTGTGTTTCCATGTATAATATGTATGTAAATGTATCTAAGTATGTTTATCCGCATTCTAGAACCCATATGACAAGTACTGCTTAGTTTGGGCCTATATGGCGATGTCTAATTTGTCCTAGAGTGTTTATTTATTGGAATACATGTACCAATAATTAGCGTATAGTTAATATAATTTATGTTTTTTTTTTTGAAAGGTTTAAGATCTAAGGCGATCAATAAATTAGAATTTCTTAAGGTACTTTTGTCGTTGACTGTACACCTACACGTGCTAATTAGATTGCGACCGCGTTCTCTTTTAAAAACGTGGGAAAACTTGACAAGGTCCTGTGCCGCCGAAAGCAAGTGCTATGAAGTGGCTTCGAGTACATTAATCATGGCGGGGCGGAGCTCCCGGGGGACGCTCCCGGGATGAATTAGTGCCACGTGTGTATCGTGCTGTTGTTGTTACTCAACTCTTGTACCAGTAAATCGGTGGGATACCCTCCATTATCTAAGGAACATATATTTAATAATAATAATAATGATACCAAGTAAAAGACCTCGCTTACCCCGTTTGCCCGTGCATAAAAGAAATATAGCACTGGTCTGTGCCCTGAATACGCTATTATCTGAGTATTTAGAAAATAGCGGAGACCTCGGTGATACACATTCGATTTTGTACTGTGCGGCCGTCGCAGCATGTCGAGTAGCTGGAGTAAAATTTATTGTAAATGAAACTGCCACTCGACCCAAGCCTGCTGTGCCTGCCTGGCAGTACAGGATTGAACGTCGTATTGCTGAGGCTAGGGCACTCATCGGTAAGCTAATCTGCTTCAGATCAGGCAATACCCGCCTGAGAGTGATGCGCTTTGTGACACAGGCATTTTTGGGGACTAACGTTAGTCCTCAACAATGCGCTTCATGTTTCACAGAGCGCATTGACTTTCTGAAGCAGAAAATTTATGCATGGGCAAATCGGATACGACGCTACAAAAAGCGCGTAGTTAGGTATAATCAGAATCGCATCCAAAAGGATGAGCGGTGGGTTTATCGAAAATGGGAACAACCCGAGTCAGGTGTAAATGACGGTACTCGGCCAGATGCTGACGCTACGAGTACATCTGGTCGACGCCAGTCATACATACAGAAGGTGGTTGGATCAGAGAGGTTGGACGAGCTTGTGCGAATATACAGATTATGGAGCCAATAATCATTTCACCTGAAGATGTTGCAAGTGCAGTCCGTTCGTTATCGAACTGGAAGTCAGCAGGACCGGACGGACTGCACAACTTTTGACTGAAGTAGCTCCGTAACTCACATGCTCGTTTAGCAACTCAATTCCAATCATGACTAAACTCGGGTTCCCTTCCTAATTTCTTAACAACTGGAATAACCCACCTACTCTATAAGTCTGGTAGTGCTACGGACCCCAGAAATTATAGGCCTATTACATGCTTACCGACGGTCTCTAAACTCCTAACTTCCATTCTGAGAGTCAAAATCACTGCACATCTAGAAAAAAATTCGATCATCTCTATCTCTCAGAATGGATGTAGGAGCGGGGCCCGTGGCACTAAAGAGCTCCTTCTAGTTGACATGGCCATAAAATCTGGCGACATGTTGGATAGATTATAAGAAGGCTTATGATTCTGTTCCACATACATGGCTTCTGAGGGTGCTAGAGTTGTATAAAGTTGATACAACTCTATCTACTTTCTTAAGGTCATGTATGGGGCAATGGAACACGGTTCTCCGCTATCCAGGATGTTGCCAGACAAACGATGCACCGATAAGAATCGAGAGGAATATATTTCAGGCCGACAGTCTGAGTCCCCTGTGGTTCTGTCTAGCACTGAATCCTCTAAGTACAATACTGGAGAATTCATGGCTAGGCTATCGGTTGCGGAGAGAGGGTCGGGTTATATCCCACCTCCTACTCTATACTCAGATGGACTCAGACTGAACTGGATGCTCTAGATAGGAGGGTCCGGACACTGCTGACCACATTCCGAATGCACCATCCACGTTCATCGGTAATGAGGTTGTATATCCCGCGGAAATTGGGCGGTCGTGGTTTTTTAAATGCCAAGACCCTTCATAACCGCGAGATATACAACCTTAGAGAATATTTCCTACGTGTAGATTCCGATATGCATCGTGATGTGGTCGCAGTGGACAATGGCCCTCTCACGTTGGCTAAAGAGAACTGGCGCAAACCTGTAGTACTTGGTACTGCTGATCGTATGGAAGGGTAAAGAGCTACATGGACGCTTTTATCGGGCCTTAAATGGGCCCGATATAGATTTAAAAGCGTCTGTATCATGGCTACGGTTCGGTGATCTTTTTGGAGAAACCCAAGGTTTTATCTTTGCAATTACGGACGAAGTTGTAATGACGAACAAATACCGGAAGTATATTCTGAAAGACGGTACGGTTGACATCTGTCGGGCATGTCATCGCCCCGGAGAATCACTCAGCCACATTATTTCCGGTTGTTCTCGTCTCGCCAACGGCAAGTACTTGCACAGACAAAACCAAGTGGCCAGGATTGTACATCAGCAACTTGCCCTTAAATACAATCTTGTGACTTCGGAGGTGCCATACTACAAGTATGTGCCCGACCCAGTTCTCGAAAACTGTCGTGTCACATTGTACTGGGATCGATCTATTATCACTGTCAGGACTATTTCTGCCAATAAGCCTGATATAGTGATAATGGATCGATTAGAGCGTCGTGCGAGGATAGTTGATATCACTGTCCCCCATGACGAGAATCACATGAAGGCAGAAAAAGAAAAACAAATAAAATATTTGGACCTGGCCAATGAGATTGTCGACATGTGGGATGTGGACTCAGCTATTATTGTACCGATAGTCGTGTCAGCACATGGACTCATCGCCAAGAGCCTCGATCAACACCTTATGAGGCTCTCGTTACGCAGCTGGCTCAAAGGCCTGATGCAGAAGGCCATTCTGCTAGGCACGGCACGCATAGTGAGGAAGTTCTTCTCCCTGGAGCCGTAACCACCGGCAGCTTGGTCCCTGTACCCGATGCCGGTGGAGCACTATTTTTATATTTTTAAATATATTTGTATTTTTTTTTATATATATTTAAAAATGTAATTATATGTATAGAAATTAAATAAAGGAGATAATAATAATAATCACGCCGCCTCTCGTTTACTCTAAAAATAAAGGAAATAAATAATAAATATTCTAGGACATTTTTCCTGCCCAAGTGTCCATTGCTGGGCACCCCGGGTAAGCCCTCGAAAGGATAACCCCAGGGTTACCGGCGGACTGCGCCCTCTAGACTCAAACTAAGCAAACCTTGTCATATGGGTTCTAGAAAGCGGATAAACATACTTAGATACCTTAATTTTGTAAGTAAATGCTTATTATACATAGAAACACCCAGACCAATGCAAATATATTGCAATCATTGCAATAAGCGGGAAACGAACTCGCGACCTCTGACTTAGCAGTCAAATGCTCTACCGCTACGCCACAGAGTTCGTCAAGTTTGGTAAGTAGCTACAGGTAAAGAAATCATATTTAGGCGTTCTTAGATTTATATACCTAATGTTGCTTCAGCCTGAGTCTCGTATGGGTGGCGGGGAAATATGTTGGAACTGTCGCAAAGTATTAGTAGTAATTTGATATACTTGTAAAGGGTTCGCAAAGGGTAAGAAAGTTCAAAGTAGTCAGTAGCGACCTCTGTAGAGGTACGACGGTGGTCCGATTTGTAATCAGAGTTGAAGAAAAAGGCAAGTTTACGGATTAAGTGTATGTTGTACAAGGGCGTCATAATATATTTGAAGGTTCGCCTTCAACACTAAATGTAAATGTGTGCGTATAAAGTTTATTTACATGTGTTTGCATCTTTTATAAATCCAGTTTGAAGAAGGGCCAGGTCAGAAGTACCCGTAACCGGCGTGCATGTATGAAAACAATGATGAAAGTGGAAGAAGCGAAAGGTGTATGCCAAGATCGTAGCAAGCGGAAAGATACTGTCTCTGCCTACCCCTATGGGAAAGAGGCGTGACTATATGTATGTATGTATGTATGTATGTAAATCCAGTTCAATCAGTCTGACCAATTGAGGCTACTTGACTGGTTTGGTTCGTGTAAACGGTATTTGTATACGCTTATTTTTTTTTGAGTCCATTTGCATTTTCAATGTATTCTTGAAATAAAAATCGGCCAAGTGCGAGTCGGACTCGCCCATGAAAGGTTCCGTAGTAGCAAGATTTTTTTTTATATTTGAGTTTATTGAATGAAAGGTAAATTGCGGTTTTTGATTTATGACGTATTACAAAAAACTTTTTTTTTTTTAAGTTTCAGTTTTAAGTATGGGGAACCCCAAAAACATTATATTTTAGACAATGTATACAAAAAATGTCCCCTATCCATTGGTGAAAATAGCATGAAAATCGGTGTAGTAGTTTTTGAGTTTATCGCGAACAGACAGACGCCGCGCCGTGGAGAACTTTGTTTTATAAAATGTGTGATATAGTTGGTTTTGTCTGGCAATGATCAATGTTTGTATGTCTTCTAATTTATTCCGCGCACCCTCAGGTTGTGGAATGATCTCCCTGCTGTGGTTTACCCAAGCGACTACAATATGGGGTTCTTCAAGAAGGGCATTAGAAGGTTTTTACAGGGTCGGCAGCGGGAGTGTGCCGCCCCTGGTGTTGCACACGTCAATAGGCCGCGGTTACCGCTTCCCATCAGGTGGGCCGTGAGCTTGTCTGCCATCTGAGTGGTATAAAATAGTAGATTGTTACACAAGGGTTGAAAGTTAGCCATTTCACCCGAGATATTTCGAGGGAATAGTTCGAGGGTGAAATGGTGACATTCACCCGAGGTAAACACTCTACTTTTCATTTCGATTACGTGAGGAAATTAAAACACCACCACACACACATTTAATGAAACAGGTATATTGATTATCAGTTAAAATTTAAAGTAAAATTCGAACAATTTGAAAATAGATTATTAATTAACAACAGCTTTTGCCTGTTCTTAAATCTTATCGGGAGTTAAATTAATATCCATGTCACTGGAATCACTTTCCGAAACCATTTTTAACCACAATTAACACAAGGTATTTATTTATATTGAATCTCGTTTTCCCACTAATTCTTTAACAAACTTAAATTGTGTTTTTTTGGTATAATTATGAAAAAAACTTATAATTCACGTACATCTGCCAACATTAGAAAAGTTCTGAAAATCGAAACTATTGGTTACATTGTAATCGAGTTGATCACGAGATGTGCATGTAGGCGGCCATGTAAAAAAAAGCTTCATGATATCAAGGCATTATGACATAATTAAATTATCATGGACTCCATGGCAAAACTTAAAATTTAAAAAAAAATACTTTCCACCCTAGGGATGAAATAAGCTACTTTCCACCCGGCTATCTGCCCATGAAAATTAAACTTTCGGAACAGGAGAGATGAAAAAAATATTGGAGACTTCACCTTCTTATGCGTGTTCTGCCGCTTGTATATCGTAGAGGCGACGCGCGACGCCCCAGCCTCATATCGCTTGTCACAGGCAGTACAGTAAGGTTCACCTTGACATTTTAGAGTCAGAAATTGATCCCACTGTAATCGTTTTCCCTAGTGATTACAGTATGGGAGTTTCTCAAAAAGGATTTTTGTGGGCCACAGACGTGTGACACCCGCCCGACAGGTCCTTGCTAGTGTGCTACCTGAGTATTACAAAAGAAACACGATTAAAATTACCATATTTTTCCCGCAGCAATAGACAAAAATTTGCGTAGATATCGTTTATTGACGTATCGTACATGTAAGGCGATAAGTTTCGCTTCTAACGCTCTTAATATTAGCATATGATCCGTCACATTATTTCCTAAGTGCTCTGTATGTGAAACACGACATGCGGCGTGTATTTAGTTATAGGTAACACCGTGGTTTCCAAACCCGAGGGGGCCATCTCGAAACCGAAGATGGCCCAGGGTCAGTCGGGGTGCGAGGGATATGCTCCTGACCCGAGACGGCGTGCGGTTTTAGTCGGTTCAAGCCCGACATAACCGCCCCCGCTGGCCGGCGGGGGGGTATCCGAAGGGATTTCCGCACGGAAAAAAAAAGGTAACTAAAAATTAACAAATATTAAACTTGTCTCTAAATCTTAGGTGATTCATTATTTTTATTTCAATCCGCTTTGAGTCGAGGTTGAGAGTCAGCTAGTTTCATATAAACATTAAACATAACTGCACGCCTGTATCCCCCAAGGGGTAGACAGAGGTGTATGTGTCACACCACCACACACGATTCGCCAGTTGTTTAGGTCCCAATGTAATAGGGGTGCGACTGGTTGGGGGGTGCGACTGGTTGGATCACCTCCAAGTTTGGTGCACCCTGGGCAACGTGGGCGATGACGCATCATTGATTGCTCCTCTGGAGTAGCTGGCATCAACGTCAACGGCCAAGAGTCTGACCATCCGGCCCTTTTCAGGGCCAGTTGACCCCATTGCACGAGGGGGTTGGGGCATGGCGGGCCTGCAAGGCCCGCGGGGGTGGGGGCCGCTCCAGGTACCCCTCTGCTGTTATCAGAGGGGACACTGCGAATGGTCCAGTGTCAGTCGGCGTTCGAGGGATATGCTCTATGGGTAACCTTACACCCCGGCGTCTGTAGACCAAGGACGGCGTGCGGTTTTCGGTTCAAGCCCGACATAACCGCCTCGCTGGCTGACGGGGGGGTATCCGATGGGATTTCCGCACAAAAAAAAAGGTCCCAATGTAATAGGGGGCGAGCCTATTGCCATATACCAATGTAGTCATACTCTTCCAACAATCATGTACTTACCAACCCTCTACCTACATTTGCAAACTAAATGAATAAATAAATAAATCATCATCATCATCATCAACCTATGCTAGTCCACTGCTGGACATAGGACTCCCCTAATGAGCGCCATAGCGCCCTGTCTTCAGCTTGCCGCATGCAGCATCTGCCCGCAGTCTTTCGCAGATCGTCATCCCACCTGGCCGGAGGGCGTCCTACACTACGTTTGCCGAGTCGTATAAATAAACATAAACAATAAATAATAATAATTTAATAAATTAATAAATGAACATTACTAAGCGAGCGATAATTAATAATAATAGGTTCTTACCTATGAAATTGCCGAAATTTTCTTACAAATTCATGAGTTCGTGATTCCTGTAATTTAATAGCTATTTCCATTATTTATATTTTGTTTGAAAGTTGATTTCAAGATTTGACAACTCTGTATTAAATTTTTGTTTTTATTGGCCGCTTGATAAATTAATTCGATCTTCAATAAAATAATTAATAATAAAAACAAAAAGCCCGACTGCCCTAAAAAGACCGAAATAAGTTTGATAGCAGGCGGAACCCGTTTACAAATCATAAACCGAAAGAAAATCAATGGGTCCGGCCTGCTATCAAACTTATTTCTGTCTTTTCAGGGCAGTCGGGTTTTTGATTATGCTATTAATTTTTTTATTGTATACCTACTTTCTAGTTATGATATATGTATTTTTGGAATCACCCTTTAAAGATTTTGATACATTTAAGCGAAAATATTTTTCTAACAATATACATTTAAGCGCCAAAATCCCGCCATTTTTTATTTTCTTTTATTTTGATATACCCAGTGTCACTCTCACAGTAAATACGAATCTAACGACACCTCTCAAGCTAAAATCCGTCTAGCCGTTCAGGATACAGAGCGTGCCAAACAATTATACATACATACATATAATTATACGTAAAAACAGTACTTCCTAAATGATATCCATTTTGATGATAAATTTCGTATTACTTAACAGTTGTCACCTTTCAAAAATGTAATAAAAGTTGCTGTTTGTTAGCTTAATGTTGTCTGTGTATGAATGATACACAAAAAAAATTATAAAATTTTACAAACTCAGTTGCAGTTTTTATCAATATAATACATTTACTTACTGAACAACCTCTGTGGCATAGCGGTAGTGCGTTCGACTGCTGAGTCAGAGGTCGCGGGTTCGATTCCCACTCAGTGCAAATATATAAAATTGCATTGGTCTGGTTGTGTCTATGTTTAATATATATTTATTTACAAAACAAAATTTATCTAAGTATGTTTACCCGCATTCTAGAACCCATATGACAAGCACTGCTTAGTTTGGGTCTAGATGGCGTTGTGTAATTTGTCCTAGAGTATTTATTTAACTTTGAGCTCGTTGAGAATATTACTTGTTGTAAAATTCAGGTCCTCAATGAGCAGCTCGCAGTGAGTATCAACTTGTGAATGTTTAAGTACAGTGGCGCGTTGCAACAACAAAGACGTGATGGTTCGTACTGCACTCTCTCTGATGAGACGGTCGTTCCCAAGTTTATGTTTGTATTTAGTGGTCGAGTGTACTGACGGCCAAGTTTACATATTAGTGTCGGAGAACATTCCACGGTGTGTCTGCTCGTGTTGGATTTGTTTTGGCATGCATTAGGTGCCCCACGTCAAGCCGAATCACGGACTTGTGTGTGTGTGTGTTGTATTTATAGACATTCAAATGAGTACTTACACTACGTAGGAAGAATGTCGCGATGTTAATTTTCAGCTATCCTGTATATTCCCAACAGTTTTCCCTACCCCTAGAAAAGTTTAATGTTTTAATAAACAATTTATAATTATGATGTGCTCCAGTGCGACAGATTGCAGCGGCGTGCCATCCGTATCATTGGGAGTCCTGAGATTACTAATAGCTTAGAACCTCTGCAGCTGCGTTGAGACATTGCCTCTCTGGCTGTATTCTACCGCCTCTACCACGGCGAGTGTTCTGAGAAGCTCTTTTAACGAATCCCACCTTCTCCATTTCGATCCAGAACAACACGTGCTGGACTGCGATACCATCCGCACACGGTGGAAACCATACGGTCCCGAACTCAGCGGTTCGATATGCTTCCTTTCTTTGTCGCACGATAAAGAGCTGGAATGCTCTGCCCGCGCACGTGTTTCCTTCTTCTTACAATCCCAGGTTCTTCAAGAGCGGGGCGTGAAAAAGCATCTTTTGAGGCCGTCAAAGTAGTGGCTACCATTTTAGGATCGTCAGCTTCTGGCATGGTGGCCCGTATCTTCTGGACTTCACGCTAGCTTCTCACCATCCAGCGGGGTGCAGCAATTTGACGGAACGAATATAAACAAAAAAAGATGAATATAAAAATTTATAACAATTATAAATTACTAGTTTGATGTGTTAATTCCACAACAATCATAAAATATTTGAAATAAACTGCCCACAGTACGATCACGTTAATTTCTGTAAAAATGATTTAGTGGGCGAATTGGGGCGTAGGTTGTCGGACAAAACGGGTGACTCCCGCTCCGGCTCGTATCTGGTGCAGAGGTTAGCCATCGCTATTCAACGGGGCAATGCAGCCAGCGTAAAGGGCACCTTCGCACCGGGTACGCTGAGGGGCGGGTTAATTTAATGATCTATTTTTAATGTGAATTTCTCGACTTAAGTGTACAATTGATAATAATATTGAATTAAATGAAACTTTACATAAAAAAATATATTGAAATGTTATTTAATTATGGCATATATGCTTTACTAGTCTACTCCTATCAAGTCATGTTGGTTACCTTGTCAGCTGAATTTATTTGGAGAATGTCTCCTTGCACCCCGGTATTTAAGATCCCAGACGGTCAGAGTTTTCGGTCGGTTCGAGTCCGACATAACCAAAAACACAAAAAAGCACAGTATGGACGGAGACAAAATCTAAGAAATCAATAACCATGATAATCTGTCCACCTGTTCTTGAGTTTATCCCGGTCATTACCAACACGACTCTATTTTAAACATATATAGATTACTAAGATATCCTAATGTACTTTATACTTCTACATAGTGGGATATGTAAATTTGACAAGTTAACTTTCTCAAAACGGCTTCAAAGTAAGGAAAGCCAAACAAGGGTCTTCGTTTGTTTAAACAACTATCTGAGTAGTAAATATGAAACTTCATTTAATCACATCTGTAGTTCGGACTTCGGACTATAGCTTCAAACTTCGTTCATAATGTATCAGTAGCGACATCTGATTCTCCTTTCTGTAAACTCTACTAAACTTAAACAAAATTCAATTTGTCTGAGCGTGGTTTTTATCAAAATGTGATTTCGCAGTAATGAGTCCCCCTGGGGCGCTGCGGGCTGTGGGCGGCACAATCCTATATTTTATTACATTTGAGCTCTGTTATCTCCAGTCCTCCTGGCGCCGCAGCCACCAGCAGCGGCGCTGTACATGTTGTCGTTGGTCCTGCACCAGGCTCGTGCCTCACATACGCAACATGAATATCAAACAACGTTATCGAAACATCACGCGCAGGGGGAACTAATTTGTGCGGGTATGTCACGTTGACAGGTGGCTGGTGTACTTTATATGACATGGATTTGCTTTTCATTTTAGTGATGTGGTATTATAAACAGCTGAATAAAGTCAGAGGACTATGTCTGACACCATTTCCAGTACTACATTATATAGATGCTACCCTAACTCGGAGAAGTTATTGCTCTAACATTCATACATTGTTTCGTAAAAGCGGACCGGCTCGACTGATGAAGCACCGCCCTCTGACTAAAGTTCGTCATTAACTAGCAGTATACATTCTTGCCGATTTCGCTCTGGAAGTTCCGCTGGTGACACCTCGGTTTGTATAATGTATAAACGTCTATAGGTCACGCGCGGTAATCCTTACGAGGGCTTACCCGGGGTGCCCGGCAATGGACACTTGGGCAGGACACCCTGCGGTTTTAGTCGATGCACGACATAACCGCCCCGCTGGCCGGCGGGGGGGTATCCGAAGTGATTTCCGTACGTAAAAAAATAAAAGGTCACGCGCGGTAACCGCTTACCATCACCGAGTTATGCAAAAGTAAAGAAAGGGTAGTTAGTTCAATTAAATTTTCAAGCAATTAGTATGCTTACTTTGCCAATAGATTAAGATCGGAAGAAGAGAACATCTAGAACGGGACTTGAACCCGCGACCAGTCCCTCCCGTCCCTCTCCGATATATTATATACGCCTCAAGGCGACGATGGAGCCATCTACCGTAATTCTTGAGAACTACGGAAACAATGATTGACTTTACAATCATTTTTAAACACTGTCTTTGGATTACTCCGCCACATTAATTCAATTAAATATTTTTTTAATTAATTCATTACAGAAGGAATGCTCTGACCAACTGAGCCACCTAGACACGACATACATATTGTAAGGGACTGGTCGCGGGTTCAAGTCCCGTCCTAGATGTTCTCTTTTTCCGATCTAAATCTAAAGGGTGGTTAGCTTCCGATCAACACGGCCTATTCATGCCAATGACTTTACTAAGCCTAGCAAACGTAATTGAATAAAGCGTCAACTTCAAAATAGTTTAAAGTGAACTAAATGAGGCAACAAGACATTAATCCACAGCTCCACGCCGCGCAGACTTGCGAAATGTGATTTTAGTTTTTGAAGTTCGTTTCGAACTATATTTATGTATACTGAATATTTAAAGTCACCTTCATTTTCAGTCACGCCTCTCGAGAACACTGAAATCACATTACTAATTCCAATTTTGCGACTGTTGGCTTCAAAGTTGTACATCTTCTTACATGTACTCATAAACTGAGTTAAGCGAGCACAGAGCAAACCACAGAGGTATTCCAGCTATGCTTGTGCCCGTGCCCCTTGGAAATAACTTGGGAAAATTTGGCAAGGTCATGGCCGCCGATAGCAAGTGGTAGGAAGTGGCCTCGACAACATTAAATCGTGGCAAATGGGGACGCTCCCGGGGGGACGCTCTTGATATGAATTACTGCTGTGTATATCACGGCATTATTAGGTAGTACACTACACATCTCTCGTACGAGAAAACGGAGGTTCTGCTTTATTTAAGGACATAACATTTGGCAAATAACTAGGCGCGCGACCTTGTTGCGTTTCTGTGCGGCCGCATTTAGATGAGTTACGTTTAGATTGTCGTTCCAAGTGAAATCTTGCGTTGCTAGAAGATTCTATTAGGTTTTTTTTTATTTATATATAGGACACGTCAATTTGACTTCACCTCGTCTGATGATAAGCTGAAGGTAAAGTCTCACGAAAGAGGGTCACCATTACATACACGTACCATGTTAACAATGGTGGCACTCAGCTTGACGGCCTCATCAGAAGAGGTTTGTCGTCGCAGCATCGCGTGACACCCACCGGTCCCACTAGTGCTGCGACCACAATCCCCCTACCCGGCTATGCACTTGCTGACCCCTGAACGCAATCAAACCGAAATTGGATTACTATGAAGGGTTTTTCGCAATCGTGCACGGTGGTACCCACCCGGCCGAATTTTGTGACAAATTTGTGTCATCAAATTTCTTCCACCAGTAAGGCGTAGGTGATGTGCTACATTATAATTCAGTAGCATTGAGGCAAAATAAAATCTTCAATATCAACGGAGGCAGAAAAATTTTGTTTGCAGCTGAAAGTTTGAATAAAGATCGTCAGAGGAGTTGTGAAGAATGGCCAACAACATGAACTAAAAAAAAAGAGTTTAAAACTCAAACAAAAACAATATAAAAAAAATCAAATGAGTTTAAATATCTACGTAGCATACCGTCTCCTGGTTATGCTATAAGTCTAAGGCGATAGGTAATGTGTTGCCCTTGCCATTAGCATACGATCCGCCACTTATTAAATTTTGCAAAGCACGCTGTACTGTACCCAATACAACGTGCGGCGTAATGTCGTTTCCGGCACCTCAATTTGCGTGCTAAGCGATGTCGGTACAGCAACGTGACGTCACCGGCACGACCAAGGGACGTCTGCGACACTCAGCGGGCCACGGCGCCACGTGGACAAGTGTATGTTAATGCAAAGTGTCCGGCCGCCCTAATTTATTATTGACTAGCTGTTGCGGCTTCGCCTCCGTTCCCGCTTCCCAAGAAAACCTATTCCAGGGATAAATAACCCTTGTGTTAATTCAGACTAGAAGCTGCCCCTGTACCAAATTTCAGCCATTCCGTTCAGCCATTAGAGTGTGACTGAGTAGCAATGATTGATGGTGGTAGAGTCAAGCAACAGTCATTTTGGCCGTTGCATGAATGGGCCGACTCGACCGGGGAAGCACCACCCTGTAACGTTGTGGATTTATTACAAATCAAATTAAAATTATATCCATAAATTAATCGATATTTTAGTAGGTTTCGATACTTGTTACTATTTATCTATGGTTGTGCGAGCGAGATTGGACAACACTAGCCCAGTTATCAACTGACGGCTCTTAAATCGTTCCTTTCCTTGGCAACCTTCGCCGGGGAAAGTCACTTTGACCCCGTGGCCAACTGCTGTCGGCTCCGGGTGTTTTGAGATCAACATTTCCTACTTCTTTCTACAGGTGAAGACCTTCCAGCGGTGCAGCTTATTGCCTGCTAAAATGCATGGCTTTATATATTTTGTTTTATTCTATGTGACTATTTCAGCCTACCTATTAGTGCCACGAGGCCGATGACCCCTACGGTCAGAGGTTGCGGCACCAGCTTGTGCTGCCTATTATATTATTTTTAGTTATAGCTTCTAGCTACGCTGCATTGCCGCTGGGAGATTCTCTTCACCTGCTATTTTAGCGGGTCACTTGGACGTAATCACCTAGTGACAAACTGACCCGCACTTTTTCTATTTCCAGGGTCTTCGCACCGGGCTTCGCACCATCATAGCGGTAGCGAGGCACACCAGCGGAGACCCTGGCACGCCGGCAACACCACTAGCCACGTGTTTTGCACAACGGACCGAACAACGCCACGGCAGAATATTTATTACGAATCCATCCCCTGAGGTTAATTTACTCAATTACCTATTATAAATTTATGTAACGCTCTCCTTACTCCGATTATAATCTCTTAATATATTGTAATCAACCTTTTATTTATCTCTGCTCGCCCTAGCCAGTAGTTAGTCTCATTTATAAATATTATTTAATTTTTCCAGTGCATAAGTCACACCTTAACTTTAATTTAAATTTAATTCCATTTAAAAACCTTCTATAAAAACATCATCGTTACAACCCTCTCACAGAATATCGACGCCAAGTAACAGTATTTGAACTGTTGCGTTCCGTTTGGTGAGTGAGAGTGCCGGAGCCCAAACTCCTTTCCCATCCCCTCCCAAACTCCTTTCCCATCCCCTCCCAAAATCCTTTCCCATCCCCTCCCAAACTCCTTTCCCATCCCCTCCCAAACTCCTTTCCCATCCCCTTTCCTTTACAGGGTCGGCAGCGCGAGTGTGACGCCACTGGTGTTGCACACGTCCATAGGCCGCGGTAACCGCTTCCCATCAGGTGGACCGTGTGCTTGTCTGCCACCTTAGTGGTATAATAAAAAAACAAAGCAAACAACCAAACATCTTCACAATCTTTCATATTTACAATATTTGTAGGATAGCCTATATCACAACACAAATGGTTCTATTTACGGCACCCAATTTCATAGATAAAAACTATCATAGAACAAGAATGTATTGACTCTTATATCAGTTTCCTGGTTAATACTTTTGTTCAGCCAACACAAACTTGTGTCGTAAATTTCCCAGGCTGTATTTATTGCCCATATAAAAACTAAGTAGGTGGTACGGAATTATTACCTCTAAAATCTGGCCAAATGTCGGTTATACGTTCATTTATAAGGCTATATGATTGCTCAGAAAGATCCAATTCAGTGAACTTATTTCACAAGGTAGAGCTCGAGAACAATATTAAATTTATATAATATCGTGCCAACAATTACTACTGTTCATGGACGGGTAGTTATGTGTCGAAAGTTGGGCTAGGCGAGGTGGACTGCAAGACGAATGTTCGTATAACCATAAATGTAACTAAAATACAGAAACAATATAATAATAATAATAATAATAATAATAATAATAATAATCTGGCAACACTAGTCAAACAGTAGCCTATTTTTGTGCCTAACATAAAATTACATTTATTTTAAAATCTGTTATACAAATAAACCACCAATAGTGCAATATACGTTCAGAATACAAAAATAGATTTAAATTGATTATAAAAACTACAAATATGCAACCAGAAATATATTCACCCTTATATACAGCACCCATTGACATGACAGTTTGCCTGTCAAACAATAAATAATGAAAATGCACAAAAATAGCAATGAATGATGATAACAAGAGCCAAGGCAAGAGCAGCAGCACGCCCAACAACCCCGGACTCGCCGCCCAGCTCCGTCCAACAGCCACCAGCAAGTTCTCTGGGTGTGACGTCGAGCTCAAGTTCTAGCGACGAGTTTTTCTCCCCGCCGACGTCGCCAACACCTGTACGTCGGCAGGGGAGAGGCCGGCCACCGACTGGCTTGGAGCCCCGACGCCCACCGGCTTCGAATAGGGCCCCCGCTACCGGTGGTGATGTGCACCGCATGCGATGGACTACTTCCATGAACGAAAACGTCATGCGGGCATATTTTGTGGCTACAGAGGGAGGAGTCAACCTCACTGCGTACCGTGTTCGTATGCTGCCTTTGTTTCAGGTACTTGAACCAACTGTAAACGTATCGGCACAACGGCTATCGGATCAAGTGCGGGCCATCCAACGTTGTCATTTGTTGGATGAATCTGTACTTGAGAGGCTACGCTCTAACATACGAAGTAGCCCGGGTACCACCCCTTGTTCGCAAATTGTGAGACAACCAGCCACGGAGACCATCTCACAATTCATCTGTAGCGAAGAAGTGATTGATACCAGGGCTATAGATGTAAGTACCGAGTACAACGAACAATTAAGGAGCGCTTTGGAATGTGCTATGCGGGAATATCGACCCATACCTTCTGGTAATAGACCTCGCCTACCACGTTTGCCAACGCATAAAAAGAATGTAGCGCTAGTGTGTGCCCTGGATTCGTTATTATCAGATTATTTTGATAATAGCGAAGATCTCGGTGATACACATTCAATTTTATATTGCGCGGCCGTCGCAGCATGTCGAGTAGCTAATGTTCAATTTCCAAAATGCGACATAGCTACTCGACCGAAATCTGCTGTGCCGGCTTGGCAATTTAGAATTGAGCGGCGTATTGCCGAGACTAGGGCACTCATTGGAAAGCTCATTTGTTTCAGGTCGGGCAACACACGCCCAAGAGTGATGCGCTTTGTGAGTCGAGCGTTCTCGGGGACTGACATTAGGCCCCGAGAATTTTTGGCACGGGTCACAGAGCGCATCGACTTCCTGAAACAAAAAGTTTATGCGTGGGCAAACCGGATTCGACGGTATAAAAAAAGAGTGGAACGATATTCTCAGAATCGCACGTTCCAAAGGGACCAAAGGTGGGTCTACAGAAATTGGGAGCGCCCTGATTCGACTGGGACTGACGTGCATCGACCAGGTGATGATATTACTAATACATTCTGGCGTAATATCTGGTCGATGCCCGTCAGTCATACAGAGGGTAATTGGATGCGGGATGTTGAGCGATCGTGTGAGCCTATTAAGATCATGGATCCGATTATTATACTGCAAGAGGATGTAACCGATGCAGTCCGTCTGTTGCCTAACTGGAAGTCAGCGGGACCAGACGGACTGCATAATTTTTGGTTAAAATGGCTTAAAAGCTCACACGGTCGTTTAGCATCTCAATTCCAATCATGTCTTGAATCAGGATTGATTCCCAATTTCATGACCACTGGTGTAACCCACCTTCTTTACAAGTCCGGTAGTGCTTCGGACCCTAAAAATTATAGACCGATTACATGTCTACCTACGGTCTATAAGCTTCTTACATCCATCCTGAGAGTAAAAATATCCTCACACTTAACCGACAATTCTATCATGTCTGTCTCTCAGAATGGATGTAGAAGTGGGGCTCGTGGCACTAAAGAGCTCCTTATAATTGATATGGCCATTAGCCAACAGGCACGCCGTAGTCGTAAGGACCTGGCGACATGTTGGATAGACTATAAAAAGGCCTATGACTCCGTGCCGCATACATGGCTCTTGAGGGTGCTTGAGTTGTATAAAATTGATACAACTCTATGTACCTTCCTGAAGGCATGTATGGGGCAATGGAGTACCGTCCTTTGCTATCCAGGGTGTCGACGGATCTGCGAGAATGGCGGGCTGATAAAGATAGAGCGGGGTATATTCCAGGGTGATAGTCTTAGTCCATTATGGTTTTGCCTGGCACTGAACCCTCTCAGTTATATGCTGGAGAGTTCAGGGTTAGGCTGTCGATTGCGGAGAGATGGTCAGGTTATATCCCACCTCCTTTACATGGATGATCTTAAATTATTTGCCCCCAACAATTCCCAACTGATAGCGTTATTAAAGATAACTGAAACCTTTAGTAACTCTATCAGGATGGAATTTGGTGTGGACAAATGTGCGGTCATGCATGTAAAAAGAGGTGAGATTGTGGAATCTGACGGGGTTGAGCTTTCAGATTCCACAAAACTCAGGTCTCTCTCTGCAAACGACACCTATAAATACCTGGGTATGTCGCAGGCATTAGGCATTACAGAAGCTAGCATGAAGCAATCGTTACAGGAACGTTTCTTTGGCCGCTTGAAAAAAGTTCTTAAAAGTCTTTTGTCAGGCGGTAATAAGGTGCGCGCCTATAACGGTTGGGTCATGCCGGTTTTAATGTACTCCTTCGGCATACTCAGGTGGACTCAGACTGAATTAGACACCCTGGATCGGAAAGTCCGTACGCTTCTTACTGCATACCGAATGCATCATCCGCGTTCATCTGTGATGAGGTTGTACATACCGTGGAAATGCGGGGGACGTGGCTTTTTAAATGCCAAATCCCTCCATAACCGTGAGGTGTGCAACCTCAGGGAATACTTCCTACACAATGAAGCTGATATGCATCGTGATGTAGTAGGGGTGGACAACGGACTTACCCCGCTAGCTTTGGCTAAAGAGAACTGGCGCAAACCTGTGGTATTAAGTATTAATGACCGTATGGATGTATGGAAGAGCAAGGAGTTGCATGGACGTTTCTATCGGGCTCTCCATGGGCCTGATATAGACTTACCAGCATCTGTGTCTTGGCTACGCTTCGGTGATCTATTTGGAGAAACCGAAGGTTTTGTTTTTGCAATTATGGACGAAGTTGTGATGACGAATAACTATCGGAAGTATATACTAAGGGATGGTACGGTTGACATATGTCGGGCGTGCCACCGTCCCGGAGAATCCCTTAGACATATAATTTCTGGTTGTTCTCGTCTTGCCAACGGCGAGTATTTGCATAGACATAACCAAGTAGCCAGGATTGTTCATCAACAGCTTGCTCTAAAGTACAACCTTGTGGAATCAGAGGTACCGTACTATAGGTATGTGCCCGACGCAGTTCTCGAAAATGGGCACATCACGTTGTACTGGGATCGATCTATCATCACTGATAGGACTATTGTAGCTAATAAACCTGATATAGTGTTGATAGATCGGTCAGAGCGCCGCGCAATAATTATCGATATCACCATTCCACATGACGAGAATCTTGTGAAAGCCGAAAAAGAAAAACAAATTAAATATTTGGATTTGGCTCACGAGGTTGTCGACATGTGGTGTGTGGATTCGGCGATTATTGTTCCGATAGTTGTATCGGTTCATGGACTGATTGCCAAGAGCCTCGAACAACATCTCCAGAGGCTCGCGTTAGGCAGTTGGGTCAAGGGCTTGATGCAGAAGGCAGTGCTCCTCGACACGGCACGTATTGTGAGGAGATTCCTCTGTCTGGAGCCCTAACCACCGGTAGCTTGGTCCCTGTACCCGATGCCGGTGGGTTACTATTTTTTATATTTTTAAATATATTTGTTTTTTTTATATATATGGAATGTATTTAAAAATATAATTTATATGTGTTTAAAATGTAATAAAGGAAATAATAATAATTTATTTAACATATGAGTTACTGATACATAACAATTACAACACAAATGAAACAATCCAAGCTACACATAGATTTGTAACGTTGTCACCTGTACTAGTGATAATACACTGTATCACAGGTGTCAGCGCCCTCCATAGTCAGGGAACAATGAACATTAGACACTGGTAGGTATGATCTATAACAATTTAGGTACATAATTTCTTAAATTCTAAATTCAAACACAATAATTATAAAGAATTAACCTATTAAATAAAATTGAGAGTGAGTATGTTAGAGTGTAGTCTGTGAAGTGTGTGTGTGTGTTTTTAGGTATGTTTGTGATTGTAGTGTATGTGTTGTATATGTATGTGTAAATATGAGTGAAAGTGTGAATGTAATGTCAGTAACGTGTCCTAAGATGGTGTTTTTAAAAAACATTCGGTTGCCTCATAGTCAAACGCCTTTAACCATTCCGTCAGACTTGACTTGAATTTATTTTTAGTTAGAGAATGGATGAAAATCTCTATGTTGATGCGGTTATATAGCACCGGACTGAAAAAGTAAAAGCTACGACCGGCAA
Source organism: Cybosia mesomella (assembly GCA_946251805.1). NCBI lineage: Eukaryota > Metazoa > Arthropoda > Insecta > Lepidoptera > Erebidae > Cybosia > Cybosia mesomella. The sequence goes on from OX276390.1 coordinate 444,997, forward strand.
AAGATGTTCTGTGAGGTATATACTCGCAAATACGGTCCCTTCTTCGTTTTTTGCATGTTATGAAAGGTACCTCAGCATACTTACGTAATGCCGTCTGGAGCACAAAGAGTTGCCTCACAGTGAGGACCGAATATTCTTTATACAATGTCGATGTTGGATATCTAAATGGTTTATGTAGCAGAACTTTAAGGACCGCTCTTTGTGCCCTCTCAAGTTCAAGCAAATAATTGGAAGATGCATTACCCCATACCGGAATGCAATAACAAAGTACAGATTGTACCAGCGCAAAATACACCATTTTTAAGGTTTTAATTTCAGCTGAGGACCTTAACTTCTTCATGACGTACATTAATTTTCTGGTGCGAGCTGAGAGACTCTGAATATGCATATTCCAGCGGAGGTAAGAGTCTATATGTATGCCAAGATACTTGGTGCTAGACGCGTGTACTAAGGATAGGCAGTCACAATCACCATTCAACATATCACATGTGTGAGCCTTTAATAGTAGGCCACTGTGCGGTTGATGGGAAGAGTAGCAGGAAAAGGTAACAAAATTGGTTTTTTCAATATTCAGTGTGAGAAGACTGGCAGCTAACCACGACATAACCACTGAAAGGGCCTTTTCTGCATTTTTATAGGTCTCCAGCCAGTTGTTTCCGTGAACAATTAAAACTGTGTCGTCGGCGTATGAGATAATTTTGCACTGTATTAGGGGAAGGCGACTTAGGTCATTTGCGTACAAAATGTACAGCGTCGGACCCAATACACTTCCCTGTGGAACGCCAAAAGAGAGTGATTCCTCGTCACTGATATGCTGACCAATCCTCACACACTGAGTACGGTCCCTTAGATAGCTCCGGAACAGATCCAAGACAGTTCCTCTTATTCCTATGGATTCCATCCTGTCTAGAAGCAAAGGAACAGAGACACTGTCAAAAGCCTTGGAGAGGTCTAAGAATATTGCTAACGTCTTGTATTTGTTATCAATCAATTTGACAACGGAGTCCGTCAGGGTGATAACGGCATCCTCTGTTGATTTACCCTTAACGAAACCATATTGATTGTCCGAGATGAGATTAATATGATTGAAGTAATTTAAGAGTCTTTTATTGATACACTTTTCAAGGACTTTTGACATCGTCGTCAGGACCGAGATCGGCCTGTAGTTGGCAACATTTTCTCTGTCCCCACCCTTATAGACAGGATGGATAAGTGCTTTTTTAAACACCGCAGGGAAAGTGCCTGTTGATAGAGCAAGATTAAAAATATGCTTTAGGGGTGGGATTAAATGCTGGCGAGTCGATTTCAAAAGAGCAGAAGGAATATCGTCCCATCCCACGGCAGAGCTGTCCTTTAAACTGAGGATTGTGGCTTCCAGTTCAGACTCAGTAATATCCCAGGGAGCCATAGAATTACCATCATCATTTTGGGTTGGTAGTTTAATCGATGCAGAGCTTGAGCCCGTTTTTTTTTGTATTTTTGAAGCTAATGTTTTGCCTATGTTTGAAAAATAACGATTCGCAATATTAGCAGACTCTCTAGGATCACCATGTAAGTTAAGAAGCTCGGTTGGCAGTGACTTCTGTTTACCTGTCTCAGTGATGGACTTAATGGCGTCCCATGTAGCCTTCGAGTCACCCCTAGCCTTCTCAAGTTGAGTTTTATTATATTTGGTTTTTAGGTCCTTCAGAAGACTGTTACAGAAGTTGCGATATCGTTTGTATGTTGTTTGAATGATTATGTTACTAGGTGATTGTCTACATTTTTGGTGAAGGGTATCTCTATTCTTAATACATTTAAGTAAGCCAGGGGTAACCCAAGGCTTAATAATTACTTTCTTATGTGGTATCTTAACTTGCTTAGAATGAATGTTAACAATGTTTGATATTTGATTAGTTAGTGATTCAGCAGCAAGGTTGGTATCGTTAAATTTTTGTATGTAGGAAAAATCGAGCTTTAGTATATCCGTGACAATTGAAGGCAAATCCCTGCGATTGACATACTGGGCTGGCTTCGTGGGTGTATTAATAGAGTCAAGGCTCAACAATGTGGGAAGGTGATCTGTCATATGCGTATTCAAAATTAGTGACATAGCATGTCTGGGAGTTCGCAATAATATGTGATCCAAGCAAGCACCGTCTCGTGTTGGTATGAGATAGGCTGGAAACAATCCATGCGATGAACAAATGTCGAGATACTCGTCCGCTTGATCATCCATTTGGCCGGGAGCGATGTCTATATTAATGTCACCAGTAATAGCTATAGTTCTATAAGAGCGCAGTGAGTAAAGCGTGTTATTTAGACTGGTAAGGAAAGCATTCTTATCTCCATATGAGGGAGAACGGTATATACCAATTATAGCAACATCACCAGTTGTACAAATTAAACAGTTTGCTTCCCTGAAGACTGGCTGGTACACACGATGTACTATATCATTCCTGACGTAAACACATACACCTGAATTCTGGTTTGAATATGTGGATTGATAGCCAGAAAAACCTTCTAAAATTGGTATTGTTGAAACCTTACTCAACCAGCACTCCGACAAAACAATTATGTCGTGCGTTATACCCATATCATGTAGTAGCATAGTTAGCTCATCAAAGTGGCAATTGATACTACGTATATTCATATGAAAAATATTTAATTTTTTACTAGTTTGATATACATATTGAGAGCATTGATGTGGGTAGCATATCAGTGATTCAGATACCTTTATGCTATCCAGGTCATCTGAAATTTGGTTTAAAGAATCCACAATGAAAGTTGTATATATACTCTAGGTAGGACCAGCTGTTCATATAATATATAATTTGCAAATAGAGTGGAACTGACCGACAAGAGTGCACCATCAGTTATTGTAAATAAAAAGCGAATAATAATACTGATGATTTGACTTGAGGATTGTAGACAATAGGTAAGAGAAAGTAGGCGATGTAATGGAATGTAATGCGCGTAAGTTATAATTATAGGTATGTGTATGGTGTAATGTAGATTGTGATGTAGTGGGAGGTAGCATGAGTGAATATTTAGTATGAAAGATGCTAATAACAAATATATAAACAAGCACACATTTTGCATAATATACGATCCAGCTTGGTGATACATAACAATCAAGACAAATAGAGGATCACCATGCGTGTTATCACAATCAGTCAGTATACTTGTAAATACAAATGCCTTCAAAGTCATTTCAGGATTATAACTAGATACTATTATTAACGAAGTATATTCAAAAAATAATGAGTGTTGTTCGTAGAACAATATTTGAGATTGTTTTCTTATAGTAATTAGGCCAAAAGCGCACCTAGTCTGACCGAAGTAATTTTTTGAGACATGAAGTGCTGTTAATGATACATGACTCAGATCCCTCGCGTTGTCTAAGAAAAATCTTCCCATTACGCGTCCAGCAGTACTGATAGTTGTTAGCTTTTGCAAATTTCCGGGCGTCATAAAAAAGTTGTCGTACATAGCCTGGCAGGTGTTCGTCTATATAGATGGGTTGACGCTGACCTTTAATACCAATGGTATCAGTACTCTATATATGTAAATAATAAATAAATAAATCTTCCACGACATTCTACACAGCGCTTTCTAGACCCAAAGTAAGCATAGTTTAACCAGCTTGTGTTATGGCTTCCAGAATGCGGATAAACATACTTCTTATATACTTTTTTTTTGTAAATACATACATATTATACAAAGATGTATATATATATATAGATAAAGAGGTATATAGATGTAGATAGATAGAGTATGTTCCCAAGGACTTTCCATTTTCGACAAGATCGTAGGCGAGTCAATCGCCATTCATAGGCTATCGTTGTTGCTTACCATCATGTGGCTTTTGTCTTCATTTACTTTTTTTTTTCGTGCGGTAATCCCCTCGGATACCCCCCCCCCCACCGGCCAGCGGGGGCAGTTAGGCCGGACTTGAACCGACTAAAACCGCATGCCGTCTTGAGTCTTCAGACGCCGGAGTGTAAGTGTCTCCATTTTCCTTTACAGCACATTACATTAAAAAAAGGTAAAAAATCATACATAATATGCTGTTGTTGCTGATTTTGCTACAATTTTGATGGGCTTTTAATTTATCATCAGGAGAATATTGTTTACAATTATGTGTTGTATTTAACCTACCAACATCTGAACTTATACGCCCATTTCTACATAAAAAGCAACTAAGTCGGTGCGTAAAGTCTTCATATTTAGTTGTCGACTGTACCGACAGCAGCCAAGCTTGAACTAAAATATTTTATTTGCGATAGAGCGTGTTCCACGAATGTGTGTTCCACTAACGTCAGATTTGTATTTGAAATGAAGCCGGTGCGCTCCTGACAGCGGTATTATGGCCGCTTCTCGGAGGAATAAATAATTTCATGTTTAAACGTCACATGCCGTCGCGTCAAGTCGAGTTGCAGATTTACCTGTGTTCGACTTAGGTACACTGGTATCAAGTCAGCCGTGAACCGGATTCTTTATAGAAATTCAGTAGAGTGGAAAGCGTTGAATGCACAACGTAGGCCGGGGGTTAGCCGCGACGTGTCGACTCGGAGATATTGTGCACGGTTGAGTGGGCGTAGCGTTCATAAAGTGCTTCAATCTATCAAATCGGGAGCTATATTGAATCGAGAGAGACAAATCACTGCGCGAGATTATGACATAGGTATTTCATATGTGCGTAAAGTTATGAAGTCTGACAGTTTAAAAATTGTTTGAATGATTCACGCGTTGTTTATAGTTTTCATTTATGAGTAAATTTGCAGGCTGTTGCATTAAAGATAGCATTTATCAAAGTATTTATGTGATATTTGTTTAACTATATTTTATGAAAGTAGACCTGTAGTACTTTCATAAATATTTACCCCATAGACTGAGGCGGCGGTGTGTGTATCGTGGCACTGGGGACGTGGGACCTGGCTCGTGTGATGAATGACTCACTAACTGAGGAATTGGGTTGAAAAATCGCCAAATTCACCTCACGTAATTACTGGATATCTTTAAAAGCTCTACAATTCTCAATTTCTTCTGTAAACCCTCATTTTTATGTAATTTTGCAAAAATATTTTTGTTTATTAAGTTTGAGTTTTGTTGAATATGATATTGTTGGAAGTTTACGCAAACATCAAACATTGTAATAAACTATTTTTAACAGATTCTTACATAATTTCTATCATGAAACTGTGAGCTGATTCTGCATAAATAGTAACACCAACAATTCAGCATAATTCAACACAAGCTAGTTAATTCAATTAATTTTTAAGCATTTTGTATGCTCTTACTGTTTTCTAAAGATTTAGATCGGAAAAAGAGAACATCTAGGACGTATTTTATTTAATTTATATTTATATTTCATTAAGATGTATTAATGTATCGGAGAATTTCGAATATCTGGGACGTGTCTAGGTGGCTCAGTTGGTCAGAGCATTCCCCCTGTAAGGGACTGGTCGCGGGTTCAAGTCCCGTCCTAGATGTTCTCTTTTTCCGATCTAAATCTTTAGAAACAAGCTAGTTAAACAATGCTTAATTTGGGTCTAGAAAGTGCTGTGTGGCATGTCGTAGAATATTTATTTATTTATTTATTTAATTAATTAATTCATGTACTTACACTTCAATACGATAACTTACATTTCAAACTATAAGACAACCATTATCTTCAGTCTCCCCGTGTAAATAATAAAGTAATATCAGATAAATCGCCATAGAATGCGTTAATAATAGTTTTCATGAATATGTTGAGTTCCAATGAATATGTTTTCTTTCCTTCTTTGTTTATCAATGTTTCAGCAACTACATTTTAAACCCTTTTTCTCAGGAACATTTGTTGTCCCCCACAAAGCGGAAGGTCGCGATATGTTGAGAAGCAAGCAGGAATGAAATGGCGCAGTCGTCACACGTCGACTTACGTCCTATTAGTTTAAGCGTGATGTCCCTTCCCGCCAAATATCATTTGGATCCTTAGCTGCCGTATTTATTATTACCTATTACTGGTGTCTGGTTTTGTTTTGTATCATTTTTCCATTAGACTTTATATTCACGAAGAGAAACATTTCAACAGTTTCGTTATCCACTTGGAAAGGAAGTTCACTAAAAAGAAAGAAATAAGTAAAATTTTAATTTGAAATATAAAACCGCGTTCAAAACCAAAAAGCTATGAAAACAGCCACTGAAGAACATAATAAAACTTTTTTATTAAATTTTACTTATTCGCTGCGTAGTCTGGTTTTTCCGAGAATATGGTGTAATTTATCCGTAAACGCTACCCCGTTCGCACAAAACGCTTCGCCATAAATTTCTTTTGTCAGTCTTGATTCAACCCAAAACATCTTAGTGTACCTTTTTAAACTTTTGTCACTAGATTTTATCTCTCAAGCCACATTTTTACGTATTACAACATTCCTCGTACAAAGAACAAATGAATAAAATGTCTTCGCCCTAAAAGAAACTTAGTAAGTGTTACTAGACGCATAGACGCATTGTTATATGTATGTTTACGTAAAAAATTAAGGCGAAAATTATTTACTTATCAGTCCATAGACTAGATTGTAATATAAATAAAGTAATGAATATTGTATGTACTTTATAATAATAAACAAGCTACATTTTCTCAGCCTATCTGTTCGTGACAGCCTACCCCTAATACGGTTCCGAATAGACTGTCACTTCCTCACTTGACTTCAGTGGACTGTAGCTTTAGGTTTTGTTCGAAGAATGAAAACACTTTGGATGGGTGGCTTGAATGACGTCAGCGAGGAATTGGCGTCTTGGCCCAGCACTACCCCTCATGTACTATTCCTTATTGAGCTTCCTTGTTCTTGACCGCGTACTGAGAGAGAGAGTTTTCCTAATAATTTGTCCCTACTTTTATAGTCTTTTGATAGTGCTGGCCCGCGATCCAAACTCCCTCACCCCCGCATTTTCATTTATTCATACAACTTAAGTTATACACATTATTCATATACTATATATATTTACCTGTAGCTATAAGAGTTGCACAACAATAGGTATTTACGCCTGTACCGCGCGAGGTCGGGCCGCTGAATGACGGGCGGAATGACCCCTCAGACTTATATATGGTTCCCTGCCTCCCGCGAGCTACTATATAGTAAAATGGCACGTCATGGGAGGCAGTCGCGGAGCGTAATTAAGTTTACATATTAGTGTTCAATATCGTCTTTCCTGTTTATACGAAGTTATATCAGAATCTGAGTAAAGCATAGTCGTAATTTTATTTGCTACTTATGATTTTAAGGGAATGGAATTTCTTTATTAATTTTGACTCTAACATACTTAATTACTCAGAAAACTAACTAATAACAGTAATAAGCTATTCATCTTAGCTTAATATTAAAAATAATTACATAATTACGTCTTAATTTACGTAAGCCTAACATTATTTCACAATTCGCTCATCACATTCACGCTTACTTATCTACATGTCACTGGCACATGTGTTTATTGTTTATTTGTGTCGTGCACACTATCACTATACTTATAAATAACATTAGGCCAAATGATTATCATCAACCGCATTACAAACTGGACAGCGATTGTTTGTTGTCATTGTAGCGGCAATGTCAATAGGTAAACACGAGCTTAGCCTAGTGATGGGATAGTGTAAAATTATTCCGCAAGAAAAATAAACCAAACCGTGCAGGAACAATCACTTTACCTATATGGCAGATCCAAATATATTTTTATTAAGTCATAGATTTAGCAATGTAAGTACAATTCTATTGTCTCCTATCAGGAAAAATCACTCCCAACGTATGAGATAATAGTAATAGTAATAGTAATGTAATTCTCGGTGATACCAGTAACGTTATCAGTTATAATTGCACATGCGACTTCGAAGCTACCGGAGCTACCGAAGCTTTCTAATAATTAATAAATATTCAATTGTAGCAACACCAATCCAGACCAAATGTAGCCTAATGTGGATGCGTTTAATGCTACAACGCGTGAATATTCATCACGTGGCAGGAAAACAACCAAAACCAGCAAATAACGAGTAATATTGTGGAAATAAATGAACCTATTGTACAATAACACATAAATATTGTGCGCGTATAACGTACACGTGCTTTCGTCGCTTAATTTGTTTAACATTGTGAGTTTCACAAACCGTCGTGACATTAACCTTTCTTGATTATGTGTTTACGAGCTCAGAAAACACAATCATATTTATAGTTATATAGTTTAGATTAGTCAATGTTACTACGAGCACAATCTCATACATATATCGTGCCAATTTCATGTGGTTTTTATCAACAAACGTTCATTTTATGTGCTTGAGGAGTACACGGGAGTGTCAGCTGCCGCGACACACATGGATCCCACGTTCACTAGTCATCGAGAAGGTGGAAAGAGGATAAAATCCAATTTGTGGCGTTTCGCGACTACCTGAGCACACAAATAGCTCACGATGAAGTTATTTATATTTGGCAATAAGTCCGCATTCGGCTCACTGATCGCTCGCGAGTGGAGATGAATCTCCTCATTATATTCCGTCCTAGACAGCTTAGAGGGTGTACTTGTGTTGTATTGATATTGATAGTTTTGTTAAAAGATGATTTTATTACAATATGTTTTCTGTTCCAGTAAATTTTATATAGATTTAGGCGAATCAAAACCAATATTTCTTATAACACAATGTTAGACAAAATACGACTTTATATTGGATTTCATTTCATACATAATGTAATATTGGCTTTCAAGGATTATTCCACATTTGAATATAAAAGAACTACAGTTTGATATAAATACGCTTGCGAACAAAGTACGATACCGACAGTAAGAGACATCAAATATATTAGAAACTTTTTAAAACAACGTTAATGTATTCATACTGACAGCACACTGGTATGCGTCTGGTATTTGTCGTTCAGGTATTTCTTGTAGGTACATCACTATGCACGCTTAGCTACGAATCTGCGTACTTTTGTCAAAAACAAAATTGAAAATAAGTGCTGATCCCGTAATATAAGCGCTTCTCTCATTTTCTGATGGTAAATACAATAATTATTTAGAACAATATAATTCATAGACTACAAAATGTTGAAACTTGAGTACATGAGTAGCCGTGAGCTGCAAATAATTATCCGACTTGTGTGAGTTTATGCAAATCTGTCAAGTTCTGCCTCCAGGTCAATATTAGCGTTTGCAATGTCGCGTTAATAAGCTCGGAACTATCCAGTTAGTTGTGGTTACTGCGCCAAGTTTTTGCTGATGTAACATACTCACAAGCAATTTATTAGTTCGGCCGCGTCCCTCGAGTTGACTGTAATTTCAACCTTGACAGAAGTGCGAGAAACTACGGCGCAGACGTGACTGACGTGTTTCAGCGCGTGGATTGAAATGAACCCTGTGGTAGCGGTCAGAATGGGCAATGGCTGTGGGCTGAACGACGACTGTTGAGTGCGTTCCAGTGTTCAGCCTCCACCGCCAGTGAGGAGCGCGTTATGTATGCGGGGCCTGTGGTGCGGCTAATCGTTCCGCGCCAAGTCGCGCAACTCAACGGCTTATCTCGACGACGAGATCAGTGCACTTCATCCTTGTTACTGTAAGCCTCTCGTTTACTTTTACTGCACTTTAAGTGATCCTAGTTCAGCGACAGATTAAGGCTAGAAGATAGGTAATATGATCGTCCACACGTGGGCGATACGTCACAAAGGATTGATTATTCTAGTGCTACGTGAACAAGACAGTTCATCATCTGAGAATGGGCGTCGTCGCTAACTTTTTATGCGTAATGTTCCCAACTACGCACATTTGGGGCGCTGCTCTCAATTTAGGCCTTCAGGAGTTAGCCAGCTTATATGTTATATTGCGTAAAAATGGAAATAAAGTAGGAATTACTGAATAAATCGCGCGTGTACTACCATTGCGAGCTCGCGCTACGTCCACTCACGCGTTAGGAGCATAATGATACATAGCAAAAGTACTTACTATTGAGTAATTTCTGGACTGTAAGAGGTTGCTATCTCACCATGAACCGTATCATTTTAGGCACGTGTGAGAGTAGCACAATAACGAAGTGTGGACTTTTTGTTAGGTAATTCTAAGTAGCAATATGGAATCTGGCAAATATTACCAGGTTCTGTCAATAAGCTTTTAAGAAGGATAAAAAACAATTGGTTTTATGTAGGTGTTAATAAATCTCTGTCGTATAGGTGTAAAAATATGAACATCCGATTCATATCTAAGACTGTTCTTTTTGAACATTAAATATGAATGATCGATGACGGCGGTGTAGCTTCACGTACAGACACATTGCCCAATAACTTCCGCATACAATCACCAATAAAAAGGTGTAATAAAAACGAACGATACTTCTCAAATAAGATTTCGGGAAAATAAGGGCGTATTGGGTTGGGATTTGTGCTCACTAGACGATGTATTATTATATCCTTCCTAGGCACTATCAAGGATCGTATCAGGTAGACGGCATATTTAACAAAGGAATACAATTTAGAATCCAACTCCTACTAATATTATAAATGTGAAAGTTTGTGAAGATATTTGGATATTGTTGCTCAATGGAATGGGTTCCCATGGGTTGCAGGAACGGGATCAGAATTCCTCGCGGGCGAAGTCTGGACATGATTACAGTACATCTCTCAATCATGTGACATTTTTATTCCTGGTCACGACCAGCCTTTGTTCAAAGATGACTATCCGCGTAATAAATCGCGTTAAAAGTGTAGTAATGAAGAGATCAATCCTCAGATTAGATGTAGAAGTGTTGAGTGTCCGACTGACTGGGAATTTTGTCTGGCTCGATCCATTGCGTGAAACACTCTGTGACGTAGCGGTAGAGCTTTCGAGTACCACGTCAAAGATCGCCGGTTCGATAGCCGCTTAGTGTAAAAATTTGTATGCATGATTAAGTCCATTTGTATTGTTCTAGGTGTTTCTATGTATAACTAGCTGTACCTCGCGGCTTCGCCCGAGACAAACTTCGATCCCCCGTGGAACCTATTTAACCCATACATGCATTCGTTTTTTGCCTTATTTGTTGACATATATGATTACTACTCCGCTTCCCTGGGGAGTAGCGTGATGATATATAACCTATAACCGTCCTATAACTGGCCTCTGTCGTGTAGCGGTAGTGCTACAACTGCTACGACAGGGGAAGCGGATTCGATTCCCGCTCAGTGCAAATATTTGTTTGCATGGATATGTCTATTTGCATTGTTCTGGGTGTTTCTATGTATAATACGCATGTATAAATTTACAAAAAAATAGTATATAAGTATGTACATCCGCATTCTAGAACCCATAAAACAAGCTAGTTAAACGATGCTTACTTTAGGTTTTGAAAGCACTGTGTAGAATGTTTTAGACTGTTTATATATAATTTATTCCTTGATAAATAGGCTATCCAATACAAAAATATTTTTTTAATTCGAACCACCAGTTCATGAGATTAACGCATTCAACCAATCAAACAAACAAACTCTTCAGCTTTATAATATTACGTTTTTCCGCGTCCTAGAACCCATAATAGCTCTGCTTAGTAACTTTTGGTCTAGATAGGGCGGTGTAACATGAATATGCCCCAGATTAAAACAAAATTAAAAACCCCAGGGTAGCGGCGCGTTGTGTTTCCGAACGCGCTTCTCTACAGAGGAGAGGGGGGGCTTAGATCCCTAACAACACGTGGGGATTGCCGGAGGGTTGGCCTGCCTTCCTTACGGTTACCACTTACTGTCAGGTGATGGACGAAAGATTGTTTACTATGAGAGAGGCATATATCCAGCAGTGGACTCCAATAGCCTAATTGATTAATTGATTGATAACGCGTTCTCCCGCACTCGTGTTCTAACAATGGGTTAGGAAAGTTGTAAACCGACGAGACTCGTTTCATGCGAAGAAATAAGAAGCCATAAAGAACTGTGAAGCGAAGAGAAACAGCGCGCCGGCGGCATTTTACCCGGAATTAATTTGACGGTAGTCCTGCGGTGAACGGTCCTTTATTTTTTACTCACGCCCAGAGCGAGCAGAGAGCTCTCGTCTTGTTTGATTTAATACCCTTGTATATAGTTTTTCTCTCTCTGGCGCTAACGTTCTGTGATTTGATTTACTCAATTCCGCTTAATTTACGACGGTTTCGTTTCAAACACAGATATCGTCTAGTGCTCTAAATACGAATACGTTCTCGTGTTAGACGTATTTACTTCACTTAGATCTATTTTGTATTTTCGTCACTAAGGAGCTGTCTAACTTTCTCTACAAGACTTAACTCAGGATTAGAAGTGATTAGCTGACGTTTCAGTAAGACAGCTTTGTCTGTAAATCAATGTAAATGGGTTTAACTCCCACAGAGATTTCAACTGTGACACGTATTTTGTTTATAAAGAACTTTATAAAACTTAGTGTATGCAAGTAGATAATAATTGTCTTGTTAAAAGGATATATAATAGACATCGGAACGTTACTTGTAAGTCTTATAACTATTCAATTGAGATTAATTACTCCGTCCAAAGTTTAGGGTTTCACGAACTAAAATTTGAGTTACTTAAAGATACACACATTCATGGTTTGTTTGTTAATATAATCTTAATTATGATGATATTTTTGTCGAACACAGTTAAGGAAAATTTGCGAATACTGCTTCCATTTTCTATACAGTAAAACTCAATTTGTTGTGAAATAGGAGAATGACCGGCGGTAATTAAATCAGTCAGAGTGAAACGATATCAGATATAATACGAGGAATATTTTCCCTTTAAAAATAGAGAGTGAAATTAATCGAAATTTTTAATATTCCCGCTAACACCTCCGGCTAAGCTGAATTACTTGTGTTAGAATTGGGTTCACGTCGGTAGTATAACGGCCAGGATTCGAACCCGGGACCTCTCTCGATCGTAAGGTCAACTCCTTGACCATTAAGCTACTCGCACATAGTAGCGAATGAAAGTTTCGGAGCCCGAGTTTGCTGAAGAGCAGAGACAATGAAGCATCGTTAGTTACGTGGTTAAGGAGTCGACTTAACAATCGAAAAGTCCCGAGATCAAATTCTACCGTTACATTACCGTCGTGAACCGACTCGTAACACAAACAATTTAGCTTGGTAGGAGGGTTACCGGGAAAACTAGTAATTTCGGTTACTGGTACTCTTTTACAAAAAAGAACGACTCTAGGTGAGAAATTAGTTTAGGCACAGTCGCGTCACAATGGAGTGACCAGACCGCATAGACAATAAGCCTCAAATTGCACACACTCACCCTTCGCCGCATATTCCTCCGCGCCTCGTCACGCCGCCGCATCGTCGTCGTCCCGCCGCGCTCCATGCATATCACCGCACGCCATCTAGAAAAACAATATTATACTTTCATCCTTATACAGTGCATTCGATACCATCGCGAACCAAGCGGTTTGGTGCTCCTTTTTTTGTCGGACCATAAAGCACTGGAGCGCTCTACGATCCTGGGCTCTTTAAGCGGGACGTGAAAAAACATCTGTTGAGGCCGTCTAGGTAGGGGCCGCCATTCTAGGGACAATCTCTGGAAATGGTGGCCACTATTTTTTGGACTTCATCTCAGCTTACCATCAGGCGGGGTGCAGTCAATTTGACGGACTAAATATTAAAAAAAACGACGGGTTGCACTCCGGGAGTGCCGGCAGAAGTGAAAACTTGAATATTAACGTTGTGCATTTTTGATATTTTGGAATGGTTCGGGAATAATTTTGCACGAATTGCCTCAATTACCAGTATAAAAGTACTGTGTAACGTACAATATTCATTTATTGCGCTATCGTACACAAACATGACAATTTATATTACATAAAAAATTTAACACTGCAGAACTATTACAATTATTTTACATTAAAAAGTTTATCTCTCAGAAAAATCAACTTCCATTCATAATTTCAACGACTTTTTCACCACCGTTATTACCAGAACCATCATCGCCAATATATTTATAAAGTACTCACTCATTTTCTTTTGCTATTTGTTCGTCACTTTTTTCATTAATAGATGCACTTTGTTTAATTTCCATTTTATATCAATAGATTTATGGCACAAAATAGAATAAATATTACAAAAAGTTATATGATGACAAAAAGTGTTTCTTGGGCCTCGGTCGGAATCGATCTCATTGTTGACGGAGTCAACGACCGCTCGCTCATTAGACGAACGCGCCACCAAGGTTGTTAAGTACAGTGTGAAATTAGCGCTTCTATATTTGTTGTCTTACGATCAAGTCACGTGTTTACTGACGCGAGTTTAACCTTTTTTACCCATTACAAAAAAGTGCACAACGCCGCTAAAGAAGTTTTCACTTCAAAAAATAAAACTTATATTTGATTTGTGCCTACCGCCCTCGACGAGGGACGAGCGCTACAAAGGGGCCATCTCCCAGAGGATGCCCTTTGTGATGGGAATTAATATACTCTCCTCATAATTTCAGTTATTTTTAAGCGAGTGGTCAAATGTACCCGAGGAGCACTTTACGGCAGAGAGGCCATGTATAATGAATGTAACTGCCTGCTGGATGCCGAGCGTACCTATAACTCTATATGTGTGCGTGTACATTGGCGTCAGTGACTAATAAAGTGTGCGTGTGTGTGTGTGTGTGTGTGGATTGAGTGCTGTTTTATAAAAGTTGTTCATATTTTTATGAAATCGAGGATGAATTTAGGAAATACTTGTGAAAACTTCATGGTGAAGATAAAAAATTGTGATTTTCTTCCGAACTAAATATTATGTATGTATGTTATGTTTTTCGTTAAGATTTTGATTTCACAAATTGACTCTGCATTATACTCATAAAATATAAAAACAATATTAAGAATATATACAGTCAAAGTTGGAGAATTTTAATTCTAATTAGAAATCCAAATGAACTGTTTGCGATTGAATATCTGTGAATACATTTCACAAGTTTCCAATTTTTCCACATAAAAATGTTAAACATAATTATATCTTGTATATTTTGAGATACGAGCTACAGTTTTTTCTTAAGTTACCAGATTGTTTGTTCCAGTTAATTAGCCAAGACTTCTTCACTGTACGTTTCACAAATGTTTTATCTTCACCATCAAGTTTTCACAATTATTTCCTAAATTCTCTTTCTTCTTTAAAAAAATATAAGCAGATTTAAAAAAAAACCGGCCAAGTGCGAATCGGACTCGACCATGAAGGGTTCCGTAGCAGCAAGTAATATAATAATGTTTTTTTAATTTTTATATTTCAGTTGATTGAATGAAAGGTAAATTGGGATTTAGGATTTAACGGACGGTTTCGTTTCAAACACAGATATCGTCTAGTGCTCTAAATACGAATACGTTCTCGTGTTAGACGTATTTACTTCACTTAGATCTATTTTGTATTTTCGTCACTAAGGAGCTGTCTAACTTTCTCTACAAGACTTAACTCAGGATTAGAAGTGATTAGCTGACGTTTCAGTAAGACAGCTTTGTCTGTAAATCAATGTAAATGGGTTTAACTCCCACAGAGATTTCAACTGTGACACGTATTTTGTTTATAAAGAACTTTATAAAACTTAGTGTATGCAAGTAGATAATAATTGTCTTGTTAAAAGGATATATAATAGACATCGGAACGTTACTTGTAAGTCTTATAACTATTCAATTGAGATTAATTACTCCGTCCAAAGTTTAGGGTTTCACGAACTAAAATTTGAGTTACTTAAAGATACACACATTCATGGTTTGTTTGTTAATATAATCTTAATTATGATGATATTTTTGTCGAACACAGTTAAGGAAAATTTGCGAATACTGCTTCCATTTTCTATACAGTAAAACTCAATTTGTTGTGAAATAGGAGAATGACCGGCGGTAATTAAATCAGTCAGAGTGAAACGATATCAGATATAATACGAGGAATATTTTCCCTTTAAAAATAGAGAGTGAAATTAATCGAAATTTTTAATATTCCCGCTAACACCTCCGGCTAAGCTGAATTACTTGTGTTAGAATTGGGTTCACGTCGGTAGTATAACGGCCAGGATTCGAACCCGGGACCTCTCTCGATCGTAAGGTCAACTCCTTGACCATTAAGCTACTCGCACATAGTAGCGAATGAAAGTTTCGGAGCCCGAGTTTGCTGAAGAGCAGAGACAATGAAGCATCGTTAGTTACGTGGTTAAGGAGTCGACTTAACAATCGAAAAGTCCCGAGATCAAAACAAACATAATTATATCTTGTATATTTTGAGATACGAGCTACAGTTTTTTCTTAAGTTACCAGATTGTTTGTTCCAGTTAATTAGCCAAGACTTCTTCACTGTACGTTTCACAAATGTTTTATCTTCACCATCAAGTTTTCACAATTATTTCCTAAATTCTCTTTCTTCTTTAAAAAAATATAAGCAGATTTAAAAAAAAACCGGCCAAGTGCGAATCGGACTCGACCATGAAGGGTTCCGTAGCAGCAAGTAATATAATAATGTTTTTTTAATTTTTATATTTCAGTTGATTGAATGAAAGGTAAATTGGGATTTAGGATTTAAGACGTATTAAAAAAAACTACTTACTGGATCTTGTTCAAACCAATTTTCGGTGGAAGTTTACATAGTAATTTACATGATATATTGTTTTTAGTTTTATCACATAACATAACATACATAACATAACTTCACGCCTGTATCCCCGACGGGGTGGGCAGAGGTGTATTACACACCCACGATTCGCCAGTTATGTTAAGGTCCCAATGTAATAGGGGGCGAGCCTATTGCCATCTACCGGGCACATTATTAAGTGAGCGATAATTAACATTTATTAATGCACACATAACTACGAAAAGTCAGAGGTGTGTGCCCGGGGCGACAGGGGATCGAACTCGAGACCTCGTCTCAGCAGTTCGTTACGTACGCCACTGGGCTATCGCCGCCTATTAGTTTTATCATTCTCTTATTTTAGAAGTTCGAGGGCTTACCCGGGGTGCCCGGCAATGGACACTTGGGCAGGACACCGTGCGATTTTAGTCGATGCACGACATAACCGCCCCCGCTGGTGGACCCACATTTTACACACTTTGGAAGTGTCTCTCGCGCAAACTATTCAATTTAGAAAAAAATGATATTAGAAACCTCAGTATCATTTTCGAAGACCTATCCGGTTTGGTGAAAAAGTGGCTGTGACATACGGACGGACAGACAGACAGACATGACGAATCTATAAGGGTTCCATTTTTTTCCATTTGGCTACGGAACCTTAAAAAGAGCACTGAATCCACACTGACTAAGATGAACAGACGCGTGTGATCGATGAGATCCGATTAAGTCCATCGGCTAGTAAACGGATGATGTATTCTAAGCGCGACACGAAACGGGCAATATTATTGTGAAGGTCCGATATATCACGACGTCAACCTTGCACGAATAATGTAGGGCACATAGTCGGGTACAATATACAAAAACGTCGGGACTTAAATTGTGAAATATGAAAGGAAAAGCCGCTGTGAGGCCGGTCGGTCACTTGTCTAAGACAACATGACGTATGACGCAGTCTGTTCAATTTGGGAAAGGTCATGTCCAGGACGATATTAACTCACCAGAAGCTCGCTCTGCCAACTAAATTACCTGGATACGTTTTTTTTTTCAATTAAATATTCTCTAAGCGATCAAGGTGCTGTCTAGTGGAATGTACTGGTTGTTAAAACCCTCTACCCTCTTGAAGGTGGCCCAGCGCAAGTGAAATGTCTAGTGTGGACAGCGGTCATAGACCACGGTATCCGTTTACCATCAAATGGGCTTCATGCTTGTTTGCTCGCTTGGTAGAACAATAAAACGATTATATCAATAGCTACTTCCAGTGTAACACAAGCCCGGTAATTGCTAAGCTGTCTCATCAGACATGCATCATTGCCGCATTTGACAGATACGTCATCAACCTGTGACGTCACCACAAAATGTGTGCCGCTCAATTGTAAAACATGACGCGTTTTACGTATTCGCCGACCGTTTGTATATCTTTTATAAACTTTATCTCGCAGTGATCGTGTTGGCAGTCGCAGCACGCGCGCGTATGATATCGTCGGTGAAGTGCGCCCCCCCCCCCCCCCTCCTCTCTCCCACCCCTTGCTCCTGGCGGTGAGTACCGAAGACGCGGCGCTATTTGAATGAGTCATTCAGCGCCACCAAACAGTTTCCCCAGCGCTTCCTGTGCAGTCGTACAATTAGGTTATCATTCGGGTCGTGTTCCGCACCTCCCACAGTCGTGACGTGGTGTGCGACAAACACTATTGTAGGTGCTTTGTTTCATTCAAAGTAAAGATATCATTTCAAATTGTATTTCATGTATTTCATTTCAAAAACAATTTGGCGGCGGCTGACTGGCAAATTGAAAAACCACGTTTGACCATCCCATTTAGCTGTAGTAGCTATTTAGTTAGATTCTTGCTACTTGTGA
The DNA here is from genome assembly GCA_946251805.1 of Cybosia mesomella. Classification (NCBI taxonomy): domain Eukaryota; kingdom Metazoa; phylum Arthropoda; class Insecta; order Lepidoptera; family Erebidae; genus Cybosia; species Cybosia mesomella. The sequence continues at coordinate 463,383 of OX276390.1, forward strand.
ATGTCGCTAGAAGAAACGGGACTAAGCCAATCTCGCCTTTAAACCGTTTAATTGACGGACAACCTCTGCCGGAGACTTTCCTCACAGGGCTGGAGGTCTGCAACGAACCGCATAGTGTAACTACCTCTGATTTTCCAGCAAGCCGAAGCCTTCAGACAAAGCGTAGAGTATGGTACACTGCAAGAGCGAGAGCAATATGTAACAGGGATAGTTGAATTTAAGGTTTATTATAAGTTACAAGTTATTAGAAGTTAGTAGTTGGTTTATAAGGTTATAGCAAATCAAACATGAGACTAGTTTTACCTTTCATATATTAAATGTAATAAATTGTATGTGACCTCAAGGGTGAGTACGCATAATTTTTATTAAGATTGAAGTTAAGGAAGTGAAGTTAAGAGATGTGAAAGACGTGAAGGACGTGAAGGACGTGAAGGACGTGAAGGACGTGAAGGACGTGAAGGATGGCCCGCGGCAGCTAGGAGTCTGCACTTAGATCTGACGCAGTATCCGCCCGGCGTGTCGCGCTGGCACCAACCGCTGCGTGACTCGCTCGGCGGACCAACGGCTCAGTACCAGAGCTATGCAATTGTGGAAGCGATGCAGAAAATTAGGGGCTCGCAAAACCGCTGCACCGTAATTTATAACGTCGGCTGAAAGCAGCGACTTGGTGGGAGTTCATAGATAATGAACCACAGCCGATAGGGTTGACCACAGCTAACATAGACAGAGTCGATGAAAGAATACAGATAATATTAGTAGACTATGAATCGATATCAACTAAGGAATCGACTACATATTCCACTAATATTCTTAAAAGTACAATGTGCATTGTTACAATACCCCGTCCCATCAGGAAGAATTTCTGTTATCCAGAAATTCGATACTGTGCTCAGTACTACAATCAATCTACGCTTACCTTCTATACTTTCATACATGCATCATCATTCAAACAAGCGGTTACCATTAAAGAATATGGTAGACGCATCCTTTTAGACAGAGTTTCCAACATAACTGCCGTTGGAGACTCAACATAGACCAATTGAAGGTGTTAGGCACCGGAGGACCAGCAGTGCTATTCTCTAAGGACCACAGCCTTGCGCGCAGCGCTGCGCTCGTCGACGAGCTCGCAAAATGCTGCTTTGGATTTATATTTTATTTTATTTTAATTTTGATTTTAATTTATGATTTAGATTTAGATTTAGATTTAGATTTAGATTTAGATTTACATTTAGATTTACATTTAGATTTACATTTAGATTTACATTTAGATTTACATTTAGATTTACATTTAGATTTACATTTAGATTTACATTTAGATTTACATTTAGATTTACATTTAGATTTACATTTAGATTTACATTTAGATTTACATTTACATTTACATTTACATTTACATTTACATTTACATTTACATTTACATTTACATTTACATTTACATTTACATTTACATTTACATTTACATTTACATTTACATTTACATTTACATTTACATTTACATTTACATTTACATTTACATTTACATTTACATTTACATTTACATTTACATTTACATTTACATTTACATTTACATTTACATTTACATTTACATTTACATTTACATTTACATTTACATTTACATTTACATTTACATTTACATTTACATTTACATTTACATTTACATTTACATTTACATTTACATTTACATTTACATTTACATTTACATTTACATTTACATTTACATTTACATTTACATTTACATTTACATTTACATTTACATTTACATTTACATTTACATTTACATTTACATTTACATTTACATTTACATTTACATTTACATTTACATTTACATTTACATTTACATTTACATTTACATTTACATTTACATTTACATTTACATTTACATTTACATTTACATTTACATTTACATTTACATTTACATTTACATTTACATTTACATTTACATTTACATTCATCATCAATCAAAAATCTAAATCTAAATCCAAATCCAAATCCAAATCCAAATCCAAATCCAAATCCAAATCCAAATCCAAATCCAAATCCAAATCCAAATCCAAATCCAAATCCAAATCCAAATCCAAATCCAAATCTAAATCTAAATCATAATTTAAAATCAAAATTAAAATAAAATAAAATATAAATCCAAAGCAGCATTTTGCGAGCTCGTCGACGAGCGCAGCGCTGCGCGCAAGGCTGTGGTCCTTAGAGAATAGCACTGCAGAATACAACTGTTCCAACTAGAAGAGAACATGAGCAAAATTTCCACTATGTAATTTCAACTAATAAAAGAAGATAAGGTTAAGTTTTTGTATAAAGGGTTATTTTAGATGTATACCCCGCATCTACTGAAGGCTTATTTTACGAGTCGTAAGCCGCTCGAAAAACAATGGTAAAACCATCAATAACACCCGGATACTGGTTGAATTCCCAGATCCAAGCAGAAAAAAATTGTATTAAGGCTTATTTTAGATGTTTACATCCGCATCTACTGAAGGCTTATTTTACGAGTCGTAAGCCGCTCGAAAAACAATGGTATAACCATTATAACAACTCCCAGATACTGGTTGAATTCCCAGATCTAAGATGAATTCCACGGTCGATGGTTAATGGCCCTCGCCGCAGACAATCCGTTGATTGAATCACCAACGAACAAAAACAACTATTGTTCAAGTACAATAATCGTGGAAGACATAAGTCTTTCAATAACCTGGTCAAAAACCAATGGTTTAATAGAAGAAAATACAAGTTGAAATTACACAGTAGCAACAGGTTACTAGGAATTGCAAAAACGAATGACAGTTCGAATCCAATACAATATTACGTTTAACCGTGCATAATATGCATATACAACATAATAAGCGACCAGCTTATCATGTAAAGTGGGAATGTATGTAAGTTTTTGTAACTACATTTTACACAATTTGGTTATTGATGTGATTTAAATGATTAAACTTTAATTTATAGGCAACAATGCTACCAGACAACTTAGTGCACTCTTTTATTATAAAGAGGTGAAGTTTTATTGGTATTGATACTACAATAAGAGGTTTATCACAAGTATGAACATACAATTGCTTATATGCCATCTGTGTACAACCAGAAGGAAATTTATGTAACTTAACAAAACAACTGAAGATAATTAATCTCCTACAACAATATAACAATGGAGTCTAAGGTTTCACAGATCTGGAATCATTCCAGACTTCATTTCTAACAACAAAATAACAAATTTATTTTTCAGTTTTAAAAGTTTGTAACTGGTTTATACAGGTAATGTATCACAATTGTGAAATAAACTATAACACAACACACTTACTTTTAATTATTGGTCTTTATAATTTATAAGTTTAATATCTTTTATGTGCCAGTCACCCAGCGGTTTACCTGACATATCAATAAGTTCATACACCAAAGGAGATTTTTTTCTCAGTATTTTACATTTAACAAATTTGGGAGCTAATTTTTTAGTAAAGTACTTATCCTTATCACTGAGATAGAATGTTCTTTTCCAAACTATATCACCTGCATTAAATTCAACATTCTTTCTGCGTAGGTTGTAAGATTGACAGTTCCTACTGTGTGCATTTATCAAGGAAGCCTGGACCTTATCAAAAATAGACGATAGATAGCCAAGGTTTTCAGCATAGGACTCACGTGGTTCAAAGATAAGGGAGTCATCAAACTTATCGCCATAGAAGGAACCGCAAGTAATAAGTTCACGACCATGTACTAAAAATGAAGGTGTGAAACCAGTGACCTCATTAACAGAACTGTTTATAGCAAATTGTATTTTAGGAATTAGAATATCCCAAATTCTATGGTCGCTTTCAATAAAGGTTGATAAAGATTGTATAACAGTACGGTTATACCGCTCAACAGTATTAGACTGTGGGCAGTAAAGAGGGGTATAGTGTAACTTAGGAATTTTATATTTGGCTAAAAGGTTTTTGAGTGTAACGCTAACAAATTGTTTACCATTGTCCAATACAATGGTAGATGGAATACCATGTACCAAGAACACATTTTCTTCCAAAATTCTGGAAATGACCTCAGCAGTAGCCTTCTTTATGGGAAAAAGTAAACAATACTTGGAGAAACAACATGTGACAACAAAAATGTATGCATTTTGCTTCCTAGTTATTGGTAAGGGACCAACCAAATTCACACTGATTACCTGAAAGGGTCGGTGACAAGACTTAGGTTTACCCATATGGCCTAAGGTTGCATGATTTTGATGCTTATGAGCTATGCAAGCATCGCAGGAGTTGACAAATTTAATCACATCAGAATATAGGCCAGGCCAGTAGTAGTTAAGGACTAGACGCTTATAGGTCTTAAATATCCCTAAGTGACCAGCAGTAGGTTGGGAATGATTTTATGCTATTATCTTGGAACGGTCTTCCAGTGGAATGACTTCCTTCCACTCAAAATCGCGTGTCAGCGGATTTAAACTCTTTTTAAAACGATATAATTTGTTGTTAGTGACCTGATAATCCATAAAGGATGCTGGAGCTGACTGACAACCACTGAACATTTTAAGATACCAAGTATCTGAAGTATTAGGTACAAAATTAGAATTAGTTGAGTTTGAATTGTTAGTTATTATTGATACGGGGATAGAACGAGAAAGAAAATCGGGAACGACATTATCGGAACCACGACGGTGTTTAATTTCAAAATTAAAACCAGACAACCTCACACCCCAGCGGGCTAGGCGGCCAGTTGGATTATTTAAGTTTAAAAACCATTTCAGGGAAGCATGATCTGTAAAAATGACAAATTTTTGCCCATTTTCTATGTAGCATCGCCAGTGTTCAACAGCTGATAAAACTGCGAGAGCCTCGCGCTCGGTAGCACTATAGTTACGCTCTTGAGGGTTTAGGGACTTACTCATGTAGGCGATTACTCGTTCTTCACCATTCAAATTCTGTATCAGCACTGCGCCAATACCAGTGTTGCTAGCGTCGGTGTGTATTTCGAAAGGTTTTGAGTAATCTGGGCAAGAGAGTACTGAGGCAGAGACCAAACAACCCTTAAGTTTTAGAAAAGCATCCTGAGCTTCCTTATCCCAAAGGAAGGGCGGAGCCTTCTTTCCTTGAGAAGTTAACTTATTCAACGGAGAGGCTAAAGCACTGAAATTAGGAATAAATCTGCGATACCACGAAGCTGCACCTAGGAAACGACGAACTTCTTTCCTATTAGTAGGTGAAGGATAGTTTTTTATAGCTTCCACTTTCTCGGGATCAGCATGTAGACCCTCTGCATCCACAACGTAGCCTAAATATTTAAGTTTTTCCCTAAAAAACTGACACTTTTTTAAATTAATAGTTAAGTTAGCATCTTTTAATTTTTTTAATATTAGCAAAAGAAGAGATATATGGTGGCTAAAGGAAGATGATATACAGACTATGTCGTCGACGAAAACAAAAACTCTGTTCTCAAATTCTGGACCACAAAACAGTTGATCAACCAAACGTTGCTGCGTACTCGGGCTTCCTGTAAGACCGAAGGCCATAGTTTTAAAACAGAAGGTACCTCGAGTGGGAATATAAAAAGCAGTCTTACAACGATCCTCTTTCTTGATAGGTATTTGCCAAAAGCTTTTAGATAAATCTAGACTAGATAAATATCTAGCATCTCTTAAGTTGTCCAGAATTTCTGAAATATAAGGTAAGTTATATGCGTCCTTCCTAGTGACTGAATTTAATTTTCTACTATCAAGACAAAATCTCAGCTCGCCGTTTTTCTTGGGAGTCAGCAGAACAGGGGACGACCAAGGACTTTCAGTTGGTTCAACTACATCTTCCCGCAACATTTCGTCCAGCTGTTTGACAAGAATACGTTGTTTTTCAGGAGACATCCTATAGTAGCGTTGACGAACAGGAGCAGCGTCACCAGTGTCGATAGTATGCTCTATCAAGGTAGTACGACCTAGACCACGTTCCTCATAAGAGATGTCATGGAACTGGGCAACAATGTTATCTGCTGTAACTCTCTGTTCAGAAGTAAGATGATCATACGACTGTAGGTGTTCCGTATGAACGGCAGTAAGTTCTCCCAACCGAGGATCAGATTTGTCCAGCAACAAAATAGAATCTAAATGTTTGGGAAAAAGACCAAACGACCTCCAAAAATCTATACCAAGAATTAAAGAATTAGTGATTTGGGGTACAATGTGAACATTTAAAGTTTTTATTTCATCCTGAAAGGAGATAGCTAAGGGAATAAAACCCAATGATTGTATTTTTTCGCCACCTGCGGTGACTAAGTTTAAAGTTTGATTGTTAAGTTGAACTGAAGGTTCCAAAATTTTTTTATGATAATTATTACCTAAAATTGTAATGCAAGAGCCAGTATCTAGCAAACCAGGTACATTAGTGTCTGCAATAGATACAGAAACATACGGAGAGTAACCAATATTAGTTTTTCTGCAGACTGTAGAAACTTTGTTAAATTGAGAAAATTTTGTAACAAAAGATAGCCAGTTTTCCCAGTCCAGCCTATCAAAATTAGAGCTTCTACAATCTGAGTGACTTAGTTTTCTGAATTGTTACAAACAGGACACTCAGGAACACGGTAACCTTTCTTACCACATCTAAAACATACAATGAAGGTTTTGGTACATTTTGTTAGAAGATGGGAGTTGGTTCTGCAACGTGGACAACTAAATTTGGGACCACTAGGTATTTGATCGACCGCACTAACCTGTACTTCTGTACTATTATTTGTATCATTATTAGGTGGATTTTCAATGCTATTAGTGCTATGAACTGGTTGTCTATTGAAATTAGGTTTGCTAGGAAATTTATCCCATTTATAATATCTTTGTTTACTAAAAGAATTACTATTAAAATTTTGTTTAGAGCTAGACTGTTTAGTATAAGCAAATTCAGGGGCCAAGGTTTCTGAAGTTATTCTAGGAGGTTCATGAAATTGATGAAGCCTAGACTGAATATTTTCGAAATTTTTACAAATCTTCTGCAGACTGGATATGTCTGTAATGCCAGCAGAAGAAGCAAGAGTACTAGCATAACAGGGTCGGATATTATGTAATAGGATTTCTAATTTATCTTCTTCGGTTAATGGTTTGTCTAACCGAGAGAACATACCATGCATGATGGAAATATAAATAGTGATGCTTTCCAATTCTCCCTGTGTACGCAATCTAATTTCTGACATTAATCTATAGTCATAATCAGAAATGCTGAAATCCTGTTTCAACAGTTCAGCTATATCAGACCAAGTCTCAACCTTCGAGCTAATACATCTGAACCAATGAAGAGCATCATCAGTAAAAATCTCATAAGCAAAAGTGACCAACTTATCTTGAGGAATAGAGCGACTAATAATGAATTCGTCAACCTTTTGTATAAAAGCACGAACACAAGTCTTTCCAGAATACTTTAATTTGGAAAGCTCAGAGTAAACTTTCCTTTCACTCATGTCATTAACTGGAGTCAATGGCACTTGATCTGAATGAACAGTAGTTACACTGGTATTTTTAATTTCTCTCCCCTTTAATAATAACAATTCCTTGTATTGAGATTGGAAACTAGACATACAAGTTTGAAACAACTTGTCAATGTCTGGCAGTGTGTGGTCAACCCTATTAATTCTATGATATATATGGTTGAGTAATGTTTCAGTACGGGCCAATAAGTTCCTGTCGATACCACCTTTTAAAGTTTTAAGACTTACGTCTGCTTTAGATATAGAATCAGAAATACCTCTGAGATCATCGGCTGGTTCGAGGTGAGATGTTAAGATATCCTCCGGAGGATATAGTGGAGCTAATTTGGCTATTTGTTTTCTGAGCTCAACTACTGATTCAGAGCTAGTATTACCTCGAACGGCCACTTCATATTGAAGCTCGGCTTTTTGTAGTGAGAGGAACTTAATGGTATACGCGGACATAATGAGGTTGAGAATTACAATTTACACACAGTGCACAAGAATATAATAGAATTTTATTGGCTTACCAGTGGTAATAAAAGTAAAATAAAGAAACAGTAACAATTATCACTCCCTTATGGCTTGAAAGTTAAAGCCTTAAGGATTATAAATCCCAGTAGTACTAATACTGGTCTAATGCTATAAGCATTAGCAAAATAACAAGTGCTAAAAGTAAAGACACTTAAATTCTCAAGAACTACAACATTTAAATATTGTTGTACTAAGTTAAGCAATGTTTAACCACTGGTAAGTCCATAAAAACAATTAAAAATTAAAAATTAATACTCACGGACCGTCCTTCACATTAAAAACTGTAAAAAAACCGATTATTGGGCGCCATTGTAACAGGGATAGTTGAATTTAAGGTTTATTATAAGTTACAAGTTATTAGAAGTTAGTAGTTGGTTTATAAGGTTATAGCAAATCAAACATGAGACTAGTTTTACCTTTCATATATTAAATGTAATAAATTGTATGTGACCTCAAGGGTGAGTACGCATAATTTTTATTAAGATTGAAGTTAAGGAAGTGAAGTTAAGAGATGTGAAAGACGTGAAGGACGTGAAGGACGTGAAGGATGGCCCGCGGCAGCTAGGAGTCTGCACTTAGATCTGACGCAGTATCCGCCCGGCGTGTCGCGCTGGCACCAACCGCTGCGTGACTCGCTCGGCGGACCAACGGCTCAGTACCAGAGCTATGCAATTGTGGAAGCGATGCAGAAAATTAGGGGCTCGCAAAACCGCTGCACCGTAATTTATAACGTCGGCTGAAAGCAGCGACTTGGTGGGAGTTCATAGATAATGAACCACAGCCGATAGGGTTGACCACAGCTAACATAGACAGAGTCGATGAAAGAATACAGATAATATTAGTAGACTATGAATCGATATCAACTAAGGAATCGACTACATATTCCACTAATATTCTTAAAAGTACAATGTGCATTGTTACAATATTAATCGTGCGGTCTCACCGCGCTCAGTGGCATACCGCAACACATATCCTCTGACGAAAAATAACGACGGGTTGCACTCCGGGAGTGCCGGTAGAAGTGAAAACTTGAATATTAACGTTGTGCATTTTTGATATTTTGGAAAGGTTAGGGAATAATTTTGCACGAATTACTTCAATTATCAGTATAAAAGTACTATCATTTATGTGGTAACATACAATATTCATTTATCGTACACAAACATGACAATTTATATTACATTAAAAATTTAACACTGCAGAACTATTACAATTATTTTACATTAAAAATCAACAATCAATCAACTTCCATCCATAATTTCAACGACTTTTTCACCATCATTATTACCAGAACCATCATCCCCAATATATTTATAAAGTACTCACTCATTTTCTTTAGCTATTTCTTAGTCACTTTTTTAGGGTTCCGTTTCCAACTGGCAAAAAACGGAACCCTTATAGATTCGTCATGTCTGTCTGTCTGTCCGTCCGTATGTCACAGCCACTTTTTTCCGAAACTATAAGAACTATGCTGTTGAAATTGTAATGCGGTTCACAGAATACATCTAAGTAGATGTATTCTGTGAACCGCATTACAATTTTCACACAAAAATTGAAAATATCATTAAATTTTGGGGGTTCCCCATACTAAGAACTGAAACTCAAATTTTGTTTTTTCATCAAGCCCTTACGTGTTTGGTATCTATGGATATGATATATAATGGTATTCAAAAATGATATTGAGGTTTCTAATATCATTTTTTTCTAAACTGAATAGTTTGCGCGAGAGACACTTCCAAAAAGGTAAAATGTGTCCGTCCGTCCCCTGTAACTTCTAAAATAAGAGAATGATAAAACTAAAAAAATATATATGATGTACATTACCATGTAAACTTCCACCGAAAATTGGTTTGAACGAGATCTAGTAAGTAGTTTTTTTTTAATACGTCATAAATCGTAAACCGCAATTTACCTTTCATTTAATCAACTCAAATATAAAAATTAAAAACAAAACATTAATATGTTACTTGCTGCTCGGAACCCTTCAGGGGCGACTCCGACTCGTACTTTACCGCTTTTTTCATTAATAGATGCACTTTGTTTAATTTCCATTTTATATCAATAGATTTATGGCACAAAATAGAATAAATATTACAAAAAGTTATATGATGACAAAAAGTATTTCTTGGGCCTCGGTCGGAATCAATCTATGAAATTAGCGCTTCTATATTTGTTGTCGTCCGATCAGGTCACGTGTTTACTGACGCGAGTTTAACCCTTTTTACCCATTACAAAAAAGTGCACAACACCGCTAAAGAAGTTTTCACTTCAAAAAAATCTAATCCGTGTGGTTTATTACCTTAGTAGTAGACTGTAGAAGTCCAAATTCTATCCCGGGAAGATGCAAATAAAAGGAAATGTTCTGCACTGGTTATTTTATTACACGTTTCACAATACTACGACATGTGGTCCTTAACATTAGTTATAATGTAATCTTACTTCGTATATAAATCTTAAAGCTTTCACGGCCGGCGTTGCATGTAGAATATACTGCTTCCGGGATGTTTGGCCGTGGTCCATAGGAAACTTGTGTTCAAAACGTTTCGTCAATTACTAAGGTTGACCTCTTCAGTGGTTCAAGTCCGGGCGCCAACGAGTGCATAGAACTCTCCTTCGTACTCAACTTCGTATGGCTATATTTAACGCAAGCCTAAGTATGCGACCTGAGTTGATCTGGTTCGCGTACCAACTGCCCTTGGGTCTGCGCTCGAAACACAATATGTGTTTTTGCTGACGCGCATATTGCCGCTACATAGACATTAAGTTAATACTTAAACAAGCCTGCTTCAGATGGCTCTGTCGCTGGAAGGCTAAGGGTTTCTCCAGCTACCCCATGCATAGAGTGGCATGGGGTAGCTGGAGAAACCCTGGGGCAGATCCCCGCAGTACATTCTTGAGGTTTGCGACCATACATCTTCGTTACATTCTTAATCCAGTTGGTCTAATTAGGCGTCTTCGTGAAACAAATTAGCAAGATGTAAATAAAGGGTACCGGTCGGAGCAATTAGGTAGGTACTTGCGGGTCACCTCAAAGTTCGCTTAAATTAGATTACGGACCTTGTGAATAATTGTAACGTTTTTTATTCTTGCTTTACAGTTTGTTTCTTGAAGTCAGTTTGTTATTTAAAGTATTTTCTTAATGTAATTTCTGTTTTAATTAAAGAGTTTTGTCCACCTATATTTATATATATATATATTCAATTATATCTTGTAACGCGCCATTAAAATAAGTTCCTTGACACATTTTATCTTAATTTCAAATCAAGTTATATAGAGAATTAACTACTCCTGCAAGGGGCGAGCATCTAATTCGGTTACGCTTTATAATTTATAAATTGTTTAATACCCGCCTTAAGCAAAATGTCGCTTAAGTGAAAACCTGAACTTGTATTGAACAAAGTTTATTGAAAATTAATTGGACAATAACACCGAGTGCCGCGATTAAGTTACTGTGCACTTTCTGTAGGGGTACGTATTTGAATACCTAAAATTATAATACCTAAAGTTAAATAACCTAAGTTCAAAATACCTAAAATCTAAATACCTTTTTTTTTTTTTTTTTTTTTTTTTATCGTGCGGAAATCCCTTCGGATACCCCCCCGCCGGTCAGCGGGGGCGGTTATGTCAGGCTTGCACCGACTAAAACCGCACGCCGTCTCGGGTCTTCAGACGCCGGGGTGTAAGGTTACCCATAGAGCATATCCCTCGCACCCCGGCTGACCCTGGGCCATCTCACCACTAACAGCATCGCTCATCCTGTCTCCTCTGAAAGCAGAGGAGTACGGAGAGCGATGTGTTCCCGCCACGTTGGGTAATGGTGGGTTGACCTAAATTTAAAATACCGAAAGTTTAAAATGGCTAAGTATTTGAATACCTAAAAAAAAAAACCTAAGTTCAAAATACGTAAAATCGAAATACCTAATGGTTGTTTGACTTACTTTTAAAATACCCAAAGCTTTAAATGACAAAATGATATTATAGTGAGTACGTATTGTAATACATGCCTAATTTGAAATTATCGAATTTCATAAGCCCTACGAACGGAAGGCCGAATATTAAAATCCCGAATGTTTATATGATCGAAAGTTCTAAATACCGAAAATTAAAATACCGACAATTTAAGAAATAATATGTGGTACGGCTTAAAGAAAAAGGGACACTGCTCACCCCGACTCGGATAGGTTAGGTTAGAAGGTTAAGGCGGGAGCGGAGCGGAGCTCCCGCCTTAGCCTTCGTGATTTTTTTTTTTTATAACCACTCATACAAGGATTGTCTGCTCCAATCCTGAAGTTCCAAATCCTTGTATGTGTGGTTATAAAAAAAATAACCACGAAGGCTAATGCGGGAGCTCCGCTCCGCTCCGCTCCCGCCTTAGCCTTCTAACCTAACCTATCCGAGTCGGGGTGGGCAGTGACCCTTTTTTTAAAGCGCTGGATGCGGGCTGCTTTAGATCGGTCATTCTTTACTGATCTACCCACATATTGTTGTGTGTGGTGTGTGGTGCATTATTTTTAGGTATTTTGACCATTTGGTATATTAAATTTTGGTATTTCAACCTTTGTTGTTTTAACTTTAGGCATTTTAAACATTAGGTAATTAGTCCAATAGGTATTTCAAATTTAGGTATTAAGTACTTAGGTATTAGTGGTTTAGGTATTTTAAACCATTTGGTATTTAGATTTTAGGTATTTTGAACTGGGGTGTGTGTTGGGTAACCTCCTCGAGTGTCGCTCCGATTCCGATCCCGCTGCAGTCCGGGGGGAACGGAATCGGAGCGGCCGGTACACCCTGGGCGTCGGTCAATGGCTTCCCCTTCACCCCTTCATAGGGTTGGCATTGATCGTCGGCCAATACCCAACGTGGCGGGAACACATCGTTCGGGTATTCAAATGGGTACCCTTCTGTAGTCATCGTAAGTGTCTATAAGATCGTTTCTAATTTGTCTAATGTTCTAAACTATTCTTGTAGCGAATGCATATGTGTAATTCGAATGAAAATGCCTTAGTGTCAACATAAAAGATATTGACGTGAGTTACGTCCGCGTAATAATCACCAAGTCCTCGCAGTTCTTAGTATTAAGCTATTAGTAATAAGATGCGATGTAAGTTAGGTTTAAGCTCACGAATTAAACTCAGTTCTGCTCTACCACTTGTAAGGGACAAACGTCCCGGCGTTTTATTTTTAAAAACGTCTTCACCGTGCGTCTCGTCCTAACTGGCGCAGTCGCTAGGATCGCGTAAAAGCCAACCAGCTCGCGAATCGATAAAATCTCATACGCGACGTCTGTGACGCGATTAAAGAAGAACCATCAACGGGCTCGTGCGGCGCAGTGGAAAGCAGAATTTATCGCCTGAAAATCGGCATGCTCGTGGGGTAAGCATAAACTCTGTTTGCTCCCGAAAATTCCTGTACCAGCTCACTAAAATCGTGATCCTGTACATTGTTTATTGTTTTGTTTGTACAATATTTTGGTGCATCTTTTTATATTTTTGGTGTGTGTGTTTAAAATATAAATGGCAGACGAGGATAAGAACGTAGTAGAGGCAGGCACGAGCAAGGTAACAATAGACTATCGAAATCTAGCCTTTTTGATACCTAATTATGACGGCAATAAAAAGACACTCAATTTTTATATCAAAAGTGTAGATAGCGCTCTAGAACTTATAGAGGGCAGCAACAGCCCTAGTGTTGCGTGCATCATTAGAAATAAACTATCCGGCAAAACCGTAGAGGCATTATCGGAGTGCTCTAATTTTAATAGTTGGGAGTATATCAAAACCACTCTCACCCGTAGGTTTGGAGAATTCAGGGACGAAGTGCAAATAGTGCAGGAGTTAATGCAGGTCACAAAAAAATCAGACATGTCCTTTGCGGATAAGGTTAGGGAGCTTACGTACTCGCTAATCAACATTGATCCGACCAAGAAGGCCTATTATGAGAAGATGGCTGTCAACGTCTTTTTAGACCAACTAGACCCCATAATAGCGCTCAACGTGCGCGTACAAAGTGCAGGCTCCTTAGAACAATCAATAGCTCTGGCTAAACTCGAGGAGGTTAAACAGAAAAACAGAAAAAGTAGGCAAACCGCGAATTTAGGTAGGCCGAACCCGGCAACACCAGGTAATAATAATAATACCCAGAGGTTCCAGGCACCAAATGCTAACTATAGATTCCAACAACCCAATAGGGCCCCGCAGCAGACACAACAACAAGCTAACCCTGCCAGGTCAAACCGTCCACCTACAGGTAACCCAAAACCGGCTCACCAGCCGGGTACGTACGGAAATCCCAACGTCACATATCCGTACAAACCCGCGCCATACGCGCCGATTAATTTCCAATCTGACGAGGTTCCCGATACTTCCTAACCGGAAGAAATAGTTGCGGAGGACGTAGAAAACTTGAAAATTGAGGATATTCTTCGTCTCCGGAGTTAGACGCAGAAACCTAGTAAACATAAACTTGCATTACCAGAACAGATTACCGTATATTTTTTATATTAAGGAGCTAGGTGGTCGTTTGTTACTTGACACTGGAGCTTCGCAATCGCTTATCTCACCGGACGCAATATTAGATAATTCCAGACTCGAGCGTGAGATTCATTATATTAAGACCGCACATAACGTATCTAAACATGAAACCGTAGCTTACATACCACTCCCGCCGTTGTTTAATGTTAATCATACACATAAGTTCCTGTTGTTCAACTTCGACCCGGACTTTATGGGACTATTAGGTGTCGACTTACTGTCGCAATTAGGCTGCGAGATCGACATGAAAAATATGCTGATGAGAACGGATGCTACAACTATTCCGATAAGAGGTGACATGCGATCGTACACAATTATACATCCGCAGTGCGAGCAGGTGATTAATCTCCTGTGTAATTATCGTGACGGTGATTACGAATTGTCAGAACACATAACCAGTGATGGGCTCGTGTTCCCGTCCGCCCTAGTATCTGTGAAGTGCGGAACAATAACAACATCGGTGATGAACAAGTCGGAAAACAAAATTAGTTTAGTCAACAATTATAAGATACAGTTAACCCCGTTTTCGGAAGGTGACCCTTCGGTTTCCTTTATCAATACTTCGTATACCGATAGAAATTTAGATAAATTACTCAAAAATAATCTTAACAGACTTAGAACGGAACACATGAACTCGGAGGAAAGACGCGAAATAGAAAGATTGTGTTACAATTACCGCGACATATTCTATTGCGAAAACATTCCTCTTACTTTTACCCATCAGGTCAAACATAAGCTTAGGCTCACCGATGATACCCCTATACATGTCCGTAACTATAGGCAGGCACAGAAACAAATCGACGAATTATTACGTCAAAATATTATTAGGGAATCTAGTTCACCGTGGTCTTGTCCCGTACACATTGTGCCCAAGAAAATAGACGCATCAGGCCAACAAAAATGGAGGCTAGTGATTAATTACAGACGGCTCAACGAAAAGACGATAGAAGATAAATACCCCTTACCTAATATCAATGACATACTCGACAGACTCGGACGAGCTCAGTACTTTACAAGTTTAGATCTGGCTTCAGGATACCATCAAGTAGAGATGGACCCAAACGATATAGAGAAGACAGCCTTCAGTACAGAGCGAGGGCACTACGAATTCTTGAGAATGCCCTTCGGACTCAAATCAGCCCCCAGTACATTCCAGAGGTTAATGGACGCAGTGTTACGTGGTTTAGATAATGTTTTAACATACCTTGATGACGCAATCATTTTTTCCACTTCATTACAGGAACACATAGATAAATGTAAACAGGTCTTTGATAGGTTCCGCTCACATAACCTTAAGGTTCAGCTTAATAAATCAGAATTCCTTCAAAAACAGGTAAAGTTTCTTGGCCATACCCTTACAGATCAAGGCCTTAATCCAAACGCTGATAAAATTGCAGCCGTGCAGAAATTTCCCTTGCCTAAAACTCAGAAAGAAATCAAGTCCTTCCTAGGCCTCGTAGGCTACTATCGTAAGTTTATTCAGGATTTCGCAAAACTCACTAAACCCTTAACTGCATGTTTGAAGAAGAACGCGAAAGTAATAGCAACCCCAGAGTTCATACAGTCGTTTGAAAAATGTAAGGAGGTCCTTACAAACGCCCCCATACTACAATACCCGGATTTTGAACAACCATTCATTATTACAACGGATGCATCCGACGTAGCGTTAGGTGCAGTATTGTCACAAGCAATAAGGAAGGATAAACCCATTGCGTACGCTTCTCGAACGCTTTCAGTAACAGAACAGAAGTATGCAACAATAGAGAAGGAACTCCTTGGAATAGTGTGGGCAATTAAGTATTTCCGCCCCTATTTATATGGCAAGAAGTTTACAATATATACCGATCATCGCCCATTGACGTGGATAATGACGCTCAAAGCTAATTCTAATTCTAAATAAACTAGATGGCGTTTGAAATTAGCCGAATACGATTACAAAATAGAGTATAAAAAAGGGAAAATAAATACGAACGCAGACGCCTTATCTCGTGTCCAAATAGTGTATAATAATGACGTTGAATCAGTGCCGTTACAGGATGATGAAATAATAGACATGATTTTAGAAGGCGAAAGATAACCAAACTTACCTGCGGAACCGCAGCTCAGCACTTCGAACGACTTAGGCGACGATCTTGACGGAATAGACATAGAAACACTTATAGACACTTCAACCATTTTCGTAGCTCCCCCATCCATAGACCGACAAATAGGCACACCACAATCGACTCAATTAGATTCAACCGAACAAACAGACTATAAGATACCTGAAGTATCAGACGCGATTGACAGGCAGCTCAAACAGTTTCATATCAGAAAGTGCCCCGGCTTAGAATACCGTGTAGACGATAGAACAAAAGGAAAAATCGTTATAAAGGATGTATTCATACCAATTAACGATACAGAACAACAAATCATAAAGTTTCTCAGGGAACATACCGTAGCAGACAGAATGTTCTACTGTTATTTCCATCATGAAGAATTATATCCTGTATTCTGTAAGGTAGTAAAAAATGTATTTAGTAACAGAGGACCGAAATTAGTACGTTGCACAACGAGAGTCACATTAGTAGAGAACATAACCGAACAAGTAGAATTAATTAAAAAATATCACGAAGGTAAAACCTTGCACAGAGGCATACAAGAAACATATAAACAACTTCATAAGAATTACCATTGGCCAAACATGTTGCTATCAGTTCAGAAATATATCAATCGATGCGAAAAATGCCTCAAATCCAAATATGAACGCAAATCGTTAAAATTACCCCTGTCTCTTACGGATACACCCCACAAACCCATGGAGCATTTATTTATGGACCTATACAGTAGCGGTGGCGTAACATTTCTAACAATAATAGATAACTTTTCGAAATACGCACAGGCGATACCATTGTCCGCTGCAACCAGTATACACATAGCCGAAGCTTTACTTAGCCTATTTTCAATAATAGGTGTTCCAACTAAAATCACTACAGACTTAGGTTATAACAGAAGTGTGCGCCATGCATAACGTACATATTCACTTTACTACCCCGTAAAACCCAAACTCTAACTCTCCGATAGAACGGTTACATTCCACGTTAGCAGAAATGATTCGGATTCAAAGAATTACCGATAAAAGCGAGCCAACCAACCTGATGAAATACGCAATCATTGCATACAACAGCACTATACATTCGGCGACCGGTTTTACGCCTTTTGAATTATTATTTGGCCACACCAACAGTAGAAATCCCCTAGAACTACATTATCCGAAAGAATTCTACCAGGAGTATATAAATAAACACAAACAAATCATGGAGAACGTTCAAAAGCTAGTGACTACTAAAATGACAGAACACAAACAATCAGTGATAGAGAAAAGCAATAGGAACACGGAAGTTCCCAACTTTAAAGTAGGAGACAAGGTTTTCAAGCAGGTAGCCAAAAGCGCGCGTAGCAATAAATTGGAACCAAGATATATAGGCCCGTATACTATCGTTAGGTTACATCCAGAGCAGATAGCCGAGATCGTTGGAAAACATGTTAATGCCAAAACAATCAGAGTCCACCTTAGAATGCTAAGACGTCCTGGTATTTCAGGTACGCCTTCGCCTTCGGCGCAGCCTTGTGGTTCGTCGGAGTCGCCGCAATGATTGAACCTATAGACAGCCACAACGGTGTCCTGGTGCTTAAAGAAACAACCGTTCACCAGCAAGTAGATACCTATCATTTGGTTATAATATATAATGTTAGTAGAATAAGAGACATATACATAGAATTAGGTAGAGATTATTATACGTTCAAATTAATTCAGAAAAATACATCAAATTACGAAAATAATTTAATTATAAGAGATCAAATAGAATACCTTATAGGAAAAGTAGAAAGTAAGCTAGTATGTTTAGGCTCTAATGCAATTAGTTTAGGGAGAACTTATATACCTAGAGTTAAGAGAGGCTTAATTAACGGATTAGGCTCAATCATAAAAGCTATTACGGGAAATTTAGACCAAGAAGATGCTGTTAAAATAGAAAATCAAGTGCAAGAACACAGGAAATTAACGATGAGAAAACAGGGCGAAACATTAGGAATAATGTCAGATTTTATTACAGAATATCATAGCAAATTAGAAAAAATAGTTAAAAATCAGAAAGAAATATCTCGAGCTATTAATGATTTGAACCAGCGAAATCAGGCGCTAGAAAGCCAAATATATACAATACAAATATATAATCAGGTTGAAATTTGCCTACAACAACTCTTTGAACAATTACTTACCTTAGAAACTGCTATTACATTCTCCCATATAGGACAGTTATCTCCAAGCATAGTTGACCCCAGTTATCTCATTGCAGAATTAATAGGTATCCAAAAGGATGTTGCTAGCAACAACATGCAATTGCCATACTCACCAACGCTAGATAATATACACGCACTAGAAAAATCTATCGTTGTCAAAGCGTACAGTACAAACGAAACATTAAACTTTGTATTGGAAATTCCCTTAGTGACTAACCATCCATATAACTTACTCCATTTATACTCAATCCCGAACAACAACAGCACCATCCTGATACCTAAGAACCTCTACCTAATCTTGGGCAGCAACGAGTTTGCATACCCTCACGAACCGTGCCTAAACATCACGGAGGATGACGTCATCTGCAACATTTCGAAGACTGCATAGCACAACTACTACAACATAATGAACCAAACAATTGCACGTATGCAACAGCCGACTTCGAGAACAATATACTCAACCAAATAAAAGAAAATTGCTGGATAGCCATCCTAAAACAAGAAGAAGTAATAAAAACAACATGTGGCAACGAAGTCTCCTATAGAAGAAGCAAAGGCGTGGTACTCATTACGATTGACAAAAAGTGTACCATCGAGATAGCCGGAAGGAAGCTGAGCACCCACAAGAAATATATATACATTAAAGAAAGTGTACCTCTCCCACAAACACGTTACGTAACAAAGGTTAAGAAGATGCCAGTCACGCTGAACATAGAAGACCCCGCTTGACGACCTACAGGACTTATTGCAGAAGACTAAAATACAACTAAAAGGAGAAGAACCAGCCGTCACGGCTACACCCAGCTGGCCTACATTATGTTTATACGTAATGATTATTATTGCAGCCATAGGGTGCAGTATACACCGGTATAGGCGCCACTACAGGAGGAGATCAGCAACGCGAGAAGTCCTGCAGATGCAGTTACAAGAACCCTCGCAACCACAGCAGCAGCCTTCCGCGTGCTTCAAACTTAAAGGGGGGGGAGTTACGTCCGCGTAATAATCACCAAGTCCTCGCAGTTCTTAGTATTAAGCTATTAGTAATAAGATGCAATGTAAGTTAGGTTTAAGCTCACGAATTAAACTCAGTTCTGCTCTACCACTTGTAAGGGACAAACGTCCCGGCGTTTTATTTTTAAAAACGTCTTCGCGGTGCGTCTCGACCTAACTTGTGGTTGGGTTATAATTTTCAACAAAGAACAAGCCTAAGACTAAACGAAATATCTAGTACTAAGGCACACAAACAACAGCCGTGTGACACTTCGTGTTCGGACAAATTAAGTTTACGATACGTTACATGAGAGCATCATCTTTGTGCTAGGCGCTAAGCGTACACTACAACCTACCTACCTTTACCTTTTTTTATGCGTCGACCCCTGCTTCGACAAAAATCTTATGTACTGAAGAACACCATTAAATCGATCAATTTTATTAAAAGTATTATTTCATTTCTACGACCGTAATCACACAAAAATACATGGTCCTTCGAGCCGGATATTATATATTGAAGTCAGCGTCAAGAAATAAGGATAAATGGAAATTTGAACAATTATTTTGATCAAGTATTGCAAGTCATTTGTTCAATGGAAGTTCAAAGGTCATTGGAAGTGAAATACGGTGTTTTCAGCTAATAATCATATTTAGGCCCACCCAGTATCCCATTAAGGTAGTATTTATCTAATTATTAAGGCCATTATAACAGGTTAGTAAACTTTTTTTTACACACATTATGTGTAAGTAGGTATCTGATAGTAAAATATTAAAAAGCAATTTTCTAAGCAGAAATAAGGGTTTGCACCCATTTCAGGGTCAATATTTACCAAATTGCAATACCTTAATTGTTGTTTCCTTAGACTTATTGCAATTATTATTGTGAAATATTAGAGAAATCATCCTATAAAGTTTACCATACTTAGTGTTCAGTAACATTTCAATTGAGATTGTAGTTAATCATTGATAGTACAATTATTCTACAACTATACTATTGTGAACAGTTTGTCAAGCTATTTATAATTCAAGCAGATAAATATAATATATGTATAACTTGCCAAAAGTAACTACATAACTGTATATCCATCATTGTATCTTTGTAGATTAGACATTTGAAGTTTTTTGTCTTGTTTTTCAGTCTCTCAGAGAATACCAAAATGCCTACTGATCAGGAGAAGGATAAATGTAAGGATAATGAGGAAAGGGACTTAATAAGGAAACGGGCGTCTTTTAAGGGACGTCTCACTGCCTTCTGGAATTTCTTGTACGATCTGGGTGATTCATTAACCCCTCTTCAGGTAAACGAATTGCAATTACGTATAGGTAAAATTGAGAATATGTATCAACAATTTGATGAGGTACAATTGCAGCTGGAATGTTTGGTTAGCGACATCGAGCCGCAGATCACTGAGCGTAATGAATTCGAGTCATCATATTGTCAAAGTTTGTCTAAAGCGCAAGACATTTTAAGTAAACATATTCAAAATAATAAAGTGCAAACTGAGGTACCCTGTAGTGAGCATGGTTCTCGCAGTCATTCCAATAACAAACCTGTTAAGTTACCTATAATAAGCATTCCCAAATTTAGTGGTTCGTACGACAACTGGCTTGAGTTCCGCGATACCTTTACTAGCCTTATACACTTGAACGAGGACATTGATAATATTAATAAGTTTCATTACCTACGGGACTCCTTGGAAGGCTCAGCGACTGTGGTTATTCAGTCTATTGGGTTTTCTGCATTTAATTATCCCATAGCCTGGACCTTATTGTGTGAGCGGTTTGACAACGCGCGGCTGTTGATTCAAACCCACATCACTGCATTGTTCAACATTGATGCGATTAAGACAGAATCGTCTGTGAGTCTTAGGCGATTAATTGATGATATTAATAAAAATGTATACGCCCTGAAAACTCTTGATGAGCCTACTGCACATTGGGACACTCTTCTTATTCACGTGATGTCTTTAAAACTCGATCAAAAAACACACAGTGAGTGGGAGGAGTGTAAAAGTCGTTTTGATAAAAATCATAAAATTACGTTAGGTAATTTTTTTGAATTTTTGAGAAGCCGAGCTGATTTATTAGAATCCTTAGAAAGGGCTCGTCATAGTAAACAACAGCAAAAACCTACTACGCATAATGTGAAACTCAAAACGTTGATTTCAGTCGCCAATTCTCAGGTTCAAAACGAAACAAATAATCAGTCGGTTGTCAAATCCTGCCCCGTGTGTAGTGGTTCTCATCCCTTGTATAATTGTGCTCAATTTCTTTCTTTAAACCCAGATAAGAGGCTAGAGTTACTACCTCAATACAAAATTTGCTTTAATTGCTTCGGTAGTGGTCATTACGCTAATAAGTGTAAAAAGAATGGCTGCAAAATTTGCAAACGCAAACACAATACTTTAGTTCACGTTGCAGATCAAAAGTCGACGGTAAGTCAAGTCATACCGACAGACAATAATAAAACTATTCTTGCATCTTCTGTTACTTCAGCGCCAGCTAGCGTCGCGTTGACCACATGCATGCAGGCGCCTGTAGGTACTGAGCAGGACGTACTGCTATCAACAGCACTAGTCAAAGTGCTAGACAAGTATGGTCAAGCGCACGTAGTTCGGGCACTGCTTGATTGTGCAAGCTCCTCTTGCATTATGACAGAAAAGCTGAGCCGGTTACTAGATTTACCCCTTGGTGACGTAGACAAGCCGATTTATGGCATAAATAAAACTCAAACGCGTACGTCACAAGTGAGTCGCATTGAGATGCACTCTTTGAGTGAAGATTATTCACGCAGCTTATTATGTTATGTTTTGCCAGTGATCACAGACAGGATACCTTGTCGTCGAGTGAGTATTAATCATTTGAAAATACCTACCTACCTCACCTTAGCCGATCCTGATTTTTACAAGTCGTCAGACGTTCATCTAGTGATAGGCAGTAATATATTTTGGGATCTTTTGGGATCACAAAAGATCACACTAGGCGACAATCTACCGGTTCTGTGGGAGACCAGATTAGGTTGGTTGGTTTCAGGTCCTGTAGGAGGTCGTGAATCGGATCGCATTTCTTGTAACTTTACAAAGATGGATTCAATTTTAGATCAATCTGAAATGGATAACTGTCAAAATATATTATCACGCTTTTGGCAGGTTGAGGAGGTAGAATGCAAATCATTATTTTCCAAAGATGAGCTACTTTGTGAGGAATGCTCAGGGTGAGATTCTAGTTCGATTACTTATAGCCAAAGGCAGGGTAGCTCCAATAAAGCCCCTGACAATACCTAGACTCGAACTCTGTGGAGCATTGGTGGGTGTTCGATTATATCAAAAGGTTATGGCCTCATTGCGTTACAAGGTTGCAGACGTTACCTTCTGGACTGATTCCACCATTGTTCTTGGATGGTTAAAAATGCATCCAAGCAAACTTCAGCCATTTGTTAGGAATCGTGTTGGGGAAATCATTGAGCATACTAGTAACTGCAATTGGCGGCACGTACCGACTGATCAGAATCCCGCGGACATCATTTCCCGCGGAACTAAGATGAATGACATACAGTCATTGAATTTTTGGTGGTCAGGGCCACAATATTTGAGTCAAGATAAAAGTCAGTGGCCAGCTGATAGTGATACCTCCGAAGAGGAAGCATTACCAGAGTGTGTGCCCGAGGTTTCACTACACGTATCAGTAGTTGAAACTGATAAAGTGATTGATTTTGATAAATTTTCAAACTTGTCAAGGCTTAAACGTAGCATTGCTTACCTTCTACGATTTATCAATTCTTGTAGAAGACAATCTGTTGCATCTATTGTTTTAACTAATGATGAGCTCCGAAATGCTTTAATTCTCATTATTAAGCTTTGTCAAAGGGAATCATTCCCTGAATATAATCTTTTAATCAACAATAAACCTATTCCACGTCGTAGTAATTTATGTAAATTTAACGTGTTCCTAGACCAAAATAAACTACTCCGTGTTGGAGGTCGTTTAGGAAACTCTTTATTTGCTTTCGATAAAAAGCATCCCATACTCATACAGTCCGCTCACCGCTTTACAAAACTTCTTTTTCAATTTGAGCACATTAGGCTAATGCATGCTGGGCCGCAGTTAGTGTTAGCGACCATTCGAGAGACATATTGGCCTATAGGCGGCCGCAACCTTGCCAAGGCAACCTATCATCACTGTGTGCGATGCACCCGCATGAAGGGAAAGGTTATTGAACCAATCATGGGTAACTTACCTCAGTCGCGGCTGACTCCAGGAGGATATCCGTTTGAGTGTGTAGGGGTAGATTATGCCGGTCCTATGTCATGTGCCAGTCGTCAAGGTCGCGGTTGCAAAATCGTTAAAGTTTATATCGCCTTATTCGTATGTTTCACCACGAAGGCGATACACATTGAGTTGGTAGGTGACTTAACAAGTAAAAATTTTCTTTCGGCTTTGCGCAGGTTCATGTCCCGTAGGGGCAAACCTCGTCACATTTATTCGGACAATGGTACCTCATTTGTTGGTGCATTTAATGAGATCGGTAAATTTTTGAAAGAATGTTGCAATTCGTTGACTGAGAGTGTGGCTGATAAAGGCATCACCTGGCATTTTATCCCTCCTTTTTCTCCAAATTTTGGTGGTCTCTGGGAGGCTGGAGTGAAGTCGGTAAAATATCATTTGCTTAGGATACTGGGCAATTGTAACTTAACTTACGAAGAGCTGAATACTGTGTTGGTTCAGATAGAGGCCATACTAAACTCACGACCTATATCTCCGCTATCTTCGGATCCGACCGACTTCACCCCACTCACGCCTGGACATTTTTTGATTGGGCGACCTCTAGTTGCACTTCCAACACCAAATTTCCAAGACACCAATACGAGCCATCTCAATCGCTATCAGAAAATTGAAAAGCTTCGACAGCACTTTTGGTCCAGATGGAGCAGAGAATATGTTGGCGAATTACAACAACGCGTCAAATGGAAGCACAACCGAGATACGCTGAAGATTGACAGTCTCGTTGTCATCAAGGAAGATCATTTGCCTCCTCTAAAGTGGCGACTTGGACGAGTGATAACAATGTATCCTGGTACAGACTCAATCAACCGTGTGGCGGATATTATGACTTCCAACGGCGTGATCCGAAGATCGTTTAGCAGAATTTGTCCTCTGATTCATCATGATTCTGTGGAAGACCAAGCTTCCAACGCCCGGGAGCATGTTCGGACAAATTAAGTTTACGATACGTTACATGAGAGCATCATCTTTGTGCTAGGCGCTAAGCGTACACTATTTCTACAACCTACCTACCTTTACCTTTTTTTATGCGTCGACCCCTGCTTCGACAAAAATCTTATGTACTGAAGAACACCATTAAATCGATCAATTTTATTAAAAGTATTATTTCATTTCTACGACCGTAATCACACAAAAATACACTTCGTCTTCATTAAATAATAAATAAATAAATCTAAATCTTATAAATTAATATTCTACGACATTCTACACAGCGCTTTCTAGACCCAAAGTAAGCATAGTTTAACTAGCTTGTGTTATGGCTTCCAGAATGCGGATAAACATACTTATATCCTTTTTTTTGTAAATACATACATACACTGTAGTGCCTCAGGGATGTTGGCCACAGCTGGGGTTGATAGCTTTTCGGCTATCATCAGAAAGCGAATAGCGTCCCTGTTACAGCGGGTCCGTGGCAGTTCCAACAGCCTCCTGAAGACTGTAGCCAACAGGCTTCATGTGGACAGTCCTATTATGAAGCACTGGACATGCTTTCACATAACCAAGGATACCGAAATTACATATAACCGGTATGTGTAATAGTGGTACCCTGTTATGTACTCATTAAAAAAAAAAATTACTAACATAGTTTTTAAGATTATTGTTACTAACACTATGGATTCCGGTACGAAATAAATGAATCTTATTTTATTTATTTTATTTTATTATACATAGTAACACCCAGTCCAATGCAAATAGACATATTCTTGCATACAAATATTTGCAGTGAGCGGGAATCGAACCCGCGCCCCCTGTCATAGCAGTCGCATGCACTACCGCTACGTCGCGCGTCGTGAAGGGACGTAAGTTTGTATACTTTTACTACTTTTCGTTCCAGCACTTCTCGTTGGTAGACTTAGAGCATCGGGCACGGGAGAGAAGGCGCGAAGATCGCTCGCATACCTTCACCCAATATCACTCATGTACTTACCCAATATCCACTCTGACTGGTTTTATTACCGTCAACCATTCTATCCCGCCTCATGCAACATATCGACAGAACAGAAATTTAGGTACTTCAACGAACATTTAAGGTGTTCTTGAGTTATACGAGTACAAGAAGTTGTTCACAAACTCTCCTTAATTCACTGCGAGATAGTACCTTACTGAATGAGATTCATTAATGGCCAAAACATGGCGAGGGTCTTCCGTTAACCTTAAGTATATTAAATCCTAGTTCAGTAGTGCGAAACCCTAAACTTTGGACAAAGTAATAAATCTAAATTTAATGGTCACAAGTTACGCAAAACAGGTGCCTACATACCTGTAACTAGACAATTTACAAATTACCTACATTTATCTATTCGAAATACTTGACAAATTTCACACACTAAGCTTTAAAGATCTCATTACAAACAAAATAGATGCTCAACTAGAATTCTCTGTGAGAGCTAATCTGATCTTTACGAAGCTGTCGTATAATGTATATACGAGTGAAATAAATATCTAAGCCGCCTCCACGAGAACGAAACCGTATTTAGAGCACTAGACGATATCTGTGTTTGTAACGAAACCGTCGTAAATTACACAGAACTGAGTAAATCAAATCACAGAACGCTTAGCGCCAGAGAGAGAGAAAAACCATAAACAAAAGTTAATAAATCAACCCGCCGACGAGTGCTCTCTGCTCGCTCTGGGCGCGAGTAAAAAATAAAGGACCGTTCACCGCAGGACTACCGTCAAATTAATTCCGGGTAAAATACCGTCTCTGCTTCACAGTTCTTTATGACTTCTTATTTCTTCGCATGAAACGAGTTTCGTCGAATGTGAGCGACGCGGTTCACAACTTTCTTTACTCACTGTTAAGACCACGAGCGTAGGAGGACGAGTTTAAAACAAGACACTTGGTATACTACAAAAGTAGTGAATAAGCACGCGTTCCACCTTGATGGATTATGAACGCGTTTCAAAATCAAATCAACTTGCTGATGCCATTCTAACCAATAAGGTGGCCGGTGTGAAAATTCTAATGATAGGAGACGAAACTCTTGAGGAGTCTAGCGACCACTCCTGTTGAGAATTAACCAAACTGTTTACTCTGTGAGCGAGGGTGTTGGAGCGCAAGTCACGGATGTTTACCATTATGTATATTTATTGGCTAGTGTCAAACAATCCAGTACCATGTAATTACGCCTTAATTCATAAATATTCATTCCAAACTATCCCCTCCGGGGTAGACAGAGACAACAGTTTTCTATTTCTTTCTTTTTATACGTAGATTGTGGTAGGGAACCACAAAACTAATTAAAGATCTGAGACGGCGTGAGGTTTTGGTTGGTTCGAGTCCGACATAATAACCCCGCTGGCCGGTGGGGAGGTAACTGTGGTGATTTCCGCAAAAAAATACCATAAAAGTGATTTCGATCGCAAACGAGAGGCTTCCAGTACCAAGGATGAAGTGCACTGATCTCGTCATCGAGATAAGCCGTTGAGTTGCGCGCCATAGGCGCAGAACGATTAGCCGCATCACAAGCCCCGCATACATAACGCGCTCATCACGGCGGTGGACGCCGAACACTGGAACGCACTCAACAGTCGTCGTTCAGCCCACAGCCATTGCCCATTCTGACCGCTACCACAGGTTTCATTTCAATCCACGCGCTGAAACACGTCAGTCACGTCTGCGCCGTAGTTTCTCGAATATCTGTCAAGGCTGAAATTACAGTCGACTCGAGGGACGCGGCCGAACCAATAAATTGCTTGTGAGTATGTTACATCAGCAAAAACTTGGCGTAGCAACCACAAGTAACTGGATAGTTCCGAGCTTATTAACGCAACATTGCAAACGCTAATATTGACCTGGAGGCAGAAAATGACAGATTTACATAAACTCACACAAATTCGATCCGCTGCCTCTGCCCCTCGTCCCGTGGTGGAGCTGAGGAGCCGCTCCGAGGAATTTTTGTTGAACACGGTCACCAGTAGCTTTAGTGTAGCTAGTTTCATCGTCGACAAAGTTCGAACGTTCAGTGAATTTGAAACTTTTGGGATGTCGTCATTACATTACATTATAGTTTACCTTTTTTTAGGGTTCCGCAGCCAAATGGCAAAAAACTAAACCCTTATAGATTCGTCATGTCTGTCTGCCTGTCTGTCCGTCCGTATGTCACAGCCACTTTTTCCGAAACTATAAGAACCATGCTGTTGAAACTTGGTAAGTAGAGGTATTCTGTGAACCGCATTAACATTTTCACACAAAAATAGAAAAAGAAACAATAAATTTTGGGGGTTCCCCATACTTACAACTGAAAATTTTTACAATTCTTTCATCAAACCTATACGTGGATAATCTATGGATAGGTCTTCAAAAATGAAATTAAAGTTTCTAATATATTTTTTTTCTAAACTGAATAGCTTGCGCGAGAGACACTTCCAAAGTGGTAAATGTGTCCCCCCCCCCCTTCTTCTGTAACTTCTAAAATAAGAGAATGATTTACCTTTCATTCAATCAATTCAAGTATAAAAATTTTACTTTCTACTACGGAACCCTTCATGGGCGAGTCCGACTCGCACTTGACCGGTTTTTATTAAATGTCCTGAATATAATCTTTTTCTTTCTTTTTACATCTTTATTTTATAACAAGCAAACGTAGGTACTTACCGGGATAAAACAGCGCTCTGAAACGACTTATTTATTTTTCATTATAATCAAACCATTTCTGCGATAATGAGCGAGCCATCTTTAGTGGATGTCCTTTCACGTTTCAATTCAGCACGCCCACTTAGGATTATACACACTTGGCACTATGGCACACTTTTCACCCCTTTTTTTTTTTTTTTTTTTTTTTTTACGTGTGGAAATCCCTTCGGATACCCCCCCGCTGGCCAGCGGGGGTGGTTATGTCGTGTCTCGACTAAAACCGCACGGTGTCCTCCCCAAGTGTCCGTTGCCGGGCACCCCGGGTAAGCCCTCGAAAGGATAACCCCAATGTATCTCGTAAGTTTTGGTTGAAGGTGAAATTCTTTAAGCATAAATCCAATTACACAACAACCGCGCGTACTTCAGTAAACCGAAAACAAATGAATTCCATTTCTTAAAAAAACATTCTCTTTAACTTTTTAGTACATACAAATTATCTAAATTTACCAGCCAACATTTTCTTTTGAATTTTCAAAGAGTTTGTACCTTATTCTAACATGAGGCATGTGTATTTACCATAGATTACTAGCTAACCCTGCAAACGTTGTTCTACCCACTAACAACGATGTTTTCAAGTCGTACGTATTTTTATTCGGTCAGT
Organism: Cybosia mesomella; assembly: GCA_946251805.1. Taxonomy (NCBI): domain Eukaryota; kingdom Metazoa; phylum Arthropoda; class Insecta; order Lepidoptera; family Erebidae; genus Cybosia; species Cybosia mesomella. The sequence goes on from OX276390.1 coordinate 492,685, forward strand.
CAGTCTATTCTGGAGAATAAGCGCAAGCCCTTGGGATGAAACTAAATAAGCAATAACAATTGAAAGTGTTATAGATAGGTGCCAAACTTAACTTTAACTAAATGTTAATTAGGTCGATTTCGATGAAATCGATCTACCTATTGGTTTCTTGAGTACTGTCGAATTTAAAAAAAAAAATCTTCATAGGAGGTCTAGTTATGACCCCCTGAGTCCGAAATGACCACTGGTCAAAAAGTTTATATATATGTAAGTATGGTTCCACTTCCCAAAATTTGCGGCACTCTCACGGTCGCATTTTTGCCCCGATCGCTTTCAAACTGCGGTCAAAAATTGCTTGGGTGTAAACTTAGTTTAAGTTCGTGAACGGGTGGAATCCGGCCTAAGGGGACGGTAGGGCCTCACTTTTTGTGAAATCAGTTTTTCCTCAAAATTTCACGTTCCATGAAAGATATTCGAACCGTTCTAATTTTATCCCTTATTATACATGAATACCAACAACTTTTAATTATAAACCTATAAGATTAAAACTTTAACTAAAAGTGGAAGGGGGAAAAACCAAAATTTTTCGGGAAAATAATAATAACTTCTAACCGGTGAACATTCTTGTAGTCGGAAACATTTTTAATCGATAGGCCATTTTTAAGTCTAAAATAAATGTCTGAAAAGTTTTTCGCTAAAAGTTACCGTTTTCGAGAAAAAAAAATTAAACATGTTAAAAAATAATATTAATTGCTTCACGAAATCTACCTGTGCATTCCCCCTGCGGGAACGGTTTTTTTTTTATATTTGCATGGCACTTTTACTAAGGAGGCTTTTACGATATTATCTGTAGTACAATATTACCAAAAAAATACAACACTTCATAGGCTGTTTCGGTGAGTTCCTGCATCGTGTAGCCCGGGAGCCGACTGAGCCCGATGCCACCACTGTCAAAATTATCCTCTTAAATAATAAATGGTTTAGCTTCAATGAATTTTGGAGAGCAATAGATTTAGAGCGCACGGGAATGACTCAATTTATCAGCATACACGCTGTAAGGAATGAGTAAAGCAGAGTTAGTGGTCTGTTTCAACTGTTACAACGTTTTCTTGTGATTACATTTATCCACATAATTTATAAAGTCATATTAAATAAAACTCTTAATATACAACTGTTATTTGTATAATATGGTAAGACGTAAGTAAGAAGGAATGTTAAGGTATCGTTACCAAACGGAATAAGAACCTAGCATGGATTCTTTAAAAAATAATATCAATTATTATTGCTCATCCAATTTTGCGGAGGCTTGCTCCCCTAGCAACAGTGGTAATCTTCTTTTAATGCTATTTAGGTTTTATTAAATTGAGTTGGGAATTTTGTTTCTAGCAAGAAAATAATACTATCAACTCATTTGGACAATTACAGTACATTTGTAGCTATCAATAACAATTAGGAAATAAACAACCACCTCTCTCGGCGACAGATCTGCCTGCCTGCGACCGTGTGGGCTACACACGTACGACGGCATTTATTCGATTCCGACAAAAGCCTCTGACTCTTGGTGATATACTTTTTTTATTTTGTTTATACTAGCACCTCACGGCTTAGGCCAGAGCCTATTCTTAACACTAATAATTTAACCTCTCGTCGGCCTATTGCAGCGATAACCCTGATTAGTCCCGATGTCCACCACCAATTTGGCCACCACTGGTGGACAGAGAGACAAATTATGAAATTATGTTCCGCTGTCCACCAGTGGTGGACAGAGCAACATATTTTGAAAAGTTGTGTTATTGCGAAACGACTTTTAGTCGCCAAACGCTGCTTCGACTGAACGATTCTTCGAATATTTATCAATCGATGGACTGATATTTCGCACTTCTTGCCTCGCTCGACTTATATTCCGAAAATAAGTAAAGTGGGAAGAAGAAGGTTAGGTTAGGTTAGAACTGTGACCTCAACAGAGCGCGAGCCGAGCGAGCGTGCCGCGGCAGCGGCCCGCGAAGCGTCGGAACCACTAGTCCGGAAAGTTTATGGCAAGAAGTGCTATCTATGAAGAGAGATCTCTGTGTACAGTGATAACAAAACTTTTCAAAATATGCTCTGTCCACCACTGGTGGACAGCGGAACATAATTTCATAATTTGTCTCTCTGTCCACCAGTGGTGGCCAAATTGGTGGTGGACACCGGGACTAATCGGATAACCCTCTCAGGGTTCCTTCTATTTTAACTATTTCTTATACTTATTCATCTTTCATTCCGAGTCTCTATTAACATACTAGTTCCCACATATATTCCTCTCTTACTCTCATTCTGTGCCTTTCATACTCAGGGATAGGGAGTAGGGTGTGGTTGTACTATATATTTATTTATTTTCATAAATGATTGTTTCTTATAATGCCTTCTTATATCTATTACATATTATTTTACATTTTCTTATGTTTATTATCTATTGCACATTAATACCTACTTATACATATAGACACACTTCCTTATTTACATAGTTTAATCTGCCTCCAGATATTTTACAAAAACTCGCTAGAGATTTCTTATTTGTTATTTCTTTTGTTGACAATTTTCACAATTTTCTCACAATATTCCAGGAAATGTTAATGTTAAGATAACTGACGCTAATTTTAACTTTGATTTTCTGTTACAGATTGAACCTGTCCCTCGAGTGGACGGGGCAGTGTACGACAAGGTGTGTGACCGTTTCCTCGACGCTCGGTAGGCAGGCCCATGATGGGTCCTCCTTACACTTGAAACAAGCCAAGTATGTGGAGAACCACCATGCCCCTTGGTGATATACTAGGAACCGGAATGTTTCCATAGTGAAAAATACAGATACTGTTAAATAAAAAAGTACCCAAGAACAAAGAACCACTAGGCCAACCTGGTAATGACCGATTGCCGTGACCTCATTGATAGTTATAATACACATAGACAGTTATTAGATAAAAGCCTTAATTTGTGATAAAATTACCCACTTTTCCCAGCATCATTATCGTTCAATATGAATCGCCCTTTGTCTTCTTAATACACTCGTACATCACTTCGCGAAGACATGAGGTGACTAACACCGCCAGGCCTGCCATTAATGTGTACTATAATATTTATTAGTAATCTAATGCGACTGTTACAGACACCTTTGTGTAAGAATTGCCATTGGTTTTGTTAATTAAACTTTTGCTGACATCTTTAAACACTTGCGAGTTTTGAAACTAGTTGCTAAACAATAGGGGGCATAATAATGTTGCCATGATAAAGCGGTCCGTTTGCCACAGTAGTCTTTGAATAATCCTATTAAATATAATATAAGCTCCTTGTGTTTAAAGTAGCCTATTATATTGTCTAATCTACCACAATAAACACGTTAATATAGGAGATGTAGACATGTAAGTGGAAGAATCAGGATCTTCAATTTCATTACAAATGGATCAATTTCACAATTTATATTACAGGAAACGCAAACCATTACAGATTACAAAAAAATGACCATAGAGTATGTAATAATGGTTGAGTAAAATGCCGCCAAACTACATGGACAGTTCAAATGTTGCTACCTAAAAAAATCACAAAAAAATTATACATATCGTTGATCATTTACTGTTTAGTAGCAAGCACCATCGATTGCAAAAGGTCCATTGCTCCTTTGATACACGAATTTAAAATAAAATTCCATGAAATTAACCCCAACGAAAATCAAAGTTGTTGTTAAAAACATCTTACAAGAATTAGCTACTACTGGAGAGGACGAGCTATTACGTGTAAACGCATGTCAAAGCAAAAGGAAAAAGTTCCCTTGGTCCACAATTTGGTCACGTATCTACCCTTGCCCTCTTTATTTGTCTTTTTCATGTATATTGTCGCTATAAATTGGATGCTACTACTTCACTAGAAGTGGAGACATTAATAAATAACAGTGTCATTTTTTTCCAACTTTCTTTTATGTACACGATGTTTGTTAACAGACATTATGGTTACTTGCGATTAATATAGAGCAGCCGTCAGTTTTAATTCTTTAATAGGCCATAAATAAAAGTAGTGTCAAACTCAATAGGGATTTGTTACTTGCATGAAGCAAAAATATCAATGTTGCATAAAGTTAACATGTAAATAGCAATTGGTATATATAATAAACTAGGTGGATGGGTACATAGCATTTACTTACTACACTGCATATGAGCGTAGCGGTTACAAACTGCCCTAGCAGTATGGCGAAATAACATGATGTAAAAAATGTGTCTTTGCTGAATAAATAAATAAAAAAATATAAAAAAACCTGTCTATTATTGCAAATAATGGCTCAACTCAAAAGGTCGTAATTATGAATGTTGAAGTGACGTTCATATCTGTTTCTTTGTAATCTAAATGAATAAAGATAATGATTTTGATTTTCTTTGTCTATCGAATGGAGAATATTTCTATCCCTTGGACCTACCATGAAAATCGACTAACGAAATGGAAAATTTTCGTGCCCACTTTGCGGTCCGTGGGCCGATTGTCGTAATTCCTTTTTAATCAATGCGGAATCGTCTCTAACCGGTCCCATATAAATTTGATCACCCCAGAACCGGCAGCTTTTTCGTAAATTCTTTTTCCCGTCCTTCGTTAGATTAATTTCTATTTATAGTTATTTTCTATTGTACTACATAGCTCCAATTACGTATCGAAGTAAGAGCCCGACGACAATCACAAGGCCACGTACAGATTTAGCTACACAAATAAACAGGTCAAACTTATAAAACCCCTCGTTTATCGTCGGGGGTTAAAAATAGAAAAGATCACAACGATACACTTCTAAAATTAGGTTTAAATTTTTGAAATGAAGGTGGATTATATCTTGAATTACCACATTGAGTGGGACTTCTTAAATCGAAATAAATACACCGCACGCTTTATAAAATTCGATTTGAGATTTGCCTCAAGACGAAGATTAATCTGTGTGACTGAAGCCTCTACAATATTTATCGCGCTGTCTACTAGATAATCGGAAGTTAGGTAGTGGCTTGGCGAGGTGTGGGAAGCTGTGCAGACTGTACGTAATTGCGCCCCATCGACACATCGCCGGCTCGGTGTAATGTATTCAACAATACCGATCGATTATTTGCACACACCCTGCCGTTTACACTTTTATGTGCATATTCTAAGGAAAAGTAACACTTTTCTGCTTTCTCTACAGTAAAGTATAGTCAATTTTCGGCAGGCAGGCAATAGTAGAAATTCATACCTACCGTCTCTAAGTAACAGTTTTTTAACTATTCACACTTCAAAAATGTCAAAATTTGATTTCTCCAAAATGATCAATGTTGAGACCACGATTTTGGCGCCAAAATGTGCAACTTAACTATTGGCTTAAGACAGAAAAAGAACAGTAGGTAATCGTGTAGTGCACTCTTAGCTCAAAATTGAAACATTGGCTTTCTGCCTTTTCTTTTGCTCATAATCACGCAAGTGGCCATTTTGATGTTGCAAGCGTTCGTAGGTCACGGTACTGCATACAGTACAAAACAATAAATTACTTATATCAATAAATTATCTACCGCAAACTCAAACAATTTGCACCGATAAAATGTATTATCTGTTGCTGTTCGTCTAAACTACAACTGGCATTAATAACATTGTTATTTATGTGCAAGCAACTCCCTTGACGACGTCGATGAATGATGGCACGTAGTGAGTATCGACGGCTCGCCCTGTGCCCCGGGCCGGCGTCACGTATCGAAGTGTGTAATTTTACGAGCAACCAGCCCACAAGTCCCACTGGAGAGACTCGAACATCATAACTAATGCACGCGATAGCTACTACAAGATTAAAATATAGCAGCTTAGGACAAAAATAGTGTCACAGTTCGGGCGAGTACCGGGAACGATGTAATTTTGAGGTTTTAAAATCCCTTGCAAACGTTTTATCAATGGAAACATAGTTAAATTTAAATTCAAATATTTAAAAACTTAGGAGTGTAGAAATTTGAAACGCAAAGTTAAGTTACGTCCGAATAACTTGAAGTGACTGTTCCCGGAAAAGCAGACTAAGAGTGGATTTCACTGCTGATATTAAAACATTCAGTTTACCGGAACCCAGTTTAGTTTAACTTTATCGTAATTATTTTTATTAATAAAACCTCATCTAAGTCCTCCAACTCTAGTATAACTTGGCACCCCAAAAAATATTGTTATATGTTTTTGATTGAGCAAACTAGTACTAAAACTTTCCAACACCATGCTCTCTGCTCTGTGGACTCGACTGTAAAGTCGCAAATATGTTATTTTGTTGTTATGTTGGCTGAGCGATATTACGTTTTCTGAGCGTGTAAACCAAAGGAGGGTAATGTCACGACGGTTAGTAAACTCATAACATGAAACAAATTAAGCGACTACCTCGCACATTCGGCGCCGTTGTACGCGCACATTATTTAATTGCACATTGAGCGCATTTATTTCCATAACTGGTTATTTTGCTCCATAATGTATTTTATACTTGCCTGCTTATATTCATACGTTGCAGTATTAAAGACATTCATTCTAAGATACATCAGCTAGGCTTAGGTCTTACTAATAAAAGTACTTTCATAGCAATTGTGCCCGAATGGGTTGCAAGTTTAATTTTCTGATTCAACTTTTAACACATTATTTTCTCACAGACTACCTTGGAAATCTGGCTATGGACATAAAAGCAGTATACTCGTATGTAGTCGTTCATAAACGTAACTTTGAAATAAATTAAAACATGAATTTGAATGCTGCATCATCATCAAAGCGACATGCCTAAATAACTAAAATCTCAGAGATGGTGAATACTAAAGATTTAGATCGGAAAAAGAGAACATCTAGAACGGGACTTGAACCCGCGACCAGTCCCTTACAGGGGGAATTCTCTGACCAGCTATGCTATCTAGACACGTAGACCCAGATATTCGAAATTCTCCGATATATTATATACGTCTTAAAACTCGTTCTAGATGTTCTCTTTTTCCGATCTAAATCTTTAGAAAAAGTAAGCATACAAAATGCTTCAAAATTTAATTGAAATGGTGAATACTAATTGAGAAACTCTTGATGAAACAATAACGGACAACGTGCGGCCTGTCCCGCAATTATGTATGTTCAATGACTCGTCTGATGTCTGTGCAATAATTAGAACTCACGTCATATGGAAATTAAGGGCAAAGTGTCAACATTGCCACACGTCAAATGTCAAACGTTTGTATTAATTAGAGACAGTATAATTATGACTGAGGAGCGAAAAGCGACCACGCGTCACTGTGTTTGTCTGAAAAATATTGCTCGTTCCTGTGGGACCTTCAGGATACATCGTATACTTACGTAAAAATGCAAAGTGCTACTATATTTCTGCTTCAAGATTCATGTAACAACTAAGTCACTAAGCAGTGCCATTGTGTGCTTCTGTTCAGGTTGCTTCATTTCATCAAACTTTGAACCCAATACAACAAAGAAACAATCATGCAAATCGGCTCATAAACACGAAACTTCAGCACGATACATATAGCTAATTGAAAACCCGTCTCCTTTTTGTAAGTCGATTTAAAAATACTTTGATAAATTGATGCCGTCTTTAATACAACAGCCTGAAAAATCACTGACAAATGAAAACTATTAGCGATACGTGGATCATAAAACAATTTTTTAAGCTGTCAGACTTCATAGCTTCGGGAATATTTTATAAATCACGTACATATGAAATATTTCATAAAGTCGCGCAGTGATTTATAGTTGTGTCTCGATTCAATATAGCTCCCGACTTGATAGATTGAAGCACTTTTTAAACGCTACGCCCACTCAACCGTGCACAATATCTTCCAGTCGACATGTCGCGGCTAGCCCCTGGCCTACGTTGCGCTTTCCACTCAAACGGCTGATTTCATACCAGTGTACCTTGAACTAGTTGAACACAGGTAAATCTGCAGCTCGACTCGACGTGATGGCATCTGGAGTTCTGTAGATACCTTTTTTTTTCGTGCGGAAATCCCTTCGGATACCCCCCGCCGGCCAGCGGGGCGGTTCTGTCGGGCTTGAACCAACTAAAAGCGCACGCCGTCTCGGGTCTACTGACGCCGGGGTGTAAGGTTGCCCATAGAGCTATCCCTCGCACCCCGACTGAACCTGGGCCATCTCCGGTTTCGATATGGCCCCCTCGGGTTTGGGAACAACGGTGTCCCAGTCTTGCCCCGGTTTGGGGGAGGGGTGTCAGTCACCCCACCGTCCCGGCCTGCTTTACAGCTGCATCCTTCTGCGAGCATTACATGCTCGCAGAAGGATGTGGTGGCGGCCCACGGGCTTGCGCTCCGCACTATTGCCGCAATCATGCTGCCGAGCGAGTGGACTCCCACCCCGCTGGCTACCACGAGGTCACGCCTCGGCCCCTCCCACGCCGGGCAGGGTTCTGTAGATACCTTATCATTTCTTGCAGCGGGCTACGATTACGCCGACAGGAGCTCAGCGTCGGCTTCATTTCAAATACAAATCTGATGTCAGTAGAACGCTATTGTGGAACGGACCCCGTGGCAACTCTTTAAGTTAAAGCTCGGCCACCGTCGGCTGTACTCACAGTTGGCAACTAAATATGAACACAAACACAAACTTCGAGATACTTATCAAATCGTCAGAGAAAGAGGCTTTGTGTTCATCATGTGGAATTGCTCGTGTTCTTAGAAATCGGTTAGTCACTAACACAACATGTAGGATGGAGTTCTAACACAGGTGTATTTTGTTTCGCGTTTGATTTGTGTTTAAATATACAGATATCATTATATGGCTATTTGTCTGCTCTTACTGTTTTTTTTTATACATCTGTTTTTTTTATACATCTGTATAATTTCCTCGTAACGCGACCATGGTCTAAATTCAACCTTAGTAGAAAAAAAGCAAGTATACAGAAATTAAACTTCATTATTTATTTATACCCCATTTAGGGGAATTGGTCTCACAATATCAAAACTGTTTATTTATTTCGACTTCAGAGTCCCTAGCATGAAGTTCTTATAATGAAACAATTGTAATAATTTTGCTGACAGTACAGTCAACGACAAAAGTGGATTAACACTAAAATATTTACAAACGTTTTTTACATTGGAAGACATGAACCTAATAATGAATATATAAGTAGTTTTATAATCCCCAGAGGACAAGGTTAACAAATTTCATGTTTTGTTCATTATTTTATGAAAGTTTTAAGAGCTAAAGTGATCAACAAATTAGAATTTGTTAAGCCACTTTTGTCGTTGACTGTACCTAGGACCTGCAGTGCCTTCTAAAGGACCTTAGCAAGAGCTTTTATTAAGGAGCAAATTATTCTATCCGCTAGTGGACAGAGCCTGACACTAGGGACTGTGCGGTGGCGGTAACTGCTTCGTTAGCTTGGAGATTATAAAGCTCGAAACCTTTATGTAGCAAATAAAGACCAACCTAATGGTAGCCAGTTACCTTAACCTAAACCTTACCTACCTAACCTAAACCTAACCTTAACCTAATGGCCGATGAGCGCTTGCAGCACCACGACCAATGAACGGTACGGCAACGTATAAAATACGAACCAATAAAAATTGTTTAATATTTGTTTTTGTTTTTTTTTTATAGTTTAATTGTTATTTAAAGGCTCATCCTGCATGATAAGCCATAACTCAACTCTGCAGTAATACACAAACACCAAAATCCTGCAATCGGCTTAACTAATGTACAGACAGCAACAAAAGTTCCAGAGCTAAAGCGCCATAAAAGCTTTCCAAAACCCAAACAGAAATAGAATAAAATTACACTTTTAGAATTACAATATAAGATTATTGTAATTCTTAAAGTATTCAATTGTTGTGTATAAATCTAAACTGTGCACTTTCTCTTCATTTAATATTTCATAACTAGCTGTGTCCGCGACTTCGTCCGCGTGGATTAAGATTTTTAGGGTTTTAGTTGCTTTGCGCGGAACCCTAATTATTTTTCCTAAAATTAAAGTAGCCGGTGTTACTCCTTGTTATATTACCTATCTGCCAGTGAGTCACGTTAAAATCGGTCCAGCCATTTCAGAGATTTGCCGGAACAAACAGACAGACCGGCAACAATTGTAAAAAATGTTATTTTGGTGTATGTACCGTAGAGACCGATATTCTTAGCAATCCATAGATTCTCCGTGCGGGTGCCGGGTCCATCGCGTTGCTGAGTTGGGAACTCGGGACAGTGCCTGGGACTTGCGACCCAAGTGTAGGTTTAGAAGGGGCCCCTTTTGTTGATGTACATCAACACTGACCTTCACTACCCAAGTTCCCCTCCCTGCCTAACCAAATTTGATACGAACCTACTAGTGCCACTTTAGACATTCGTCCTAGTAATGAACTTAATGTAGCTCTCGATAGGCCTAGATCTTTAAGTAGGTTATAGAGAGATTTTGCTGGTATACCTCTCGCTCCCACTTCCACTGCATACAAATTAACCACGTAACCGTTTTTGATTAATTCGTTTGTAAGATCATAGTATTTATTTTTCTTTATTGTGTGGTCCTTCGGTATATTTGTTTCCCACGGTACAGTAAGTTCCACAAGAACCACATGTTTTAACCTCTTAGAATAAAGGAATATGTCAGGTCTAGATGACGAAACCCCAAAATCCTCCGGAAATTTATAGTGCTTTTCATAGGTGTCGATTAGGAGAGTCCAATCTGGGGCAGTATCTAAGATTGAATAAGGTTTGTTCCTGGATGTTATGGATGAACCTTCAGACACAAAGTTGATATGACGTCTGTTCGTAGTCAATCCTTTTTGGGCTCTAGCTACTGCCAGACTCATTGCTTCACGTATGATGATAAGCACCTTATCGTGGCGGCGTGAGTATTGGCCTCTATCGAGAAGCACCCAACATCCTACTAATATGTGTCTAGCCGTCCCTATTGCCTCACCACAAGTATAACATTGTTTTTCTGTGGCCTTCCCCCACCTTACCAGATTACTCGGGTCTAGGAGGGACATCTGAAAGGCGTTCAGATAGAATTTTAACAGGGCCGGCGACCAGTCATAGATCAAGGTGCGCCACTTTAAGGCCATCGGTATGCAGAACTCTCCCATTGTCAACCATTCATTTTGGATTTCCAAATTCATCGCGTGCACTCGATATTTATCATTTTCGTCTTGTTTTATCTTAAGTTTCATCTCAAAATTATTTTGATCCCTAAATAGAGCAGAGGAATCAGCAGAGTGCGCTAGTCCAAGCCACGATTTTAGTGATTTTATGACAGTTGCATCTATTTTCGCCAGTAAGGTTTTACCGAATTCATACACCAGAAAAGGCCAAGTCAGACGTGATGTTAAGTAGTTGTCATATATCCAAGCTTTTTTGATATTGTTCAGTGGTAGCTGATCTATCTTATTTAGGTCATTTGTAAACGTATCGACTTCATCTAAGGATGGTGTGCGTCCTTTATAGTCTATCTTTCTCCCAAGAAATTTAAATGGCACCGATTCAGCGACTATGGAAACTGCTTTACCCCCAATGAAGAGTCCCGGGTCGTAGGAGGTAAATTTGGTGTCCCGTCTACCCAGACACAGACAGTGACACTTACTGGGCTTCGTCCTCAGTCCATTTGTCCACGAACAGAACTCATCGACTTCCTTTAATAGTTCCTGACATTGTTTTGGATTACGCGTCAGTATTGCGAGATCGTCAGCAAAAGCTAAGATGGACTCTGAGTATTTGTTATTTACTTTAAACCAATAACCACATTTCTTTTCGTGACGTATTAACATGGTAATTAAGATATTAATTACTATGTTAGGTATTAATTACTATGTACGCTCCAGGTACCCCTCTGCTGGGGTGTGTGTTGGGTAACCTCCTCGAGTGTCGCTCCGATTCCGATCCCGCTGCAGTCCGGGGGGAACGGAATCGGAGCGGCCGGTACACCCTGGGCGGCGGTCAATGGCTTCCCCTTCACCCCTTCATAGGGTTGGCATTGATCGTCGGCCAATACCCAACGTGGCGGGAACACATCGCTCTCCGTACTCCTCTGCTTTCAGAGGAGACAGGATGAGCGATGCTGTTAGTGGTGAGATGGCCCAGGGTCAGCCGGGGTGCGAGGGATATGCTCTATGGGTAACCTTACACCCCGGCGTCTGAAGACCCGAGACGGCGTGCGGTTTTAGTCGGTGCAAGCCCGACATAACCGCCCCCGCTGCCCGGCGGAGGGGTATCCGAAGGGATTTCCGCACGATAAAAAAAAAAAAAAAAAAAGGTAACCCTCTGCTGTTATCAGAGGGGACACTGGCCCAGGGTCAGTCGGAGTGCGAGGGATATGCTCTATGGGTAACCTTACCCCCGGCGTCCACGGTTACACGGCGTCTGTAGACCCGAGACGGCGTGCGGTTTTAGTCGGTTCAAGCCCGACATAACCGCCCTCGCTGGCCGGCGGGGGGTATCCGAAGGGATTTCCGCACAATAAAAAAAAAAAAAAAAAAGGTACATAATGTGGAATTGAGCCAAGCATTTTCTAGGTCTATCCGACATACCGTTATCTGTCTTTCGTATTTTCTGGCATCTTTTAAGCTTTCCGCTAATAGACTATATATATATATATATATAAATATATATATTCATATACATGTAGTAAAAAACGGTTATTTCAATATTACAAATAGACACTCCAATTTTATTTATATGTATTCAGATGTGTAGATTAAAACACTCTGACCAACTGCCAGAGACCCAATATTAGGTAGTTGCTGAAATTCTCTTATTCATATGTATCAGCCGATTGAATGGAAAAAGTTACTAATGGTGCGTTTTGGCCTTTAAGACCTTTAGCTGACCATCAGGCGAGGTAAAGTCATTTTGACGTGACCAGTGTAAAAAAAGCAGAGACAAGCGGAGCGGATTATTGGTTATAATCAATCTCATCTCCAACCATCCATGTGATTAAATGAATTCTGTGCGGAGAGGAGAGGCCCCTTCGCTTCTGTGGTACATTTTTTTTTCGTGCGGAAATCCCCTCTTATTGGCCCCGCCGTTGGTCAGCAGGGAAGGTTATGTCGGACTTGAACCGAGTAAAACGGCACGCCGCGCCGTCTCGGGTCTTCAGATGCCGGGGTGTAAGGTTGCCCATAAGGCATTTCCATTTTCGTACCCCGACTGACCCTGGGCCATCTCCGGTTTCGAGATGGCGCCCTCGGGTTTCGTTTCTGTCGTACCTTTTTTTTTTTTTCGTGCGGAAATCCCTTCGGATACCCCCCCGCGTGCCAGCGGGGGCGGTTATGTCGGGCTTGAACTGACTAAAACCGCACGCCGTCTCGGGTCTACAGACGCCGGGGTGTAAGGTTGCCCATAGAGCATATCCCTCGCACCCCGACTGACCCTGGGCCGTCTCCGGTTTCGAGATGGCCCCCTCGGGTTTGGGAACCACGGTGTCCCCGTCTTGCCCCGGTTTGGGGGAGGTGCGCTAGTCGCCCCACCGTCCCGGCCTGCTTCTGCTGGGGTGACAGGCGGCCTCACCCGCTACCATTACGACGCTGGTGCGATTACCCCCCCGGCGTGCCAGCGGGGGTGGTTATGTCGGGCTTGAACCGACTAAAACCGCACGCCGTCTCGGGTCTACAGACGCCGGGGTGTAAGGTTGCCCATAGAGCATATCCCTCGCACCCCGACTGACCCTGGGCCATCTCCGGTTTCGAGATGGCCCCCTCGGATTTGGGAACCACGGTGTCCCCGTCTTGCCCCGGTTTGGGGGAGGGGCGCTAGTCGCCCCACCGTCCCGGCCTGCTTCTGCTGGGGTGTCAGGCGGCCTCACCCGCCACCCCCAGGCCTGCGCTCATGGAGGACGGAGGTCGTTAAGCACGCTTCTGTCGTACCTAGGTTTAAATTTGTTCATTATCACTTACTATCTACTTTTGATGCCGATTGTACCTAAACGTGTTTTTTTTGTAAAATGAATTATTATTGCTTTACTCGGATTACTAACAAATTTATTATACAGAAACTCGGCGACGGCATTGGTGGCGGTCCGCCCAAATTACGGCGCACCGCGACTTCTCGTCGCCTATATGAATAGCGGCACTAGGCCAGCCCGCGGCTCTGCTCGCATACCCAAACTTTCGACACAGAAGTTTCCAGCCATAAATAATAATTAGGTACCTAGTTGTACGCTTTATAAATATCATAACTGGACAAAATATACTCCGAACTCAACCTTGTGCAATAAGTTCACTGAATTACATCTTTCTAAGCAATCATATACCTTATGAATGAACGTATAACCGACAATTGGCCAGATTTTAGAGGTAATTATTTTTTTACCTACTTTACCATTTTTATATGGGCAATAAATACAGCCCGGGATATTTACGACACTAGTTTTCATTGGCTGAACAAAAGTATTAGCCGGGAATCTTGTATAGGTCTGACTTGTTAGATCTGGAGTCTCAGGGGTACTGAGAGGCACAGCAAGTGAAAGACAGAACCGTAGGAGAGAAACCACTTGTTATGGCTGCGTTCCTGTAACTTTAATTGATTGTCCCTGAGATAGGTAACACAGACTGAGTCCTTTATATTTGTGGGTACCCTGTACATCTGCCAGGCGTCCAATTATCAATTAATTATATATAGGTGCATATTACTGCAAAACCATAGTCCCCAAATCATTTCAAATCCATATCATAACCGTTTGGTGTTCTAATCCGTCACAAACAGCACATCAGCTACCTGCCTGCTACATTACTTACCCGCACAAATTAGTTCCCCCTGCGTGTGATGTTTCGATAACGTTGTTTGGTATTCATGTTGCGTATGTGCGGCACGAGCCTGGTGCAGGAACCACGACAACATGTACAGCGCCGCTGCTGGTGGCTGCGGCGCCAGGTGGACTGGAGATAACAGAGCTCAAATGTAATAAAAGATAGGATTGTGCCGCCCACAGCCCGCAGCGCCCCAGGGGGATTCATTACTGCGAAATCACATTTTGATAAGAACCACGCTCAGACAAATTGAATTTTGTTTAAGTTTAGTACAGTTTACAGAAAGGACAATCAGATGTCGCTACGGATACATTATTAACGAAGTTTGAAGCTATAGTCCGAAGTCCGAACTACAGATGTGATTAAATGTAGTTTCATATTTACTACTCAGATAGTTGTTTAAACAAACGAAAACCCTTGTTTGGCTTTCCTTACTTTGAAACCGTTTTGAGAAAGTTAACTTGTCAAATTTAGCATTTCCCACCAAGAACCAACACAACTACAAAGTCTGTACATCGAGTGTGTACCGAAGTATGTTAGGATTGCGTAAAGTTTCAGTAATTCAGTATGCGCGCGCACTTACATCAGTTTTGGTCTCATGAATGTGTCAATTTTTGTACTGCATGCAGAAAAATACGCAGACAATATAAATATTATTATTGAGACGAAGTTCCTTAACGTTCGATACACGCCTTGACCTTCTGATTTTGATCATTCCTTGAAGAGATCGGGTTTGGCAGTGAGATCATTTGTAAAATAAGATGTGTGTACCTACTATATTTCGGTGTACTTGAATGTACGTTAAGCATTTTAAAATAAATATGATGTGAAACACAATGTCTGAGGACTTTCATCCTATTCTTGATTGAATCGCGTAGTCCATAATGCAAATAACTAGGTCTGCAAGGCGAATCGCTGCTTGCAATGTTGAGCTGAGTGAGACATCGTGAATTTTGAACAGTGATCATTCCTCCGTGGCAAGTTCGATTTTGAAAATTCTTTTTGAAAGTCACAACTCTGGACATGCTTTCTGAGCGTGTAAAGTTTGGTCACAGTGTCTCGAGCGGTTATTATGTAATTCCATCTGGATTTTTTTTTAACGGTGATCATTCCTCTGTGGTAGCATTAATTTTTTCAAAATATATCCATAAACCTTCCTCTGATTGACCTCTTTAATCATGCCAAATTTGGTTCTGATTGGATTAGTAGTTTAGCAGGAGACCTGTGACAAAGAAAATCCTGAAGTCTGGTATGAGGAGCTTTCGCTCGACTTCGTCTCACTCAGCTCAATAATAAATATTGTCTTGTCAGTCACAATAATGGTGTAAGATCTCAAACTCCGCAGACCTCACTTATTTTTACAGGGATAAAATGTATAGGATAATGTAGTGTAGGTAAAAGAAATCACAACCATTGATTTTGAAGAAAAAAAACACATCCTGTATTTTTCCTATAGATTTAAATGGGAATAAGAGAAAATCTAGGACGGTACTTGAACCCTCTCATTCGGGAATGCTCTGACCAACTGAGCTACCTAGACACTCCTGATTACTGACAAATGGTCGTCGGGACAAGTTAGCAAATATGCATACAATCAAGGTACATACCTACACTACAATACATTTAATCCTTGTATAAATAAGTGAGGTCTGGGCAGGCCCGGGATCTTGGACTATAATATATTTTTCGTACCATTTGCTCAAAAAAGTGATATTCTATGCCACAAAAAGCGAACATAACAATAGTCATTTTTAATCTGTTAAAAACAGGGAAAGAAAATTGTACTGAATTTCATTCATCCTCTAGGGGGAGAATGTGATTTAAGTTTGGAATACTTACCTATATTTATACTGAGCTACATCTGTGTTTACACCATTGAGTTTGTATATAAAGCATTTTTCGTACCATTGGTCAAAAAAGTGACATTTTATGCCACAAGAAGCGAACATAACAATAGTCATTTTTAATCTGTTAAAACAGGGAAAGAAAATTGTACTGAATTTCATTCATCCTCCCTAGAGGATGAATGAAATTCAGTACAATTTTCTCCCCCTAGGGAGAATGTGATTTAAATTTGGAATACTTACCGAAATTTATACTGAACTACATCTGTGTTTACACCATTGAATTTGTATATAAAGCATTATACATACATTTGACCATTTGCACGCTTCGAATCATATGCGGCGTTCGCGGGCAAAGGCTGTTTGCAAATGGAATACTGCCTTTAAAAAAATTACGCGCGCGATTCATATTTTAATTAATAAACCAACAGTTTAAAAAAACATTGATAGATTGGTTTTCGAGCGCGAAATTTAAATAAGAAGTTTTAATTCTTTATTTGTGACCTGCCAGTATTTTATGAGATAAAATAGAAAAAGTTTGATAATAAATATTGTTTTGAAAAAGGAATACGCATTTATTATGCAGTTATGATTATTAAATAAAATTACGAAAACCGACGAGGCCGTATAAGCTTGATGCCTTTGCTTTTCCGACAAAAAAATATTAGTCTAGGAATTTGCCGCGTTTTAGTTTTCTTCAAATACATGTACATAAACGTTAAGTTTATTTTAATTTATTTTATAAATAAGTTAATGTTCTAAAAATACGTTACGATGTTAAATCAAAGTGACAGTGACAGTGAATTGTCGGATTCCATCAGTGCAAATGCTGCCGCAATGATAAATAATTTGCTTCCAACAAAATCCAAGGAAAATTATTTAAAAACTTACGAAGAATTTTCAACGTGGAGAAGTGCGAAAGGCCTATCAATTTTAGAATCAGTACTTCTTGTCTATTTTGATTATTTATCCAAGACAAAGAAGCCGAATACACTTTGGTGCCTATACTCAAAACTGAAAGCTACAATAAGCATCAAACACAGCATTGAAATAAATAGATTCACGAAATTACTGGCTTTTTTAAAAAGAAAATCAGAAGGGCATTGCGCTAAGAAGTCTAAAATTTTTAAGATTCAAAATGTGGAAAAATTTCTTAATGAAGCTCCTGACGAAATTTTTCTGTACACGATTTAACTATGAATATTTCGTATCTTAGTAATGATAATTATTCTATATATTTACCTGTTTTTTTATCTTTTTTATAGGTGGCCTTCATTTTTGGACTCAATGGTGCTTGCCGCGGATGTGAACTTGTAAACTTAAAGGTGGAGGACGTTGAAAATCATTCCAATGAGTTGCTGCTGATTAATGTAAAGGAAACTAAGACAAAAAAAAACGCTCATTCATTGTACAAGGACAATATATAATATACTAAAATCATTCATAAATACCAAGCATTACGTCCCACCAACATGGAAAACAATAGATATTTTATAAACTATCGGAATGGGAAATGTACTCGACAAGCCATCGGCAAAAATAAAATTAGCAACATGCCAAAGGAAATTGCTAAATTTTCAAAACTTAAAGATGTTGAACTCTACACCGGTCAGTGCTTTAGAAGAACTTCGGCGACTTTCTGGGCGGATTCAGTGGCGGATATTACGGCAATAAAAAGACACGGTGGTTGGAGCTCTGATGGAGTAGCTGAGGGTTATATCGAAAGTTCAATGGTGAATAAAACCATATTAAGCAGTCAAATTAACAAAAATATAAAACTTAATCCATCAGAGCCACAACCATCAGCTTCCGGCATCTTATCTTCGTCCGCAACTCACAATGCACCGCCACCACTATCTCGTATATTATCTACAATGAAACGCAAGTTCCTCAGACGCAAGAACAGAGAAATACTCAAATCAACTCATCAACAATAAATGTACCAAACAAAAATGTAACTGTCTCTATCAATAATTGGACCAACGTTTCGAATGTTAACTTTTACTTTTAATTGTCATTATTTTTAATAAATGCTTATCTCATATTATTATTGTGTTAATTTTTTCGCAAATGGTACGAAAAGTAGAGTATTTTCCTCGGTGATAAAGCTGTCTTAGTCTTGGGTGAACTTAAATCCCTCGCTACACTCAGGACTCGTCTTAAATCCCTCGCTTCGCTCGTGATTTAAGTTTTTAACACCCTCGCTACGCTCGGGAGTAAACTTCGAGTCCTTCGTTACGCTCGCGATTTAAATCGTCACCCGCGACAGAAGACACTGCTTTATCCCCTTGGTTAATAATCTACTAATTCTAATAAATTTTGACAGTTTGGAGTTGTCATTTGACGGTATAATAACGACGATACTGGGTAGGACGAGGCAGTCTGGCATTGGTAATTAAATTACTTAGGAGTTTGGAATAATACTTCAAAACTCTTAAGTAACTTGATTACCGATGTCAGACCTCGTTAGGATAATAGATGTCGTGTGTAGAGTTTTATTATACCACAAAGGACTTAAAGGTGATTACATGGCCAATGCATAAATGCGCCATTTGGTAACAACGCGGTCTCAATATTGGTCATCTATTGTAACAATAGTATTAACCTTAGGGATATACGATAAACCTTCTATTTTATTCCGTACTCACCGTGTTAGAAACTAAGGTATTTCGGAGTTTGAATTTATCTCGTTGGCATTGAATATCGAAATCTTACAGAGTCACAGTAGAGATCTGCAGGCCTACCATGAAACATACGACCCATAAATAATACAAAAATATGCCAGTTGTGTTAAGGTACGCTTAATTGTATAAAACATATGTCAGGTTGTGAAAAATTAATAAAAGGTGTGGTCAATTACATAACACCAAAGTTGTCAAGAGAATAAGTGGACACAGAGAAAAGGACATGAAAAACATGTTTTATATTTCAGTATAAACATAAAAAGATTTATGTACCGGTTCATCATCAAATGAACAAGTTAAACACATTCGAGGATGTCACGGCTCCGCGATGTACACTTTACTTTAAGTTAAAACCTAATCTGAGTAATTCGTGACAAGAGTATTACGAAAATAAAGATCGCTCCAAACATTTTGTTGGGTCTAGTAGGTACAAAGTGAAGACAGTATATGGTATGAACAAGTACTATCCATAACAGTTGGCCATCTATGAATAGCATATCTGCTATACACACACCGAGTGTGAATTCAGTTATGCATATTGGCTCGGGTCATCGTGGTCGGGAACTAAGTCGCCACAGATAGTCGCTGCTCTCTGAAGTGTGGCTTGACAGTTGCATTTCAGCATCCACATATTGTCAAAGTCAAAAAGTCAAAGTCAAAAACCATTTATTCTGTATAGACCATTAATACGGCACTTACAAAACGTCATAAAAAAAAACATTACCTAATGTTTGGCAAATGTACCACCGGTTCGAAACGCGGCCCTGTCCTGAGAAGACTCCGGCAAGAAACTCAGCGGGCTGTTTTTTTTGGTCTATTCACAAACATATTTACTTAACCTAAGTACAATATTTCGTTTGAATAGCATAGAGAGAGAGCAAACAGTTCATAGCCAAGCTTGTTTGTCGTCTAAATAGTCTTGAATTTTATAATAGCCTTTTTGGCAGAGTTTACTTTTATATAATAATAATAATAATATTTATTTACCAAAAATAGTACAACACTTTATATAACTATAGAGGTTACATAGATAAAATAATATGCCACAAAACAAATCAATACCCTGGTTCCCACTATAAGATTTAACTTGAGTTGTGGGTAACCAGGCCCCGCTAGTATGTTTACAAAAATTATGAGTTTCCCAGATTACAGTCCATCAAATCTAAGAGGTACCGTTTGACGTTTCATATTTTTCAAACCGAAACAACTTTGTTCATACGTACATTATTCAGTTTCGATAACCTTTTTCATAAAACCATGAATTTAGAAAGATTTCATTATTGTATCTGTACTGTACAATTCTTAATATCTAAATGTAATTGAAAACTTTCAAACAAAGCAAAATAACACATATTTACACAGTAAATAATTTCTAATAGTTATATTCTTGACCTCATTACAAAGTTACGTAGTTAGGTCACTGCACGTAGTGTTGCGACTCTTCGGATACACTTGTATGCAAAAAAATCGTTTACATATACGAAAAATCGAATGTATTATTTACAAATTACACTTGACAACCAAACAAATATTTTTTCATGTGAATGGGATTTATCTCACATATTACGATTACATAACTAAATAGTTATGTAATCGTAAAATATGAGATAAAACCCATTCACCAAAAATACGTATTTATAAATCAAATATATTTGCTTCTTTAAAAAGTTGTCGAAAGCGATTTGTCGATTTTTGATTTTCGCGCCCAAATAAGTCGGGGTTTCTCGCGCTAACGCTGTCGAAATAGTAAATGGAGTCAGGGATAGTGTTTTTTACATTTATTTTTGTGTATGATAGTATGGGTTTGCATATTACAGAGAAATAAACAAATTTTTAACAAGCACATCCATTGATTTTACAATTACAATTTTTTCTTCTAAGTCTTATTTCTACGTCTAAAACTAATAAAAATAAGGTATGTAGAACCCATTCACAAAAATGTTGTTGCCTGATGTTATAAATTAACGACGTTACTGCGCGACCGCATAATGCACTGAATACACAGATACCCTAAAATAAATTAATTTAATTATTTTTAGGTCAATAGGCAAAATCGCAGGTGTCCAAGTCTCTACAATTTTTTTTTTTCTGGCAACACTGCCAACTACAAGCGCACGCGGTCCGCTCGGTCGGTTCGGCGTCAGCAGTCTCTCGCCATCTTGGAAGCTGACTGTGCGCGTACTTGCTTTCTCGTTTGTGTTTTACAATTTGTGACTTGGCTATTACTTTTCTGGACTGATCATTCTTTATCCGTTTACCTTGGCAATATTTATACTGGACTCCGAACTAAGCAAGTGTTTATTAATAATGTCGAAAAGAGGACGTACTTTGAACAGCCAGGCTCGTGAATTGGTGGTGAAATTACACGAGTATTTTGAGCGTGAATCTCAAAATGGTGGACTTCTACTGCCAGTTACACAAGTTCGGGATCGCGTCGGTGAAGCTCTCGGTATTGGTAGCCGCACCGTTGGCAAAATATTAAGTGAAAAATATGGGCCTTCGGGGAGTGACAGTAACGTACTTCACACACCGAAAAAACGAAAAAGAAATAAACCTGTGACAGGCATCGATGAATTCGATAGTCATGCTATTAGAAACCATATATACGGGTATTTTACAAGAGGCGAATTTCCAACATTGGCAAAGTTATGTGCAACTTTAAAAGATGCCGGGCTGTATAAGGGAAGCATAGAGTCGTTGAGAACGGTAATAACAGGAATTGGCTTCAGATACAAAAAAGTTGACAAACGAAAAATTGTTATGGAGCGACATGATATAATTATGCAGCGACTAACATTCCTGCGCGAAGTTAAACAAATTATAAACTGGGATAATGTAATATTTTTGGACGAAACTTGGCTAAATTCCAACCATTCTGTGCCGAAAACATGGACTGATGATTCTGAAGCTTCGTGCTCGAAGGTGCCGATAGGAAAAGGTGGACGCCTCATAATATGCCATGCTGGGTCAGCGTCTACAGGCTTCGTGGAAAACTCTTTATTAGCTTTCCAATCCAAAAGCACTAAAGAGTATCATGAAGAAATGGACGCAGTAAGGTTCCGAGAGTGGTTCTTAAATTTATTACAGAATATCCCTCCTAACAGCACAATTATAATGGATAATGCCCCATACCACTCTGTGCAAATTGATAAAGCACCTACGTCAGCCAATAAGAAAGCAGATTTGGTGGCATGGCTGCAAAGAAAAGGAGTGGATGCCGACATGTCACTATTAAAAGCTGAATTATTACAGTTAGTGAAATTGCATAAACCACCAAAACCGACATATGTAATTGACCAATTCATAAACCACGGGCACAAAGTCATACGACTTCCTCCGTACCATTGCCAATATAATGCCATTGAACTGATTTGGGCCCAAGTTAAAGGTAATATTTTATAATATTATAATAATAACACGAGTACTTCTAACATTTATAATTTAAACAATGGTTTTCGTCTGCTATCAAATAGTTACATTATTGTTTTACAGGTTATGCAGCAAGACACAACACAAAACCACCCTTCAGTGTCAAGAAAATGGAAGGTTTATTAAAGGAAGCATGTGCCCAAGTTACACAGGAAGATTGGAGTAAAGTAGTACAAAAAACAAAGAAAATAATAATGGATGACTTCGAAAGAGACGTACACTTTGATAATGTAATGGACAATCAACTGGTCATTAATTTAAATGACGATGATGACGAAGACGACGATACTAGTACTAGTAGTGAATAAAAAAATATCCTAAACATTTCTTTTATTTAATTATAACAATTGATTTCTTAAAATTCGGATATTATAGTAATCGATCTCTCAAAGTTCGGATATTATAGTAATCGATTTTTTCATCCCATCCCTATCATTCAATTGTCAGAACTGTCAAACGGTACTTCTTAGATTTGACGGACTGTAAATAGGTACATCATTTTTATATTTAGTAAGTGTGTATTTGTGTATGTGTGAAAAAATGGGTGTATGTGTAATGTATGAGAAGAGATAGTGTGTGTATGATTGTGTGTATGTATGTATATGTGAGTGGAGGTATGCATTATGCAATAATATGCATGTAGGATGTACGATTACAAAACTGAAACCTTGAGAAGGTTTTCTATATCATCATAGGTTTTGTCCATAAGCCAATTTGATACTTTTTTTCTGCAATGCGATCTGAGGAGTTCGTAGATGTTGAAATTTTTATTTACCATATTGTATAAATGGCCACCCAACACCTTATAGTGCCGAGCAGCTAAAGAAGTTCGGTAATGTTGAGTATCACATACTTTGGACCAGCGGCAGTGGCGCCTTTTTTTGAAATTAGTGTTAAATTCCAGTGAGATTAACTAGACCAGATATTAGTTATTCTATAAGTTTTTTAAGTCAATTTAATAATTGCCACACAAAGGAGCATTGGGAATATGTAAAAAGAATATTAAGATATCTAAAACGAACTAAAAGTTATGGAATTAAATATTGTAAAGAAGGTAATACAGAAATAATAGGGTATGTAGATGCTGATTGGGCTTCTAACTCTGTAGACAGAAGATCATACACTGGAATGTGTTTTTTGTTATCTGATGGTGTGATTTCATGGGAAAGTAGAAAACAGAAATGTGTAGCTCTCTCTAGCACTGAATCAGAATATATTGGTCTATCTGAGGGATGTAGAGAAGCATTATATCTAAAGAGATTACAATATGAAATAACCGATAAGGTGTATACAATTAGCATATTTAATGATAACCAGGGTGCACAGAAGTTGTGTGCAAACCCAGTCTTCCACAAACGCACAAAGCATATTGATATCAAATATCATTTTTGTCGTGATCTGGTAAACAATAATATTGTTAAAGTGCTATATTTGCCAACTGCTGATATGCCAGCTGACATTTTAACTAAAAGTTTATGTTCAGCAAAACATTATAAATTTTTTCACTTCAGTAGCTCAAACAAGCGTATTTTGCTGCTTATAAACAGGCAGCAAAATAGCTTTTTGCTGCCTAGAGAGCCAAAGTTTTTTTATAATTTTTCGTTCCGAATTCTGAACTAATCAAAGAATCATAATTCTAACTAGCAAAGTTTTTAGATTTGGACAATTATTAAAAAATAAACTAAATTAAATTCAATAAGTTACTAAAGAAAAACTGATAAATGCTTATATTCTGAGATATTTCAGCTTGAAAAAAAATGCTATTTGCTTTCAACGCGCCGCGCCCCGCCTCGCGGCGGCTGCGCGCGCCAATTTCGGAACGCACCTTTGTTACCCGCGCCACAGATAAATAAAAAAATATACAGCCCGCGCAATAAAAAAAATTTAACAAGATTTTATCTTGCTTGTTTTTAAAAGTTTGTAAAGTGCCTTTTATTAGTTTAAACATGAGTGAATCAAGTGACGAAGATATTTTGACACCTGAGGAACTGAAACAATATGTACAAAACGCAGAAACTAGTTTTCTGCCCTCTAAATCAGGGGAAAAATACATTCAAGCATTACATAATTTCAATGAATGGCGAAGTTCAAAAGGAGCAAAAAATTATTCAGAGACAGTCTTACTGTCTTATTTCATTGAAATGTCACAGTCCAAACAATCCTCAACTTTGTGGAGTATATACTCTATGCTTAAATCTACACTGAAAATAAAACATGACGTACATATCGATAGATATACAAAACTTGTAGCGTACTTGAAGAAGAAGTCCGTTGGGTATAAACCGAAAAAGTCAAAAGTATTAACAGCTCATAACATAGAAATGTTTTTAAATGAAGCTCCTGACAATGTATATCTTGCTGCAAAAGTAATTTTAATAATAGGCATTAATGGTGCATGTCGCAGCCAAGAATTACTTAATCTTACTATAAATGACATTGAAAAACATTCAGAAACTTTATTGTTAGTTAAGTTGAATAATACTAAAACCAATGTGGACAGATCTTTTGTTATTCGTGAAGAATATGTTACTTTTGTTGAAAAATATCAGAGATTACGTCCAAATAATATTGACACAAGTCGATTTTTCATACAATATTTTAATGGTAAATGTACAAAGCAGCCTATGGGTATAAACAAAATTGGCTCTACACCGCGACAAATAGCGACCTTTTTAAAACTTGCAGAGCCTGCCCTATATACTGGTCATTGTTTACGTAGGACATCTGCAACACTATTGGCTAGTTCTGGAGCTGATCTCACAACTCTGAAACGTCATGGAGGGTGGAAAACAAATACAGTCGCTGAAGGTTATATAGAAGACTCAATTGAAAATAAATCAAAAACTTGTAATCGGATTGTGGAATCTATAAATGTGAAACAGACTTCAGAACCACAACCATCAACTTCTAAAAATAGCATGGATGGCTACACAGAAACCCGAACTGAATCACCTACATTCACTGTTGTTTCTTCTGAGTTGATGAGTGAAACAGATACACCAATAGAAAATCTAAGCCAAGTGAATACCACAATAAAGATGCCTAATAAAACAATTACTTTAAATTTACAGCATTGTAATAATTGTACGTTTAACTTTTAGTATCTTTTTTATTCCTGAAATAAAGCGTTACCTACATTTTAATGTGTCTTTTATTTGTTCTCACTCCTAAAGTGAAAAATAATGTGTGCTACACGGGACCAAAGCTTTTTTACTGCGAGTGTTGTTGAATCCCTCGCTGCACTCGGAATTCTACCGAATCACTCGCTACGCTCGTGATTCAATCCTAGAATCCCTCGCTTACTCGGGATTCAATCTATCCCACTCGCAGCAAAAAATTTCTTTGGTCACTTGTTGAACAAATAACTAATGTTGCTTCTAGGCATAGTTTGCATAGAATAAATGTTGTTTAGTGAATATTGCGATAAGTGGGGGTGTTATTTTGTGTTTATATTGTATCGACAATATCACTAATTATAAACTAGTAGCGCCATCTACTGTGAAATATGCGAGACTGTTTTTTCGATAAGAAACTTGTTCTATGTAAGTCTGGAAATAAATGAAGTTAGTTCATCTCTGTCACTCAAGAGTTTAATTTATCACAGTAACCGATGTAAATTCACAGACAATAGGCCTACTGGCACCCTTTTTTCCAGGCATTCGATAGACATCACGTAGTTCAGATGCAGCTACTGTTGTTTGAACAATTTTGCAGGCCTGGAGTACTGTAGACGTGAGCTCTTCCATAGTTTCATTTTCGTTACGAGGAACATTTCGTAATTCAATAGTCGAAGAACGCGTATTGTGCTGCAAGTCTTCAATCTTTTTTTCCAGCACTGTAATATAATCGCGCTGATCTCTTCGTTCTTTTTCTAATTTTTCAATTAAGAGTCTCATGCTCTCGTAGCTATTATTAATGAATTCTATTGACTTCTCAATTTCATTGTTAGTGTTTTTTATTTCAACATTCTGCTGTTTCACTTCGGCGATATCAGAAGTAAGCCTTTTTAGAACAACATCTTGATCCTTCTTCCATGCGTTCAATAGACTCATAATGCGATTTTCAAAAGTTGTAGCCCATTCAGCATCAGGGGAGAAATCAGGGCGTAGGCGTTTACTCCTCGCAGAAATTTTCGTGAACTCACTAGTTGGTTTATTAGCCATATCAGGGGTAAAAAACTCTGATTGTTGATGCTCAGTTGTTGGAGTAGTTGGCGCAGATGGCGAAAGTTCCACTCTTGGCATCGTCTATTATTTATGCAAAGCCAAATAAATTTCAAATTAAAATGAAACTGTATAATATTTCAGTCTTTCCAGTGCTGCTCGTATTTCTAATCGTCAGGATCAGATAAAAATCGATTTAACAAATAAGAAAAAGAGAAGTCTCAGTAGGTCGGGTTTGAACTCGGTACTCTCGGTTTGGCAGTCGAGTGTTGTCACACACTGGCCACCGTGCTTCTGTTTCTAAATGGTGAAATTAAGTATTCCTTTTAAATGTAGTGGGATCTTAGAAGAAATAATAATAAGATTTTGTATTCATCCGTCACACCTGATAAGATTGTAACACAATTCAATACACTATTAATACATTTTAAGACGGCAGTTCGTAAAAAGTTTTTAATGAATCGCACTGTATTTAAGTGATTTAAGTACACAAATCAGTTTTAAACAGCAGTAAATGTTCCTTTTGGGAGTGGTGCGCACTATATACACTTTCTTCTAAAAGTTCTATTATTATTTACAGCTGATTTGATTTATTTATCACGACACACTCAAACACACATCCGTTCACGATGACGTCCGGGGTGGGGGGAAGTTATGCATATTGGCTCGGGTCATCGTGGTCGGGAACTAAGTCGCCACAGATAGTCGCTGCTCTCTGAAGTGTGGCTTGACAGTTGCATTTCAGCATCCACATATTGTCAAAGTCAAAAAGTCAAAGTCAAAAACCATTTATTCTGTATAGACCATTAATACGGCACTTACAAAACGTCATAAAAAAAACATTACCTAATGTTTGGCAAATGTACCACCGGTTCGAAACGCGGCCCTGTCCTGAGAAGACTCCGGCAAGAAACTCAGCGGGCTGTTTTTTTTTGGTCTATTTACAAACATATTTACTTAACCTAAGTACAATATTTCGTTTGAATAGCATAGAGAGAGAGCAAACAGTTCATAGCCAAGCTTGTTTGTCGTCTAAATAGTCTTGAATTTTATAATAGCCTTTTTGGCAGAGTTTACTTTTAATTTGGCTTTTAAATTGATGAAGAGGTAGATTCTTCATTTCACTAGGAAGCTTGATGTAGAAGCGTATACAGTTACCCTGAAAGGAATTACTAATCTTGTGGAGTCGACTATTACAAACCACAAGATTGTTTTTATGTCTAGTATTTACGTTATGTACACAAAGCCTTAAAAAATTGGAAATGTTTCTTCTAACATACAAAATATTTTCAAAAATATATTGGGAAACTACAGTTTGAATGTTTATTTCTTTGAACTTTTCTCGGAGGGAGACTCTTGGGCCCAACTTATAAATTGCCCGCACCGCCCGCTTTTGCAGTAAATGTGGATCACACAGCTTTAGAGACCGACATATCAGTGAGATTGAGGAAATGTGGAAAGGGTGATAGTAAAGTCCGCTCGACGTATCTGTCCGTGTGAGTTGGATCCTATAATCCCCTACAATCTGCGGTATACTGCTTCTTGCAATTTATACTAACTAGAATACATGGAAAAACATGGATTTACCTTCTACAAAATGCTCTTCTGAGAGACACGGTACTTTGTTTTTGAGACCTATATTACTATAAAACACGTACACACCTTCATCCATCATTAAATTACTAATTAGGTTAGTTCAGAAGCCCTTTATGGTATAGGCCAAATAGTTCCAACGTTGATATGAGAACTTTATTATGCAGAGAGCAAATCTAATACGGTTACACCGACCGGCACTAACATGTTTAGACTAACTGAGAGTGAATTACTACAATTATTTATCAAAGCTCAGAATTCTAATTCCCGAAACGATTGGCGGCAATTAGATTTTGTGTTCATTTGAGTGTTGGGTCCCTTATCGTACAAAGTTTAGCACCATAAATAATTCTATTCGAGAATTTACAGTAACTGCTAATGGAACCGTTCGAAGAAGTTATTTTCTTAACTTTATTATTTACAAGAATATTGAAGTGAACATCTGGTATTAATCAGACTAAATTTAAACTAATTTTTAAAGTTGTGTACATTCGACAAAAATTGGGAACTCTTATAAGGCTGAGGCAAATTGAACTGAATTAAAATGATACCATAATCCAACGTCGTCACGCAAAACCACAGATAATGGAACACCATCTACCTATCTATACTATTATAAAAATTTCAATTGCTTGTGTCTGTACACAGGAGATTTTTAAAAAAACTATTTGGTTTATGGTAAATGAACGATTCTGACAGCAAAAATATTTTTTTTGGAATTCTTGTCTATTTGTATTCTTAATGGCCTCACTCTAGGATCTAGCACTTTTTTATAGGGTCAGTTATATGACATCGCATCATCACGAAAATGACTATCAGTAGATCACGTAAGGTGTAAGGTGACCCAAAAGGCCATTTCTCTCGCTCCCCGGCTGACCCTCGCACCCCGGGTGACCCTCGCACCCTAGCTGACCTTCGTAGAAAATGTACCAGAGCAGCGGCCTTAGGAACGACCCCTACTTAACACTGCACGATACTTCTTGCCATGCTGGCCCTAGCCCGCTCGGGTAAGCTACGGTCCTCTCGCATAGAGGTCCTCGGCTCGATAAGGGGAGGTAGAGGTCACTCCGTGATGCACGAGCGTCTTCCTAACACAACTCTAGTGCAGGGTATTGAAGGCGTTGGCGATGTCAAGAGACCACTTCACCGTGCGACACAAGATGGCTAACCTAATTTACATAAGTGGGTCTATGTCGTACACACAAGAGAATCTGCAGCTCAGCTCGACTCGATACCTAACACATTTCAAATAGTTACAAATGTGACGTAACTGGAGCATTATTGTGGAACACATTCCGTCGCAAATATTTAAACTCAGCCGGCGCGGCGGTACAGTCGGCAACTAAATACGAACATAAACTTGGGAACTTTCGTGTCGTCAGAGAGAGTGACTTCAGTCAGACTCAGACTTCAGACTTCAGTCAGAGTGAGTTTTTGACTTCAAAGTTCATAGTACTACTCATATTCATCATTATCCTCAGAGTGATTTCCTAGTTGCGGCCAAAGTTTCCACTTTAGAGCTCGAGGTCTGCTTATGGTTTTGATGATTTTTAGGGTTCCGTACGTCAAAAGGAAAAACGGAACCCTTATAGGATCACTTCGTTGTCCGTCCATCTGTCAAGACCGTTTTTCTCAGGAACACGTGGAGGTATCAAACTGAAATTTATATATAATACTCAGGTCTACTGTCCCTTGGAGCTGTGAAAAAATCAAACTTCTAAGCCAAAGCAATCAAAAGATACAGCCGTTTATGCTGCAAATTTCCGCAAATTTTCGAAACTCGCACGGGAATCAAAACCTACAGGGTCTTCCTGTGAACTTAGAATCTTGAAATTTGGTACGAAGTAACGTCTTATAGTACAGATAAAGGAAAAATTGCGAAAACCGTAAATTTTTAGTTACATCATATAATAAAAAATATTTTTGAAAAGTTTAAAGTTACTTCTTCTTTTCTCATGAACGCCTAGAGGTATTAAATTGAAATTCATATCAAATATTCAGGTCTATAATACCTTTTACCAGGTTTGTAATGAACCCTCGGTGTGGGAGTCCGACTCGCACTTGACCGGTTTTTTTTTACTTTTCCGGGAGCGACGACGGTCGCCTGACCGCCTAAGCCCGAGAGGAAAGGCTGCGCGAAAGCCTGGTCCGTTGTTTAGCACCTGCTAACTTGCAGGTGAGGTTAGCTTGTTCTTCTAGGATGTGGGTAAGGGCGCTACACTCACTGTAGACGACGTACCTTTTTTTTTTTTTTTTTTATCGTGCGGAAATCCCTTCGGATACCCCCCCGCCGGCCAGCGGGGGCGGTTATGTCGGGCTTGCACCGACTAAAACCGCACGCCGTCTCGGGTCTTCAGACGCCGGGGTGTAAGGTTACCCATAGAGCATATCCCTCGCACCCCGGCTGACCCTGGGCCATCTCACCACTAACAGCATCGCTCATCCTGTCTCCTCTGAAAGCAGAGGAGTACGGAGAGCGATGTGTTCCCGCCACGTTGGGTATTGGCCGACGATCAATGCCAACCCTATGAAGGGGTGAAGGGGAAGCCATTGACCGCCGCCCAGGGTGTACCGGCCGCTCCGATTCCGTTCCCCCCGGACTGCAGCGGGATCTTGGCTTTGAATGTTGTACCTTTTTTTTTTTTTTTTTTTGTGCGGAAATTCCTTCGGATACCCCCCCGCCGATCAGCGGGGGTGGTTATGTCGGGCTTGAACCGACTAAAACCGCACGCCGTCTCGGGTCTACAGACGCCGGGGTGTAAGGTTACCCATAGAGCATATCCCTCGCACTCCGACTGACCCTGGGCCATTCGCAGTGACCCCTCTGATAACAGCAGAGGGGTACCTGGAGCGACCACCCCTCCCCGCGGGCCTTGCAGGCCCGCCATGCCCCGACCCCCTCGTGCAATGGGGTCAGCTAGCCCTGAAAAGGGCCGGTTGGTCATACTCTTGGTCGTTGACGTTGACGCCAGCTACTCCAGAGGAGCAATCAATGATGCGTCATCGCCCACGTTGCCCAGGGTGCACCAAACTTGAAGGTGATCCAACCAGTCGCACCCCTGAATGTTGTACCTACCTACACATCTGTTTTTATTATAATAAAGATACTGTATTACCCGCGCGTACACTACATCATACGTTTTAGATTGGATGCACCGTAGATGGCGCGACAGTCGCGTACATTAGTAGCCCGAGGTAACACGTCCACATAGTTCGCGCTCAGGTGATACTTGCTTACCATCCAAAAGTCTTCTTGTTATTTTATACGAACCCGAAAACTCTCCACGCTTACCTGCATCCCGCATACCCACCATAGTATTCTACTCATATTTTATGGACAAAATTTAAACAATAAAAAAAAAGTTTTTCTTAGTAAAAAAAATTTAATTTTGGCAACTCCGTAAACTACAATATAATTAATTTCTATAACACGTGTACGCAGTTAACTAAATTGGCCAAAGGGGTATAACATACACCTAATCCCGCAATCAATTCAGCGCTTGGCTGAGCGGCGCGGCGCCATCTCGGACAAGAGAGAACCTAAATATGTATTGTTGTTGTGAAACAAATTGTTGTTGCTCTGCTCGGATTATGTCGGCATTTATTCTGGATCCCAGGGGCGCTGGTCGGCCTGAATTGCGGCACACCGCGGCTTCTCGCACAGAGCACTAAGTCACTCGGCGGGCCACATTTTCGACAAGAACTTTCTGTGCATTAACAATATTAGGTTCTTAAATTACTTTCGGGGTGCGAGGGAAATGCCCGATGGGCAACCTTACACCCTGGCGTCTGAAGACCCGAGACGGCATGCGGTTTTAGGCGGTTCAAGTCCGACATAACCACCCCCGCCGCGCCGGCCGGCATAAGGGTATCCGAGGGGATTTCCGCACGAAGAAAAAAAAGTTCTTAATTTACTTTATAGATCCAGGAGCTTTTGTTTCGAGCTTCGCCTCACTGGAGCTAAAACAACTGCCTGACTTTTCAAGTAACCAGGGCGTGCCCTATTTTTTTATGACCGTCCTTTGCAGATCAGGAGAGACCTGAGACTCTCCCAATCTGCCTCCGCCACCTCCTTCTGGAGCATTATTTGCTCGCCTGTAGAAGGTGGCGGCGGCCCACGCGCTCGTAATCCACACAATGGCTGTGAGCAGGACGTGGATAGGACGAATACTCCGAGGGCTGCCATGAGGGCCCGCCTCGGCACCTCCCACGCCGGGCATTCCGCTAGTGTGTGTAGGCCCGAGTCCTCGCTTGCATCACAGTGATGGTACTCAGGAGCTGGTTCCTTCCTGATCTGCGACAGGTGGTCCCCGCAACAAACCAGGATGTGTTCTGGTAATGAAATCTATTGGAAAAAATCGTAACCATACAAACCTGTGTACGTATATCCACTGCCAGTTAAGTGAAACCACAACCAAAATTCTCGACGCATTTTAGAGGTCTGTTCTTTTTTACCGGAATCTGGGGCGACACCTTGTACGCGCGGTGCGCTCCGCGCCCGCCACGTTTCATCCAAGACCCTTGCTCGTACAGTGATGTCACGTTCCTGATTCGGGAAGCGATATCGCTTAACACATAATGTGAGGTGCCGAACATAATACACGCCGCATGTTGTGTTCAATTCGGCGCACTTTAGAAATAATATGCGAGGGTTCGTATGCTAATGGCCAACACGTTCCACATGAAACCTTACACTGCCAATATAAGAATTTTATTTACCCTTCGCCAATTTTTCTGTATATTTTTACCTTTTGATTATCAGCTCAAGAATATTTAAATCGAATGAAATTGTATGGGCACGTAATTTTGAAGTGATAACTTTCCATATGACCACATTTTGGGTGAAGAAAAATCATGAAACTCGTGTTTATTTTTCAATCGTCACGTCACCTCGAAATCCTCACCGAGACGCCTACGTCACGTGAGACGCTTTCCATAAATTTTTTTTATAACCACACCATTTTTTTATAGCTGGATAGATGGATGGATGGACGGAGGGATAAAGGGACGGATAAGTAGGGAGTGATGTTGGAAGAGATAGAGGGTGGAATGGATAGGGATGAATGATGATGAATGAATGCAAATGATGAAACAATACACGTAATTGTTCAAGATTTCACTTGTGTTGGCACTCCCAGAGTGCCACTGCCTTATTTTTTAACTGCTAAGGTAGCAAACTTGCAAGAAAGGAGGAGGGACCAGCTGAGTATAACTTCCAAGTCAAGCTAAACCAAACGGAGTTCAAACCAACTTTTATTTTGTTATACGAGCAACTGTAAGTATTAAACGCAGTAGCGATTCTAATATCATTTACACAAACCCAAGTAGTTAAATACTAGTTGTTGTCCGCAGCTGCAGCCGCTTAAACACCGATCCCATTCGCTCAACACATAGGAACCAGTTCCCGGCGTAGAAGCCTATGTGCTATTACAGAATGTAATCCATCTTTTTGCCAAATTTGCCACCGCAAACATCCATCCACTTTGTTATTTATAATAAGTACTTGGTAAGATAAAGTAAGATTGACCCTACTGATTGAACTAGATTTATAAAGCTGTTGTAATATATTCACGCATGAACATGACTTCCAGCAGCTTCCTATATTCCGACGTCAGCGGACACTACGTGATATCCAAATATCTTACTAATATGCTTTTATCGTCACGTAGTGTAAGTGACTGATGAGGTAAAGAACTGCTGAAGGTGCTGTACACCAATAGGTGTACATGCACCTTCAGCAGCACACTAATACGTAGATATAGTTGTGTATATAGGATAAATTAGTATTTAAGATCATAGTTAAGTAAGAATAAACCAGTCATCAAGTTGAGCCCGACTTTGACTCAATACCTTTCCAAACCTTTCACTGTGGCCAAGACACCCTTAGCCGTCAGTACCTGATCGGTCTTGTGAGCCTGCTTGACCGGCAGTGAGAACACCTTTCCACCTGCACCCCACTTCCTGTCTCTGACCTTCTGGTATCGCCTGGCATCAGATATCCTGTACCTATTATATATATATATGTATTTTTAAATACTTATAGGAGGGCTAGGGTAGTAGGGACGTGTAGGGCTACCAACGAAGCACCGTAGCTACGTACACGAGCGGAGGTCTGTTTCACCGAACACCATCGAGTACCACGCCGTGACGAACTATAGGTTAGGGTTGCGAACATGACTTGGTCTGCCAGGGATCCCCTGAGAGCCAATAATATTGCACCGTAGGGTAGCAGTTAGGATTATGTTAGGATTCCAGTAGTATAAGGTGACGGGATTAGGATTAGTTAGGATAATATTTGCCTTAGGAGTACCGTAAGTACTCTATCATTAGGGCAGGCTAGGATAGAATATTAGTTTAATCACATCTCCTGAACACTCGAGGTAAGTGCTGTTATCTCCCTGTTCAGTTTGGTCCTTCGAGCCGAACTTGTGAATGAACTTTATTCGAACACGTTCAAATTTTTTATTCAGTGTGAATCTCAAAACATCACACATTTTTACAACGTAAAATCTGGAAGCTTGCGTTCTTTTGAAACTTTCATTGAAATTGTTCCGACAGTAACACCTCTACAGACCAAAGACGCGCACTGACAACCTTAAACTTTTATTTCAGCTTTTGCTAACTTTTTAGAAGCATAATATTAAATTACTACTACTTATTTACTTTGCGACAATGACAATACCTTTTCCCGCCACCCAGGGAAGATTTTGGTTGAAACAACATGTATTTGTTAATACGTCTTGGTCTGTCTTGGTCTGTAGCTACATGCCAAATAAGTATTAAATAATAATAATAAATAAATAAATATTGTAGGACATTCTACACAGCGCTATCTAGACTCAAAGTAAGCATAGCTTGTGGCCTTGTGTTATGGGTTCTAGAATGCAGATAAACAAACTTAGAATGCAAAAAACCACCCAGACCAATGCAAATATACATATTCATGCATCCAAATGTTATATTTATTACATTGGGACCTAAACATGTGATGTGATGGTGTATCGGGGATACAAGCCTGAAGTTATGTTATGTTACAAATATTTGCACTTAGCGGGAATCGAGCCCGCGATATCCCACAGATGTCTAGCACAAGAGCTGTGTAGCAACAACAGCACGATACACACGTGGCACTAATTCATCCCGGGAGCGTCCCTCGGGAGCTCCGCCCCGCCATGATTAATGTACTCGAGGCCACTTCATATTACTTGCTATCGACGGCACAGGACCTTGCCAAGTTTTCTCCCGTTGCTTAAAATACGAAATCGCCGTTTAATGGAAACCATAGTTCGCACGAATTAAGTTTTATATAAGTTTATTAAGTCGTATATTAAATTATATGTGCGGTTTTAGTCGGTTCAAGCCCGACATAACCGCCCCCGCTGGACGGCGGGGGGGTATGCGAAGGGATTTCCGGACGAAAAATAAAAAAGGTACACATGACCTTCCCGCATGAAAAAAAAAAGGTACACATGACCTTAATAATCTCAGTGTTGAATATTAATTCTAATAACTGTACCTACTCTAAACCGGAGGCGCCTGAATCAACAGGTCTTCTATTAAAACACATTTGACTATATAATTGGCTTCGGTACCATTTACAAATAAAACGCACTCTTATGTTTTTTTATACCACTTAGGTGGCAGACAAGCGCAAGGCCCACCTGATGGAAAGCGGTTACCGTGGCCTATGGATATACACTCGCGCTGCCGACACTGTAAAAACCGTATTTGCTGAATGTTTTTGAAGTTAAAACCTGTTTTGGCGCACCACACACAGATTTTTCCGTAGGTAGTAAGATAGGCTGATCCGTCACGCTCTGAGGTGAAAGGCTCGATCGGGTGACCTCGGGAGCGCCGAGTGTCCCCGAGCGAGAAAGATACAGTCAGCTGCTCTTCGCTGTTGTGTCGCTGTGTTTAGTATATGCAATTCATCTTCTTATATATAAAAATGAATTGCTGTTCGTTAGTCTCGCTAAAACTCGAGAACGGCTGGACCGATTTGGCTAATTTTGGTCTTGAATTATTTGTGGAGGTCCAGAGAAGGTTTAAAAGGTGAATAAATATGGAAGTTGTTATCGATTGAGGCAGTACGAAGTCTGCTGGGTCAGCTAGTACGTAATAATTGTCTTTATTAATTTAATACTTATTATTGGTACGTAATAAAAAATATTTTGACAATTATTTGGTTTACATTGTGAGGTTAGTGTGTGTAGTTAGTGGTTTATCGTGCTAATATTATATATTGAAACAATTAAGTTTTCACTTCTGCCGTGCGGTCTTAAGCACACACACTTTTAATTTTTTTTCAAATTTTTTTCTTTAATATTAGTATTTTTAAGAACAGAACATCAAATTACATTGTGATTTCAAACTTGACTGTATATTGATAAATAAGAAAGTAAACACACACACACATAAAATTCAAAATCTAACAATAATATTAGGTATCTGTGCAAATTAACTCATCAAACTTGATAACTATTGATAACATTGTGGGGTAATAGTAGTATGTATAAACAAACAGAGCAACATATCTCTCCAGAGCTTGTCTAAATAACCACATCACCTAACTAATGAAAGGGTGCGTGAGGTGTAGGACTTGCCATCGAAGAGGTTACGGGTTCGAATTTACGACGAACGTTTAACTTGCAAAGATTCAAACTATTTACGATCCTTTGGTTTCGCACATGCTGTATTTTTCAAATAATAATTTCTATGTAATCTAAGAACGATACCGATGCCAAAAGTGTGATTTTTAGATTTTTTGTCTGTTTGTCTGCTTTTATTATCGATGTCCGAGCATCACTTGAAAATAACTTAACAGATTCAGCCGAAATTTTGCATGAACATTCTTCTCGGATATGGTCATAAACTGCGCGACGAGCCCGTGACGCACATGGTAGGCGTGCAGTCCTTCTCCTCGCAGTATTCTCCAAGCGGATGTGCGGGAAATACCAAAATCGCGACCAGCGTCACGTATGTTTTTTATTTTTATGTATTTTATATATAATTTTTTTTCGCAGGTTTATAAATGCCCGGTTAATGGCAATAGGCTCGCCACCTATTACATTGGGACCTAAAACATAAACTGGCGAAACGTGGGTGCTAGCACCTCTGCCTACCCCTTCGGGGATATAGGCGTGAGTTTATGTTATGTTATGTTGTTATGTTTTTTATTTTATCGGATATATTTTTTTTGTTTCAAATACATATTTTGTCGATACCAAGTCATCTCACTAAATTCAGAGACCTAATTTTGTGACACCTTATATATCATCACGCAATTATAAGTGTGATAGGAGCAGCATCATAACGCTAAAAGGTGATGAGCAGTAAAATATGAAACCACGAATCTACAGAGTTACGTACTTGTAAAAGGTAGTTGGTTAGCTTTTCTCAACATCTAGACTCAACTTTTGATAATGAATATCATCACGCTATTATATTAGGGAACCGCGTAGAATAATTTTCGCTGTTACATATTTACCTCTATTTCTTAAATAATAAATAAATATTGTACGACATTGTACACAGCGCTTTCTAGACCCAATGTAAGCAAAGTTTAACTAGCTTATGTTATGGCTTCCAGAATGATTGCGAAAAGCCCTCCATAGTAATCCCATTTCGGTTTGATTGCGTTCAGGGGTCAGCAAGTGTATAGCCGGGCAGGAGGGTTGTGGTCGCAGCACTTGTTGGACCGGTGGGTGTCACGCGGTGCTGCGACGACCATCCTCTTCTGATGAGGCCGTCAAGCTGAGTGCCACCATTGTTAACATGGTACGTGTATGTAATGGTGGCCCTCTTTCCTGAGACTTTACCTTCAGCTTACCATCAGGCGAGGTGAAGTCAAATTGACGTGTCCTAAATATTAAAAAAAAAATATTAGGATAAACATACTTATATACTTTTTTTTGTAAATACATACATACTATATTATACATAGAAACACCTAAACCAATGCAAATATACATATTTATTAATACAAATATTTGCACTGAGCAGGAATCGAACCCGCGCCCCCTGTCGAAGCAGTCGAATGCGCTACCGCTACGCCGCAGAGGCCGTCATTCTTCATGATAAATGGTTGAAAATATAACGACGAAATAGGTATACATGTTGGATTCGAAACTGCAGAACGAAGCTTTAATGCGAACGAAGTCGCGGGCTACAGCCAGTATTTAAATAAAAGCACTCACATTCAATGTTATCATTAAATAAATGATTTTATAGTAACACTAGCTGATGGCTGCGGCAAGTGTTGCATGTAAAGTTGCATGAACGTACCGCAGATATTAAGTCTGGTCAAGACCTTTCTGATAGAAGAAACCGCATCAAAATCTGTTCAACAGACAGATAAAAAGACAAATAGACAAGAATACCAAAAATAAATATTTTTTTGTTCAGAAATTTTCAAATACACCTAGACACCATTTAAACGACGACCTCTGTGGCGTAGCGGTAGTGCGTTTGACTGCTAAGTCAGAGACCGCGGGTTCGATGCCCGCTCAGTGTAAATATTAGTATGCATAAATATCTATATTTTTATCGGTCTGGGTGTTTCTATGTAATATATGTATATATTTACAACAAAAAAAAACTTAGATATTACTATCACTACATATTTTAAAACAAAGTTCTCCGCCGCGTCTATCTGTCTGTTCGCGATAAACTCAAAAACTACTGCACCGATTTTCATGTTGTTTTCACCAATGGATAGAGTGGTTCTCTAGGAAGGTTTGTGTATTTAATATGTCAAGTTTTTGTATACATTGTCTAAAATATAATGATATTTGTTGAAGGTGTCGGAAAAAAATAAACCGTCAGGTAACTTTCAACGAAAACGCTACCTTAACCCTTTCAGATATGACTAAATGATGTGTGGTGGAACTTTGTATGTTATATAGGTTGTGGTGGTGGAATAGGGTTCCAAGAGTAGCGGGAACGGGATCAGATTTCCACGCGGGTGGAGCCACGGGTAACAACCCAAGCTAGTAATAATCCAAACATAGTTTATCATAACATACTGAGTAGAATGTCGCACAATATTTTTTAATCACTAATTGTGTCGTTAGACAATTATAACATTATACTGGCTGTACCTACCACTGGAATTAACGTGAAAAGATACTAGAGTGATGATATTAATGACTTCAAAACTTCCCTTTGGGTCCTAAACGCGCCTGAGCAACGTTGATTTGCGGAGATTAATCGTGGCTTTGCTACACGAAATAATAAAATTCATAGAAATCTGCCCAAAACTGCGATCACAGAGTGAAATGTGGTGGATTGGAAGGCGTTTGAGAATTGGTGTGAGTCAAATTAAAACAAAACATATTTAAAAGTTAGGAAAGTTGGTTGGCGCTGAATTCCTCGTGAACCCTTTTGAGAACAGAAATGGGTTCGTGTTAATTAGTATAAACAAAAGTGAGTTAATGTTCGGTCTCGGACACTCTCCTTATATTTATGACATTTTAATGGAGATGAAATTGTATTAGACCTCTCCTTGGTCTCTGCGGGTAACAAAGAGTGTTTTTTTCTTTTTATATTTAGGACACGTCAATTTGACTTCACCTCGCCTGATGGGAAGCTGAAGGTAAAGTTGCTTGACGGCGCCTCATCAAAGGAGGATTGTCGTCGCAGCACCGCGTGACACCCACCGGTCCCACTAGTGCTGCGACCACAATCCTCCTGCTGTTTAAAGGCCAAAATAACTACCTATCAGGTCATGTGTTTGCTTCGTTATAAAAACCTGTTGTAACGGTGAATGTTTTATGGGGGTTTTTAAATGAAGTTACGGTGATGTAATTGAACTGTAAAAATTAATTAAATAATGAATGTATTTGAGACTAACTACCGGCTAGGGCGAGCAGATATAAATAAAAAGTCTATTACAATATATTAGGAGATTATAATCGGTGTAAGAGAACGTTACATAAATTTATATTAGGTATTGGAGTAAATGAACCTCAGGGAATGGATTCGTAATAAATATTCTGCCGTGGCGTTGTTCGGTCCGTTGTGCAAAGATGGTAGTATGCACTTAGCTAGTGTGTAGTTGCCGGCGAGCCCAGGGTCTCCGCTGGTGTGCCTCGCTACCGCCATAATGGTGCGAAGCCCGGTGCGAAGACCCTGGAAATAGAAAAAGTGCGGGTCAGTTTGTCACTAGGTAATTACGTCCAGGGGTGCTTGGTTGGGGACCTCCACGCGGTGCACCCTGGGCAACGGAGACGGCAGCGCCTCTCTCCTAGGGTGGGAGAGACGCTGCCGCCTACGGCCAACTCCGACCGAGGCGAGGACGGCCCTGTTGAGGGCTGTTCGGAAGCTTTCCACGTGTCCCTCTGTGTAGCAGATGGCACAGTGGAGAGCAAGTAAGGGGGCCATCTCGAAACTGGAGATGGCCCAGGGTCAGTCGGGGTGCGAGGGATATGCTCTATGGGTAACCTTACACCCCGGCGTCTTAAGAACCGAGACGGCGTTCGGTTTTAGTCGGTGCAAGCCCGACATAACCGCCCCCGCTGGCCGGCGGGGTGGTATCCCTTCGGATCATCCCTTTTTTTTTTTTTTTTCCCCACGAAAAAAAAACAAAAAAAAAAGGTAATTACGTCCAAGTGACCCGCTAAAATAGCAGGTGAAGAGAATCTCCCAGTGGCAATAGGCAGCACAAGCTGGTGCCGCGACCTCTGACCGTAGGGGTCATCGGCCTCGTGGCACTAATTAGGTAGGCTGAAATAGCACACAATAAAATAAAATATATTAAGCCATGCATTTTAGCAGGCAATAAGCTGCACCGCTGGAAAGTCTTCACCTGTAGAAAGAAGTAGGAAATGTTGATCTCAAAACTCACCCGGAGCCAACAGCAGTTGGCCACGGGGTCAAAGTGACCTTCCTCGGCGAAGGTTGCCAAGAAAAGAGCCGATTTAAGAGCCGTCAGTTGATAACTGGGCTAGTGTTGTCCAATCTCGCTTGCACAACCATAGATAATGATTAATAAGTTATCGAAACATACTAAAATATCGATTAATTTATGTATACAATTTTATTGATTTGTAAAGAATCCACATCGTTACACTGTTGATTAGCTGAATAACGTGCAATAATTAGGTTTCTAATCAAAAAAAAAACCGGCAAAGTGCGAGTCGGACTCGCCCATGAAGGGTTCCGTAGCAGCAAGTAAACTGTTTATATTTGACTTGATTGAATGAAAGGTAAACTACGGTTTACGATTTATTTTTAAAAGCTACTTACTAGATCTCGTTCAAACCAATTTTCGAGGGAAGTTTTCATGGTAACGTACATCACATATTTTTTTTAGTTTTATCATTCTCTTATTTTAAAAGTTACGGGGGGGGGGGACTTTTCACCACTTTGGAAGTGTCTCTCGCGCAAACTATTCAGTTTAGAAAAAAAGTGATATTAGAAACTACAATATCATTTTTGAAGACCTATCCATAGATACCACTTTAAATTAAATATAAAAAAAAATGAGTTTCAGTTCTAAGTATGGGGTACCCCCAAAATGTATGTTTTTTATTCTATTTTGGTGTGAAAATCTTAATGCGGTTCACAGAATACATCTACTTACCAAGTTTCAACAGCATAGTTTTTATAGTTTCGGAAAAAAGTGGCTGTGACATACGGACGGCCAGACAGACATGACGAATCTATAAGGGTTCCGTTTTTTGCCATTTGGCAACGGAACCCTAAAAACCTGTTGATTAGCTGAATAAACTGCAATAATTAGGTTTCAAATCAGCAAAAAGGAAAATGGTAGATAGACAAAAACTTTCATTGTCACATAGGTC
This sequence comes from Cybosia mesomella, assembly GCA_946251805.1. NCBI lineage: Eukaryota > Metazoa > Arthropoda > Insecta > Lepidoptera > Erebidae > Cybosia > Cybosia mesomella. Next base: position 534,905 of record OX276390.1, read on the forward strand.
ATTTATTGGATGGTGGGTGGATGCGAAGAGTGACACGCCTTTGTTGACAACAGGGTACCCAGTACCAACCTTTCACATAGTTTGTGTCAGCGAGTAACCTCATTTGTGGTGGCAAAGTGGAACTTTTTTTTCTTTTAGACATCTTCAGATTTTTTTATGAAACTCGCGCTGTCTTTTTATATGTTTTACAGCAGCTCAGGAGATTTGTTACCCAGGTAGTAGGGGGTCTCCCTCTGCCCAGCGCGAGCGCGTGCGCCGCCGCCACCTCCTTCTGCGAGCATGTAATGCTCGCGAAGGAGATGGCGGAGCGCGCCCGGGAGAGATTTAGAAGTCTCCCGGCCCGCCGAGCCCGCAACATGCTCGCAGCGCGTCGCAGGCGACTGAGGCGCCGGAGGTCGCTTAACGACCTCCGTCCTCCATGAGCGCAGGCCTGGGAGTGGCAGGTGAGGCCGCCTGTCACCCCAGCAGAAGCAGGCCGGGACGGTGGGGCGACTAGCGCACCTCCCCCAAACCGGGGCAAGACGGGGACACCGTGGTTTGAAGGGGGGGCGCTAGTCGCCCCGCCGTTCCACATCTCCGATACCTAATACATATTATATTGGTAAGTAATCAAGATTAATTAAACAAAACAAGTCAAAATAAACTTAAGAGCCACTTTGGTAAACTTACGTACATACAACATTCAATTTTACTGTTCAAAAACAAAAAAGGTTGAACATCCCGATATCGAATAGCTGTAAAGTTTTACGAGTTTCTGGCTCACCGAGACGCCCGGGGCGCACCATTAGCGGCTATAAAACACGTATAAATATCAAATAATTACTCAAATCAGAACAGTTAACTATTAATCGATTAGGCAAAGGCTATCTTAAGAGTAATTATTTAAACGTTCTTACCAGAATCAGCCAACACCAGGTCATTTTGAATAATTGCCAAGCGGCTGATACCAATCCTCGCTATCTATAAATTGGCTGTGCGATTTCAAAACCTAGTAAGGGACATCTGCTAGAAAAAAAAACGGGTTGTTGCATTTGTCAGGCTACTAGACCATAGAGAATTAATACCCGCGCCAAATAGCCAAAGAGTCGAAGAAATAAGACCCTTGTATTGTATCTGAAACGCCTAGCAAGTACATATCCGCAATGCTGTAAAACGTAAAGAACAATAAAATAGATAAATAATGACATAATTTGCCTCGTGTCCCATACTAAGTTTTTAAATTGCACAGCCGAAATGTATTTTATCTACACTCAAATCGAAAAATTCGAATTACGAATTCAAAGACGATTCTATACATACGCACTATATAAACGCTTATACATAAAATTAAAATTAAAACTTATTATAGTACCGCCAACTGTATCATAACACTCATTATAGTATCGCTATCTTTTTTTATTCATTAAACTAGTCTAACATTTTAGGCTGAATATGAAAAAAAGGCGCCCGCATGCGCAGTTCGAACTGTGAAAAAAATGGTGCCCTTGTAACCTACCTACTTTGTTTAATTACAATTTTTCCTATGAGTGAAGATAAAGTAGTGTATGAAACTGCATATAACTTAGGTATTAAACACTCGAGTCAACCTATTATCGCATTCGGCTTCGCCTCTTATTATATATACCGCTGATAAACAGACTCTCGTGTTTTAATACCCCTTCTTATATGACAGTTGCAACTACTATTTTTTTAATGTTTTATTTTTTGGACATTTAATAGACAGTTTTTAATTAGTATTATAAATTAGCCTGCCACTGAGAACGAGGTATGTACGTGCAACTGGCAGTTCATTTTAGCTTCAAAAACGTGGCAGTGTGATGTTAATACATTCAGATTTCACTTGCTTCTACCAACACCAGGGACTTCCTGGTGACTTCCTCCATGATCGGGGCCTGAGGACGGCAGTTGGCCGACTCGCCGTCCTTACAGAAGCAGGCCGTGGCGGAGGCGTGTCGTGTGTGCCCTACACACGCCTGCCAACTCACCGAAGCGGGATAAAACCCGACCCCACCAGGCGAGGCCGCGGTGGCGGCCAAAGTCCGCCGGCAACCCTGGGGTTATCCTTTCGAGGGCTTACCCGGGGTGCCCGGCAACGGACACTTGGGGAGGACACCGTGCGGTTTTAGTCGAGACACGACATAACCACCCCCGCAGGCCGGCGGGGGGGTATCCGAAGGGATTTCCGCACGTAAAAAAAAAAAAAAAAAAAAAAAAAAAGGGACTTCCTGAGAAACAAGATCACAAGCTCTTTCTTTTGTACCCCAGAGCGTCGATGATAACTGTAAGCATATTACGTATTGCTCATAAAAAAATAAAATTGAAAATCCAACATAACTTGGAGGTATAATCACCCTTCAAAAATTTCAAAATTTGATTTCTCCAAAATGTTCAATGTTGAGACCACGATTTTGGCGCTAAAATGTGCAACTTAACTATTGGCAAGACAGAAAAAGAAAATTGAAAATCGGTCTAGCAACGGAAGAATAATCACCGAAAAACAATTCAATGGTATTCAATTGAAAACAAACTGTGCGTGAATTGTAAGGTAATCATGTAGTGCACTCTCAGCTCAATATTGCAACAGCAGAATGTATTATGCCCCTAGTTTTATATTAGAAATAGAATAGCTGTAATTTGTGAAAATGCATTATTTTAATTTTTTTGTTACACAATCAATTGCTCACACGTAAATTTATTATAAGCCTGGTACAAAAAGTTACAAAACCATAGACTTATAGAAAAATGTCTTCGCGGCAAAGTAATAAAAACAGGCACAAAATAAAATAAAAAAGCTATCAGTTATATCAACAACTACATGAACTATGTAGCGAATTAAATATCCATAAAACATAAATCACAAATATTTATATTAAACAATCCTGCTGGGTATGTAACGCATTCTTCGAAGGACACTATTGATAAAATGAATACCCTGCCATCTATGATTGTTTACTCAGAAGTATTACACTATGCAATGAGTTGACTTTATATACATTGACAGTTCGTTATAGCCGATAGATGGCACTTGTAACAAGTACATGTAATTTATAATACATACACTAGATGGCAGCAGTAAGGAACGAAGAGAGAAGAGAAAATATTATAAAACATCTGGTTACCATGTTGTTCGTAATAATATGCTAATTTTAGAAGAATTTTAATTTAGAACAACTATATAGCTTAAACTGTAATGTCAATTATATGAAACAATATAGATAAGAAATATTTTGTCCACGAACCTCTCTCTTTTCATTCTCCCTTCCATTCATTTTAAATTGCGTGCCGTTTGCGTTCTATCTGTCATTCTGGTTTCTGACTCTAAAATCTCATTCGGTCAATTCAGTGAAGTGGATCAACTTCCTTTCAACGGATGTGTAAAGTGGTTGTTTCTTAAGTATTTTGTATTATTGTTTACTTATCTTATTCCTATTACATGATAAACTGACCAAAGTAGAAAGTGAATCAATATTTCAAGTGCAAGTGTTCAATGTGTCAGTAATAATTGTTACCAGTGATTTACTGTTCTTGGTGGGTGACCCAGGCTGCATTCGGAAAATATTCAGTGCATGCGCGTAACTGGCAAAATATTACAATTCTGAGGATTTCTTGCGGTCAATGTCACCGCAGTGAAAAATTTACGAGTGATTTTCGGGATCTAGTTGTGTTCAAAAATCCGATGGATGTGTAGCAGGTATGAATCCGTCAAGTTTGAAAAAAAAAAAAAATAGAGTGAACCGAGGCCCGACTACGGGTGGCGCTGCTATAGTTTCGGGTAAACATGGGATGACCACCGCCGGTGCCCGAGCATCTACGTGAACTGTTATTTATTATGATTAAATTCTTAGCTGATGTAACGAGCACAGTACAGTTAGACGAGACGCTAGGTAAACGCGGGGTCAACGACGCCCGACGTACTCTCGTCCCGCCGCATGCTCTTATCAGATCACTGATTGTTATAAGTTGGCCTCTTAGCTGCACCATGATACCACTTTGTGACCACAACCCATACCCAATGTTGGTCCATCTGTTACATTAGCTATAATATCTATTGCTTTGTACTAAGATTAGTTCAAATGTGACAAAATCTTATATCAACAGTCATTTACCTCACAAAAGAAGGTTATCCAGTAATAGGTACCCTGAGCTACTTATTGTTAACAATGATTTGTGATTTATTTCTGTTTGTATATGCTAGATTAGGAGTGTGTTATATGTTGTACCTTGTACCAATATGATTAGGATCAAAGTTGTTATATTTTATTTCATTTGCATTTATTGTGCTCTAGCCATATGTCAAAAGGCTTAATAATTTTTTTTGCGTTATATTCAGTTGCTTAAGATTGGTGCAGCCCCCACAAGATGATGGTGGAAACCATGCTGGAGTCCTCACAGGACTTTGGTGAGTCTCGCTTTGTTGTCATCATATTTATTGACTGATTTACAGGATAGCAATAGTCCTACATTTAATGTTAATGGCTTACTTATTTTTGTTTATAATCCAATAATATTAATACCTATTAATATGTAATTAATGAAATAATCTACTGTTATAATTAGCTAACTGAGAAATGTTGAGAATTTGACATCAAGACTCATTTAGAGCATAAAACATATTTCATTAAAACAAGTCAGGTAAAATTCATACATATTTTGAAATTTGAGTACATTGGAGAGCTTCATAAGTGTTACCTCTATCAGCATGCTGTTACTGGATCATGTATAGTGTGCCGAGGCCAATGTTTATAATTGAGCACCGGCAACAAACTCCCTGAACTCCCCTTATCTGTCAGTCAAAAGAATTTCATGAACTACATGATAATAATTTTTGTTTTTAATATGATTATTATAATGGTTATGGGTCAATTGCCTGAAATAAAATTATTCATTCAGTAATTGTCTGTAAAAACTACTGAAAATTAATATTTATCAAACATTAGCTCAAAAAGACATTTGAGTTTGTACCATTTTTCAGACTTTTGAATTTAAACACTGTACTTCTCTTCAAATTTACTATAAACATCAACTATGAAATTGAGAATGAAAGTGCAATGCTTAATAAAATTCTGATTATCATCGACAAACACATTCGATTTTAAACAACCTAAAAAGAAATAAAAGTCCTTTTTTTAACAACATCTTATCACTGTCCTTGAAAGGCATGTAATAAATGGTTCTTTAGGTCAATTTTCAATTTATCTGTCGATACACAAGTTATAACTTATTTATCAATAGATAGATGACAGTTCCTAAAATTGCATTGATAAACATTCATTAATTTCATTGACTTTGATAAGTAGAATTCTGGTAGTTGTCTGATTTGCAAGAGAACAAGAAGCCTAACCTCCCTTCTCTTCCTTTGCCCATTCGGTTCTTCCTCTCTCCATCTGCTGGACTGGCAGCAATGCACAAGTGACACCAGTTGCATACATTCATAGTTCAAACTAGCTGCTTACTGTCTTACCTGTTTGCTACCTTAGTTATAAAACAAAAGTAAATTAATGTTTCAAAAATTTTTGAACAAGACTTTAACCTCCAGTTAAATGTTGCAAATGTAACTACCGTATTGTTTGTATTTCATTGTCACATACCCATAACAGCTCATTGAAATCTGTGAGAAATGACAGTGGAAACCAAAACACTACAATTTTTGTTTATAGCAGTCATTGTTATCGCACGCCCTAGTCAATGTAAAAATATGGACAGAAGAAACGTCTTTACTCTAATCATGTAGTATAATTTCAAGCTTATTGTCAAGTTTCCACTGGCTATTGTATCAGAACTAACTTGTTCCTAAAATTTCCCACTGGAATATAACAACAACATGCTTTGCTTCACAGTCCTGTTTAATGTTACTTAGCAACAATTACTAACAACTTAATTGTATAAGAAATGTGGTTTATTATTATTAATGGTATTACAACCTCGGTTCCACAGCAGTTGCAACCACAACTGCAGGCTGTCCATCAGGATTTGATTCCCGTGTTGACTAGGTAGTTGTTAGGATTTCTGGTAATAAATTCTCTGTAACAGTGTGAAGTCTACAAAAAGTGTCTAGTTGACTACAATATGGACTGGACAGCACCCAATATGTGGTTTTGAAAATATATTTGTCCAAATATGGGTTTTAGTATACCTCTACCTTTTTTTTTTTTTTTTTTTTTTTCGTGCGGAAATCCCTTCGGATACCCCCCCGCGTGCCAGCGGGGGCGGTTATGTCGGGCTTGAACCGACTAAAACCGCACGCCGTCTCGGGTCTACAGACGCCTTCTAGGATATAAAGATAAATACCAAAAAAAAACTATATAGATTAGTTAATGATGGCGGATTCTTTTTTATATTAACATAAGAAACCATATAGCCAAGCTGATTGTAAGCGGTCACCGTGGCCTATATGTGTTTGCAAAGAAGTGTCATGTGAGAGAATTAGGTCTCCTTATCAACCCATTCAAGGCTAGTCCACCTAGAAGTTCTACATTTCACGATCACTGAGATTGCTAGAATAAGATTCAACTTAACAAACATTTTGATGCTAACGGCTCTCATTGTCATTTAATAAAACTAATCTAAAGTATTATCTAGTGTGAATGAGTTAATGAGCTCAACTATTAAAGCTGAACTTGTCAGTTTAATTGATTATCTAGGTAATGACATTAAGTTTATATGTTCTATCTACACGTAGGACTGGTTTAGGACAACCACATTTTGCCAACTATGTTTTTGGATATCTCATAATATGGGTGAGCATGTTGCGGTTGAACGGGCACTTTTTCATGGGTTCCCTACTTGAAATCGAATGACGCGAGATCGAATAACACTTGCTCGAAAAAGTTTACTCGATAGTACTTGAAATCGATAAATTATGAGCTCGACAGTTCACTCCCTCGATGCATCAAAATCTCGCATAACTATAAGCTCGAATCATCAGTAGCGCGTAGGCTCATTGTTCAATGTATCAAAATCTCGAAACATCATTTCTCGAATGAAAAGTTTCAATCAATACCATAAAAAAATCACATTGTTTCGTTTATATGAAATTCGGAATAAAATATTTCGGAGTTTTTGGGTGTTCCCTTCTCGATACAAATACTACGTGTATATAATATTGACATTGTGGTTAAAACTACCCTCTTTTATCGGTTCTCCGAGCTATGTGCCCTGCCCACTGCCACTTCAGCTTACTGACTCGCTCTGCTATGTTAGTAAATCTGGTTCGTCTACGGATCTCCTCATTTCTGATTCGATCTCTTAGGGAAACCCCAAGCATTGCCCGTTCCAATGTAAATTATGAGGTTCTGCGAGCTATGTGCCCTGCCCACTCCCACTTCAGCTTACTGACTCGCTCTGCTATGTTAGTAAATCTGGTTCGTCTACGGATCTCCTCATTTCTGATTCGATCTCTTAGGGAAACCCGAAGCATTGCCCGTTCCAATGTAAATTATGAGGTTCTGCGAGCTATGTGCCCTGCCCACTCCCACTTCAGCTTACTGACTCGCTCTGCTATGTTAGTAAATCTGGTTCGTCTACGGATCTCCTCATTTCTGATTCGATCTCTTAGGGAAACCCCAAGCATTGCCCGTTCCAATGTAAATTATGATGGCTGGCTGTGATTGCATTTTTAGGTGCAAGAGCCATTATTATCCAAATTATGGTCCCAAGCAATTATGGTGTGATACGATTCGTATGGCAAGTGAAACCGCGCTGCCCAACTAGTAAAAATAGAAATTACATTCCATCGACAGATGAAGTTGATTAATGAAGTAATACATTAGTTCATTAGGTAACCGCTATCGGCCCACTGTTCACTAAATTACTTTCTTTTTGCGTTCAATAATTGGCATGTTAATTTTGTGCTGGATGCCATGACACTGGCTGGTTATATAACAGCTTCTCATCTAGAAGAGAAGGTGATGTTGGTTGGCTCATTCTTGGTTCTACCACATATAACATAGTGATTATATTCTCTTTGCTACCACAGAGCTACCTTTTTTTTCTCTTTTTTTTTTCGTGCGTGGGCGGTTATGTCGGGCTTGAACCGACAAAACCGCACGCCGTACCTACTAGTTGAGCATTCACCCTCGCTGCATAAATCTGGTTCTATCCTCTGTACGTCTGAACTCCTAAGTACTAACTAGGGTACTTTACAGAAAAAGAACAAGGTCCTGCCATATTTTCTTGCCTCTGTCAAGAGGTACGCGCAAGGAACAATTCTTCTAGTGATGAAACGTTTCAGAGCTCACGGTACAGTCTTCCTCATTATAACAAATGTGCACCACGCCATCCTTCGAAGATTTACTACGACGCTGACTGTTACTTCAAACATTACTTTTAACAAATTTCATATTTAGCAGGTTACCAATCCGTCACTTTTCTAAATGGTAGACAGATGACAAATTGGCAACCTGCTAAATGTTGCAGAATGCCTCCGTAAATGAAAGTTCTCGAAACGTAGGTACTTTGTTTCCATTCAAAGAGATGACGTGTGCGTGATCTAGAATACCATCATAATTCGTATCTCAAGGAACCGCCCCCGCAAGGAGTCCGATGATATTACTTCGATATCGTCCGAATAGAAAGCGATTATCGCGCGAATTAGCAATTCAATCGATGACAATAATCGGGTGTCCTACCAGATAGATGCGTCGTATGGTTCACAATGCTTGCAGAATTCCACGAGTTGTCGATACGTTAAAACTATAGATACGTCGCACTGCAAGTATTGTGAAGAGGCCTATTTGACAACGATACTTTGATACTATACAATACGTACGGTACGAATAGATATAAAAAAGTTTGTATATTCAAGGCAAGGCGCTTAGTGCGCAATTCTATGTATTAGCACGACGGACGCCTAAAAGTCTGTGAGTTGCGTCCATGACCAGGTGTTTGTGTTGCGCAGGCATGTCCAACGGTGCGCTGCCGCAATGGAAGCGCGAGGTGCTGCAGCGCCGAGCGGCGCGCTCGCGTACCGCCGCAGCGCCGCCCGCGCAGCCGCCGCCGCCGCCGCCGGCCCCCGCCGACGACGACGAGGAGCTGCGCTACGGGCCCGGCATCGTCAAGCGGCTGCAATCGCGCTACTTGAGCCTGGCCCTTCGCGACGCCCCGCGGAGACGCCCTTCAGTCTTACGCCGCGCAACCAGTTTGGAGCACCTCCTGGACGAACGGCCGCCGCCCGTACCCTGCGCCCGCCCTACGACACACCCGCGGCCTCCACGTCCTCAGTCTATGGCCGCCCAGCCCGTCCCGCTCGGTCCCGCCCAGCGCCGCGAGTCAGTGAAACGCGCACGTTCCGTGGACGCGCTCAGTCGTCTAGACACCCGCGAGGATTCTCGCGTGATATCCTCCTCGCCGCCGTTGCCGCCTCCCCAGCCGCCCCGGCCTCCTCCGTTCCCGGCGAGGTCGGCCCGCACCCCCCGACGACCAACCCCTCTGCTCCGGGAGACCGAGCGGCCCCCGCCGGACGTCGTCCGGTCGACACTTCGCAAATTCGAGAGCGCTCCGACTCGACGCGCGGCGCCCGCCGCCCGCGTGTCCGCCGTACTGCGCGGTCTGGAGTGTCCCCGCACCTCCACACCCGAGCCTCGCGACCCCGCCGAAGGCCCGCCGTTGAGCCCTCGAACCCCCAGTCCGGTCCCGTCACCCGCACCTATATACGAGTGCGCCGTCGCTCCCGTCCTCGGTCCAGCTCCCGTATCCGCATCCGCGTCCGCGTCCATATCGGGGGCCGCGGCCGCGGCCGTGCCCGCGCTCGTGCCCGCGCACGTGCACGTCCTCCCGCCGACGACCCCGCCCCCGACCCCGACCCCGTTGTTGGCCCCATCCCCGACCCCGTTAGTGGCCCCGACCCCGATCCCGTTGGTGGCCCCACCCCCAATCCCGTTAGTGGCCCCACCCCCAATCCCGTTAGTGTCCCCCCCGCTGACCCTAGCGACAGTTCCGGATGAATCGGCACAAGACGGTATAGTCACGGACGCTCGTCCTGTAGTGGGCGGAGCTCGACCCGTATCGCGCGCCGCTCTGGATGGCATCGCTCGGGCCGGGTCCACAGTGCGCTACGTTTTCGAAGCGCCCTGCGCCGCTTCCCACCTGCCACCGCTGGCAGCGACGAATCCTGTGCTGGTAGGGCGTGCGCGGCGCATCGGCGTGATCAGGCCGATGCCGGCGCGCACTACGGAGAACGTCGCGGAAATATGTGTCGAGGAAAACGATGAAAAGACTCCCGACAGGCTCGCTTCGCCGGTGCCGTCTTCGTCGCCGCCGCCGATCGAAAACGACCCGCCGCCACCGAGCCGCATCGAACGCAAAGAGCCGCCGCCGGCCGCGCTGGTGGAGCCGATACCTCGCACGCCCCCGGACGTCCCTCGCCCCGCTACGCCCCCGCATAGTCCGCCACCTCTGATCATCGAGCGCAGTCCCAGTCCAAAGACAAAGCTGAAGTCGAATACAATCACCACACCGCTGGTGAACGGGCACGTCGGTCTAGAGCGGACAACCGAAACTAAGGGCGCTTTCTCTCGTATCGGTGCGGCTGGTATCGAGCGTGCTTGGAGTGGATCAGGGGAGAAGAAGCCGGTGGACGCTGCGGAGAAGCCCGTGCCGGCGCCCTGGGCGCGGCCCGGCGCGGCCGACGGCGCGGGGGTGCGGCGCGGGCGCGCGCCTCCGCCCACCTCCACGTCCGTGGTGTTCAACTTCTCCAACCGCAAAGAAGTACCCGACTACATCGAAAACGACGGCATCATCCTCCGCGGCAGCCGCAAGAACAGGATCAAGGTGAGTGGCTTATGTAATGTTGCATATAGTTAACGTAATATAGAAGCTTACTACGTTTCCTTATCCGGTAACTATCAAACACAAATATGCATTCCGCGTTTATCGGCTGATTCAGTGCTCAGAATTTGATCGTTCTATTGATTACCTACCTAATGAAATTTGATCAGCTAGCTTAGTAACATGATATTGATCTTGGTCAAGTAAGTAATTAGACTTTCAAATTAAATCGACCTCCTACTGCAAAATTTGCAGACAACTTGAGTCAACCTTTGAAATTAATACAAATTCTCCGTTGACGATCTAAACACCGGGACATCAATTTGCCGGATGAGGAATTCGTTAAGAATAAGCAATTTCACATTTGACCGCATTCAATCCGTCATCAACGGCGAATGGAGTAATATCTATTGCCGCGCAGATATCGCACGCTCCGACTGAGCCATTTCACGGATCAGTAGAAGAACCACGGAGCTCAAATGATGGCGGAAAGGTCGCCGGTTGCGCAACACTCGATATGCTAATGCGAAATATTTTCTACAAACGGTGAAAGTATTTATGAGGTGCGGAGAGGCCGCGTAGGACCGTCGTGCGTCGGACGCCAGCCTTCGCTCGGGTGAAACCGGTGAACCTAGCGGCGCGTCCGATCGATGCCCGAATCGAACGCCACTCTCGATTTCCTCTAGATCGTATCCGTTCGAAAGTGCCCTGCGCCTGAGCGCCATCGGACACACCGTGAGGAATCTCAACGAGACGCCACTGACCATGCCGTCAGTGGCTCGCCTTCCCCTCTTGCACTCGCCATAACCAAATAGCGATTCTCTATGCTAAGTGTCTAACTGGACACGCCTTGTTACGACGGACCGATGACACGGACGGTATTCATACACAGAATGATTAAATGTGTAATATCCAGCAATTTGTTATAAGTTTGGCGCTGAGTCGCGACGACAGTGATTTCACTGCGTGTGCCCACGAGGTTAGGTTTAGTGCATGTATGATCTGTCTCGTAACAACACGTAACATTATTTGTGTTCCAATGGAACGATAGTTGCATATAAATTTATTTTACGTTGCCGCGAGCGCTTGCAGAATACCGTATTAGGCATTTTTCACCAAAGTTAGAGAACCGCAATTCGGGTACCTGTTGGCATAGGTTCTCCGTCGTTTGGTAAACCGTAGCCACGGCCTATGAAAGATAAATTAAATAAAGTTTGTCAGGAACATGATAACATTGTTTCTTAGAAGTTGATTTCAACATTTATTAACCTACCTTGGTTGTCATATCGATTTAAAATCCAGATGGCAAAACATTAGTTGGATATCTGATTGGAGCTGATCTGATAATGGAATCAGGATGTGGATAGTGGAACTCTTCAACACATACCAGTAAACCCTTCGAGTTGCTCATATGCACACGCACACTCATATATAACACACATTGGGAAATGTCTTTATTTTATAGATTTACTCGGAAAAAGTGAACATCGAGGACGGGACTTAAACCCAAGTCCCTTACAGGAAGAATTCTCTGACCAATTGAGCTACCTGAGCACGTCCTAGATCTTCGAAACTTTCCGATACCTTACGGCGCGAGGCTATACACTTTTTCCGAGTAAAATATATAGAAAAGTTAACAAACTAATTGCTTCAAAGTTTCATTAGTCTTTATTTTGCTTACTAAGTCAGGGTGACAGAAGAGAAGGGGAGCGCTAAGAGAGGAGAATGGTTAAAGAGAAATAAGACAATTTCGTAACATTTCAATTTAGCCCACTGGTGGGGACCCTTGATGGGGCAAAGTGGAAGCACCCGTTCTAACCATCATCAGCATCAATCAAAAGCCTGTGCCTTAAATTGTAGTAATCTATGTGTTGGAGATATCATGGAGTAGACACACACACACACAATTATTTAACTAAGAAGTCAAGAACGCATCAGACTACAAGTGTGCAGCTCTTGATTACGCGGACTTACGCAACTAATATTCAAGTAAATGACAGCAGCATCCTACATCAGCGGTGGATCCCTGTAGCATGGTACGTACGTACACTACTTACGTACTTAGGGCGAGCTGCGTGCGCGCTGCTCCGGTCGTTAAACGTGGCGCAGGTGGCGACCGGCTCGCCGTCGTCGTGCTCGTTTTGTCGCCGGGACGGGCTATTCGAGTACACGCATCTGATTGAAATACCACAGGCCCACATTCTTGCGCTAGGCTCGACCAACTGGTGTAGCTGCATTCGTATACATTTACTGAGACTTGTGTGCTATCGAATACTTTTTATATTATCTTGGCAGATTTTTCCATTCCTTTGAACTTAAGTCTGACGCTTGTCTACTCCCGAAGATGTATCAGACGTGTAATTTTGGTCTCCCGTAATAGAGAGCGGATCTGTCGTTGTAGTTTGCAGACTTCATGCTGCTTTTGAGAATTACCAAACGAAAAATCCAATGTCTTCCCTGATACTAGATACTTCTTTTTGTAAATATCCTCATCTAGAATTTCGAGATCGTCGCCAACTGACCTGTCCACTTACATTTGGCTTATAGGCTTGATTTGTTATTCGATCACTCATTGTACAAACCTCAGTTTATCTTTTTCTACTCCTGTCACTCTTGCAAGCCATTCTGCGCCCTATATGTGCATTCCTCTTTCTACATAAACTAATGTGAATAAGTAAAAACTAAATATTGCATTTGTTTGTCAACACTGTTTACTTTTCGCACCTACTTTTTTAATAATTCTGCCACGCCAAGGTGTATTATTGGCGTGTAATCGGCCTCTGTACACGATGGAGCAATAAGTTTACTTAATCAAATATGTATTCTTGTGAAACTATCTATCAGCATCAATAGGACCTTGACTTCAGAGAAATGTTAAGATGTACAGTAATCTTATCGCACTTAGAATTTATCTCATCCTCGCCTTGTAACAGTTGTGAACTCTTGAAATTACTCTAATATAAGATTAGTTTTTTTTTTTTACGTGCGGAAATCCCTTCGGATACCCCTCCGCCGGCCAGCGGGGGTGGTTATGTCGTGTCTCGACTAAAACCGCACGGTGTCCTCCCCAAGTGTCCGTTGCCGGGCACTCCGAGTAAGCCCTCGAAAGGATAACCCCAGGGTTGCCGGCGGACCTTGGCCGCCACCGCAGCCTCGCCTGGTGGGCTCGGGTTTTATCCCGCTTCGGTGAGTTGGCAGGCGTGTGTAGGGCCACACGACACGCCTCCGCCACGGCCTGCTTCTGTAAGGACGGCGAGTCGGCCAACTGCCGTCCTCAGGCCCCGATATAAGATTAGATTACCAAAATTAATTTACATTGAACAATATTTGCAAGGGGCTTTTAATGTGTATCATTGTATTAGGTGTGTGTACAAAGATTGTTTGTGGATCAAATATTGTCCGTGTCAAGCGAGTCGACCCGCGCCGCCGTCTCAATATTTGAGTAGGCCTACATCGGAACTATTAGGTGCTTTCTCCTACGATTATTTGTTGCCCTGTACGTGTACTGTGAACACCATATAACACCATACGCGACGCTTGCTGCATAAATAGACTTTGCTTGACCAAGGAACGATCGATACACACATATCGTTTAACTACCATATCTATTTCTGTGCGTAAATATGGCCTCTGGCCTTACTGGTCTCACTTCCATGTATTTCCAATCTCCTCTACTTTCTCAACTTGCCTCGCCGCAAGTGTGACTCCTGGATTTGCAATTGCATTCATAAGCTACGGAAACCGTTGACCATGTCGTGATCTGTGCACTTATTTATTACCTCCGTAGCAATTTAAAAACAAGTTGATTGACCTGCCAGTCTCGTGCGTCACGCAATAGGAATGTAACCTAACATACCTCAAACTTTCTTGTAATCGTGAAGCAAGTGTCCAAAGCATTTTTCAAACGAACTTTGTCGCACGTATGTTGTTTACAGAGCCCAGTTCCATAAGTCATAACATGATTCAGCTGTAGCGTCGGCCATTGTTAATATCCGCTAGTTTTCCTCGTATGCTTTTTTTATCAACACGTTACAAGTGATAGTGTGTAGCACTTACATTACATTCGTTATTTATGACATATCATACCTTTATGTCCCCGAAGGTGCCGAGAGGCGTATCATAATAGTTATTATTCGGTAGCATGTAATGATTTAATGAGACAAGAGCCTTTCTGTCGTCGATCGAGCACTTTGTAATTAAAAGGTGGACAAATTGGGACACGTTGAAAAAAAAAAGATTTACTTAAAAATTCAAAAATTACTACATGAAATGAAACTGAAAAAAATATAAAACCGACTGGATAAAATGAAACTTAAAAGAAAAATCCAGGGAAATCCATAAATGTTAAGTAATATTAAAGTTTCAGAACCCTCGGCCTCTGTGGCGTAGCGGTAGTGCATTCGACTGCTACAAAAGGGGGCCGCGGGTTCGATTCCCACGCAGTGCAAATATGTATTTGTATGCATGAATATGTCTAGTTGCATTGGTCTGTGTGTTTCTATGTGTTTACAAAAAAAAGTATATAAGTATGTTTATCCGCATTCTGGAACCCATAACACAAGCTAGTTAACCTATGCTTACTTTGGGTCTAAAAAGCGCTGTGCAGAGTGTCATGTAGTTTATTTATTTATACTTCTTGGTCGAGGTGTAGACACACATAACTAGTAATAAATTCTAATGCGAATTCGTGACTTTACAGTGACAGCCCCTCAAATAGTGCCATTAATATAAAGTTAGCACGTAGGTATCAACGGAGCGCCAAGCACCTACTTCCACAGACCTAAATCCAGCGAGTGATGATGTCTTGCGTCGGCACAAAAAGTACCGTACAGTACCGTAGATTATTGGAACACTTAGCGCATTTGTTGGACTTAATGCGAGTGTTCGAGATAACTACAAAGAGCACCGTTGTTCGGGATGCAGGGCGACGCGCGTCACCGAGGCTCTCTTTCCTTTTGATTCTTCAATGAAATAGATGTATAGGCCTGGGGATGACAGGTGAGGCCGCCTGTCAGCCCAGCAGAAGCAGGCTGGGACGGTGGGGCGACTAGCGCCCCTCCCCCAAACCGGGGCAAGATGGGGACACCGTGGTTCCCAAACCCGAGGGGGCTATCTCGAAACCGAAGATGGCCCAGGGTCAGTCGGGGTACGAGGGAAAGGCCTTTTGGGCCACCTTACACACTGGCGTCTGAAGACCCGAGACGGCGTGCGGTTTAAGTCGGTTCAAGCCCGACATAACCACCTCCGAGGGGATTTACGCACGAAAAAATAAGTTACATTAGACGTTTTAAAGTTCTTTGTATCGTACAACTGGGCCTTCTTCGACTAGAGTAAGTAAACCCCCGAATTTGTAGGCAAAGGTGTATAAACACCCACATTTCGCCAACTACTGTTGCCGTCAACTAGGCACTTTCTCCAGATTCCGTGCTGCTACTATGAAATGCCTAACATAAAAATGCCCAACCTAGGAATCGAACCTAGGCAAAATGAACCTGTTTGGTTTTAAATCTCTACGTTAACTTGGCTGGTATTATCTGTGCGTCGTCTTCTGTGTACCTTACTGCCCGTTATCAAAAACACGACACTACGAACGTTATTTTCGATAATCGGCTAGACTAACAACCAATGTAAGTATCTTTTCAACTTAAAAGGTAAATGACTTATTTGGTCTGAAACCTGCCAGAGAAAATATAGGCTGCTTTGATTTGAACTTATATATGCTGTTTACTATAACATTCGTGAGAGAACCAGGGGGCATCTCTATACTCCAGTTTTCCTTGCGCCTTCCCACAGGTACACGGTACACGTTTCCTAGCTTGTAATTCACCGGGCACCGCCGGAAAACATTGATTTTAATCATACTTTTACGCAAAAACTGCAACTTATCATGTCGCAATCGCCCTGACGTAAACTCTAGGAAGTGTACTGACTAATTATTACTAATAGAACTTTCTATGGGCTAAGCAAAAAGTTTACGGAACAGTCTATAGCTATTATAGAGATGGGGTTACAAGAAAGCTTAGGTTCCCATGACGTGAAGTGAGCAATGTAATAGTGAAGCAGCGTACTGTGCATATGTGTGCACTTAGCAAACCGCCGGGCGAGCAGGACGCGAGACGTGGTCGCCGCAGACCGGTTTCACACTTTTTGTTTGTTTACGTAAGTTAATGCTGCGCCATCTGCCTCGACTCGCACGACTAGTTCGATCACACGCACGATAACTGCCAAATCACTTTGCCGCCATGATTTTCCACAAGACTTAGAATTTGTTCGCCGTGTCTTCTGCACCAGACCTATCTGTTACATCACTGGCCAACCCGGATGGAACTATCCAGTTTGTTATTAAATCCTCGGGATTATAACTTCGCAATGATATAATAATATGACCTCTATACGCCTACACCTTCTTTTATACCGCGCTGATGACAAAGAAGGAAACAGGTGGACAGATTGAAAGTGATCACCGTAGCGTAAAATAACTTAGCACTTGCGGGTTACTGACCTGTAAACACCTTGCACTCTATTTGAAAGACCCCATACTATGATCAACATAAAACAGAAACCATAGCAGGGAGATTACTTCACAATTTGAGCGTCCTCGCGTTTTAAATTATGATGTTGCCCCCTGCCTGGGACCAGCGATGCGATTGTAGAAAACATTCGCGTCTTCTCAAACAATAGCTTTACAACATCAGGAAAAAGATTCGATTCCTCTTACGAGTATAGGACCGTCGCCAAGCCTCAAGACCCGGCTTTGTACTGAGTTAAGCTTCGCTGGCTGGTATACAGGAGCCTTCCTAAACCTTGAGTTTATATTTGTGTTATTCTGTGTAAGGTTTTAGTCGGTTCAAGCCCGACTTAACCGCTCCCGCTGGCTGGCGGGGGGGTATCCGAAGGGATTTCCGCACGAAAAAAAAAAATAAGGCATTGATAAGTTATAAAGAGGTCGCATTACTGTAGTCAATTGAAATTTTGTTGTTTAGAACATTTAACACCGGTTATAGGTAAACAAATATGAGCATACAGTTTTTATGTAAGCATATTAATGTTTTGCGCAATCACTACTGGTGGACAGAAAAGATTCACAAATACCAATGCTGTGTTGCACAATATATCGAAGAATTTGAATCGTGAATAATTAAAGTATAAAGTAACAAGATCTCAAATCCAAATGTCTGGAATATGAAAGTAACGGAGTTGGTTTTAAATTTTTGATTATTTTCGATTCAGCTTTTTCTATTTCGGGTCAACTAAACTAACTAACGGCAAATTGATCAACTATTCGGTTGGTCAAATATGGTTGTTTGAAAAAAAATTCTCGCTAATTGCGTGCGATTGAGAGATTCTAGTTTCGAAACGTTCACGGTAAACTGCAATAGGTCCGCGTTCCTGTTTACGTGGGATCAAATCCACTGACGAAACGTGGTCGATATACACCTGTATCTATTTAAACGTAACGTAACTTCACGCCTGTATCCCCGAAGGGGTAGGCAGAGGTGTATTACACACCCAAGATTCGCCAGTTATGTTAAGGACCCAATGTAATAGCGGGCGAGCCTATTGCCATCTACCGGGCACATTATTAAGCGTGCGATAATTAACATTTATTAATGCACACCTAACTACGAAAAATCCGAGGTGTGTGTCCAGGGCCACTTGAGATCGAACTCGAGACCTCGTCTCAGCAGTCCGTTACGTATGCCACTGGACTATCGCTGCTTGTTATTCGGGGATAAATCAACAAAATCGGAGAAGATCCTTTAATGATATAAAGTTACGTAAACAAAAACAAGTCGTTGAACTCCTTATTCACACGGAACACGGATTTAAGTCATGCAAGTTTTCGATGAGAGTGAAATCACCATAATAGTCCTATGACGCTAGTGGAGCCACTCGCCTGACTACCACTCCATGTCGTCTGGGTCAGAGATCACAATGCTCGCAGAACTGGTTGGTTGTGATACTACGTCCACGTCACGTTGCCACCGTTATTTACAAATTAGAAAACGCATCATCTACCATTAACTCTATATTATACTTACTACGTATCTTGAGACGCCCACAATATTTCGGAGATTCTGTTGCAAGATCCAAATATTTCATTTCATTATTGGACTTTGCTGGCCTGGTTTTTGACATATATTGGTTCTCTTTAGAATAGTTTCTGATTGTGTCAGATATATTCAGATACTTTCTTTTTTATTAATGCCTAATATGCTGCCATAAGACGTAACATTCGTTACGTTCATCTATGAGGGTCAAACTAACTTTATTCGAAATCAAATTAATGTCAGGATTTTCGTGTTAAATAATTTACAACATGATGTATGAAACCAATTAATTTATGAACCACCGTCAACGTCGGGCACCACTCTACTTGACATTTCTAATGTTAATGTTACATTTACAGCTAACCATTATGAAAATGGGCTGTGCGGCTACCTTAAAAAAACCGGCCAAGTGCGAGTCAGACTCGCCCATAAAGGGTTCCGTAGCAGCAAGTATTTTTTTATATTATAGTTCATTCAATCAACTTATGATTGAATGAACTGTAAATTGCGGTGAACGATTTATGACTTATTAAATAGTTTAAAAAAAACTAAGAAACACGCTTTTTATAGAAAACCGTACTAAAAAAATAGAAAATAAGTTTTAATAAATAAAAATTAATAATAGTGTAAATAAAAAAACGTATTTCATTTTAAAAAATGCGTGGGGTACATGGGTCAAGAGATATAAATATTTTATTGACAGACAAGTAGAGTGATTATCATTTTCATAATATCTTAAAAAGCACCCCACGTTTTTTTTTAAATAAAATACATTTTCTTATTTACACTATTATTAATTTATATTTATTGAAATTTTTAACTCTATATATATATATATTGTTTTTTTTTTTCTATTTATGTGTGAAAATCTTAATGCTGTTCACAGAATACATTTACTTACCAAGTTTCAACAGCATAGTTCTTATAGTTTCGGAAAAAGTGGCTGTGACATACGGACGGACAGACAGACAGACATGACGAATCTATAAAGGTTCCGTCTTTTGCCATTTAGCTGCTGAACCCTAAAAATGGGCCGTGTGCCTACTTTGAAAAAAGCAATGAATGAGACGTGGAACAAATCAAAGCTTCGCCCAGTTGGCTTCTCATGGGAGTACACCATGTCGTTATCGTGTTCGTTGCGGCACGGCGCGCATCTCTCATTACCCCTAATCACGTACGAACTATTCCAGAAACACATCTACCTGACACTATGCGAGCTTCGCAGCAACGAATTGCCTTCCAATTCGCATGCACTCGATTTAAACACATTATCTGTGACCTCTTTCTTGAAATGAACTTGCTCACATTTTAGCTCCAAGCAAAGCCTTATACCAATTAAGATAGGCGTAAATAGAGCAGTATTACGCCCCCATCTTCCGAGCTATGTTTCTTGGTCTTCTTTAATATAGGGGCGATCTAATTATTGCTTGCTAAGCACACCTCCAGATTCTGTGCTGCACTGAGAATGTTTTAACAGGAAAACACAATTATTGATGGAATTCCCACCAGGGTTACCCGCGAGATTTCAGTTAAAAGCAATTTACCGGATTTACCACACGCAAGTGACACTCCTGGTGCTGTAAATGTTCATATCCCCCCCGCCGGCCAGCGGGGGCGGTTATGTCGGGCTTGAACCGACTAAAACCGCACAACGTCTCGGCTCTTCAGATGCCGGGGTGTAAGGTTGCCCATAAAACATTTCCCTTGCAACCCCGACTGACCCTGGGTCATCTTCGTTTTCGAGATGATTATAATAGGGGTATTATAAGAAAACAGGTCAACAAAATGTAAATCGACCTTCGGATTAAAATATTTTTTTAATCCGAATATCGAAGAATTTATGGCTTAGCGGATTTAAATACTTGGAATGTGTAATGAAGTAGTTGCGATTAGCCAGCAGTAAATGGAGTGATAAAGCCATACTTACTGATATCGTATCAGTGATAACATAACCGATATAACGCGTTATTACCAGAGCCACAAGGTCGCACTTTCAAGACTCAAATCTCGTTTCAGGAAATTGTCAATAACTATAAAAAGACTAACTAGGAATTCAGTGCAGGGTGCGACTGAAATAAATTGAGCTGAGCGAGCAGGACTCTTACTTGAGAATAAGACATCTTACTACGGTCGCGCGCTTAGCTACTTTTGGGGTTATCCTTTCGAGGACTTACCCGGGGTGCCCGGCAACGGACACTTGGGGAGGACACCGTGCGGTTTTAGTCGATTCACGACATAACCACCCCCACTGTCCGGCGGGGGGGGGGGGGTACCCGAAGGGATTTCCGCACGTAAAAAAAAAAGGCCGCGCGCTCTTGAAACTATTTTTCGGTAATTATTCCTCAATGGTACATCGGACATGAACCATCTAGCTTCGAACGAAACACTCCTCAGTGTCCACACTATCATCTATAAATTTGGTAAGATCGCGATAGTGGCTCCGTAACCACTCAGCGTTCAGAGTTCAGCCACCAAGAAACGGCTATGCCGGGTATAAGATACAATAAATAACGTCACAGCGCCAACGTCATTGGTTGGATGAAAAATAATTTCGAATGAAATGAAATGAGTCTCAATCCACTCACATTGATTTCACCAATTAAAGATGCAATTATAAACCGGTATTCGTAAAAGCGAACTGGTAGAACGCAAATCCTCAAAAGGAAAGATTAAGAGCTCACACTTGGCCTTTATTTTTCACATGAGTTATCTAAACCTTCACCATAAAATATGTAGTGCCTACTTGGCAGAATATGTATCAGTGTACAACAAAGTACTTTGCACAAGCCAGTGGACATATTCATACCATACGATTTTTTTTTCCATGCGGAAATCCCTTCGGGTATCCCCCCGCCGCCCAGCGGGGGCGGTTATGTCGGCTAAAACCGCACGCCGTCTCGGGTCTTAAGACGCCGGGGTGTAAGGTTGCCCATAAAGCATATCCCTCGCACCCCGACTGGCCCTGGGCCATCTCCGGTTTCGAGACGGCCCCCTCGGGCTTGGGAACCACGGTGTCCCCATCTTGCACCGGAAAGGGGGGGTGATAGTCGCCCCGCCGTCCCAGGCTGCTTCTGCTGGGGTGACAGGCGGCCTCACCTGCCACCCCCAGGCCTGCGCTCATGGAGGACGGAGGTCGTTAAGCGAGCTCCGGCGCCAGAGTCGCCTGCGACGTGCGGCGAGCATGTTGCGGGCTCGGCGGGCCGGGAGAGTTCTAAATCTCTCCCGGGCGCGCTCCGCCATCTCCTTCTCGAGCATTACATGCTCGCAGAAGAAGGCGGCGGCGGCCCACGCGCTCGCGCTCCGCACCGTTGCTACAATCATGCTACCAAGCGCCACGAGGTCACGCCTCGGCGCCTCCCACGCCGGGCAGTCTACCAGGGTATGCAGCCCCGAGTCCTCGCTCGCGTCGCAGTGATGGCACCAAGACGTTGGCTCCTTCCTGATCCGATGCAGGTGGTCCCCGAAGCCCCCCTTTCCCGGAGATCACCTGCGCCAGTCGGTACGAGAGACTTCCGTGTCGCCTCTCTAGGCAATCTTCCATGATGGGCCTTAGCCTATGAAGCAAACAAAAGTTCAAATAATACAAAATTCCAAAGTTAGCTTTACAATTGAGCGAACTCACCGGAACCCAGGACCTTGTTGCAAAGATTACAAAAAGTACCCAGAGGCATATCTACTCTCTTATTGACTTTTTCGACGCGTCAAGGCTATCCAGCTCATTGACACTACGGATGTAGGAAGTATAAACTTAGTAAGTATACTAAGTTCGTAATAGGAAGGAGACTAAAAAACTACTAAACCTTAGTTTCGCGAAGTTACTGTGACGTAGCTCAGTAAAGTACTCATAAAAGTACCCTACCCTTGAGGAACATAAGAATAAAATATATTTTATTACAAGAACCATAGAAAAAGTACCTTTTGTTTTTCGTGCGGAAGTCTCCTCGGATACCACCCCCCTCGCCGGCCAGCGGGGGCGGTTGTGCCAGGCTAGAACCAAATAAAACCGCACGCCGTCTCGGATCTTCAGGGTGTAAGGTTACCCATAAAGCATTTCCTTTGCACCGAGACTGACCCTGGGCCATCTCCGGTTTCGAGATGGCCCCCTCGGGTTTGGGAACCACGGTGTTGATGACGGCCTCTATATTTACAAAAAAAGTAGTGTATAAGATATGTTTATTCGCATTCTGGAACCCATAACACAAGCTAGTTAAACTATGCTTACTTTGGGTCTAGAGAGCGCTGTGTAGAATGTCGAGGAATATTTATTTATAGAAGTTTTGTTGAATAGCTCAGTTAAATTATTAAATGAGGCTTAAGGCAAAATTGTTACATATTCATTATGATGTAACTACGGTAGCCGTTCAGTTACATCATAATTTTAAAAAAACAACTCCAGCGTATGCCTGCACGACGCTTTCCTGATTGATATGCATTCTAGTGGCCGTAGACGGCAGCGCCAGCCGGCCTGAGGCCGTCGTCCCAATTTCACTTACAGCATTATTGTTATTGCTTTAGAAAACACTCCCCATTAGGATTTCACCGATTGTACTCTAATGATCGCTTTAAACATTCCAGCTCTTTATACGAGTAATGGGCAGACGAGCCCAGGTAGGCATCTAGCCAGTATCACAGTAAGCAGCCGCCTTCGTTTTATGTGTAATTGGCTAACTAGCAATGCATTCATTTAAGGACTGGTCGCGGGTTCAAGTCCCTTTCTAGATGATCTCTTTTTCCGATCTAAATCTTTAGAACATCAAATGGATCGCGATGGAATCCGTTAAAAAATAGTTTTATTTTAAAAATGTATTAGTTAAGAAATAAAACATTTGACATGATAGAGCTTTATTCGTTTTGTACATTAATTTCTATTTTTTTA
This sequence comes from Cybosia mesomella, assembly GCA_946251805.1. Classification (NCBI taxonomy): domain Eukaryota; kingdom Metazoa; phylum Arthropoda; class Insecta; order Lepidoptera; family Erebidae; genus Cybosia; species Cybosia mesomella. Next base: position 558,596 of record OX276390.1, read on the forward strand.
ATATAATGCGATACCCTGTATCAGAGTACAAGCGTTATGCTGTTTCTTGATTGTCAATTTTTTTATACAATTTAACTGTATAAGAAAGTAATGCAAATAAATATTTTTTTTACAAAATGTAAAATAAATTTTCAAATTTCGAAAAAAAAAATCGATTCTGCTGTTGCAATGTTGAGCTGAGAGTGCACTACATGATTACTTGAATTGTTTTTTCGGTGATTATTCCTCCGTTGTTAGACCGATTTACAATTTAATTTTTCTGTCTTAAGCCAATAGTTAAGTTGCACATTTTGGCGCCAAAATCGTGGTCTCAACATTGATCATTTTGGAGAAATCAGATTTTGAAATTTTTCAAGGGTGATTATTCCTCCATAGTATGTTCGATTTTCAATTTTTCTAAACCGGGTATCAAGTTGTATTTACATGCCAAGTTTGGTCAGAATTGGTCGATTAGTTTAGGAGCAGTAGCGTAAAAATTGAGATAAAAACACCACGTGAACGATCCGCCGGTGTTCACAGCGCAGGCTGCGGCGTGCGGCATCGGAAATGGTATAATGGCACAAAAACAGTGGCGCGGTTATCACGCGTCACGCTCTGGTTGCGCGTGTCAGCGAGCTCTCTACCCGCCGCGAGCGCTGGCGCCGCCGCATCCTTCACTGCAACGGTACACCCAACTGTTCCTCCACATGTTTCGACATTCATTTTTTCCTGTTGCTCAGATGCAGTGAAAGAACTCCGTCTCAAGCGGTTAACGGTCTCGAGACTCCTTTTCAAATAAAAAGAAACAAAGTTCGCTTACGTAATAAGGCTGCTATGTTTGTCTCGAGTTCGATTCCTGCTTCGGGCAAAGTGTTATTGGTGTATTGTATTCAGTTTAGAAATTGTCAATAGCGGCACGGAATCCAGAAGGTGCAATAGGCTCGTATAATGTGGCACGAAAAGTACAGCTGGCAAAATGTGAGTGTATATAATACAAAATCATGGGATGTAAAATAAAAAGGAAGTGCCCTAAACCCTCGTTTGTATGGGACCTAGTGCCGCCAAACTCTTAGTTATATGGCCAATGACGTCACACGAAATAGTGACCTAATTGGTTATTATTTTCAAATTGAAGCGTCGGTAGCTTAGTGGTTAAGGAGTCGACCCTACCGATCGAGAGGTCGCGGGTTCGAATCCTGGCCATTATACACTATCGACGTGAACCCGCTCCTAACACAAGCAATTAAGCTTAGCTGGAGGGGTTAGGGGGAATTATTAGTCATTTTGGTTTCTAATATTCTTAAAAAAAAAAAAAAAACAAATATCAGTCCTACTGACTGTGACTAATCGCGTGGCTAATTATGTTATACGTCTTCACAGCATTGTGGCACACAAGACATAGCTGATGGGCACTTCCTCATGATTTAACATTCTGTGTACAAGTCACGTGTTCTTACTGCCTACCTCTTCCGGAATGAATAGGCGTAGGTATTCAATAGTTTTGTATTAAATTCCAAGACTAAACCCGCAAGCCAATTTTCTGCGCACAATTATTTTATCTGGCGGTTTTTAATCCGCGAACGTATTTTAACTTGAACACACGACGAACACGTCGCACATTTTTGTCGGTTTCTAAAAGTGTACACCTCTATAATAGAGCACAAAACATTCGCGCGAATTTAACTCGCAAGAAAGGGGGGTAGATTCTGTGGGCAAACACAGATTCGGTAACCGGAACTCTTACCGCGCGTTGTTTTTTCGCGAATGCGCGCTGTTTGATACCTACACCAGCTGATGCCCGTGGCTCCGCCGCCGAGGTCATTTATCGTTTTTTGATCATATCTCCGGTTCCACTTAACCAATCAAACATACGACAGATTTGAAGTCTGAACAAGACCTTTCTAATAGAAAACTGCATTTAAATCCATTTAGTAGCTTTTGCGTCCTTTGCAAAAAAACAGACAAGAATTCAAAAAAAAAGTTGAAATCGTTCATTTAATATAAATTTATATCTCCATTGTAGAGACATACTAATTTTCGATTTTATATTATTGGGTCGTTACATATGAAATTGCCGTTTTTCTTGAAGAAATTGGAGGAAACCCAATTTTCAGTACTAACATTTTTGCATTTTTCTTAGGAATGACAAATCCAAATTTTATGATTTTTTTTTTGTGTATGAATGAGACAACATTAAGCTAACAAACAGCAACTTTTATTACATTTTTGAAAAGTGACAGCTGTTAAATAATACGAAATTTATCATCAAAATGGATATCATTTAGGAAGTACTGTTTTTGAAAATCGAATTAATTTATCAAGGGGCCAATAAAAACAAAATTTAATACAGATTTGTAAAATCTTGAATCAACTTTCAAACAAAATATAAATAATGGAAATAGCTATTAAATTACAGGAATAACGAACTCATGAATTTGTAAGAAAATTTCGGCAATTTCATAGGTAAAGACCCTATTAGTATAGATAGATTTCCATATGGCGCAGAATCCTGCGGGAATAATCGCTTGATCAATTTCACAGTATGAACTTAGCCTAATAGTGCCTAATTCGAATTATATTTCTGTTTCTCAAGATAACTTCTCAGAATGCTGTAGACTAATTGTTGACTAAGTGTAATACCACGCTATTGGACCTTACCAAAACTGCTAACCGTAGCGTCAATTTGTGAACAAAACGGTAAACTATGAGAATTGTCCTAATTTAGTTATTACTTCGGCCTCGCTGATGTTTGACCGAATAATTTTAGTCCCGGTGACAATTTGTGAACGTCGCGTGACGGCTCCGTGCGTGGATAACGCGAATTTATTAGATAAGTAGTCTTATTTTTATCAAGATTTAAAAATAGAAATAATGATAATTTTGTTACGAGAACTCCTTTTTTTTTTTAAAGTAAAAGGGGTTGTCGTAATAAAAATTGTTGAAAATATTGAAAAATTAGTCACGAGAACACCTTTTTTGACATGTGGGAGATCGAGACTAGATTCAGACTGAATTTTGAACATCGGTTTATTGCGCGAATTGGCCCTCTGAACATTCGACCCTACTGCCATTTTTTTCCCAGACTTAAATTCCGTTATCCTTGAACTCTGTTTTCCTCCCACACAGCCTATGAATGTACAATACAATACACGATCTGTCCCCCTCATGGGCGCGCTAACTGTAGTGTAACGAGTTGTGCAGACGAGTTAGCGTCACGAGTGTGCTCAGCCGAAGCGAAGTGCGAAGGTGTGTAATTAGCACGTGCGGGTAGGACAATATTGATCGAGCGCGACGTGACGCTGCTCGGCTACGCGGGCAGCGTCCGGCGTCCATCGCACGCCACACGACTCCCGTGTACGGCTCCTAATAACTAGGGGCGCAATGCATTCTGCTGCTGCAATGTTGAGCTGAGAGTGCACTACATGTTCACCTACAAAACCTGCCCAACAACTACCGGATTACAATTGTTTTTTTTTTTTTTTCGGTATTTATTCCTCCGTTGCTAGGTCGATTTTCAATTTTCTTTTTTTGTCTTAAGCCAATAGTTAAGTTGCATATTTTGGCGCCAAAATCGTGGTCTCAACATTGAACATTTTGGAGAATACAGATTTTGAAATTTATGAAGGGTTCCTCCATGGTATGTTCGATTTTAAATTTTATTTTTTCTAAACGGTATCAAGTTGTATTTACATGCCAAGTGTGATCAAAATTGGTCGATTAGTTTAGGAGTAGCGTCACAACCGAAATACACAGGCTTTTGCGCCTATACTATTTCTCATAATGCTAATACTAGTAACTCAGCACCAAGGGTATGGCAGCGGTCTCTAGAAATACTTATTCGATTCATTTAGTCCCCACGCAACAATTCCACGTCGAGCCTGATTTTGCTGATAAAGCATATTTGTCAACCTACCCTCTTAATTTTTTATTTTCTAATAATTCTTTTAAATTTGTGGTTTAATCGATTTGCCCGCAGACGGTTTAATGAACACCAGCCAACACGCCATTAAATAGGTGCCATTATAAAGCTATACTTATGAACAAAATGCATTCACTTCGCAAGGATACCCGAACGTCCTTTACGAGGTAATTACTTCCTGCATTTGGACAATATCGCGTCGCGATACCGAAATATGGGACCAGCTGTTAAGCGATGTAACAGCCGTGTCCAAGGCGAGGCCTTCACTCGCGGGAAATTTGGCTTTGAAAGCAACCGTCAATTTTCTAGACATACATTCGGGATTCAACACAGAATGGATTAAGGTTGTACCTTGGTCAGCTTGTGATCGATGGTCCATTGTTTAACAGGTGCACCGACTTGCATGTGAGGTTAGCTCGGGCCTCAAGGAAGGCGAAGTAGGGCGCTGTTCACCTTTATACGCCTACATATCCTGGAACAGCTTGAAATGTGTTTGACACTAACGGCTCGTCCAATATACTTTTGGTCCCACGTACCTATTTTTTCGTGTGGAAATCCCGTCGGATATCCCGCCGCCGGCCAGCGAAGGTGGTTATAACGGGCTTGAACCGACTAAAACCGCACGCCGTCTTGGGTCTTCAGACGCCGGGGTGTAAGGTGGCCCATAAGCCATTTCCCTCGGGTTTGGGAACCACGGTGTCCCCATCTTGCCCCGGAAAGAGGGTGATGGACGCTAGTCGCCCCACCGCCCGGGCCTGCTTCTGCTGGAGCTTGCTTCTACTCCCACGTACCAAATAGGGTGAGCGTCCACTGAGCATTTTTTGTAGACAAGTGCCATTGAACTTGGCTATCACACGCTAAGATGTCATTAGTGGTACATGCCAAATACCGTACCGCTAATTTAAAACTTATCTGCTTTGCAACTTTAAGTTTATTTTTACTAGTAAGAACCAACCTGTTGGAATCTCTATATTCATTTATCGAGACCTATTAACACTAGATATCATTTAGGCATTAATTTGCAATTTACCACCTGCAGAGGTAAAGGTAAGGCAAATGGAAAGGAAGGGTTGTAATACCCTTGGTACTTACACAAATGGTACAAAACCCGATATTGCGCTACTTAAACTCGGAATGCGGATAAACGTACTTATTAGAAACACCCAGAGCAATGCAAATAGACACATCCATTCATACAAATGTTTGCACTGTAAATCCGCGTAATCGTAGCAGTCTAATGCACTAGCGCTACGCCATCCACAGAGACGTAATCATGTGATTACAACTGATAGTATGACTAACATTTATAGGTAATGTTATTGAGTAAATAAAATAACATTACTTATTCGTATACATCAAATCAAATCAAAATATTGATTTGTTGTAGAACTAATTTTATCTCACTGTACTGATACTGTAATGAATATTATGTACGGCGTAATTGTTGTATATATCAGAGTACGTACCAACAACTGGATGTATTGTGAATTGTGTAATATATACAATGTGGCTGCACTTTTATAATAAATAAACATGTGTTATACATACACGTGCATGCAAGATGTTAGTCAGTGATGATGTCCAACACGTTTAGCCGTTTTTGTGGCGGCGTACAAATGTTTTTTTTTTTGTTTACATCCAATAAAAAAAAAACAACAATTCAAATAATACATAATATGAGTCTAAATCAAAATGGAAAGTAAGATAATAATTAATTAAAATATTACATAACATAACTTCACGCCTATATCCCCGAAGGGGTAGGCAGAGGTGTATTGCACACCCACGATTCGCCAGTTATGTTAAGGTCCCAATGTAATAGGGGGCGAGCCTATTGCCATCTACCGGCTCATTATTAAGCGAGCGATAATTAACATTTATTAATGCACACATAACTACGAAAAGTCAGAGGTGTGTGCCAGGGGCGACTGGGGATCGAACTCGGGAACTCGTCTCGGCAGTCCGTTACGTACGCCACTGGGCTATCGCCGCTTTAAATATTACATTGTTTTAAATATGTCAGAGAATGTCAAAAATAATAATAATGTTACAATGAAATTCTAATGTCTTTACCTATGAAATTGCCGAAATTTTCTTACAAATTCATGAGTTCGTTATTCCTGTAATTTAATAGCTATTTCCATTATTTATATTTTGTTTGAAAGTTGATTTCAAGATTGTACAACTCTGTATTAAATTTTGTTTTATTGGCCGCTTGATAAATTAATTCGATCTTCAAAAACAGTACTTCCTAAATGCTATCCATTTTGATGATAAATTTCGTATTACTTAACTAACAGCTGTCACTTTTCAAAAATGTAATAAAAGTTGTTGTTTGTTAGCTTAATGTTGTCTCATTCATAATCAAAAAAAAAAACATAAAATTTGGATGTGTCATTCCTAAAAAAAAACCGAAAATGTTAGTACTGAAAATTGGGTTTCCTCCAATTGCTTCAAGAAAAACGGCAATTTCATATGTAACGACCTTTTTTTTTTTTTATCGTGCGGAAATCCCTTCGGATACCCCCCCGCGTGCCAACGGGGGCGGTTATGTCGGGCTTGAACCGACTAAAACCGCACGCCGTCTCGGGTCTACAGACGCCGGGGTGTAAGGTTGCCCATAGAGCATATCCCTCGCACCCCGGCTGACCCTGGGCCATCTCACCACTAACAGCATCGCTCATCCTGTCTCCTCTGAAAGCAGAGGAGTACGGAGAGCGATGTGTTCCCGCCACGTTGGGTATTGGCCGACGATCAATGCCAACCCTATGAAGGGGTGAAGGGGAAGCCATTGACCGCCGCCCAGGCCGCTCCGATTCCGTTCCCCCCGGACTGCAGCGGGATCGTAATCGGAGCGACACTCGAGGAGGTTACCCAACACACACCCCTCATATGTAACGACCTAATACATAAAATGTCAATAATATCTCATGTCTCAATCTCGTCATCTAGAAATTCTGTAACTTTGTGATATGCTTTTTGCACCAAGATTTTTTTTTTTTATGTCAGTTTAAATGCGTTGCCGCTCACCTCCTTCCAATCTCTAGGTAATCATCATTTCATAGTATAAAATGAAGTCACTTTTAGGTGTCTCGCGTCTGTTTGTTTGTCCGCTAACTTCTTCTAAACCTAACAGCCGATTTTGGATTAAATGGCACCCGTTCGAAACTGGGGGGGTCAAAGTCAAAAATCATTTTTTATTGTAAAAACGGAACTCACGAAAGTAAAAACTAATGTTTGGCAAATGGACCACTGGTTCACAATGTTTCGTAAGTTCATATGGGTATCTAGTAACTTCCTGAGGTTTCGTTTGTCAACGCTAAATCATAAATGTTTACTTTCTCCCGTACGTCGATGGACGACTAATAAGGCTTCATGGTAATTAACCCTGCCGCCATGAGACGACGCGCTTGGCAGGCGCACGCGCCGCTAGTAAATCAAGAGCGACCTACACACTTGCAGTTCAAACGCACTAGAAATTGTGTCATTGCCAGATACTTATGATTCGCTGCGACCACGTCTCTTGATACGCACATTTTTATCACAAACTACCTTTTTCTCATCCTGTCTCCTCTGAAAGCAGAGGAGTACGGAGAGTGATGTGTTCCCGCCACGTTGGGTATTGGCCGACGATCAATGCCAACCCTATGAAGGGGAAGCCATTGACCGCCGCCCAGGGTGTACCGGCCGCTCCGATTCCGTTCCCCCCACCTGCTACTCGAAGCTTCACCGTGGAATTCTGATCCAGTTACCGCTACCCATGGTACCCTATTCCACCACCACAACCTATATAAGATACATACTTCCACCATACATCCGTTTTGTTATATGTTAAAGGGATTAGGCAGCGTTTTAGTTTTTGAGTTTATCGCTCGAACAGACAGACGCGGCGGAGGACTTTGTTTTATAATGTGTAGTGATAATTCCAAGTAGGTATTTTTTTTTATGGATGTACACATTATAAAAAAAAATCCAACGCCGCCTACTGCGTATTCTTATCGCCAAATAAAATCGTTCTTCTGCCGTGTCGACTTCCGTCCAGTCTTTTAGGATCTAATCCAGTTTTGTCAAGCCCGATGCTGAGTACGAATTGATGCTGAAAACTAAATTGCTCACTTATTGAGAAGCTCTCCACGCGCCGATGAAGTCGCTGAAATGCACGACAGTCGCCGAAACGCGATGCTATTTTTATGCAATCGCTAGCACTATCGGGACGTCGCGGTATCACTTGTTGAACCCATTCAACAAGTGATACCGCGACGTCCCGATAGTTATCAACTGAGAATTGGATCTTGAAATTTTATTTTAAGCTTTAATTTTATTTTCAAATTCAAATTTATTTATTTCATGAAGCATAGGTTACACAAAGATGTTATAATCATAATAATAGTTCAAGCTATGTTCCGCCAAAGGCATACGAAATATTGAGTTAGGTAAATCATAATGGTTTAATTTAACTGTGTTATTTTGTCAACGAAAAAGGTAAAGTCTCGAAATATCAACTTTATTCTCCCATTATTAATTAACGTATATAAAAATCGAATAAGAAATAAAGAATGTTTTTACATGTATTAAATATTGGTGTAATTGTCTGTCAATGCAAACAAATTCATACGGAGCCTCACGTACATTTCTAATAAGTAAACTGGAACGTCGCGTTTGAATGGACTCAGTCGTTGTGTGTACAGGTGTCCTAACAGAGCGCAAACACGGCGCACGCGCAATTACGTAACTGTCAGATCGTGTTTCAGTGGTTTGAGGCTTGGGTGCTGATTGGCGACTATGATATCGGTCCGCAGGTGTCTCATGCTCGAGGACGTGGGCACATCTATATATCACTACATATTATAAAACAAAGTCCTCCGCCACGTCTGTCTGTCTGTTCGCGATAAACTCAAAAACTACTGCACCTATTTTCATGCTGTTTTCACCAATGAATAAAGTGGTTCTCGGGGAAGGTTTGTGTATAATTTGTCAAGACTTTTTGGAGGTGTAATTGTAAATTAGTTATGTCTACATTTGAGATATTATATAAAACGAAAACTTGGGTTAGGTATGTTAAATGAGCATTTCTGAACACAAAAATATTTTTTTTTGGAAATCTTGACTGTTTGTGTGTTGGTATGTTTGTTCGCGATGGATGCAAAACTACTGAACGGATTTTTTATGCGGTTTTTTTCTATTATCTTGCTCAGACTTAAATTCCGCCGATTGCAATTGGTTAAGTAGAACCGGATATAGGACCAAAAAACGATAACCGACTACCGCGCGGGCATCAGGTAGTTGTCCTATACTTAAAGCGCCTGACAAACAGATCGGATGCGCGTCCCAGACGTGTCTTTGTAACACCATATGTTAGTGGTAGAGTCAAGCAACAGTCATTTTGACCGTTGCATGAATGGGCTCGACCGGGGAAGCACCACCCTCTCACAGAATATCGACGCCAAGTAACAGTATTTGAACTGTTGCGTTCCGTTTTGGTGAGGGAGAGTGCCGGAGCCCAAACTCCTTGCCCATCCCCTCCCAAACTCCTCTCCCATCCCCTCCCAAACTCCTTTCCCATCCCCTTTCCTTTACAGGGTCGGCAGCGCGAGTGTAACGCCACTGGTGTTGCACACGTCCATAGGCCGAGGTAACCGCTTCCCATCTGGTGGGCCGTGTGCTTGTCTGCCACCTTAGTGGTATAAAAAAAAAAAAAAAAAACCTCCATCCAAAACGAACACTTTGGGGCCCGAGGCCTGCTCTACTTCTCTTTCTCACCCTTATTTGCTTTATCTTGGCTTCTACGGCTCCCAAAAATCTTGGAGGGCACTTTACTACCAGAAGAGGAGGGGAGAGGGTAATATTTATTATTAACAAACTGTAAATAAGCCTAGCCGGCTACTCTTTCTTGAATATTCAATGTTTGCTAGGCTCCATTATCGATCGCAATTCGCAGTATCCGTATTCATGGCAACAGATGGAACAACTTTACATACTCGCCCTGTCGCAGAACGGTACGTTCAATAAGTAATACTAAACCACCAGTTCCCAACCACCCTCTCCTTGCCTACGCACAACAATACGCAGGGCTGGGGTGCCACCTTTGTACAAGTGCAAAATATTCCATCAAGAACTAAACTGTATATGATCGCGTTAATTCCCGTTAAATTATTGTATATCATGGAACGCGAAAGTTTAAAAATTAGTAAACTGTAATTCTTTAGGCTTTCACGGCCGGCGTTGCATGTAGAATTTACTGCTTCTGGGCTGTTTGGCCGTGATCCATATGAAACTTGTGTTCTAAACGTCTCGTCAATCACTGCGGTTGACATCTTCAGTGGTCAGGTCCGGGCGGCGACGAGTGTGTACAACTCTTGTCGGCGGCGACTTCTCGGGCCTCGAACTAAATTGTTCGGGTCACTCATCATAAAGACTTGCAATTCTTTACGAAAACACATATTTCCATCCTACGGGTCAGAACCCACTGGTCCCCTGAAATTCGCACCCTGTGCCCACTCGTCCCCTCAAATGTTTGAGGTTCCCACTCGTCCCCTGGACTGTTATTTATTTTAAAATCATTTTTATCTGGGTCCATAGCAGTGCCCCAGCCAAAACGAGACGGCAGAAGCTAAGGACACTACGTACCTATTAAATTCTCATAGTATTTTATTATTCATGCACTGCGATGTGTGCACAAGGCAACCCCGCGTCCTAGAAACGAACAATCAAGCTGAAGATAAGCTTAGTAGTAAAGTATAATTAATATAATTAATAATGTATGTATGTATGTATGTAAATATTCTACACAGCATTTTTAGACCCAAAGTAAGCATAGTTTAACTAGCTTGTGTTGGTGTTGTGTTCCACAATGCGGAGAAACAAACTTATATACTTTTTGTTTTGTAAATACATACATATTATACATAAAAACACCGAGACCAATGCAAATAGACATATTCATGCATACAAATATTTGCACTGAGTGGGAATCGAACCCGCACCCCCTGTCGTAGCAGTCGGATTCACTATATACCGCTACGCCACAGAGGCCGTCGTATCTATGTATGCATGTTTAAACGTGGCCTACGCTCTTCAAACTGCACAGGCTGCAAACTGCTGGTGAGACAGGCGGAGTGCAGTCACGTGCCAGGCCTTCCATCGATCAATCTTAGTTGAATGTACAACACGGGCCGCGTGACCGCCCACACTTCCACTCACCTTAGTACGTAACTCCGCTATCAGACTGCTCTCGAGCAGAACGTTATCAGTGACGTTTTGATCACTTACTACACCTGCACATTATAAATTTTACTGCTTATCGAATGCGAGAGAGTACTAGCTATAAAACTAACATAGCATTATATTTCCATTATTCACTATTCACACTCGCACTCACACACATACACATGCGCACACACCCTCACTCACTCACTGACACACACTCGCACTCACACACATACACATGCACCCTCACTCACTCACTGACACACACACACAAAAAAATAATGGATATAATATGTCTGTAATTTTAATTTGAAATTTTCTTAGTTCGTGGGAACCTGGTGACCTGTAATTCAGGTTTCTATTACCTACCACAGGCGTCAGCGATCCACAACCCAAATCTTGTATAGGTATACAGCCATAACTTTGTGTAATATTAATAGCATATAGGTTTGTGGTGGGAAATAAACAATTATTATTATTATATCCGGGGTTTGTTAGACTTGCATTGAAAACACTTAAGAAGAACAGAAAGATGAAAACAAGGGTCCCTGCCTACCCTGATGTGAAAAGGCGTAATTAGTATACCATGTCTATAATTTATTGCTTGTCCAGTACTGCTACCCAGACATTATTCAACAAAAATAGTCTGCAATGAAAAAATTCTAACCTCAGCCCAAAACTTCTAAAGTATTCAATGTCCATTTTCTAAAATAATTTAATTTGTTCAACGACGTCCATTGTCCCAAACTTCAAATTACCCAACATTTTTGTTGAGCTGAGTGAGACGAAGTCGAGCGAAAGCTCCTCATACCAGACTTCAGGATTTTCTTTGTCACAGGTCTCCTCCTAAACTACTAGTCCAATCAGAACCAAATTTGGCATGATTAAAGAGGTCAATCGGAGGAAGGTTTATGGATATATTTTGAAAAAATTAATGCTACCACAGAGGAATGATCACCGTTAAAAAAATTCCAGATGGAATTACATGATAACCGCTCGAGACACTGTGATCAAACTTTACACGCTCAGAAAGCATGTCCAGAGTTGTGACTTTAAAAATAATTTTCAAAATCGGACTTGCCACGGAGGAATGATCACTGTTCAAAATTTTCAAAATCTGATTCACGATGTCTCACTCAGCTCAACATTGCAAGCAGCGATTCACCTTGCAGACCTAGTTTATGCTTTTTTATACCACAATAACGCAAGTATACAATTTATTAGTAATTTATTCATAAGGCTTCTCCATCACAAAAAGCTTATAAATTCAACGTACAACAGTAGCCGTACCCCGAGGCTACTTGCGAGAACTTAATCAGGATGTTTGCGAGGAGGTCCTCATTGTTATTATAGCCCTAATGAAAATAAAGCAGTGCGAATGTCCCCTCCAGACAGTCACCGGTCGATAATGCGGGCGTTGGACAGGGGAGTCCGGGAGCCCCAGACATTCCTACACACATACCGTTACCCATAGCTCGGTTTTCGATACGCGAAACTGCATGACTCACCAAACATTCGTCGTACTAACCAAACTGTGTCGGACAACTCATTGGAACATATCATTGCGGTTTGACCCGGTGTTAATTAGCCAAGTGCTCGGGCGGGGCAGACAGCGTTTGTTTGATACGCACTTTTATTAGTTTATTGCTGGTAATGACAGCCGTTGCTATCTATATCCCGGTAACTGATAATTCTCTGGTCAACAGCCGACACGAAACCGACGGTATTGATAAGCTGTGAACGCGTTCAGCAACTGTTTTTTAATATTAGGTGCCAAGACACCTAGTCCCCTGATGTGGCTATCTCAAAACTGGAGATGGCCCAGGGTCAGTCGGGGTGCGAGGGAAATGCCTTGTGGGTAACCTTACACCCCGGCGTCTGAAGACCCGAGACGGCGGCGTGCGGTTTAAGTCGGTACAAGCTCGACATAACCTCCCCCGCTGGCCGGCGGGGGTATCCGAGGAGACTTCCGCACGAAAAAAAAAGGCACCAAGACACCTAACCAGCACACGACTTACTAAAGGGCAAACCATAGCATATATAGTTTCCATAGCAGATGTCGCACGAACGTGAACGATGACTTGGAATATTTTACCAACACACGTGCTTCCTTCCTGCTACAATCCCGAATTCTTTAAGCGGGGTGGGAGAAAGCATCTCATGGGGGCCAGCTGAAGCATTGTTAGCATCCATCGCGAGGTAAAATAATAGGGACGGACTGCTTGACCAATTTACACGGCAAATCGTTTATCAGCCGGTTGAAAGTACAAACATTCAATCAAAGCATTATCAGGCACGTGGACCGCGATACGTTTAGTGCGTTCCTCCACCGGACGAGCACACGCCAGCGACTTCACACGTAATGCACCAGCATGCGCAGGTCACCCACCTCTGTCCGCACTAATATTAGCACAAGAATGTATGGTGGACAACCGGGGAACTGCCAGGGTTCTGATACATTCTGCATTTCGTATAGTTTGGGAGAGTACAGAAGGCTTTCATTCTCAAAACATAACTTCACGCCTGTATCCCCGAAGGGATAGGCAGAGGTGTATTACACACCCACGATTCGCCAGTTATTTTAACGTCGAATGTAATAGGGGGCGAGCCTATTGCCATCTACTGGGCACATTATTAAGCGAGCGATAATTAACATTTATTAATGCACATTGCACACCCAGTGTTGGAAAGTCAGCTTTGAGTTTATCAATTCACGGATTTCCCAGTGATAATGTGATCAATAATGATGTTACGTAAAAAATAATTATTTAAAAAAAAAGTTTTTTTTAAATAAGTTCTTTTCAATTGTATGCAAATTTCAACTGAATCGGAGGCCAACAAATGGCTGAAAAATGGTTTGCAAATTTTGACGAACAACTTACATACGAACAGCGCAAGTTAAATAAAAGCTTTCAAAAACGCAAACCATTAACATAGTTAATTGAACTTTTTTTTTAAACCCCACGGGCTTCACTCGGACTCTTCAATCGGACCGACTAAAACCACACGGTGTCCTCCCCAAGTGTCCATTGCCGGGCACCCCGGGTAAGCCCTCGAAAGGATAACCCCAGGGTTACCGGCAGACTTTGGCCGCCATCGCCGCCCCACCTAAGATTACAAATCAGTAGATTATACCCAAAGTTTATCGGCTTCTCTTCATTACCCTAGTTCTTACAACTCACAACTTGGCCCGCGTTTGCGATTACCGATTTATAGATTGATAAAATTCACTCCTGTACATCCCTGAAGCAGTAAGCAGAAGTGTATATTACACCCACATAACGCCACCCAAATGTTGTTTGTCTCGTGCAAAAATATAAAACCCCATAATACTTTGCCGTACTCGAGAATGGAACCCAATACCTCACATACGCATGCCACGGATGTCGGAACAAATGAGGCAGTTACGAAGAAAATGTAGTAGGTTTCATGTTGTGTGTCTGTAGACTGGACATGGCGTCGACGTGCGAAGGGTCGATGGCATGCGCGGCCAGACAGACCAAATAAGTCGGACTATAGATAAAATACACATTGCGACATGTCGGACATTCTTGTCAGGGCTGCTACATCTTTGTCGGCTCAGAATAAATGATATTTCGAAACAGATTTGGTTGAGACACCCACTACCCACTGAACTCGATGTTATCAACCATTTGCAATTGGTGAGTTAACTTGTGACAAAGAGACAGTTGCTTATCATATTACTATATCATATTTGACTGAATTACTTCGTTATAATATTCAAGATAGATTCGAGGAACGTCAATTACCTAAGCAGCAAATTTCCTCAAGGCTGACTCAAGAAATGTATAACACAAATGATGAGGCAGAAGAATTGATGCGTAATATAATATCCGCATTAAAAAAAACAGTTCCAACATTTTATAAATTCAATGAAAATAATATATATATATAGATCACGTGATAACGGTCCAATAAAAATTCTCATTGCTAGCTTGTAATCGCGCTCAGTAATCCACGATTTAGATAATATATCTTGACACATTGAAACCACTGTGGTGCGCGTCGGACTTCGCTACTGACGGCAAATTATTACCATTTGCCAGCACGTCAAATCTGACGTCAACCGGATTGGATACAGGCGTCAAGTGTTATGTGCTAGTGAGGACACTGTGTACCAATGTTGGAAGACGAAGGGCCTGTTTTTCTGATCAAGGTACTTACACAATGTGTGATATCAGTGTCACGGTTGTCTAACAATGTAACTCTGAAATGTTTACAGCTCCCAACAATGTTCAGTAGCCGCTTGCTAATGTTACGTCGTTTCTATTCATGATGCTTCAATAATATAGTTGTAGGTATGTGTATTGTGTGGCGCTCACATCTGGGAACCTTATTGAATAGTGTCTTGATGGCATAGTTCCATTCATTGTGAAGATATCATATCTGCTACTTACTATGACTATAGCCACAGTATTTCAAGAAATATGTCACTGTCTCGTTATTGTTACCGAGTTGCATTCTGTCGTGTTTTTATCGTTGGTACTTTTTTAGTGACACCTAGTATTTCCAACTCCATTTAGCAAAAATGAGCCAAACCACTTCTGACCTACTGTTCCTGCATCGCGCTATAAAAGTTCTCATGCCGATCGACATCTTTTAAACTCCATTTATGTCGAAGGCACATCACACCACGTTAACGGTCTTTTTTTTTTACGTGCGGAAATCCCTTCGGATACCCCCCGCCGGCCAGCGGGGGTGGTTATGTCGTGTATCGACTAAAACCGCACGGTGTCCTCCCCAAGTGTCCGTTGCCGGGCACCCCGGGTAAGCCCTCGAAAGGATAACCCCAGGGTTGCCGGCGGACTTTGGCCGCCACCGCGGCCTCGCCTGGTGGGGTCGGGTTTTATCCCGCTTCGGTGAGTTGGCAGGCGTGTTGTAAGGGCACACACGACACGCTTCCGCCACGGCCTGCTTCTGTAAGGACGGCGAGTCAGCCAACTGCCGTCCTCAGGCCCCGACCATGGACGTCGGTAGTCCCGGGCGTAGATGAGTCTGCGGCGTCCACGTTAACCGGTCTAAACAAAATGTAAACAAAGACGTTTTTAAACTTTCTCGTTCCCTGATATACAATAATGTTATTGGGAATTAACGCTATCATGTATAGGTATATACATACCTTTGGATTGCCTGACGTTTTGACCAGGTTACGCTGGCCGTGGTCAAAGGCCGACTGTCAGCCAAGGGTATGTAGATACCTATACATTATATACATTATTGCGTTAATTCCCGTTAACATTATTGTATAAACATAGAAGTGTTAATCGTGACCTAAAAAATAACCACACAACTGATACAGTGGTTTAAAATATCATTATTGTATCGGCGATAAGAGTCGTCCCACGTAGGCCATAACGAGGACGAAAAACGAAAATTCTGTCGTTATAAAGCATTCGGTAAGACATTGTCTTATAACCTAAATATTGTTCAGGTTACAAAAGTACATACGTTAGTCACCATATTATGTAGGCAGCTAACATGACAACCGCAAATAGAAACAGCCCAACGCGATAAACAATAATTAGAACGAATATCCTCGATGCTGTGCTTTATGTAGGTTTATTATTTATTATGAACAAATCATTATATTATATACATACATATACACACGCCTATTCACCTCCAGGGTAGGCAGAGACAACAGACCGCCATCTGCTTCTGTTCTAAACTCTATTGTCATTAAACCTTTCATCCGAGGCCGCCGGTTTCGAGTGATTTTGATCTGCTGTAATGAGGCATATTATACGCCAATGAGTAATAGGTGTGAATTTATGTATGTATGTACGTACAACGATTGAATCCCCTGGTATTGCAAGCGCTCACAGAAGCTACTTGCCACCTAGAAAAGAAAACAATTTTAAAACAGTTTAGATAAGCGGTGGACAGCTGCACGGCGAACGTGCCATTTGATGGAACTCGAGAAAGGCCAGTCTTTGTGTGCGGCTCTTACTCACAGCCTACAGACGCGAGTACAGGACACTGACCATAACTGCTGTTATCTACCTCATATAAAGAACACGCTTGTTTCGCTAAGTTCTATGATTATAAAATTATAAAAAATCTTGTCTGTTTGTTCGCAATGGACGCAAAACTACAGAACGGATTTTGATGCGGTTTTTCAGACTTAAAATCTGCCGTATGTTTGATTGCAATTGGTTAAGTAGAACTGGAGATATGACCATTAAACGATAAGTGTACTCCGCGCGGGTGTAGCCTTAAAATTACACAGCGCTTTCTAGACCCAAAGTAAGCATAGTTTAACTAGCTTGTGTTATGGGTTCCCGAATGCGGTTTTTTTTTTGGAAATACATATTATACATAGAAACACCCAGGAAATTATAACCAACCAGGCAGCAGTAGTCGCCATGCTAACGAGCTCACACGTACAATTAAAAGGTCGGACAAAATCGAATTCATTTTTAAACATTAACTGCTGTTTATACTGACACATTTTCCTGCTAACTCCCTAATGGGACCACATAAACAATATTGTCGTAATTATGTATTTGTGTGCAATCAACAGGAAGCACAATGATAATAGTAATATTATGGTATATTTAGTCATTTAGCGCTCTACTCTGTCCTTTTGTTATAATTTATTAGCTTGTGTTTAAATAAAATTAATATTAAAATAACTGCGTGTAGGTTTCTTTTCATTAAACTCCAGCTAGCTAAGCGAGGT
Organism: Cybosia mesomella; assembly: GCA_946251805.1. NCBI lineage: Eukaryota > Metazoa > Arthropoda > Insecta > Lepidoptera > Erebidae > Cybosia > Cybosia mesomella. Next base: position 576,403 of record OX276390.1, read on the forward strand.
TCAAGCCTGACATAACCGCCCCCGCTGGGTGGCGGGGTATCCGAGGGAATTTCCGCACGAAAAAAAAAAGAGAAGGTATTTCTATTGGGGGCCGCCGCCACCTCCTTCTGCGAGCATGTAATGCTCGCGAAGGAGGTGGCGGAGCGCGCCCGGGAGAGACTTAGAACTCTCCCGGTCCGCCGAGCCCGCAACTTGCTCGCCGCGCGTCGCAGGCGACTCAGGCGCCGGAGGTCGCTTAACGACCTCCGTCCTCCATGAGCGCAGGCCTGGGGGTGGCGGGTGAGGCCACCTGTCACCCCAGCAGAAGCAGGCCGGGACGGTGGGGCGACTAGCGCCCCTCCCCCAAACCGGGGCAAGACGGGGACACCGTGGTTCCCAAACCCGAGGCGGCCATCTCGAAGCCGGAGATGGCCCAGGGTCAGTCGGGGTGCGAGGGATATGCTCTATGGGCAACCTTACACCCTGGTCTGTAGACCCGAGACGGCGTGCGGTTTTAGTCTGTTCAAGCCCGACATAACCGCCCCCGCTGGCACGCGGGGGGGTATCCGAAGGGATTTCCACACGATAAAAAAAAAAGGTATTTCTATTGGGAAAAATTGAACATCCAAGAGGCGATTTTAAGCCGTGACAGTGGCCCTAGCACTAGCTATAAGCTATACCGATTTTTCAACTCTTTAGGATAATTTTCCACCATATATCTAAATAGTGGAAAATTTTGTAATTGGCAAAAGTCATAACTGTAATAGCCTTTATTACGTTTCCTGCGGCAGACACTAGTACCTAGTAAAATCTACAGGTTTTTTTAGTAATTATAATACTGCTATTGCTTGCTTTGATTGTTTTTTCTTCAATTAACTATGATTTGATCTGAGTAATAAAAACTTCAAGTAATTAATAGGCTCATCAAACTGACCATTACCTACATACATACACTCACACGTTTTTTTCTGTGGTGCGTGACAAAAGCTCGCCATGCAATTCTGGAATTCCTCTACTGGTTTTAAACTTTTCATGCAAGCCCTCCAGCAAGTCCTTCCGAGGGCTTACCCGGGGTGTACGGCAATGGAAACATGAGGAGGACACCGTGTGGTTTTAGTCGGTCCGATTCCAACAGGGGTGAAGCCCTTGGGGGTAACCACACGTTAAAAAAAACCCTCCAGCTTTGAGTGTTTCTGACCTACGCTTTTTCAAAAAAACATCACCAGTTTGATTGGTGTATGTTCTGCGAGCTCAACCCTGGCTACCTGTGTCTGAACTCTGTCAGAACAAAACGAGTCCGTCGCCCAAACCTCCTTCGAGCCATACGGATATACCGATACGTTATAATATATTCACTATGAATCTACGAACTACACAGGGAACGTACTTGTTATACATAAAGCTGATTCCTTGTACGTACTCGGTCATAATGCGTCGGGCCCCAGGTGCGTTTCCTTGCCTTGAACCCGCCGTGGACTCGGATCGCCGAGCGCCGGCCGCTGCCCCGTCACGGTCACCGGACGCCAGACCAGATTCCGACAGTAATCGCTCTCATGCCCCACGACTTGTTATGGAAAAATCTTTCCGAGTATTGTGAGAAAGAAATGTTTTCCCTGCTGCATTCCGGTGATGGAAACTGGCCTGTTCGCTGCCTAGACATTCATATCGATGGCTATTGAAAACTGGCACCCGGTTAAACGTGTTGATTTGTGTTTGGTTAATTAGAATTTACAATATAAAGTTTATTCCGGGCTGGGGATCGAACTCAAAATCTTACGATCAAACTACGTGGAATGGAAATGGGTTAAACTGTTTTTTTCTTTAATTAATTAAATTCTTCAAAGAATGTAAGTTTTAATCGGATGATTGCTTTTAACCATAAATGGAATGTGAACAGAGGACTGGCCCCGTTAGGTGCAATTTGTGTTACTCGTCTTTTCCCACAGGTTAGTGAATAAGGGTCCTTGCTTTTCATATCCAGTTTTTAGTACTTATCGTAAGCCACTGAACATGATCGTTACCAATGAACAAAAACACAGACTTTAGAATTTTACAATTATTTCGTCTATTACTCGTTCTATCCACTTATCTTGGCTTCGGCATGCCGTTCTCGGATTGTGTGCGGAAGAAAATCAGACGCTAAAAATACTTGAAACGATCCCAATTCTACGGTCTTTTTACGAATATTACGTGCGATTGTTAAGCATTTACTTTTCCTAATTATCAGTGATCATATTAGTTTTTATGTAAACCGGTGATAAGCAATATCGAATACATGTAGATGGAAATTGGGTAATATGGCCGGAAGAGCAGCCCTCGTTTCGTATGTGATTATATTCGCTCACCATCGTGTAATGTATGCGCGCTTGTAACAGTCCGTGCAATTGTAATTAAATCTCTTTTCTGACGCAGCTGTATAATGCTGCTTCGTTTTCAAAGCTTTGTCTGAACCCCATTACGCAACATACAAATTCGATAATACGTTGTTCAACCATACACCGCGGATCGTGGCTAATATGCGCTGCTAATTGACGACGCTGCAATGTGTCGGACTTACACGATACATTTGAAAAGTGCTTAAAATTCGTCACACATTGTCTTAACTAACCTTGGAAACAACATCTCTGAAATAACTCTCTGGACATATACTAACTAAGAGGAATGCAGACATACAAGAACGGCGGTCGCTTAAAAGAGGAACGAGAGTTATAAAAGTTTGCTTAGGTGATTCAAGTATGATATGAATAAGTTCTGACCGATGACGATTGAAGTATAGAAAATGAATAATCATCTCTGGAATTGCCCCGCCTCACTGAGGAGCGAGGCTAGTCCCAGTGAGTCGGGACCAGCGGTAGTCCCGACTCACTGGGACTAGCGAGAGAGACTGTTCCATCAATGGAACTAGCGACAATGAATACCGGCTCACTGGAACTACCCATCACTGGCACTAGCACGCTCGACAAGAGTGCTAAGACAGCCGAGTCATCGCAATCAACCTCCGGTCTTGGAGGGGAGTGATGTGTCGATGCACATTTACCCAGCGCCATCTAACAACAAGTTATCCTGAATCGCGAAAGTAAAGTTCACGCGCTGGTACAACATATATACCCTCCTCGGCCCGCCAGGTGTGATCACCTTGCCTGGTTGGAGGATCTTCTCTTTATGTTAGAAAAACATCACACCTCGTTCCTCCTCATATCTAAGTGGGCAGGTCATTTACCTGTCGAGGTCGAAGTCGAGCTCAAAAAATTTACATATTGGTGATGGTTTCAAGAATTAGAAGCCGGCAGGCTAGAATCAAATGTTTAATTACGATAGAGGAAGGCTGTGAAGCGTGTAAAGACGAGAAGTAATTAATTTTAAAAAATAGAAGCATTTTTTAATAAAATAGGAAAAAAAATGCTGCAAAGAAGTTGTTTCTGCTCTAACGGTAGAAGGTTTTAATAACACGTACAGTATATATGTATGCTAACTCATTTTGCTAAAAACATGTAAAACATTGTAATTAATAGCATTATTTTATAAATGCACATCACTAAGTGATAACAAGTGAATTTATTAAGGAACAGAGCAATTAAAGCAACCACTGCGCGCTACAAATATAATTTGTCAGCAGCGAGCGCTCGTCCACAATTACTCGTGAAATCACTTGTTAATTAATTAAATTAAACGTACCAGCTAACTGTAAACCGGTTAATTACACACATACCTTTAGAAATGGGAGCGCGCCACACAATTTATTTGAGAATATACCTACATAAATTCTTTCCAAAAAAATATTAAGATTGGAATTAAGCACAGTACTGACGGCAAGCTAGCAAAAGCATGAGTCTACTACCTATCTACCCTTCAGCGGGCGTTGGGCTGAGGGCTATCGTTGTAGTATAGCGGTGACTGTAATGGTGACCCTCATGCCTGAGACTTTACCTTTGTCTTACCTTCATGCAAGGTGAAATCATATTGACGTGACCATTATAAAAAGAATTGATTGATACCTTCAATTATTAGGATTAGCACATGTCACTAACCATGTATTCCTTTACCTTGTAGCCCGGCGAGCCTGGCGTGGTGGTTCTGCGGCCCGAGGCGCTGTTGCGGTCCGACTCCGACTCTGAGACGGAGACGGACGGAGGCCCGCCCTCGCCGTGCGCGGTGAAGTTCATCAACGACAACGTGCTCATCAACGGCAAGTCCTCTATGCCGGGGAAACCCAACAAGGATCGCATATCCAAGGTACCTACGTCATCATTGTAACATTGTACAAATGTGAGATCACCTTGTCCATCATCGACGACGGTTTTGAGATATTTCGAAATTACCGCATATTTTCGTAATCACGCTTCCAATACATAGATCCATACACCAGCTCTGAATTCTCCTACGTATTGTATTTACTATGTAGGTATATCGTATATACTTGCTTATGAAGAACGAAATTCAACGCAATTAAATTTCCGGACTACTTTCTACACCTTTCCAAACATGTATCGAATAGCCCATAACTTGAAACACCATCGAACGAATTTTATTTATTGAGTCTCTTATGGACACACATTCATATATTTTTATATTTAAAGAACGTAGATGACGTACGAACGACTTAAACGTAAACTATATAATTTATGAGCTAAGAATGTATTTAACCAACATAGTCAGTGAGCTCTGAGTTTTAAAGGTGCAACCAAAACCTGCGTTAAGTGCAGAATTTGGCTCATGCAACGATCTCTCTCTTGATATGATAGAATGAAAAGAACCGGAGAGGAAAAATGATGGTCCATCTGATACGACACGTTCATAAGATATGTCGTAGAAGGGAAAACTGAAAGAAAAAGAGGAAGCCGTAGAAAAACTTTTGATTACATACTCGTATTAATCCGAGTTGACACAGTATCTTTCTTTGCCGAGAACCGAAACAATAGTTGCCTAAGTTAAATAAATACGAGGATGGAGACTATTACAATAGAATTTAGACGTCACAGAGCCAGTTCTGGCTTCGTGTGAACGCATTCACGCGGTGGTCAGCGTGGTGTGGCGGTGTCCGTCGCGCCGCTGTCATTATTGCGAACGGATCAATTAATACCGGTTCTGACACGCCGCACTTACACTTGACGCGAACACGCATACGCTATCGGTCATACCTCCCCTCCACATAATGGTGTAGTCCAACATGTTTCAACTTCATCTAGGAATTGATATACGGATGGATGGTAGACTTAACACGCTTTATCGGGGCAAATAAGAAATCTCGGAGATTTTAGCGACGCATGTTATCGACCAAATAATTGTATTATCAAAAGTAGAAATCGACCACGCTACATTAGTATAGTATTGTGAAATTCCACAAGCGAAGAGTACTCAAAGTACTGTATAGTTGTGGAATCCTGCAGTCGTTCACATTGAAAGTAAAGATAACGGGTCTAGATAGATAACTAAAAGTTGGATTACTATAGTCGAATAAATATCCCGGAATTTCTGACGTTTCGATTGACTTCACCAATTATCCGTTTCAACGCTCCTTACTTTAGAAACATGGTTATAAGTTACACCATGTAACTGGGCCTCTATATTTCGCGTATGAGAACTATCTCTAAAATCAACACAATCCGTGTCAGTAGCGGATGCCAGCCACAACAATGACTGTTCTGACATGCGGGACTGCGTGGTCGCAAGAGCCCATGATCTCGCGGAGGGTCGCGCCGGCCGATGCGGCCGCGCGGTTGCATCACCCGCGGTGCGCGTTGACACTCGCACACTAAGCTCGATACCGCCGGACCGCATTCCTTGGCGTCTAATTCACAACAAAACATTCGCCGAATTGCCACAATTTGCTGTAGGTAGCTATTTGGATTCCAGTCAGGCACGTCCGCGAACTCCATATGACAATCAGCACTTATCAAGTTCAACTACCTCGCGGTAAATCTGGTCCACTGGCTTTCGCCTTCGCCTTCGCCTTCGCCCTACTTCGATTATATTCAGTTTCAGTACCAGTCCAGAAAGCATTGTATGCGTGACCAGCACTGATGTAGGTACGCTTATTAACCGGGAGAGATTTAGAACTCTCCCGGCCAGCCGAGCCCGCAACATGGCGCGCCACGAGCGCAGGCCTGGGGTGGCTGGTGAGGCCGCCTGCCACCCCAGCAGAAGCAGGCCGGGACGGCGGGGCGACTAGCGCTCCCCCGCCCCCAACCGGAGCAAGACGAGGGGTCCAGGGTCAGTCGGGGTGCGAGGGATATGCTCTATGAGCAACCTTACACCCCGGAGTCTTTAGACCCGAGACGGCGTGCGGTTTTAATCTGTTCAAGCCCGACATAACCGCCCCCGCTAGCCAGCGGGGGGGTAATCCGAAGGGATGTCCGCACAATAAAAAAAGGATACGCTTATTAAGTAAGAAAAATATTATTTTTAACGCCAATAAAAGTTAACTCCTTTTAACAAATTCGGATGCGGATATATTTAATGAGGTAATAATTAACATAACGGATAAATTATTACTTAACATTTAAGTAATAATTAAATAATATAGTAATAATTAATAAAAGCGGCGATAGCCCAGTGGCGTACGTAACGAACTGCTGACACGAGGTCTCGAGTTCGATCCCCAGTCGCCCCGGGCACACACCTCTGACTTTTCGTAGTTATGTGTACATAAATAAATGTTAATTATCGCTCGCTTAATATTGTGTCCAGTAGATGGCAATAGGTGCGCCCCCTATTACATTACATTGGGACCTTAACATAACTGGCGAATCGTGGGTGTGTAATACACCTCTGCCTACCCCTTCGGGGATACAGGCGTGAAGTTATGTTATGTGTGTTATGTTAACATTTAAAGAGTTTATACAATGTGAAACGCAAAAAATTTATAAATAACTTCAATAATATTTTCTTTGTGGTTAATGCAATTTTTTCAACTACAATCAAAATTTTGTTCTGAATAACGGAACATAGTCGAGAGTTGCCACGATGTCTCGGTTAGGTGTTTCATCCCGATAGTATCAGTAGTCCTATTAAATAGTCCGGTGATCGAACTACTGAGACTTTTTCGGCTCAGTAGTCCGATGATGCAGATGATTATAAATCTTCTGGGTTAGGTTAGGTTAGAACTGTGACCCCAACAGAGGACGGAACCACTAGTCCAGAAAGGTAGAATCGGACTACTGAGCCTGCCTGACCCCGATTAAATAGTGCGATGATCGGACTCATCGCACTATTTAATCGGGGTACTAAGCCGTTTCATCGGGTGCACAACATTTGTCCCTCCTCGTTGTAAATGAACCCTGATTGATTTCACCTTATGCGCCAAGAGACGTCCCACGGTGAAACGTAATACTCTGTATATGTAATAAATATGGTAAATACAACAACATCATTAATAGTTTTATCGTAAGTGACGTTAACTGGCTCAAGATCTGCACGCACGCTGTGGCAAATAGTTGAACAAAAGATTCTACAGTATAGTTTCGATATTGGTTTACGCTTTGCGATGTAAATTGCGCCCACAGCTGTAAGCGTCGCGGTTGATCACGCACTCGCTACACGTGTTGGTTCTTATTTACTTCATGAAAATAGGTTACATGTTTGAAGATTTAGATCGGAAAAAGAGAACATCTAGGACGGGACTTGAACCCGCGACCAGTCCCTTACAGGGGGAATGCTCTGACCAACTGAGCCACCTAGACACGTCCCAGATATTCGAAATTCGCCGATACATTAATACGTCTTAAGGCGACGTTGGAGCCATCTACCGTAATTCTTGCGAACTACGGAAACAATGAATAACTTTAGTCATTTTTAAACATTGTTTTTTTTTTTTTCGATCTAAAACTTTAGAAAAACGTAAGCATACAAAATGCTTAAAAATTTAATTGAAGAAATACATGTTTGAAGTTATATTATGGTGTTAAGGTAAATTGATTTTATAGTACAATTTACGACAGGTATGGAAGTTGTGCGCGTCTTACGTAACACACAGAGTATTTAATATACTACGTACACACAAATGAGTTAGAATGTCTCATTAGATTCTTATCTATTAGCTCGCGTCGAACTTAATCTAAATTACATCTATACTGTTATCAAATTGTAAATTAGCCGTGTCTGTACATAGGGTGTGTAATGTTTGGTATAATAACAAATGTTCTAATTTCACTTTAAATAACTTACATATGATATAATTTTTATATGCTATAATGTCAAGTAACCTAAATCCATATGACCTAATGTTTTATATCATCTAACATTCCTATAATATAATAACATTTAGCATAACGTTCATTTTATATAATTTTCAATACGTATAATATTCTAGGATAATAGCAACCGCGGTAGCCTAGTGGTATGGGTAATGGACTGCTGAGACGAGGTCTCGGGTTCGATCCCAGGTTTTACCATGGCACACACCAATGACTTTTCGATGCTTTTCGAAGTTATGTGTGTATTTATCGCAGGTTTATAAGTGCCCGGTTAATGGCAATAGGCTCGCCACCTATTACATTGGGACCTAAACATAAACTGGCGAAATGTGGGTGCTAGCATCTCTGCCTACCCCTTCGGAGATATAGGCGTGAGTTTATGTTATGTTATGTTATAATATTATTTTTATATAAAATTCATTTAACCTAATGTTCTTTAGACCTATATCTCGACGGAGCCCCGATTTGCGGGGCTTTTACTTCTGGGTGGTTTATAAAAAAAAATCACGAAGACTTAGGCGGGAGCTCCGCTACGCTTCGCTTCCGTCTTAGTCCTAACCTTACCCATCCAAGTCGGATTGCGAATGTTACTTAGAGATTATGAGAGATTATGAATAATATTCTGAATTAATATTATGTCAAATGTGCATTAACGGAAATGTTCATTATATCATAAGAAATTAGATAACATGATATTATATCAACAATTCATTATCTCAATTGATCGCTATAGTAAACAAAAGTATATTAACTGAAATAAGGTCAACTGAACGTTAGATTTTTTGTTATTATATTAACCGTTACACACCCGTGTACATAGGAGCTATTAAAAAACAAAAATTTGGGTTATGTTAGATAAACAATTCTGAACACAAAAATATTGTTTTTTTTGGAATTCTTGTCTGTTTGTTCGCGATGGACTCTTCTAGAAAGGTCTTGGTCACACTTAAAATCTGCCGTATGTTTGATTGCAATTGATTAAGTAGAGCCGGAGAAATTACCATGACAAACGATAACAGACCTCCGCGGTTTTCAGCTAGTACTACTATAAATATGCTTTTGATATTTTTGATAAATGCACTAATGAAGAATACTCGAGTTTGTAATAGAACAAGTTGAATTATCTAGTTTCTATTAGGTCGAAGTTAAGTTAAACTACTACAGACGCGAGTGTTTCCAGCAGCCGCAGCATGGCTGGTAAGACTCGAGTCTCTTAGTCCAATGAAATCGCAGAAAAAATAGTCCCGCAACCAAAGGGACTAGTTACATCGGGCCGAGAGAGTCGCCACAGTGCTGGGCAACGGGGACATCCAATTACGAGTGTTTTATTGACAACCTGGCTTGTACGTTCCAGTTGAAGCTGCAGTTCGACGACTCCCTGACGCGCACGTTCGAGTACCCGTCGGAGGTGTCGCTGTGCGAGGAGGCGCCGCCCCCCGCCGCGCCCCCCGCGCCCCCCGCCTCGCCCCCCGCGCCCCCCGCGCCGCAGCTGGCCGAGTCGCCGGCGCACGCGCCGCTCGCCGCCAACACGCATATGGGTAACTGCCGGCCGCCACACCTGCGTATCGACAATAGATGACCACAGGGTTATATGTGGTTGCCTTAACCCCCCAAGCTCTTCGTGAGCACCAAGACTTGCGGGGGCTAAACTAACCTCACCTGCTACTTGACGAGCGAAGCACTGGATTGAGAGGTCAGACGACAGTCGTTCCCCTACCAAAAGGGGGAGAAAGAGTAGTCTCTAGTGTTACAAGCCCCTCGCACATGGGCCACGGTAACCGCTTAACATTAAGTCGGCCGCGTTACTACCTTAATAATAAAAAAGATTAGATCTGAAATAAACAACGCAAAGTTATTTTAGATATCTTTCATGGAAAAGCATTATACATATAGGTATATTATATCAGTTTTTATGAAGATATTGCCGATAACACTGAGTTTTTAATATTGCCAAACTAGGTTTAGAAAGCAGATCGCGACTGCCTAATCGCATTACCGCGCTACGTAACGCCACTGTGTTTATAAACAAAATTTGGAATAAAAGCGAAATCTCAATGTTTTAACTAACAGGCATATCAGTGACGTAAACACTGATTGTTTCATTCAAAGCACAATATAAAACCTTCACACCAGACGATTGTCTTGGAAACCAACGAAGAACGAGTATTACCCACTCTGTCCATTTAAAACGGCTTTTACAAATATTTATCAATGTTTTCACGAGGCGACTGCCCTTTAGCTCCCCGCAACTATAAGAAGTAAAGATGCTGGGTACTCCCAATATCTACACTCAACCTAATAGGATTGTCAAGTGCCTTGTACATTATTTTACTTCGTTTTCCTCTCCTTCCCCACTTCAGGTAGAAACGCACAAGTTACGTTACGTTAAGTACAAGCTAGGATGACCCCTTAACACTATCCAAAAAAATAAAACTTTCAACAAATATATAAGCAGATAAGTGGTCGCTTCCCGCTCATCGCGTCTGTGCACGCGGCCTTACAACGGTAGCGTGTGAACGTGGGGCAGTCCCACGCGGCGCTTGAAGTGCTTCTCGACATTGGTCTGTCGCTGTATCTGTGACGGCTCAAGTCAAGGTCGATAGCGGCTCAAGTGTTCCGCTACCTTGGTATTATGTGCCTAACACACGCTTGTTGCTTGCAACTTGTATTGTTTTGAAAAATGACTACGGGGAATGAGTTGCCGAGACTCATCCTGGCTATTTTCAATTAATAAAAAAATATTCTAGGACATATTACACAGCGCCATCTAGACCCAAACTAAGCAGAGCTTGTTATATGGGTTCTAGAATGCGGATAAACATACTTAGATACTTTTTTGTTGTGAATAAATACGTATTAAACAAAGAAACACCCAGACCATTGCAAATATACATATTTGCAATGAGCGGGAATCGAACCGGCGACCTATGACTTATACCTATGCAGTCGAATGCTCTACCGCTACGCTACAGAGGTTGTCAATTCTCACCTATATTACTTTTGAAGGCGGGGGGTCATATTTCCGAGCAGGATTGACCCAGTAAGTACTACCTTCTCAGCTGTTCGCTGCATTTCGTTCCGTTCGACGGTGTGCTTGTTTGTCACTGATTCTAGAACAAATATTTGTTTCATATATTCGTAACAATGCCATGAATTATTTGACCAATAAAAAAAGCGTCGGTAGCTTAGTGGTTAAGGAGTCGGCCTTACGATCGAGAGGCCCCAGGTTCGAATCCTGGCCATTACACTACTGACGTGAAACCACTCCTAACACAAGCAAGTTTAGACGGAGGGGTTTCGGTTACTTGTATTCTTTGAAAAAAAAATTTAAGCAGATATTCTTTCTTTCTTCTTCATACTCATCGTCTATGAAGCCAATTCGCTTTACATTATTTTCGAACAGAACCGTCTGGGAGTACCAATTGGGGTTAATAATGATTAATTTATCAATCTCGTGCTCTTTAATAAATAAATCAATCGACAATTGGCTCTAATCTAATCGTTACAGTTGTGAACTGCTGACACTTAACACGCCGCTCGCCACACATATGTGACACTCACATGTGTTTTCAGTCAATATTATTGTTATCTTATTGACTTATATGTAAAAAAGTTTATACTTTGATCTTAGGGTACAATGGAAATAATTCGTAAGTTATTTTCCTCCAGGAATCTTTTTTTAAAATCTTTTCGAGGACTTCTCTTGGTTTCAATTCATTTCAAACATCTCAGGTTTTCATCTAATAGTGCAAAATCATGGACTTGGACCTATGACTACTCAATCAATGAAGTTCTTATTATATACGCTTGTAGCTGGGCGTTCGTCGCCAAACCTCATAACCCCTCTCGCCCCTTTCAATCAGAAAAGTGTCTCGCGATAGGAGCCGGAGTTAATAGTGTATTGGTAACGCCAGTGTACCACCGGCGCGTGCGACGCGTGTGGCTGCACCTGGCGCCCCCGCCCCCGCGCCCGCGCCCGCGCCCGCGCCCGCCGCCGCCTGTGCCGCGCGCCCCGCGACGTCCGCGCCTCGCCCCGCTCCCTCTCGTGCCCGACGAGACTTTCGTGTAGACGCAGCGTTAGCTAGACCCCGCCATCTCTGAACTGGTGCTATAGCCTGTTAGTGAAATAACATACATCCTAAATGCTACTGAGACCGATATAGAATGTCATTAAACAAATTAAAATCCAGTGGCTGAAGTTAGTTCAACGAACGAACAGTTATAGGAACTAAATATATAAGGTGTCACAAAATTTGATCTCTGAATTTGGTGAGATGACTTGGTATGGACAAAATATGCATTTGAAAAAAAAAAGTCGCGTAAAATTTTTTAAAAAAAAAAACACCACCAGCGTCACGTGACGCGACGAGCCCGCGACGCACGTGGTAGGCGTGCAGTCCTCGCAGTATTCTCCAAGCGGATGTGTGGGAAATACCTAAATCGCGACCAGCGTCACGTGTGCTCGTCGCGTCACGTGACGCTGGTCGCTGGTGGTGTTTTTTTTTTTCTTTTTTTTTGTAGTTTTTTTTTTTGTTTCAAATACATATTTTGTCGATACCAAGTCATCTCACCAAATTCAGAGAGCTAATAATTGTGACGTGACACCTTATATTGGGCTTTGTATTTATTTCACTAACACATAGTACGTAACTGCTGAACCGCTAGCTAGACTCACGTTTTGTCGTTCGTGCGTTTCAAATAAGCTAACTTGCAGATGAAACTTATTACGTACAAGTATTTCGGAACAACATCGCGTAAATGGTTTAACAGCTTGAAATACTCAGCCACAAAATTGTACTAACTAAGCTAATGTTTTAAAATCTAAAATTGATATTACCTGACTACGGCGCGCCCGTCAGCGCATCTAGTATAGCAGCTCCTAAGGTACTGAACGGATTATAATGAATGAGGTGTCCATCGATTCAGTATCATTCAGTATCTCTGGTTGCAATAGGCTACATTTTATACGAATAACATTAACATAACGGATGTTAGATCCTGTTAGGGCATCAAATAAAATATTTTTGGCTGTCGTATCGAGTGTGATATCAAATAAAAGGGGAGACAATCCCGAGTTCAAAAATATATATATAACGAGTTACATCAAAAACTCAATTTTATAGTATATTTCAGCCATTTTAAATATTACTAGCGCCATCCATCGGTGGAGAGCTGGAACTATATTTTACTATTTTTAAAAGTTACAGTTTTTTAAAACTTCATGCTTGTTCCTACATACACTCATACGTATTTATATTTTAATGTTTTCGACGCTGGAACCACGCTGTTTTTTATTAGATAAATAGAACGATTAAATACAATTATTGATAATTCGCAACGTTATACTATGTACTAATAATGTATTTATTATAATAATAATAATCTCGTTTATTTTCCTCACATAACAGACATGTTACAGTTTAAAGTCTTAGTTTAAATTAATTATAATAGATGTTTAATATTAAAATATTACACTTGTTGGTGTTACTATCGCTTACAAATCGTAATTATTTTTAACTTTTACGATTTGTACACATAATATGACATAACAAATGATGTCGATAAGAATAATAATACTTTATAGATTATTTTCTAAAGATAACGCGCCTTATTATGGCTGTTTAGATTGGCAATGTAGGTACCCGAGACGTTCGGAATTAGAGTTTCTTAGAGATATAGTGACGATTACATCTAATCGAATAATTGATTCAAAAGCATGCCGATATATTTAAAGCAAATGATAAAAGTGATTTGGAAAAGTACACTCAAGTGACGTCGAAAAATTCTATCCAATTAATTTAAAATATGCTTATTTTTCCTATAGATTTTAGATCGGAAAAAGAGAACATCTAGGACGGGACCGATCTAAAATCTGTTGAATTTTTTTTCAATATTAGTTTCGAGAAATTTGAGTGGCAATCAGTGTTGATATATTAAAACACTAGCAGTTACCCGCGTTCTCATCCCGGTCCCGCTTGCCATGGGAACCCATTCCAGGGATAAAATGTGTTATTCCAGACTATAAACTATCCCTGTATCAAATTTCAACCAGATCCGTTCAGCAGTTAAAGCGCGATTGAGTAACAAACATACAAACATGTTCAAAAACTTTCACATTCATAATACTGATAGAATACTTTCACAAACACAGAACTCTCCTTTATATTCCGTGGAGGGTGGCAGAAATCGCTCATTGATTTGATTTCATTTATTTCACTAGGCATAACGTTTCAGACCTTTAGATGGAGACATTAACGTTTGAATATTTAAAAAAAACCAAGCTATGTTCATATTGTAGTTTTGAATAACTGCTGCTACTTTTGACCGATTTTTATTCTTTTGACAAAATCAGTTAGTGTGTGTGTGTGTGTGTGTGTGAGTACACTATAAGAAATAGATTAAACCATACTTCAAATGAAAACCTTCGATTATTCTATGAATTTAAGGTTTGCCCACAAGCATTGGCTAAGTTGTGCTCATGCGCAGCTCGAGAGCCCGGCCGGCCGGCGGCTCCACCGACTGGGCGCAAGCCTTCCGCGCTTCCATTGGGATCTACATTCCACGTCACCGGTCGATACTCCTCTGAGTAAAAACAAAATGACTAATTGTACCGACTGACGATGAAAAGATTCTTTCTACATTGAAATGAAAACTATTTTTAACGGATTCTATCGCGATTTATTTGATGTTATGTTATTATTTACATTGAACCCGACGTTTCGATTGCTTTTGCTGCCATAGCTGCTAAAAACATATTTTATTATTTATAGCAGCTTACATCAAATAAATCGCGATAGAATCGCTTAAAAATAGTTTTATTTCAATGTGTGACATTCGCGTTAACTTCGACGATTCTGTCTACGGTGAACACATCACTAAATGGCTCGTGTGACGTAAAAAATGACACGCTCTGCTTTTTCATAGTATTTAATGGACACGTCTAGCCCACTCTGAACCTGTTTTTATTTTAGAATTTATGCTAGTTTCGTACTTATTTTCGATAGACATTTTTGCAAAGCCCATTAAATTTAATCAACGCCAAATCATTTCATTTGATCGAAGGGCCATTTTAACAAAGGAAAATAAGTACGACACCTTGTTTGCGCTGTATTAGGGTACTCTTGGCGAGGCTCGGTACCCTTCCCCAGAGTGCCCCTAGTTGGCTAGTGCGCGTAGTGAGCTCCCCCTCCCCTCCCCCCCAGCGTCGGCGTCGCTGTCGCGCTACACGCCGAGCAAGACGGCGGCCGACGCCTTCCAGCTGGGCGTCACGCGCCACGACTGCGACACCAAGAAGCCCACGCGTGAGTGTGCCTTTACTTGTACACGCCCCTACATACCCATATATATTATGATCCTATACAATCCGACGTTTTTAAATGCTCCAAAAATGACTTCAATGATTTAATTACATACAAACTAATAAAAAATACTCCCCGTAGGACCTTTGAAATAAATCAATATACCGACCGATGTTCAATAAACGTTGGGAGCACTAGTATAGAAAGGTTAAAATAAAAAGAGTTAGAGGTAAAAGTGTCAGGACACATGGCCACGACCGATCTCATTATTTTTATTACTTCTGATATTTATATTCTTGGCGAAGTGAACTATAGAAGTTTCATTTCAAAAACCATCAAGGTGCCATTTCAAAACCGAACAGACCGGTACTGCACGCAGCATCGTACAGAAATACAAGGAAACCAGTAGTATCGCTGCGGTCGACCGCAGGTATTTATATCGCTATACGATGCCGCCTGCGGTTGCGGTCTGCAGTCGGTCTCGGAATGGCTCCTTCAGTGTAAATAGCTAAAGAATCTGTCTGCTACGAGCCGGGGTACCGGTGTATGCCACAGTGCCCTGCTGCCCGTACATATTGACCTAACGTTTTCAGCGGCGGAGGCGGAAGCGGGCGCGGACGCGGGCGCGGAGGGGGACGCGCGGCCCTGCGGCGCCGACGTGGCGCGCTCGTGGAGCGAGTCGCGCACGCTCACCACCGACCTGCTGTTCTAGTCACGCGTACGTACCGCACCTGTACACTGTAGGTAGAGCGCGGCGGGCGAGGCGGAGGCGGGCGCGGCCGCGGATTATGTATGACGTAACGTCTTCATATGTTCCAAGTTCTAGAGGCGAGTTCCGAGCTTCTACATCCCGCTTCACATACACTCATCGAGTTATTTAAAACCAAACTCTCTCTCACACGACCTCTGTGGCGTAGCGGTAGTGCAATCGACTGCTAAGCCAAAGGTCGCGGGTTCGATTCCCGCTCAGTGCAAAAATGTATATTTGCATTGGTCTGGGTGTTTCCTATGTATAATATGTATTTATTTACAAAAAAAAAAGTATTTAAGTATTTTTTTCCGCATTCTAGAACCCATATGACAAGCTCTGCTTAGTTTGGGTCTAGATGGCGTTGTGTACTTTGTCGTACAATATTTAAAAAAAAAAAACATTAGAGACCAGTTGAGACCGCTCGAGTCGTTATAGGACCACATAAAAAATATCCGTCTAATGCCGTATTTGTCTATCCGCAGGTCGCTGAAACGCAAAACACAAAGAGTTGCTATTACACTCAGAAAAAAAATGGAGTTAGTGGGTCGACGGGCATGACGATGTCGGGCTAAATATAGTCGATAACTTACGTTTTTATATCATTCTGAAAGATAATGTAACATAATGGACAAGTCAATTACGTGACGGAGCTGTGTCGTGGCGCCGTCGGCTCGGGGGCTGCCGTCGTGTCGCAGAGCTGGAGCTCGACTGATTAGCTGATAGCGGCAACATTTGGGATATTCTGAAACATTTAAATATATGTATTAAAAAAATTAAGGTTTAGAAAATAATTGTTTATGGTCTATGACGCACCATAGACAAATAGACGAGCGCGAGACTAGCGTTATGAACTATATTGTGATCATATTATACTCATTCCATGTCATTCCTAAATCTTTGTTATTATTATCGACTTTTGTACAGAATTTACAAGTTTTTTTTATCGAATTATGATGTTATGGTGTAATTTTGAGAAATTGTTGACTAAAAATGAAGACATATATTTTTGACTGTAATTCTTACACATTGGCTAGGACACTGAGAATGCAGTTTTATCTAAAATTCCTATGACAATGTATTTGTATTGACTATTATTACCTGCTAAGTGGCGGAGTGCCCGCGCCCGCCGGTTCGGGGGCTGGATTCTGGAATAGTTCGGCGGATGTTCGGCGACAGTGGCCGACCACAGTACGCATATATAAAGTAGCCAAGTAACCACATGCTCTGTGCGGGCGGCGATACGGATGCGCGATATATTTTTTTTTTTTTTAGTTTTATTTAATTCAAGGAACTCTACGATGTGTATATGTACTGTGGGTCAGAGCAGGCGGTGATGCCGGCGGGCGCTTTCCTTAGGTATAAGTTCGTAATTATAATTCTTGTCGGGCACGCTGTAAGAGTGTCATAATTATTCTATTGTTTGTACGGCGGCGGAGCGCGGCGTGACGTCACACGCGGCCCGCCCCCCCACTTGCCAATGCCTAGTTGTATCGTACTTTACGCATATTATGACATTTATTATTAATATTAGAGTAGTAGCTTATGTTTTAAGTGCCGCAATATTTTGCGTTACAGAGTAAACCGAAACGCGAGTCGGCGAGCAAACGTGTACAAATCATATTTGTGAACCATTCGAAACTACGACGGCTCCTCGCCGACTCGCCTGCGGCGGAACAGAATGACACTAGTGAGGCTCGGCCCGAGGACCGGGTATCAATATCGGTACAAATGGCGCGCGGCGGGCCGCCCGCGCGGCCCTTAGTCAACGCGCTGCGTGCTACTTTAGTTGTATACCCGTTGTGTATTGATCCTGAATTGCAATAAAGTATATAGAAACAACCACAAACACCTTTTATTTATACTGAGCTTATATTATTTTGACACCCAGAACTAATCTCCATCCGACTATGATTAACCTACATTTGAGCCCGTCTCCGGCTTGATGACGATACATTCGGCCGTCACGCCTGCGCGGGAAGTTCTACTGCGGATGGAGGACAAACTGTCTTATTCGCCTGCAGCCGCACTCGGAATCCGCACGATGCGCAATTCACTCAGTGAGCGGATTTAAGCGAACAAAAACGATAATAGATTGGGGAAGAGAGATTATTATACCAGATTCGCAATCCGCTCGATGAGCAAATTTAAGTGAATAAAACAATATTAAATTGGGAAAGTAAGACTATTATTTTACTTTACTCTTTGGGTAAGACCAAGAATCTTATATCTCGAGCTCGTGGAAATAGTAAATACATATTGCGATCCAATATCGTGATCCGGTGTATTCATCAATAATATCGCGTTTGCACAGCAATGACAACAATATTATTGACCAGCAAAGAATTTTCTGGGCTACTCCGAGGAGTAGACCAGGATTGCGATATATATTGATTGTCTCCAGTCTCCACGCGCCCTATGAAAGACCAACGGTAGAGGTGTACCTACTTACATTTAGCGGACACTGTTTCTATAGATACTAATCGATTTTTCGTTTGAAAGCAGCGTAGTCTATGGTTTCTATCACAAACCGTAAACTTAATTTTCGAAGTTGTTAATCTTATATAATTAACTTGAAAATTAGAAGTGATTACATTTAACTGTTTTAATCACGCCCTGTCCTGCCCTTTAATAGTATTCAACGATATTTTAAAACAAGTAGTATACTAACTTTTCTTATAGATTTAGTTCGCAAAAAGTGCCCCAAAACGTATAATATATCGGAGTATTTCTAATATCTAGGATGTATCCATTTGGTCAGAGTATTCCCCCTGTAAGGGACTAGTCGCAGGTTCATATCCCATCCTGGATGTTCACTTTTTCCATACTAGATTTTTAATGGTAGGTACCTATTACACAAAGTAATCTGAACGCTGAGTCCAACAATTTATCAGTGTGTTTAACTGTGGCCGCTGGCTGCAGACATTGAAGCGAGAGATAGGCTCCGACTACTGCGGCTAGCCTAATATGCTGCATTGTGTGTGCGCCGAGTCCTCGCCACAGATACGGTGGTGGGAGATACTAACAGACAGACCTACGGGTGCCTACTTGTCAAAGTAACCGTGGCTGGAAAGTAAGTTTGAAGGAAATGATTACGTTTACCGTCCTGCGCACTCGTGACTTGCTGGGGCACCTCTAAGGTGGGATGACCAGAACTTGGAGCCTCCAACGGGGAGGAACCCTTGCCACATGGCCATTTTCACACGAACAATGACCACCATTACCCGCCCGATTGTCCATCATCTGCAGATATACTTCATCTACTATGTCCACCCATAGCCCTGGCAAATAATGATCATCGGGAAGTTTAAGTTCCTTCCTTCTCGTAACTATTCAAACCACTGAAACATGGGGTGACTTATCCCCTATCTAACCAAAAAATAGTTAAATTTATTCCTGTAAAGCTGTACAGTAGGTTCATTAACTACTACACGCCACAGTTAACCTGATATCGATTAGAATCAATATAAATAATAAATAATATAAACATAACAATATTGTACGTATATCGGCAAAAAAGAGTATAATAGAGACAAATTTAAAGCGTAGAGTACCGGTTAGAAAATATTTTCGATAGCGCATTTTGTTACGGCTCTATTCTATGTCGATTACCGATTACCTTGGCTATTATATTTAGTAGGATAATATCGATATGTCGGTTTTCGGTATTATAAATAAAAAACGGTAGGTATCTAGGTATCTAGGTAAAACAATGTGATGAAGGTCGATGTCTAAATAATAAAAGTCGTCACTGTCGTCAGTAATAGCTACACACCGTATCGTTGCGCTTTTTGTCTTGTCGCAAGTGCATTTTTGAACGACAAAATTTACGTAATAAGGTTGACTTGTCTTGATAACACCGTGTCCGAAAGTAAAAAGTGCGCATTGTAAACCGATCGAGTTAATTACAATTATATGACGACTATTAACTACAATCACTAATAAAGCAGGTGTTATTAAATATAAAAATGCTGAACGTTCGAACGTTGTCAACCCATGGAGGGCGCGCGCTGGAGCGTTCGTTGTCCAGTGTGGTGAAGCTGCCGTGCTTCCAGGACTTCGGTGTACAGAACGAGCCAATTCTAGCATATCGTAAAGGCAGTTCTGAACGTTCCGCACTCACACAGGAATTGCAGAAAACCGCCAGCGTCACTGAGAATGTGCCCATCGTTATTGGTGGCGAAACCATCGAGGAGGGCGAGCCGCGCTATCAAGTGATGCCCCATGATCACTCTAAAATTCTAGCCAAATTTTATCATGCAAGTGAAAAAACTATTCAGAAAGCTATAAAAGTCTCCGTGGACGCGCAAACGCGTTGGGATCGCACGCCCTTAGAGGAGCGCCTCCGCATCTGGGATAGAGCTGTAGACTTAATGGCAGGTCCTTACAGGCAGAAACTCAATGCTGCCACTATGCTAGGCCAGTCTAAAACTGCTATACAAGCTGAAATTGACTCTTCTGCAGAACTTATTGATTTCTTTAGATTCAATGCATATTTCCTAAAAGAAAATGCTAAATACCAGCCTATATCTGAAAATGCATCAGTAACTAGGAATTCTATGAGGTTCCGTGGTATTGATGGTTTTATTGCAGCAATCAGTCCATTTAACTTCACTGCTATAGGGGGAAACTTGGCATATACACCTGCCCTCATGGGTAATGGTGTAATATGGAAACCATCTGACACTGCTCTTCTATCTAACTGGGTAATATTCAACATAATGCGAGAGGCTGGTCTGCCTGATGGGGTAGTAAACTTTGTGCCTGCAGATGGACCAACTCTAGGCAAGACTATTACATCTTCTCCTTACCTAGCTGGTCTGAACTTCACTGGTTCTGTAGCAACATTCAACTGGCTGTGGAATGAAGTTGGTAAAAATCTTAGTAAATATCATAATTACCCTAGGCTGATTGGAGAATGTGGAGGTAAGAATTACCATTTCATACACCCATCAGCTGATGTACAGTCAGTTGTCACGGGTACGATTCGTTCAGCTTTTGAATATTGTGGACAGAAATGTTCAGCCTGCTCAAGAATATATGTTCCAAGGTCTCTATCTGAGTCAATTAAGAATGGGTTACTAGAGGAACGCAATAAATTAAAATTTGGTGATGTCAGCGACTTCAAAGTGTTTTCAGGGGCAGTGATTGATAAAGCTGCTTACACAAGAATTACAAGCTATATAAAGCATGCTATGCAAAGCCCTAAAAATAAAATACTTGGAGGAGGTTCCTTTGATGATAGCAAAGGTTACTTTGTTCAGCCCACTATCATTGAGACAACTGATCCTCTTGACAAGTGTATGATTGATGAAATTTTTGGCCCAGTGCTAACTATGTATGTATATGAAGATCAGGACTTAGACAAAACTCTGAAACTAGTTGGTCCGTCTACCAAGTATGCTCTCACAGGTGCAGTATTTGCTAAAGACCAAGCTTTCCTTGTACGAGCTTTAGACGAACTGAAGGCAACCGCTGGTAATTTCTACATCAATGACAAATCTACTGGATCAGTGGTAGGCCAGCAGCCATTTGGGGGTGGCCGCATGTCTGGTACCAATGACAAAGCAGGTGGGCCCACCTATGTGATGCGGTGGACCACTCCCCAGTCTATTAAAGAGACCTTTGTACCCTTACGTGACATTGATTACCCCTACATGAGAGATTGAAATGACAATGGATTCTCACAAATATAACTATCAGTACAATAATAATAACTACTTACATATTAATTGAATAATTTAGTAACTTAGGTGGATTATTGAGAATATTGCAAAATAATTAGGCTTTAATAGATGTTATATAATGTTTTGTCTCAACTTACATGATTGTATTACTACCTGTTAGGGAAATTACTATTTGTAATAAAATGTGATATGACGTACTGTTTGTAGATATAAATTAATTCGTTGTGGCGTCGGCCGCCGCCTGCCGTCGCCCTCTGACTGTCCCATATCAGACTATTATTTACACTTCTTATCATACTAACTGTGCCTGTCATTTATCTATTTGTTGATATTCAGCTTGGCCTGCTCTCTAACAAATGATTGCATTTACGCTTTATCTCGCATGTCCATTCCATGTTGACTTTAAAGAATATGATATTTATTATATTACTTATAGCCTTAGAGGTATTCATCCCATCAGGTGCTAGTTCCTGTTCGTTGTTTGTATATTTTAGTTATTTATTTGTTTGTATATCTTTGTATGTCTTTATAGATTTGATCTTTAAATTCCAATAAATTTATAAACAATATGTGTGTATTGTTTTTATACATTCTTCCTTTATTTCTGACACTACAAAATATCAGTAGGTTTGAAAGCATTATTGTTTAATACGCATAGCTAGGTGATGATTTACTCACCTCACCTATGAAATTAATATAACAACAAAATTCCATAAAATGGTTATCAAATTTTTTTATACCACTTATGTGGCAAACTATTCTGTTGTTGAAAGTGTTCATAGGCGAACACTTTCAACAACAAAGTTTCACTGACACGTTGCCAGTTGCCACCTACTGAGTGAATAGGAGAGAGAAGAAAGGCCTCCAGCTCAATGACGAACCCCGGTCGAGTCGTCATAAATAAGACAGTTGCAAAGCATAGTTTTTTAGACTCCTATGCAGGTACATAGTAACTGTACCATGGCGAGTGTTCCTATGAACTCTGCCAATGAATCTAGCACCCTCGCCTTCCTTGACAGAACACCACGTGGGGGAGCAAACAACGATTCAGTCAAAATATAAGTAAGTAGGAATTAAGCTTACAAAAATTGCAATACATGCTAATCGCTGCTTCCTATCGATGCCCCATTGCTAAATAAATATAGCTGCTTCGATAACCTTGACAATTAACACACCATAATGACCCTTATCGCGAAAGCGTAATACATAACATTCCTATCAAGATAAGCAAAAGATACTCTCATTAGGCACAAGTCGCGCGTTGTCGTAATAAATAAGTCAGATAAAAGTGGGGTATCTTAAAATTCTTTCTATCCTAGTTGCCTAATTTTATTATTTTATTTATGTGTGTAAGAACCCCTAATGGGTACCACCTCACTAAGGCTTGCGACGAAGTGGTTATCTTGGAATTGAACCGACTAAAACGGTATTTTGTCACGCGAGCCTTTCACCGGTGACCTCGGGTAGGTATACTGTATACCTACCCTAAGTTAAGAAGGCAACCTCCATAAACCCTGATGGACTTTGAGCACCAGTCATGTCATGTTACAGGTGATCTCACGCGCTCATGTAGCTCTGAGATCGTTTAGCGCTCTCACTCTGGACCATGATCAAAACTATTCAGTCTCGAGCGATAGGCTTCCCCCAACAATGCGGTCAAGATGTCGTTGACGTTGCTGGCGTTGCTGCGCCCAGGCAGATACTACACTTGCGTGTGCAGCGCTGCGTCTTTGCGACAGCACCCGCAGTGATGGCACGCAGGCGTTGGCTTTGCCTCCCGACTTTTATTAGGTATTTACCGAAGCAGCCGTGTCCAGTAATAACCTGCGCCAGCCGGTAGGAGGCTGCCATGTCTCCTCTCTAGCTCCATGATTTTCTTTGAGTTCGTCGTTGGGCTAACAACTAATATTCACAGCACAGAACCCCTTTGAAATATAAACAGTAGTTGATAGACCTACCTGGTACCTACTTATGGTCTGTGCCCTTGAATTTTAGATTTCTAAAACTCTAAATATCAAAAAGAATGAATGATGGGGTGTGTGTTGGGTAACCTCCTCGAGTGTCGCTCCGATTCCGATCCCGCTGCAGTCCGGGGGGAACGGAATCGGAGCGGCCGGTACACCCTGGGCGGCGGGAACACATCGCTCTCCGTACTCCTCTGCTTTCAGAGGAGACAGGATAAGCGATGCTGTTAGTGGTGAGATGGCCCAGGGTCAGCCGGGGTGCGAGGGATATGCTTTATGGGTAACCTTACACCCCGGCGTCTGAAGACCCGAGACGGCGTGCGGTTTTAGTCGGTGCAAGCCCGACATAACCGCCCCCGCTGGCCGGCGGGGGGGTATCCGAAGGGATTTCCGCACGATAAAAAAAAAAAAAAAAAAAAAAGGTACCTACATACACCTAATCAAATACCAGCAGTAGTTGCACAGTATAAGGTAGGTAGTTGTTTGTATTCTGTGTTTATAAATCTCGACAGCTGAATCCGAGGTGAGATATCTTAGATGCCATAGCCATAAGGGCCATAAGAAATTTGATACTCACCGCGGATTCAGCCATGAGGTATACACAGAGTAAGTAATATACTACAGGTATATAAGGTGTCTCAACAAACAAACAAAAAATATCGGGAAAGTAAAATAAAAAAGCTGGTCGCTGTTAATTGTTTTTTTTTTATTACTGCGCTCGCTCGGTTCACGCACCGAACACCCTGCCCTCCGAGTTCCGCAGTCTGCGGCGAGGACGCTGCAGACTCGTCTACACCCGGGACTACCGACCTCCATGATCGGGGCCTGAGGAAGGCAGTTGGCCGACTCGCCGTCCTTACAGAAGCAGGCCAAGACGGAGGCGTGTCGTGTGTGTCCTACACACGCCTGCCAACATAGCGACGCGGGATAAAACCCGACCCAACCAGGCGAGGCCGCAGTGGCGGCCAAAGTCCACCGGTAACCCTGGGGTTATCCTTTTGAGGGCTTACCTGGGGTGCCCGGCAATGGACACTTGGACACCCACCGTGTGGTTTTTATTCGGTCCGATTCCGACACGCCCGCCCCATCGTTGGCACCGATGGGGTGAAGCCAGGGGCGTTCCAACACGTTAAAAAAAAGCAGCATTCTGAGAACACTTTAAGTATACCAAACCGATTAAACGCTATTAGAGTTTTTGAGCGAATCATATTTAGTAGATATTTAGTAGGTATGGCGTACGGCCCGGCCTGCTTCTGCTGGGGTGACAGGCAGCTCCACGTGTCACCCCCAGGCCTGCGCTCATGGAGAACGAAAGTCGTTGAGCGACCTCCAACGTCTGAGTCGCCTCCGCGCCCCGCAAATGACTAAAACTATATTGAATTCATATTCATGAATTACTTGACACTGGCATTCATTACATATTTCCCAAGTTTCTATGTTAAGGATTAGGCTGCTGGCTTTGCGTCAAAGCCCTATAAAAAAAATGCATAGGTAGGTCAATTTGACGATTTGTTTTTTTTTATTATTATTGAAGGCCTTTGTGAGAACCCGTATGAACACATCTGCAATTATCATTAGCCGTATCTTGGCGTTGTTCCCGGCTGTATCTGGAGCTTTCACCTCAGAGCCTACTTACTCTTTCTCCCTTTGGTTTGGCTTACACGGCTTTTCTGGGAGTGACTGCCGTCTGACTCCACGTTCGGACTGAATGGCCGCGGGCAACAGCTAATAATGAACTACAATCAATGAAATCAAATGAGATCAGTCTTTCACCGGTGACTGACATTGCGATCGTTGCATCAATCATAGATTCCTTTTGTAATGAGCTCCAATAAGTAGGCGGGGGGAAATCAATTTTTATTGTTTTTTTTTAACAACCTTTCTTCATTGTTTCAAAATATTTCTTCATTCGATTTTCATTTTTATTTAAAAATAAAATAACATTTGACCTTAAAGTTGGCGGTGGGAAATCATTTTTTTAAATTAGTTTTTGCTGCATCTATTGTTTGTCAACTGTTAATCGTTTTTCTATCAAAATTGTTTTTGGTTCGATTTAAATTTCATAATTAAAAATACAATTTGACATTAATTAGGCGGTGCCAAAAATTGAATTCCCACCACCGCGGTTGGAATTCAATTTTTATTGACTTTTTTGGTTCAACCATTGATCGTCAATATTCAAAGTTCGATGAAAAAAAAAATTGTTCTATTTTCATTAATTATTTAAAAAATAATTTAAGATTAAATCGTGCCCCTAAAGCTAGCGGCCTTTTTGTTGAGAGTTTTATATACTTTATCGTCACTTAATTGGGTGGCCCGGGGCGCTAAATCTTTAAATACGCCTCTGCTGGGTATTAGGATATTATGAAATTGTATCGATAGACGATTTCGTTGGACGATATACCCACAGAGTAAGTAATACTAAGTAAGGATACCTTTTTTTTTCATTTTTTTTTTTTTATCGTGCGGAAATCCCTACGGATACCCCCCCGCGTGCCAGCGGGGGCGGTTATGTCGGGCTTGAACCGACTAAAACCGCACGCCGTCTCGGGTCTACAGACGCCGGGGTGTAAGGTTGCCCATAGAGCATATCCCTCGCAAAGTAAGGGATACCTTTTTTTTTTTTTTTATCGTGCGGAAATCCCTTCGGATACCCCCCCGCGTGCCAGCGGGGGCGGTTATGTCGGGCTTGAACTGACTAAAACCCTACTACTTAAATCGAAATTGACAGAAAAAAAACAGATTAAAAATGTACTGAAGACCTAGATAGAGACGGATAATGAATGAACACGAAGAGAATGTCTGCTAATATATTATTAATCTGTGCAGAATGTTTGAAATGTTTCTTTCTAGAATAAAGTAGAATATTGTTATGGTTATAATATAAGGGAAATTTTTGTGTTGGGTTGAATCATTTAGTAGTTGTAATTGTTAATGTGACAAAGAACCATGTCAAATGTATTTGGACTTATTGTATCGGGTCGTTTTGTAAGTAGAAGACACGGCTGACACGATCTACTTGATGTTAATAAATGGTAGTCACATTTATGGTGTTTTCTTAAATTTTATAGGTGCAGACAAACTTCGCTCCCGTGTCAGAGACTCAGTTTCTCACCACAATCACGGAGGCAGACACTATCAATCACTTGGTGGTGTTTCTGACAGGCCTAGCGCCGTTGCCGGCTGGCACTGCAGGCATGGTGTATTGGAGCTGGCCGGACCCAACCGCGCCGCCCAACTGGCAGCTTCTGGGCCATATATCTAATACCAAACCGTCAGCTATATTTAAAATAGGGAACTTGAAAAAACTACACGAATTATCTAGTAAGTTGTTTTTACTGGAATTTATTAAAAGCATGTTTGTTTTTGTTGTTTTACATTATTTGTGTTATGAAATTACATACTTTTATGGCTTTGCAGATGAAACTAAATTCATAAGTGCATTTGGGCAGCAACAAATATGCAATAATGCACAGCTGGGAATAGCTATTGAACCGGACGCAAATATTCAACTTCTTGCCTCCTCAGTTGTAAGTGACCACATTATCAGTAACCTGTTTTATGTTGTTACAATAACAAATAAGCACACTGCCAATCTGATGGTAAGGTTAATTTACTACTGTAGCCTATGAACACTCCCACAACTAGAGGTGTTAGTCAAATGCCATTTGCAGTGGGATAATGTTGGGCAACAGTTCAAAAAAAAAATGTAGTCATGGAATGTTTTCTTTTTTAATGATTACTGTATCTACTTACTTTATGCTACATAAAGTTGTCTGCAATGAAAAACCATGTTTCTTTCCCAGATAACAAAATCTCTGACATAGTTGTACGAGGCTGATAGTGTCCTCGTACCTCATACAAAAGATTATAAATCTCCTACTTGTATGTGGAACCTCGTATGGTTGGCAACTTTGGGCCAATGGCACTTAATTCTAGTATATATTTGTCTAGCATCGCAGCACAGTTTCACCCGCGTAAGTCCTGATGCAGTGGGAATATTGGAAAAAGGAAATTTTCTCATGCAATCCATGATAGGACTCGTTGATTAGATTATTAAGATCTATCTATGGCCTAATTGGCATGGCTCTAGTACCTACAGTGGAGACACCACATGAACCAAGCACCAGAAGAAAAGCCACACTACTTCAGAACTACTGATCCTGCATTGCACTATAAAAAATTCCACCTATCCCACCTGGGAGGGACAAGTGCTACACAAAACGTTCCAATATACACTACCAACGTAATACTTATAATATCTTCTTATTGTTACTAGTACTGAAACAACTGAATTTTCCTCATCGTATTGTAAGTACACAATGTACAACCATGTTCACTTGAGACCTCCATGCGGACTCACTGAGTCTTGCAAAGGCTTATACTTGACTGAGGCCTTGTGTTAATCATACCATATAGATGACTTTTATCAGCTCACTATTGTGTGCTTGCACACTGTAATATTTGGATATGACTTATACAAATCCATTAGTGCCAGTAAAAACACAACTAGGGTACACTACTAGGTCTACTCTACTAGTACTACACTACTAGGTACTAGGTAGGTATGTGGGTCTACTAGGTTTCCAGTAATGACAACATAGCCTGTTCACCAGTAAAACTTTTAACAGCACTAAATGTGCTAATGTTCAAAATTTTGTTTCAGGCACAACAACAGAACAGCTACTTAACATTTGCTCAAAAAATGTTAGAAAATTTGGTAAATTTTGTAGGCTCATACTCTGTGACCCAAGACCAGATGACGCCCACGCCGGGCGTGCTATACATACCTCTGAACACATTACAGACTTGGTATCAAAACTTCGCCACAAGACTACAACGGAACCCTAATTTCTGGAAAAATTAATCAAAATTGTAAATATAAGTTACTTGGCAGTATATACAAAATGTTCAATGCAATGAATCTAGAGATCATTTTAGTTTTAATGAATTAATGCGAAGTGCAAGTGGCGAACTCTGTGATCATATGGTCACTTAAATGCATTTATGGAACTATTAGTTGCAGTGTTTGTGTGTAGTTCAAATGTGCAACCCGTTAGCAGAGGGCTGCTATGTTGACATAAAACAAACTGATATGTATGCAATAGTTGTGTTATAAACTGAGCATATTAATTGTGATTTCACTGAGTTTATGATATGTTACTTAGCAGTATAATAGTTTATGTCCTGTGCAAACAATGTGGAAGTTGCTCTCCACATAGTTTGCCCGAGTTGTGTTGCCCCGGTGGACACTGACTGATCATTGTACAATCCGTGATCAGATTGAGTTGTTATCAGCAGCACTCAATTTCGTATATTATATAAGAAGACTGCTTAAGAAATAACAATTTTATAATAAAATAATGTATTTTTCAAACTGAGTCTGTATTTTAATTTCATGATATCGGAACCACATTGAAAATCGGCACTTAGTACAACACTCGGTGTACATTGCCGAATGTACTTAGTAAATTCGAGAACTCGCAGTTTTGATATTTGCTAACAAATGAGGTAGGTAATCAATAATGATTACGATTACGTTTTATACATAGAAACACCCAGACCAATGCAAATATAAATATTCATGTATACAAATATTTGCACTGAGCGGAAATCGAACCCGCGACCTCTGTATTAGCAGTCGACCTTTCTACCGCTACGCCATAGAGGGCGTCAGTGGATATCGCTGGGCCGATTTACATATTTTCACTAGCAGATAGCTCATATTATAAGGTGTCACTAGGCTACTTTATTTTATAATTAGAAAAAAAAAAATATTAAAAAAGGTTTTATAAAAATTAGTAACAATTTTATACAAGAGTTGTGCTGATTTCAAGAGCTGTAGTGTGCAAGTATTTTCTCTGTGTTCTAACTGCGTAATTAAGAGTTATTTTCTGAATGGATGGCTACTGGAACATGGGCTATCTCTATCCTAAAGCTAAAAGTAAGGTAGTAGTAGTATGCTTGCACACCTGTTCATTTGGCCAAGATCAGGATAAGGGAAAATTCACTTTGCGAATGTGGTTTAGATGAAGGTGATGTATATCATATTTTCTTCTGTTGTTTCTTCATTGTACGACATTCTCCCTTTCCATATCCCTCGTCCTACATATGTTAAATCTCTCCTAGCCTTGGTACATACGTCCTTTGTAAAAACCCTTGCCAATTAACTCACTAAAACTGTAAATTCATGTCGATTCTGCTGAAACTAACTTCGAACTTGTTCCTAACCGGTCAAATTCTTATCCACTTTATCTCCTTCGTTAATAGCTCTACTACGGGACATTGGCGAAATTGATGCAGAAAGCAGAGAGCCATTCATTACAAAAAGGGTTATTTTATTTTTTGATTTTCAACTTTTTAGTTTTATTAATGCCATGTACCAGAGTGCTCTCCAAAGAAGCTCAACACGACGAGTCTATCTTGTCAAGTTCCTGACCACCTACCGTCTCCAACTCCAGACTTTGGGTATCATGTAGCATCAGTGTTTACCTACCAAGACAAAACAAATGAGGCCGAACTCGGTAAGTTTATATTGTGTAATTTAGGAGTTCCTATGGCCACCTAGCTTCCTACTCCATCATCAGACCTTGAATACATTGGTATTCAAGGTCACATCAGAGAGTTTGTCGAGGTAAACCAAATGAGCCCAAGCTCGAAAGGTTTACCTTGTTGAGTTCCTATGGCCACCTTCCTACTCCATCATCAGACCCTGAATGCGATGTGACATCGAGTTTGTCAATACAAAAAAATCCGTTCCCGCAGGGGGAACGCACAGGTAGATTTCGTCAAGCAGTTAATATTATTTTATATAGAGAACTACGGACTTACACACACAAGTAAACACAGTAACATTTTTAACATGTTTTATTTTTTTTTCTCAAAAACGGTAACTTTAGACTTAAAAATGGCCTATCCATTAAAAATGTTTCCGACGGCAAGAATGTTCACCGGTTAGAAGTTATGATTTTTTTCCCGAAAAATTTTGGTTTTTCCCCCCTCCACTTTTAGTTAAAGTTTTAATCTTATAGGTTTATAGTTAAAAGTTGTTGGTATTCATGTATAGGTAATATGGGATAAAATTAGAACGGTTCGAATATCTTTCATGGTACGTAAAATTGCGTCTGTGAAGTTGGCATCTCAAATGTTAGCATCTCACAAATAAAATCCATATAAAGTGGCATCCAGCATAGTTCCACAGTTCTTGATAAGTTTTATCAATAGTTGCGTCGATTACACTATTAATATCGCATTTTGAAAAAATGAGATGCTAACTTCGCAAACACATCATAGCATCTCATCACATTACGAACGCCTGACTACACAAAAGTCTAAATTTGTTGAGTTCTATGTTCTCAACAAGTTTCAACAATAGTTCTGGCGATTAAACTGATAAAGTTAAGTTTTGACAAAATGAGATGCTAACTTCGCAAACACATGGTAGCATCTCATCACATTTCGAAATCCTGACTACACAAGGGTCTAAATCCGGTGAGTTTTATGTTCTCAATAGGTTACAACAATAGTTCTGGCGGATAAACTAATCATATTGCGTTTGAAAAACTAGATGCTACCTTCGCAAGCACAAGACAAAATCTTCTCAAATTCCGAATATTTGACCAGCGAAATGGTTCTAGATGATGACCAGCGTCTTTCGCAATGCAATGCAAAAGAGTTCCGGCCTCTGGAACTTTCTCGTATTTTTCTATAATTTTTTTTTCCTAAAAAATTCAATAAAAGGTGAGACGATAGCCTTCTGTGCAGAGTTCTGGCTTGGAAAACAGTTCTAGATGATGACGAGCATCTTTTACTGTGATATGCAAAAGAGTTCTTGCCTCTGGAACATTCTGGTATTTTTCTATCAAATTTTTTTCCAAAAAAATTCAATAACAGGTGACATGCTAGCCTTCTGTGCAGAGTTCTGGCTTGGAAACTAGTTCTAGATGATGACGAGAATCTTTTATTGTGAAATGCAAAAGAGTTCCGGCCTCTGGAACCTTCTGGTATTTTTCTATCAATTTTTTTCCAAAAAATTCAATAAAAGGTGAGATGCTAGCCTTCTGTGCAGAGTTCTGGCTTGGAAAACAGTTCTCGATGATGACAAACATCTTTTACTGTGAAATGCAAAAGAGTTCCGGCCTCTGGCACTTTCTCGTATTTTTCTATCAATTTGTTTTCCTAAAAAAATCAATAAAAGGTGAGATGCTAGCCTTCTGTTCAGAGTTCTGGCTTGAAAAATAGGTCTAAAAGATAACGAGTATCTTTTACTGTGAAATGCAAAAGAGTTCCGGCCTCTGGAACTTTCTCGTATTTTTCTATCATTTTTTTTCCTAAAAAATTCAATAAAAGGTGAGATGCTAGCCTTCTGTGCAGAGTTCTGGCTTCAAAAATAGTTCTAAAAGATGACGAGTATACTTTACTGTGAAATGCAAAAGAGTTCCGGCCTCTGGAACTTTCTCGTATTTTTCTATCATTTTTTTTCCTAAAAAAATTCAATAAAAGGTGAGATGCTAGCCTTCTGTTCAGAGTTCTGGCTTGGAAAATAGTTCTAGAAGATAACGAGTATCTTTTACTGTGAAATGCAAAAGATTTCCGACCTCTGGCACTTTCTCGTATTTTTCTATCAATTTTTTTCCTAAAAAAATCAGTAAAAGGTGAGATGCTAGCCTTTTGTTCAGAGTTCTGGCTTGGAAAACCGTTCCATATTATAAAGAGCATCTTTTACTGTGAAACACAATAGAGTTCTGGCCTCTGGAACTTTCTCGTATTTTTCTATCAATTTTTTTTCCTAAAAAATTCAATAAAAAGTGAGATGCTAGCCTTCTGTGCAGAGTTCTGGCTTGAAATACCATTCCAGATGATGACGAGCATCTTTTACTGTAAAATGCAAAAGAGTTCCGGCCTCTGGAACTTTCTCGTATTTTTCAATCAATTTTTTTTCCAAAAAATTTCAATAAAAGGTGAGATGCTAGCCTTTTGTTCAGAGTTCTGGCTTGGAAAACCGTTCCATATGATAAAGAGTATCTTTTGCTGTGAAATGCAAAAGAGTTCTGGCCTCTGGAACTTTCTCGTATTTTTCTATCAATTTTTTTTCCTCAAAAATTCAATTCAAGGTGAGATGCTAGCCTTCTGTTCAGAGTTCTAGCTTGAAAAACCGTTCCAGATGATAAAAAGCATCTTTTACTGTGAAATGCAAAAGAGTT
Organism: Cybosia mesomella; assembly: GCA_946251805.1. Taxonomy (NCBI): domain Eukaryota; kingdom Metazoa; phylum Arthropoda; class Insecta; order Lepidoptera; family Erebidae; genus Cybosia; species Cybosia mesomella. The sequence continues at coordinate 609,474 of OX276390.1, forward strand.
CCGGCCTCTGGAACTTTCTCGTATTTTTCTATCAATTTTTTTTCCTAAAAAATTCAATAAAAGGTGAGATGCTAGCCTTCTGTGCAGAGTTCTGGCTTCAAAAATAGTTCTAGAAGATGACGAGTATCTTTTACTGTGAAATGCAAAAGAGTTCCGACCTCTGGAACTTTCTCGTATTTTTCTATCAGCTGCTATACATATAGTTAGTAAGTTTGTTGGGAGAGGGAGTGTGAGTGGGCGTGGGAGTGGGAGTGGGAGTGGGAGTGGGAGTGCGAGTGCGAGTGCGTGTGCGAGTGGGAGTGGGAGTGGGGAGGGAGTAGGAGTGGGAGTTGGGAGTTGTCACGTTCAACTATCGTCAGTAAACCGACTTGACAACCGGTTTTTTTAAGCGATTGATTAAGAGTCTCATCGAGATTTTTTTAAGGGATTGACAGAGAATCTCGACTAGACTCGAGGCAAGTTCTTTGAGTGTTTGACAAAGGGTTGTGACGGAATTCTTTGAAGGGGTTTACTAGGAGTCTCACCGAGACTTCTTCAAGGGATTGATCTAGAATCTCTCCGCGACTTTTTTTAAGGGTGTACTAAGAGTTTCACTGAGATATTTTAAGGGATTGGCCAAGTGTCAAGACGGGATTTTTAAGGAGTTGACCAGGGGATTGATTAAGAGCGTCACAGAGATTTCTTTAAGGGATTGATCAAGAATCTCACCGAGACTTCTTTAAAATATTAACGAAGAGTCTCATGGAGAGTTTTTCAAGGGATTGATCGATAATCCTACCAAGACTTTTTTAAAAGAGTGACCCGGAGTCCGGACGGGATATGTTAGGGGTTTGACCAAGGGTCACGAGACAAGTTTTTTAGGGGATTGTCCAAGAGTCTCACCAAGAATTCTTTAAGGGATTCCAAAAGTCTGGGCGAGATTCTTCAAGGGGTTAACTAAAAGTCTCACTGAGAATTTTTCAGGAATTGGCCAAGAATCTAAACGGGATTTTTTGAGGGGTTGACCAGCGGTCGCAAGAGAAGTGTTTTAAGGGATGGTATAAGAGTCTTACCGAGACTTTTCTAAGGGATTGGCCAAGAGTTTGTGCGGGATTTTTTAAGGGGTTGAACAGGGGTTGCGAAAGAAGTTCAACCCCTTAAAAAAAACTTCTTTAACGGATTGGCCAAGAGTCTGTGCAGGATTTTGTAAGGGTTAGTAAGTGTAGGTTAACTAAAAGTTTTACCGAGACTTTTCAAGGGATTGTTCAAGATTATCTGGACGGGATTTTATAAGGGGTTGACAAGGGGTCGCAACGAAAGTTTTTAAAGGGATTGATTAAGAATGTCACAAAGACTTCTTTAAGGGATTGATCAAGATTCTCGCCGAGACTTTTTAAGGAATCGACTCAGAATCCGGACGGAATTTTTTTAAGGAGCTGACGAAGGAGTCACGTTAAGTTCTTTACAATTGAATTCAACTGCAGACCTGTTGATATTTTTTAAGGGATTGACCAAGAGTTTCGGCGAGACATATCGAAGGGATTGGCTAGTAGTATGTTAATATCTGACAAAAGTGATCAGATCGGAATCATTTTCCGAAAAGAAATGATATGTATAGAAAAACTTTCAAAAAGTAAAAATAAGGCCTTGTCTTGAAAGGTAGCATCTTAAATTATGAATTCCTTTATAAAAAAAACAGAATTCCAAAAATAAATCAATTGGGTTTCAAAAAAAAAACTATTGGATCGGAACAAATTTTCAAGTCCTGTAATGACACAGATCACTTATCGGTAAAACCAAGAGAAAAAAGTAATTGAGATCTTCACTTTCGTTCGTAACCAAGAATTGGACGTACCGACAATGAACTCTAGTTCTTCGAAAGGAATAGCAAAGCGAATGCAAAATGTTGGTGTGCATGGTTAACTAGAAAAGTCCGGGAAAATGAAGAAGATAAATGTTTTTTAAGATACTCGACTGTTTTATCGAAATCAAACAAAGTTCGCTATATCCGCAAAGGGCTCAAAAATAATTATAGAGGGTGAAATTTCAAGATTTTGCAATGGGAAGTTTTTATAGGTTCTCCCTTGTTGGGTATATAACGTTTGATGTAATTTTACTAATTCGAAGAAAGTTTAAGAAAATAATCACTTTTAATAATAACGATTAATATAACTTTCATTTCATCGAATATTTATTTGCGATAGCAACATTTGCGCTATTGATCAAAAAGTATAATATTCATTTGATGTAATGTGATAAACGAGAGATGCCTTATTTTGTAAAAAATTATATTCCAAAAATAAGTAAAGTAGGTTAGGTTGGGTTAGAACTGTGACCCCAACAGAGCACGATCCGAGCGAGGGAAGCGAGCTAGTCGCAGCAGCGGTCATCTTCTAGAACTGTTTATCAAGGCAGAACTCTGAACAGAAGGCTAGAAGGCTAGCATCTCACCTTTTATTGAATTTTTTAGGAAAAAAAATTGATAGAAAAATACGAGAAAGTTCCAGAGGCCGGAACTATTTGCATTTCACAGTAAAAGATGCTCTTTATCATCTGGAACGGTTTTCCAAGCCAGAACTCTGAACAAAAGGCTAGCATCTCACCTTTTATTGAATTTTTTAGGAAAACAAATTGATAGAAAAATACGAGAAAGTGCCAGAGGCCGGAACTCTTTTGCATTTCACAGTAAAAGATGCTCGTCATCATCTGGAATGGTTTTTCAAGCCAGAACTCTGAACAGAAGGCTAGCATCTCACCTTTTATTGAATTTTTTAGGAAAAAAAAATTGATAGAAAAATACGAGAAAGTTCCAGAGGCCAGAACTTCTTTGCATTTCACAGTAAAAGATGCTCTTTATCATATGGAACGGTTTTCCAAGCCAGAACTCTGAACAAAAGGCTAGCATCTCACCTTTTATTGAATTTTTTAGGAAAAAAATTGATAGAAAAATACCAGAAAGTTCCAGAGGCCGGAATTCTTTTGCATTTCACAGTAAAAGATACTCGTTATCTTCTAGAACTATTTTCCAAGCCAGAACTCTGAACAGAAGGCTAGCATCTCACCTTTTATTGAATTTTTTATGAAAAAAATTGATAGAAAAATACCAGAAAGTTCCAGAGGCCGGAATTCTTTTGCATTTCACAGTAAAAGATACTCGTTATCTTCTAGAACTATTTTCCAAGCCAGAACTCTGAACAGAAGGCTAGCATCTCACCTTTTATTGAATTTTTTATGAAAATAATTGATAGAAAAATACCAGAAAGTTCCAGAGGCCGGAATTCTTTTGCATTTCACAGTAAAAGATACTAGTTATCTTCTAGAACTATTTTCCAAGCCAGAACTCTGAACAGAAGGCTAGCATCTCACCTTTTATTGAATTTTTTAGGAAAAAAAATTGATAGAAAAATACGAGAAAGTTCCAGAGGCCAGAACTTCTTTGCATTTCACAGTAAAAGATGATCTTTATCATATGGAACGGTTTTCCAAGCCAGAACTCTGAACAAAAGGCTAGCATCTCACCTTTTATTGAATTTTTTTAGGAAAAAAAATGATAGAAAAATACGAGAAAGTTCCAGAGGCCGGAACTCTTTTGCATTTTACAGTAAAAGATGCTCGTCATCATCTGGAATGGTTTTTCAAGCCAGAACTCTGAACAGAAGGCTAGCATCTCACCTTTTATTGAATTTTTTTTAGGAAAAAAAATGATAGAAAAATACGAGAAAGTTCCAGAGGCCGGAACTCTTTTGCATTTCACAGTAAAGTATACTCGTCATCTTTTAGAACTATTTTTGAAGCCAGAACTCTGCACAGAAGGCTAGCATCTCACCTTTTATTGAATTTTTTAGGAAAAAAAAAAGATAGAAAAATACGAGAAAGTTCCAGAGGCCGGAACTCTTTTGCATTTCACAGTAAAAGATACTCGTTATCTTTTAGACCTATTTTTCAAGCCAGAACTCTGAACAGAAGGCTAGCATCTCACCTTTTATTGAATTTTTTATGAAAAAAACTGATAGAAAAATACCAGAAAGTTCCAGAGGCCGGAATTCTTTTGCATTTCATAGTAAAAGATACTCGTTATCTTCTAGAACTATTTTCCAAGCCAGAACTCTGAACAGAAGGCTAGCATCTCACCTTTTATTGAATTTTTTAGGAAAAAAAATTGATAGAAAAATACGAGAAAGTTCCAGAGGCCAGAACTTCTTTGCATTTCACAGTAAAAGATGCTCTTTATTATATGGAACGGTTTTCCAAGCCAGAACTCTGAACAAAAGGCTAGCATCTCACCTTTTATTGAATTTTTTAGGAAAAAAAATGATAGAAAAATACGAGAAAGTTCCAGAGGCCGGAACTCTTTTGCATTTCACAGTAAAAGATACTCGGCATCTTCTAGAACTATTTTTGAAGCCAGAACTCTGCACAGAAGGCTAGCATCTCACCTTTTATTGAATTTTTTAGGAAAAAAAAATTATAGAAAAATACGAGAAAGTTCCAGAGGCCAGAACTTCTTTGCATTTCACAGTAAAAGATGCTCTTTATCATATGGAACGGTTTTCCAAGCCAGAACTCTGAACAAAAGGCTAGAATCTCACCTTTTATTGAATTTTTTAGGAAAAAAAAATGATAGAAAAATACGAGAAAGTTCCAGAGGCCGGAACTCTTTTGCATTTCACAGTAAAAGATACTCGGCATCTTCTAGAACTATTTTTGAAGCCAGAACTCTGCACAGAAGGCTAGCATCTCACCTTTTATTGAATTTTTTAGGAAAAAAAAATTATAGAAAAATACGAGAAAGTTCCAGAGTCCGGAACTCTTTTGCATTTCACAGTAAAATATACTCGTTATCTTTTAGACCTATTTTTCAAGCCAGAACTCTGAACAGAAGGCTAGCATCTCACCTTTTATTGAATTTTTTATGAAAAAAATTGATAGAAAAATACCAGAAAGTTCCAGAGGCCGGAATTCTTTTGCATTTCACAGTAAAAGATACTCGTTATCTTCTAGAACTATTTTCCAAGCCAGAACTCTGAACAGAAGGCTAGCATCTCACCTTTTATTGAATTTTTTTAGGAAAAAAAATGATAGAAAAATACGAGAAAGTTCCAGAGGCCGGAACTCTTTTGCATTTCACAGTAAAGTATACTCGTCATCTTTTAGAACTATTTTTGAAGCCAGAACTCTGCACAGAAGGCTAGCATCTCACCTTTTATTGAATTTTTTAGGAAAAAAAATGATAGAAAAATACGAGAAAGTTCCAGAGGCCGGAACTCTTTTGCATTTCACAGTAAAAGATACTCGTTATCTTTTAGACCTATTTTTCAAGCCAGAACTCTGAACAGAAGGCTAGCATCTCACCTTTTATTGAATTTTTTATGAAAAAAATTGATAGAAAAATACCAGAAAGTTCCAGAGGCCGGAATTCTTTTGCATTTCACAGTAAAAGATACTCGTTATCTTCTAGAACTATTTTCCAAGCCAGAACTCTGAACAGAAGGCTAGCATCTCACCTTGTATTGAATTTTTTAGGAAAAAAAATTGATAGAAAAATACGAGAAAGTTCCAGAGGCCAGAACTTCTTTGCATTTCACAGTAAAATATGCTCTTTATCATATGGAACGGTTTTCCAAGCCAGAACTCTGAACAAAAGGCTAGCATCTCACCTTTTATTGAATTTTTTAGGAAAAAAAATGATAGAAAAATACGAGAAAGTTCCAGAGGCCGGAACTCTTTTGCATTTCACAGTAAAAGATACTCGGCATCTTCTAGAACTATTTTTGAAGCCAGAACTCTGCACAGAAGGCTAGCATCTCACCTTTTATTGAATTTTTTAGGAAAAAAAATTGATAGAAAAATACGAGAAAGTTCCAGAGGCCGGAACTCTTTTGCATTGCATTGCGAGAGACGCTGGTCATCATCTAGAACCATTTCGCTAGTCAGACATTCGGAATTTGAGAAGATTTTGTCTTGTGCTTCCGAAGGTAGCATCTAGTTTTTTCAAACGCAATATAATTAGTTTATCCGCCAGAACTATTGTTGTAACCTATTGAGAACATAAAATTCACCGGATTTAGACCCTTGTGTAGTCAGGATTTTGAAATGTGATGAGATGCTACCATGTGTTTGCGAAGTTAGCATCTCATTTTCTCAAAACTCAACTTTATCAGTTTAATCGCCAGAACTATTGTTGAAACTTGTTGAGAACATAGAACTCAACAAATTTAGACTTTTGTGCAGTCAGGCGTTCGTAATGTGATGAGATGCTATGATGTGTTTGCGAAGTTAGCATCTCATTTTTTCAAAACGCGATATTAATAGTTTAATCGACGGAACTATTGATAACACTTATCAAGAACTGTGGAACTATGCTGGATGCCACTTTATATCGATTTTATTTTTTGTGAGATGCTAACATTTGAGATGCCAACTTCACAGACGTCGTAAAATTTTGAGGAAAAACCGATTTCACAAAAAGTGAGGCCCTACCGTCCCCTTAGGCCGGATTCCACCCGTTCACGAACTTAAACTAAGTTGTTAGTTTAAGTTAAGTTTTTTAAGCAATTTTTGACCGCAGTTTGAAAGCGATCGGGGCAAAAATGCGACCGTGAGAGTGCCGCAAATTTTGGGAAGTGGAACCATACATATATATATATATATATATATAAACTTTTTGACCAGTGGTCATTTCGGACTCAGGGGGTCATAACTAGACCTCATATGAAGAATTTTTTTTTAAATTTGACAGTAGTCAAGAAACCAATAGGTAGATCGATTTCATCGAAATCTACTTAAAAATAAGCCCAAACTAGATAGGTTTAAGGCCACCTTCCTACTTTGCCTACCCTTTTAGAGATTTACAGGTGTGAGTCGGAACCTAGGGTAACAACTGAAAGCTGTAGTGACAAAACACACACCCTTTTTTTTTGCAGGCTTGTCTTTTTATATTTCACATTCACCCCTGCAAATCGAACATTAATGAATTTCATTGAGTGAGATAAGAACCCTGCCACAGAGAACTGATTTTACAATTCAGATTGGCCAACAGGGGGGTGTCGTGAATGAAAGACAATGCATTTTATTGTATCTTAGCGTGTAATCAATATAAAGGTTGTTTATAATGAGGTAACATAACAACATTCTTCTGAACACAAGCGCGCCTACCGAAAGGCACATGACATAAGTATAAATATTAATAAATAGCAACATGTGTGTATATAGCACACAATTACACTACTTTGTACTTCATACATGTAACTTAAAGTTAACTCTGAGATCCCCATTACAACTAATCAACAATAACATTCGTTAACTTATATCAACCCGGTAACGCGTCGCTGGCTGACGATCAGCCCTGACGAAGGCCACTTCATTTGTTTTACACTATTATATTCTGTCCACCATTCATTTAACTTTTGACAGCTCAATTTTTCATCAAATTGTTGTTCCTAATGCCTAACCTGTTCAATTTAAAACAACATGACTTTATGTCTGAAGAAGTTGCAATCGATTTTTAAGGTTCCGTTGCCAAATGGCAAAAAACGGAACCCTTATAGTTTCGTCATGTCTGTCCGTCCGTATGTCACAGCCACTTTTTTCCGAAACTATAAGAACTATGCTGTTGAAACTTGGTTAGTAGATGTATTCTGTGAACCGCATTAAGATTTTCACACAAAAATAGAAAAAAAGGCAATAAATTTTGGGGGTTCCCGAAACTAAAAAAAATATATGATGTACATTGCCATGTAAACTTCTAACGAAAATTGGTTTGAACGAGATCTAGTAAGTAGTTTTTTTTAATACGTCATAAATCGTAAACCGCTATTTACCTTTCATTCAATCAACTCAAATATAAAAATTAAAAAAAAAACATTATTATGTTACTTGCTGCTACGGAACCCTTATTGGGTGAGTCCGACTCGCACTTGGCCGCTTTTTTGATATTTATTTTTACTTGAAATTTTTCTTTTTTATAAACTTTTTGTATTTGCCATAAGACGTATTAATGTATCGGAGAATTTCGAATATCTGGGACGTGTCTAGGTGGCTCAGTTGGTCAGAGCATTCCCCCTGTAAGGGACTGGTCGCGGGTTCAAGTCCCGTCCTAGATGTTCTCTTTTTCCGATCTAAATATTTAGAAAAAACTTTTTGTATATTTGTAACTTTTTTATATCTTTAATTGACTAAAATAATAATTAAAGACGATTAATAATAAAATAATATTGAAGTACATACCTATTTTAATTGTTTTTACACAATACAGTGACAACTTACAATCCCTACACAACACAATTGTTTTTCAGTAAAAGTAGATACAATAATCCATAACTACAACCGCAAGGCTACTTGCGATTCAATAATAATTTGCAGTGAATACTTTCGATCTCAACACTATAAGACAACACAACATTATAGATGTGACTGTTGTTGTTGAGCTCGTCAATTATTGTATATTTTAATTTAACCGAGACATTAAAAGCCTTTTAGTGTGATTTGGCAATTTATCTTTTTTTTCCCACGTGCATTCCCAAGTTTACTTTGCGATTAACGCAACAGTAACGTTCTGAAGCCGCTGTCAAAAGTTAAATAAAGGAATTGAACAGTGAAAGCATTATTAACAGCTTACAATGAAATAATATTTTTTTCGGTTCGTCAATTTGACAGCACCCCGCCTGACTGTATGCTGTTATAGTATCCTACGAAAGGTTGCAACACTAGACGTAATATCTTGGCGTTGCCAGCTATAAAAATGTGAGAAGTAGAAGACTAGGAAAAGGCAAGGAAGGTAGAACTTCCGGTACTCTCAAGCAGTATATGCCTTCATATTAGTATTTTCCAGTGAGGTCGTACTTCCCCGGTCGAGCAAGCCCATTCTTGTCAGAAATGCACGGCTCTATTTTTATGAACTCCTGTAAACACTAAAGTAAGGCCGTTCGCATCCGAGTCGTCCGGCCTAACATGACGTTCTAAGTGAGTGCCATTGTAACCGGTTGCACCGGAGCGAGACAGATAATTAAAAAGATTTATGACAATAAGCGTATACGTCTCAGGTGATAACGGCGGTACTATATTCTAGTCGTAATTAGCAAAATAAATGTGCTAAATATATGAACCAAACGTGGAAGTTACTTAGCAATGACCTTTTTAGAACATTGCAAACGCCGCGTTTGGTAACATTTCTGCTTCTGAATGTTGGACTGCTTGCATCGACAGTGGCCCAACATTTAGAATTTTCAACCTTGTTACATTCGAGTTAGCGTATAACAGAATAAGGCACTCTACCATTGGTTTGTCGCCTAATTATAAAGTTTGCAGTCAATTACGTTCAACCGTTTATCTAAGGTTAAGTAAATTATGTCTACGATATATAAAATCTAATAGGTTTGTTAATGGGTCTGGTTATAATGAATGTTATGACCACCTTAAACAATAATGAAATGTTGCCTTTGTAACTTTTATCTTATAATAAAATTAATGTATCGACAAGAATAGTTCCTAATAATTTACATTGTTGGCTAGTTAGTTGGCTTAGGTTTTAAGATCTAAAAACAAGAAAATTTACCAATAACTTCAAGAATAGTCACAATGCACCTTAATATAAAAGCGTTTTCATATGGTTGCATTTTTACGCTATCCTTGATCTGATTAAACAATCCTAATTAGTGATATGCAATCTCGCTTACATAAACTTCATACTTTATTGGTATTGTCTTCATTACAATAGGTATAATATAACTATATATAGAGTATATACTGTATATAGGTATATGTAATAGGTCAATTCCTAAACATTTAATTGCGACACAGCCGTCGTAGGTCTGGACGTAAAGCATCAATTTGATATTAAACAATAAACTGGATACTCGCAACTCTTAAAGTATCGAATCTAAATATATTGAACACATATAGTTGATGCACTTTTCTATGCTAATTTCTTGGCAATACGAATTGCAAAGTCAACGTCTGGGACAGGACTTCACCCCGTGACGTCAGTCTGCCAACTGAGCTTCGTGGCCGCAGCGGCGTAGAATTATGAATGAAATGAATGAACGATGAATGAAATGAATGAACGATGAATGAAATGAATGAACGATGCAAGTAATTCAGTCGTTGTGGAAAACTCTCGGTGAGACTGTCTCGCCTCGATGTTGACATTTTCCAATTTAAGTTAACATACATATATATATATATATATATATATAATATTAATAATTAAGTAGTGGCAGTAATATTGTACCTAGATTAACATGTAAGCAGACGGTCGTACAAAATACTGTTACTGACTTTTGTGGATATACAAATGTTATTAAGTTGTACTTGTGGAGCCACAGCGTCTATTCTTCCTTTAGTTAATGGCTTCTGCAGTAGAATCACCGCAATTTCGCCAATCTCTAGTAAAATATAGTAAATGTTTATAAAACTATTAATGGCGAAGACGCCAATCTATAAATCGCAGCGATACGTTCCAACTTTTGCGAATCTATCATTTTGCTAATTTGTCTTTACGATTTTGACCATTTGCGCCGAAATTTTAACATCTGACAATTTGCTAATCAGTCATTTTGCATTTCTGACGTTTCACGCTCAAACCCTCTGCAACTCTCTACCCTCTCTGTCACCGCGCGGACTTATAGCGTAGTGTCTTTAATTATTAAATTAAATTAATATATCTACTTACGTATTTTAAAGTGAAACTTTTATTACATCGTCTCAAACTTTTTCGCCTGTGTGTTGCATGTCGCGTGACGGTCGGCCGCGGAGTAGGGATAAAGTGAAAGGCGCTCGTCATAGCAGCCAAGGCCAATATGGTGGCGCCTATAGTTCGCAGCAGCTGACCGTGTAGTGTATATAATATTACTCATTTGTGCCAGTGCTCCACGCTATTTTGTTTGTTTTTGTCAGTGTTTAAAGTAAATGTTGTTTGTCAGTGTTGTTATTTATTAAGTATAAAATTAAGATTGATAAAGCGATTTTTATACCCTTAATGGAATATTATTCCAAATTTTTTTAGTTAAATGTCTATAATGTGAAAAAAAGTTTCACTTTTACCGTGGTTTCATAAAACCACACAATCCTTTTTGTAAATGGTTTTCATTTAAAAAAATTGAATATTTTGTTTTGGATTATACCATATTTTATTATTATGTGGTATAACACAAACAAGGCATTGTTTTTTGGGTAATTACAAAGTCTAATCGGTATAACCAAACATTATTAATCTTAGCTGGGTGCGCCGGTGTCGACTAACATTTAATTAGCTGCCAAACTATTATCAGATTTTGACTGCAATGCGTAATTTCTTAAAATACGACGAGCGTTACGTCGACAAGGCCTCAGTATTTTGTGGCGTCGCGTAGTTCAGTAACAGTGTCTGTAATCAGTGTGACCGTTAAAATAAATTTAATACTAATATCGAGCAAAGAGATCGTATACCTCTCGAGCTCACAGTTCGCGAGGACCGTTATAACAGTACCTTACAGAATTAGCTCCGCATTATAAAGTCTTAAAACGATATGTATCAAACTACCGCTGCGTCGCTCCCCGTCTCGCGGGGCGCGGGCGGGGGCGGGGGCGGCGGCGAAGCGGGCTCGGCCAGGAAGGGGTGCTGCAGCGCGGCCGCCGCCGAGATGCGCGCGCGCGGGTCGGGCTCCAGCAGGCGCGCCGCCAGCGCGAAGGCCGCGTCGGGGAAGCCCGCCACGAAGCGCCCCGCCTCGAACTCCTCCGCCTGCGTCACACACCGCGATGCTTCATATTCTCATTCACATATGACGTTGCAGGGCTACGAAGTATCGACCCACGGGCGTACCTTGGCGTCGCCCCGGCACAGGCACTGCGCGGCGGGCAGGCGGCAGCGCGCGCAGGGCGCGGCGCGCGGCGGGGGGGGCGCGGGCCCGCGCAGGCGCGCCGCCAGCTTGCGCAGGCACAGGCCGCGCCGCCACTGCGACGTCACCACGCGCCGCCCTGCGCACACGCACCGCACCGCACGTTACACACCGCCGTGCGCCATGCGCCATGCGCCATGCGCCGCACGCCTTCATTTCGAACATTATCAGTTTCGATATATGGAAGAAAAATCTGGCTTTAAACATTACTATTTTTTTTCTCCATTCAAAGAGTTAAACTCTGTGTCGTGCCGAGCCAAATAGGCACCTACGTATCAGGCAGCATGTCTCCCCGTGAAAGCGATGATGTTGTAAACGTAGGTAAAGTCTCCACGTTTCCAGAAATCGTTCACTATTTTCAGCCATGGTTTTCTGTAGAAACTACAGCATAGAGAAAGTTTTACGAAATCAACTAGACGATATAAAGATGTTCGTGTGCCAAATACGAATAGTATTACGTACAGAGGAAGTGGGGGGGGGGGGGGACGTACCGAGCGCCTCGGCGGCGCGCTGTAGCGGCGCGGTGCCCACCAGGTCGGCCAGCTCGGCCAGCGCCGCCACGTCGTCGCCCGCGCGGAAGAACGGGTAGCGCGCCGTCAGCGCGCTGGCCAGCACCACGCCGCTCGCCCACACGTCCACCGCCGTGGTCTGGTGCGGGTACTTCAGCAGCACCTGCGCGCATCCTCCAGCTTCAACGGGCTATGGATCATTTCTACTATAACGTCCGTCGCTAGTACGGTCGCCAATATACTGGCGACCGAACTAGCTGACGGACATAGAAATGAAAAATTACCCCAGGTGCCCTATAAGTACTCATCACCGTTAAGTACTTCGCTTACCGGGTTCAACACTAAGCAAACAATACCTTTTTTTTTTTTTTTTTTTTTATCGTGCGGAAATCCCTTCGGATACCCCCCCGCCGGCCAGCGGGGGCGGTTATGTCGGGCTTGCACCGACTAAAACCGCACGTCGTCTCGGGTCTTCAGACGCCGGGGTGTAAGGTTACCCATAGAGCATATCCCTCGCATCCCGGCTGACCCTGGGCCATCTCACCACTAACAGCATCGCTCATCCTGTCTCCTCTGAAAGCAGAGGAGTACGGAGAGCGATGTGTTCCCGCCACGTTGGGTATTGGCCGACGATCAATGCCAACCCTATGAAGGGGTGAAGGGGAAGCCATTGACCGCCGCCCAGGGTGTACCGGCCGCTCCGATTCCGTTCCCCCCGGACTGCAGCGGGATCGGAATCGGAGCGACACTCGAGGAGGTTACCCAACACACACCCCAAGCAAACAATACCTGGAAGATAGTAAGTGAAACGAGTCGCGAGATTGTGCAAGGAAACTGAAAAGTTCAATGACTCGATTTGGAATGGATGAAACAAAATCACTCGTTTAGGTATCGGTGTTCATAATGCAAAAGATATAACAACTAACTTAACTAAAGCGTGTAAATATACTTCTTTTTATCCTCTACTCTGTTTTTCCATAGCAATGAAAATAGTGTACTTAAAGACACTTAAAATTAAATCTTACACATAGCAAACACAGAGAGAAGGAGGCCTAAGTAACTGTACACTCTCGGGCCTACCCTGATGTCGTCATAGTAGGCGTGGCCTTGGTCAGTGTACCGTTTGTCCTGTGCATAACTCTCTTAACCACTCAGACTTAGAGAGCTGTAATTATAATAAAATTCTACACAATGCTTGATGGCGATACTTTGTATCTGAGTATGTCCCCGTTACATCTAGTGTGAAATAGTTATCCTAAGTAGTAAAATCGACATGGAATTGAAGTATGGTTAGCTATTGACCGGTAGAAGGCAACTCAAGAAATGAGCGGGATCTAACTTCTCTTTACCACATCCTCACCCTCGTATCACGCTTTCTTAAATAGGAAAAAATAATTACAACACCTCTCTGTGCTTGCTCTGTGTGAGTAGTGTTAAGATAGTACATGTACAATAATAGTGATCAGCGCACGGCGACACCGCGCCGCCAGGCCGAGGGCGCAGTACCTCGGGCGGGCGGAAGCCCTGCGTGCCGGCGCGGGGCGCGCGCGGCGCCGGCCGGGCGCTGCACGCCGCGCACACGCCCGCCGCGCCGCCGCACGCGCAGCGCGCCGCGCCCTGCCCCGCCGCGCCCTGCCCCGCCGCGCCCTGCCCCGCCGCGCCCTGCCCCGCCGCGCCCTGCCCCGCCGCGCCCTGCCCCGCCGCGCCCTGCCCCGCCGCCGCCTGCCCCGCCGCCCCCGCCCCGCCGCCCGCGCCCGCGGGCACGGCCGCTACCGGCCGCCCCTTGCTGAGGTCCAGCGCCATCCGCTTGGCGTTCGAAGCTATTTCTTCCTACGGTCGTTTAAAAGAGTACAATAAGAATGCAAAATGCCAGATGAGACTGTACCTACATGAAAATATTGACATCGTGCGAAGGTGATTTGGGATGCCTGCGCGGTATTACAAAATACTGCGAGAGATGAGTAGATTTCGACGTCTGAGTCGCAATAATAATATTTGGAATGCTCTTATTCCGAATTTAATTTTTTTTAAATATTAATCTTTCAATATATATACTGTCTTCTTCTTCTTAATATATGGTATCTATAGAAATCGTACCTCTTCCCGCGTCCGCTTTCGAACACCATTGGCATGAGCGGGCGGCGGAGCGCGCTCCACGGGCGGCTCCTCCGGGGCGGGGCATATACGTTGTGCGAGACCAAAGTCCACCAATAGGTACCTATGACACGGAAAGAGAACAGCTATATCAATAAACGACGACCACGGCTCCTCCATGCCACGAAGGGCCATTCAAAGCGGACAGTACCTTCTATTGTCGCGGTCGTATAAGAAGTTGCTGGGCTTGACGTCGCGGTGGATGACCCCGAACGAGTGTACGTGCCGCAGGGCGATCAGCAGCGCGCGCATGTACTGCCGCAACTCCTCCGCGTCCATCTCTCCCACGTACTCCTGATAATGAGACTTGTCAGTTGACTACTTGCAGTCTACCGACTGCTTCGTTTAATAGTTAGTAGCGGCAGTTTATTCCCCTCTTATAATAATAATAAAGAAAATTCTAGCTACAGAGAGAGAGGTTCGAAAAAACAACATTATTTTACACGGTATTGAAGAAACTGAAAATAACCATTCCGATACCTTGGCATTAGTACTTCAAACATTTAATGCTGTAACTGAAAAGGCTAATTTAGAGCTTTGGGATAAATGGGAGATTAGTTCTGCACGCAGACTTGGCAAAAAGGATGGAGAGAAGAAAAGACCAATCCTGATCACCACCACCCTTGAATGGCGGAAATATGAACTACTGAAGAACAAAAAACTTCTGCCTGAAAATATATTTGTAACAGAAGACTTCCCTAAAGAAATTCTCAACAAGAGAAGAGAATTAAACAAGCAAAGAATAGAAGAAATTAAAAAAGGGAATCTTGCATACATCCGATATGATAAGCTTATAATACACAATAGCCAACAACCAACAGATAAGAGGAAAAGATCTCCAACTAAATCACCAAGCTCTAGGATAGAAACACCATTAAAGATAAATAAGACAAACAAACTTGAGCATATTGGTCGCTACAGGTCAAGCTCACTATCCGATAAACCAAAAAAACCAAACCAATAGCAACTCAAGCACAGACCCCATGACAAGACAGAAACATACAAGAAAACATCAACAACTTATAAAACAAATCCTTCTCCAAGCCGGTTGGTCACCGAGGAGAAGAATGACCACAACCCTCCAATAAGTGCTCAATATAAATATAAAAATAAATATAAATATAAATCAGAGGTTAATCATACCACATTCGCTGACATTAGAATATGCACATACAATGTCAGATCATTGTCTTCAGATGAAAGATTGTTAGAACTTACCAATGCCCTAAAAAACATAAAATTCGATGTAATAGGTCTATCAGAAGTAAAAAGACTAGGATGCCAAATAGAAGAATACTGCGAATACATTTTTTGCTACATAGGCGAAACCAAGGGGCTTCACGGAGTAGGCTTTCTTATTAGAAAAGAGTTAAAGAAACACATTAACAATTTCATCGCCTTAACTGAAAGAATTGCGATACTGCAACTGAGCTACAATGACAAAATCATCTCAATCATCCAGGCTTACGCACCAACTACAGCGGCAACTGATGAAGACCTAGAGGCATTTTACTCTGACCTTAGAAAAACACACTCGATGACAGAGGGCATTGTGTTGACTATTGGTGACTTTAATGCAAGAATTGGACAACCAACCAAAAACGAAGACTTAATCATGGGAAAGTATGGGTACGGCAGCCGTAACGAACGGGGAGAACGACTAATAGAGCATGCTTTAGAAAACAAACTTTCAATAATGAATACATTCTTTAAGAAAAAGAACTCCAGGAAATGGACATGGTTGTCACGTGACTCGAATACAAAAAATGAAGTTGACTTTATACTCACTAATAAACCATATCTCATAACAAACCTAGAAGTCTTAAACAAAATCAAATATTCTTCTGATCACAGATTGGTACGTTCCACTTTAAGACTCACAACTCTGAAAAAAAGTAGAAAAAACTTTCACCCTGACATAAGAACACCATCATCTGAAAACGAAATAAAAATGTACTTAAACTGTCTAAACTCCCATATTAGTGCAGACCCAATTTCGGGTGAAAACATTCAGAATTATTATAACTCAATTGAAGAAGCCATAAAGCAAAGTCTAAAAACAGACGAAACCACCTCAAGAAAGAAAGATATTCTCAGTGAAGAAACTCATAAGTTAATAAGAAAAAGGTCACAACTAATTCAGGAGAAAAATAAAACCAGACAAATGAAGGAAGATCTCAGCAAACTCTTCAAAGAGGTTAATAAATCTATTAAAAAAGACTATAGAATGCATAGGCAAAATACGATTACTCACAATTTAAACAAGTACAGAAGTGTAAAAAGAGGCCTAAAAGATCTCAAACTCTGTAAGACATGGATACATAATTTAAAGGACCATAATAAAGGAAAAACTGTCTCTTCTAGGAAAGAGGTCATTGAGGTAGCAACTTCGTTTTACAGAGACCTCTATAAGCATCAAAACATTACAGAAGACGAATATGCTGAAGAGTGCAACCAGACAAACATTGAATCACCACCACAAATTGAAGGAATTGAAGTGTACAATCAGGTCAAACTACTGAAAAATGATAAAAGCCCGGGCCCTGATGGGATAACCGATGAGGGCTACCTGTTTTACTACAACACATCACGCAGTTGTTCAATAAAATCCTCGAGACAGAGACCATACCAGAACAGTGGTACAAATCTGAAATAATATTGATCTATAAGAAAGGGGATCCTCTGGATATAAATAACTACAGGCCAATTAGCTTGCTCCCTAGTCTATACAAACTCTTCACATCTATTCTTCTTAAGAGAGTAACACCAACAATAGATGCATCACAACCAGTGGAACAGGCAGGTTTTCGCACAGGTTTCAGTACAACTGACCATATATTCACCTTAGAACAGGTTATAGAGAAATACCAGGAATTTAATAGACCACTTTATATAGCATTTGTCGATTACAGTAAGGCTTTCGACACCATCAGTCATAAAGCAATCTGGGAAGCCTTAAATTCAATAGGAGTGCACCAAAAATACACAAAAATCATTCAAATTATCTACAAGCATAGTGTCAGCAGGATAAAGTTAGAACAAAGAGGAGAAGAGATAAATATTGAGAGAGGAGTTCGACAAGGAGACCCCTTGTCACCAAAACTTTTTCTGGCTGTGTTGGAATTGGTGTTCAGGAAGTTAGACTGGAAACAAAAAGGAATTATGTTAAATGGTAAATTCCTTAGTCACTTACGATTCGCTGATGACATTGTCGTCTTCGCTGAAACGCCGAGAGACTTGGAAAGTATGTTGAACTCACTAAACACTCAGAGTTCCCAAGTTGGATTGGAGATGAATGCCAACAAGACAAAAATAATGAGCAACGGCATACAACGGCCTCTCTGCGTTAACAATAACATCATTGAATATGTAACAAGCTATGTGTACCTAGGCAAGCAAGTATCATTCTTAAAAACCAACAATGAGGAAGAGATAAAAAGTAGAGCAAATATTGCATGGAGGAAGTATTGGTCCATGAAAAAAATCTTCAAAGGAGACTATAACATAAACTACAAGAAAATCACATTTGACACCTGTCTTCTACCTTGTTTGGTTTATGGCTCACAGACGTGGACTTACACAAAGACTGTAAAGAACAAAATTCAAACCACTCAACGAGCAATGGAAAGAAGTATGCTGAGTGTATTGAAATGGGATCGAGTAAGACACGAAAAAATTAGGCAAAAAACTAAGGTCACAGATGCACTCACATACAGCCTCCAACAGAAGTGGAAGTGGGCTGGTCATGTAGCTCGACTCTCTGACAAGAGGTGGACCAAACGAGTCACAACCTGGCGAGGCCCACCTGGCAAACGCAATGTTGGTAGACCACATAAACGGTGGGTCGACGATATTGTTGAGACAGCAGGAAAACAATGGATGTCAACAGTAAACAACAGAGAGAAATGGAAGATATTGGAGGAGGCCTTCACCCAAAGTGGGGTCCACAACAGTTTAAAATGAAATTTAAGAGAATTTAACATTACTAATACTACTATATACGGAACTACTAACAAAACTAACAAAGCAAAAAAATTCCCCTCTTAATCGCATTAAACTCATGAATTGAATGTTATTAGGTCAGCGCAATCTGGTGGGAAATTTTGGAAAGATTTAAAATTTGATGGTAATTTTGATTAAACTGGCACGAGGTACTCTGAAATCTTAAATATTAAATTGATCAAACAACTAGTCTATTCAGTGTGATCATTGCATGAATGGCAAAGCGATTAAGTATCTATGTATCTGCAAACATATTTTTTTTATTACATTATCAAATAATAGGGAATTTGGATAAATATGTTGACACTTACAGAAAATTTCTTATGAGGTATGTAAGGCATAATAAATACGATAGTATCTAAATTACGAAGGCACAACTCAACTCCAATCACATGATCCTTGCCTCTGAAACAAAATGAACAATGGTTGTGTTAAGTACACTATGTAGCTACAAATTACTGCTATTATAATGTTCTTTTGCAACGACATAACAATGTCAAACAAAATCAAACACAATGCAAAATTGTTAATGATTAAATACTACACAATTACAGTGTAGTGCAACCTAGGCATGGCGGCCTCTGTGGTGTAGCGGTAGTGCAATCGACTGTTACGACAGGGGGCGCGGGTTCGATTCCCGCTCAGTGCTAATATTGGTATGAATGAATATGTATATTAGCATTGGTCTGGGTGTTTCTATTACAAAAGAAAAGTATGTTCTGTTGTGGAACCCATAACACAAGCTAGTTAAACTATGCTTACTTTGGGTCTAGAAAGTGCTATGTAGAATGTCTTAGAATATTTATTTATTGTTTATGAATAAGTGGTGGAAAATATCTTTTTTGCAGAATAAATAGGCTAGATTAACTGGATAAGTGCCAATTGAGAGAGTGGCACTTCTCCAGTTGACAAAGTTGTAGGTTTGGTAATACTGTTGAAAGTATTACTGCCCTTTCTTTCCCATTTCATCTGACTATTTTATCTCCAAAAAAAATGCAATGTTATCTTTTCTTTAGACTACTGGTAAATCTCTTCAATGATTCACTTTCAACTGTAAAATCCAGGGCTGCCAATAAAAAAATCTCAATTACCAGCATCAGCTCTGCCAATTCTCTGAAATTCCCCACTCCTTTTTTCATTCTCACAAATTATTTTTTTGGAATAAACACATTAAAAGTAAGGGCACGGGCCATGTTAAGAACATGGCACTATATCATTTTATATTTTTAAAAGGATATGTGGCAACTTTGGTTTTTATTTTTGGCTGAACTGGTAAATCTAGCTCTATGATTATGAGAATAATTTAAAGCGACCCATCAAAATTGGCCATCACCTACTGAAGTAGTGCTTTCTATTGTAGTCAAATAGTATGTACAGTTTTTTATTTTAGTTTTGTATCCATATTTACTGTCTACAATAACTGTCGGAATAATGTGCAGCATAGAGACACAGAGGGAACGCTCTACAAAACCAAATCACACTGATCCCAGCTGGAGACTCTGTTTCCGGCTGTTATGTTGCAAATCTTTGCAAATGAAGTTGAAATGGATGCGTTCAGAAATACAGTAGCACTGTCGAGCTATATCTGCCAAGATGTTTTAAGTGTAAGTATTACCCGACATAACATAGTTTACCACCACTGAAAAAATTTCACCAAAAAATTGGTCTGGCTGGTTTCCCCGATTTTTGTTAATTTCCTGCGCTAACCCTCAATTTGCCGCAAATCGGAAATTTTACCCGCGGTTGGCAGTACTGGTAAAATCATGATCATAAGAAGGACTGTCTTAGTAGCTTAGAACAATAAATAATTAGCAGCATAAAATAGCTTCTTCAAAATATTTGTATACCAACCCCATATCCTGTAAACACCGAAGCTCATGCTCGATCCTGGCCGGGTGTGCAGTAGGCACAAGGTGTTTGATTGCAAACCATCGTTTTTCAGCATCTGGCAGTGCGGCATGTTGCCGCAAGGAGCCCAGGTACACTGAACTGAATGTACCCTCACCGATCTTGCGGTGAACATTGAATATTTTGTCCAACCTTGGTAGTTTGTTTAATAGTTCCTTTATTTGATGTTCTAAAATAAAAATAAAGTCAATTGTGAATTCATTACAGGCAGGGCAATAATGTTAATTTCGGATAATGCCGCTATATCGCTTTATATTAATAATTTTGATAGTTGGGAATACTTCGTGGCAGAATGATCATCAGGGTGTCAATGACAATAACAACCTAACCTACAAGTTTGATGTCATTGGCAATATGATCGTGTAGGATACATTTAACAATAATATTTAAAATTTTAACACCTAACATTGCTACTTACTTTCAGCATCATCTTTAGAGTTAGCAGAATGGTCCTCATTCCTCTTTTTAAGGATTTCGTTGAGGCCATATTTACGTGTCTGCAAGACTTCCTTTTGAACTTTAACTTCTATTCCTCTAATTCTAGACATCACTTATTAGATTACTTTTCATTCTACTATCACTAAAAACTTCATTTTCGTTTACTGAAAAATTTAAAAAAAGGAACTAAGAAATAACAAATTAAAAACGAAAGACCATAGAAATGAAACGAAAGACTAACACAACATAACTCTATCTCCATCTATGTATATTAATTCACCATAGATTATTAAATATATACTAGAAATTAATTCACTATTATTCTATTCGGTCCATTCCATTCGGTCGGATTCAGTCCAATCAGTCAATCAATCAAACTTCAAAAGACACCTGAGCTCAGTGCTTCCAGTAATTTAAAAATTACAGAGTTTGGCTATTTTAAAATACAAAATTTTAAGTAGAATTATTACAATGGCATAATTTTGATTAGGTTTAAGCAAACACTTAAACATTTTTCAACTGGCGATGCTGTTATTTTTTGTATACTTTTGAGAGGAAGTTTCAACTCTATTTAACCCAGTCAATTGTCAAATGAAAAAGTCAAAATGAAATGAAGTTATTGAAGTAACCAAATGTGAAAACTTAAAACTTCAATATTATTATTATTAAGCCATTCACTATAATCAGGTTAATCAGTAATCTTATGATAATACTACACCACAGCAAGGAAAATAAATATAAATTAGCTGGGCGATGTTAATATCAAACATGTTTGCTAGGAATTCCATGCATAAAATTGTAGCAAATGCTATAAGATCGGTAAGCAAATTATCTTTTATTTCTTTTGTGTATACTATTATGTATTTTATAATCGGAATCAAAGTAATTTATGTACCGTTATAAAAAAACCTATATTTCCGTAATGAAAATTACGTATTCTATAACCTGTTTAACAAGTATTGACTAAATTTTGCAGGCTTACTATGCAACGAAAACACCAAAACCAGAAATTCCGAAAAACCCCCTAGCCTCTAAATATACGGCAGTAGATCAGAAAGATAATGGAGCAGTATATGACAGGAAGCCTTTCAAACTTACCTTAGAAGCTGGAAAAACATACAGTTGGTGTCTTTGTGGAAGGTCCAAATTACAGCCACTGTGTGATGGAACGCATAAAGATATATACCTTAAAATTAGTCAGAGGTAAATAATCTATTTCTCTCACCGCCCTGCCAAACAACCTTAATGGAACCAAAACCTGGAATTCTTTAGCAGCGCACACATTTCCTTCTTTCAAGGCGGGTTTTGAAAAAGCTATTTTATTGCACTACTTGGATGGCAGACAAGCACTCGGCCCACGTGATGCAGAGCGGTTACCGCAGCTTATGGACGGTGCAACACCGGGGGCATCACAGTCACTCTGCCGACTCGGCTATAAACTTCTGATGAGGGGCACCATTGTGACATTATCGGTATCTGTAATGATGATGCATGAGATTTAACCCTTTAGCTTACCATCAGGCGAGGTGAAGTCATATTGACATGACCATTATAAATGAAATATTTCCATCACTGATACATGTAAACAATGATTTCTGTTTACCACCAGACCAGCTGTCGAGGACAAAAGAAGTAAACTGGCTCTGGTGGTACGGCATATGACCATACAAAAGCTACAAAAAGGTTCACATTTTCACAGGTTTCCACATTACCAAATTTTTTATTCATACTGCCAATTTAGTTGATAGATATCACTTAATTTGTACATCAATAATTGATAATTGATTTATTACTCAAAATTTTTTTTTACACTAGCTGACCTGGCAGACTTCGTACTGCCTCAATCGATAGCACCTTTTAAACCTTCTCTGGACCTCCACAAATAATTCAAGACCAAAATTAGCCAAATCGGTCCAGCCGTTCTCGAGTTTTAGCGAGACTAACGAACGGCAATTCATTTTTATATATAAGAAGATTACAGATCTCATATAAAGTACAAAGAATTAGGCTAAAGTTGTACCTAGTGCAAAATCTGTGCATGAATATCTTTACCTCTTGAACTAGGCAAGCCTGTATATCAAGAGGCAAAAAAAAAAAGAATAAGTTTATTGCAATGTACAAGTCATGGGATTGTTGAACTCACTGGATATAAACCACAAGATTTTATTCCTTGTATTCATAATGTTTGATAACACCATGTTGTATTTGAAATTCCAGACCTATAAGATTTACAGTAGAAAAAACTAAAGAATATTGGCTATGCAACTGTAAGCAGACTAAGAACAGGCCATTTTGCGATGGAACTCACAAACAGAAGGAAATCCAAGAAGCTGGAACTATCAGAATATAACATCAACTCGGATTAAATACAAATAAGAACAAAAAGGATACTAAGATTTTACTAATTGATGCGGACAACAAATATTTAAGTTACCTAGTAGCTTTCATAGTTATGTAGTAATATTATATAAAAGTAAATAATTGAATACTTATTTTATTTTGGAACTAGCTGTTGGTGCGTGGTGTCACTTAGATGCTGAGTTTTCCTTTTAATTTTTTATTATGAGCACATTAAAAAATTATTAGTCTAAACCGGTCGAGCCACTCTCAACTTATGAGCTCAGCACCTTAAGTTAATCACTTTTAGTTACTAATAATGATGCAAGCAGAAATGAAAATTCAACTGCCACATGAGCTGTAAGCTGCTGTGCCACATCTGTGTAGATGGCACGTAACTGCACGGGCTGCTGCCACCGCGCGCTGTTTGTTTTTGGTCACAGACATGAACAGGTGTAATTTTTTTTTAAATTTCATTGCTCTATCTGCAATCAGTCTGGAAGCTATAATCAGATTTTGTTGACTTTTGTCGTAACAATTTTTGAAATATGCATATCCTGTGATATATCTTTTCGTATTTTTATATACTAGCCTCTAGAAGGTGGCCAATCGGTATCTTTCCAACTGAAAAATGCAATCGCCGGTGTTTACTAGTTACGCGGCTAGATGGTTTTTATGTATTACAAGTCTTTGTTTATAGGTTTCAGAAGACCTTTTTACTTCTGCTTTAAATGTGTGTATTTAGTTACTAGTGTACCTACTTACGTGTTACGTATATACCATAGGGCATTGCTCATAGTTTTAAATGTCTTATTCTGGAAGGGCTGGGGGATTTCTATGTTTGAGTGACTGGCTGGTCCCCAGAGCCGGATGCCATATGGCCATACCGCTCGTGATTAGCAATATGCTGCACACACACTGGCTCAATGAACGCCGATGATCCTTGCATATTAACGAACGTTCCCATACTGTGACCCTCTTTTTACAGTTTTTTAACCCTCTTACACCCTTTGTAACCACCCATAGTATATACCAAAAACCCCCTTCTACAACCCGTAGTATTTTAATTGTTTTTTTTTTCTTTTCTAATTCGAAAAATTGCAAGCATAAAAGTACGTCATAAAAAAAATAATTTGGCTTAATTTGTGTCCATCTGATTTGAATCAATCCAGCACTTGCCGCGTGACGGCAAGCTGTCGGACCCAATGGTGTCCCCATCGAAGTTAGAAGGCGAGGCCGGGTCTGGGCATTCGTACAAACCTCTATAACCGTGTACTTCTCATCGGTAAGATCCCAGGCCAATGGAGGCTGCGTATCATTACTGTAGTCTTCAAAGGTAAGTGGAGGAGGGGGAGGAGTATGGGAGTTACCGGTGAAAAAAGGTAAATAATTAATTCCCGGACCCGACAGGAGTATACACTCTCGGGGTGTCAGTATGGGTGTACCCCGATCACGTTTTACCCATAGGTCGATGAGGAATACCTACAGACGGAAAATATGCCTCTGCATTGCTTGTTTCTAGACATGTAGAATGCCTTCGACTGTGTTCCTAGTGCGGTGAACTGGTGGGCACTGCGGTCCAAAGGGGTTCCAGAATCTATTTATTCCCTTATTATGTCTTGCTCTAAAGCCCTTCACACATGTAGCTATAATTTAATATTCTAACAATCCTTGCGTTTGTGTGGTACACTTTACTAAGAAACTATCACACTTCGGGTTTGAGCTTTGTCATGGTAATTTCTATTCTGGTACTACCTACATACTTGTCCTACTGGTTCTACACAGAGTACTTTATATAACGCTTATGGAGACGAGAGTAGCTTTCCATCGTATGTTTAGAATTATTTCAATTGTGTAAGTTCAGTGTGTGTCCAGTCTTTTAAAATTCAAAACCTAGATATGGTGATCCGTCCGTGGAAGCTCGTACTCTCGTCAGGCGCTGATGGTACCGGCCACTCCTGCGGATGTATTTCGACCAGTTATGGTATTTAAAGCCCTATGAATTTATAATATGAAAATTCTGGTCAAGGATTCCATACGCACGTGAAACGACCTGAGAAATTCATTCATATTCTTTATTTTACGCATCTTTTTTTTTATAGATGAATAAAAGGATATTTAGAGCCCGCGAGCTTAACTCAATGTTCTTGTTAGTAGTCTGTTCTGTATGAGTTTTCCTCCAGCAAACCTTACTCGCGGCTCGCACGCGAATGTAAGTTAGGTATTTTAGAGTGATAGACTGATAGAGGAGAATAAGGTTGAAGTTACATTAGGAATCGCTGTTTGAATTAAAAAACTGAATCTGAGTTCAGAACACTCAGAATTCCAAACAAAACGTGTGTGCTCTTTATACATCTGGACTAAATCAGATTATTCTTCAGAGAGCCATTCCAGTTGTGTGATTAAAGCTTAAAATAGAGAAAATCTCATTTATACCATGTGTAAGGAGCACATAGGTTTTGTATAGAATGCTGAGCGTTCAGCTTACAGACTGTTACAGACAGTCATTACGGATGTATGAACCTTGCTTGTTTTTTTTTTTTAAATGGCAGTACTGCTGATGACCCATCAGTTTTTGCTATGCTAGCTGTCAGCTGGCTGTCAGATGTCAGATAACAAAAATGTTCAAGTTCATAATTTTCATAAAGATTTCATTCGTTCGTCGCTGTTCTTATAAGTAGTGGTGCATTAACACGTCGCCGCTGAGTAAGTAAAGTAAACACAGCCTCAGCTTATTCACTATTCACTGCTTGATTCATTAGTGTGGAGTGTGTTTTGTGCTCGACACAGCGGCGACGTCTGCACGTGCAGTCCGGCTATTTCTTATTAGTTAGAAGTGAACTCGTAACATAGGATGGAGGAACAGCCAAAGTTATTCACGCGCGAGGAAGTGAAGGCCCGCAACTCGCGTAAAGATTGCGTGCTCATAATTCACAACGAAGTGTACGACGTAACCAAGTTCCTGGCAGAGGTCAGTCACAAGTGTATTTGATTTTTGAAGAATTCATGTCCGTTGATCAAAGTAACAATATACCTAGGTCTATTTTATGAGGTTGCTATAAATTCGATTGCACAAAGAAAATTGGATGGAGCTGTAATCTAAAATGTGAAATATTTTTTTTAATTAATTCACATTTTGGGTTACTGTCTTCTACTAGCCCTTAGCAATTCTTATCAACACGTTGTTGATTAAATATATAATGACATAGTCTATTTACTTAAGAGTAACACAATACCAAAAATAATCAATAGCTAATATCATTAATTCATTATCTTGCGTTTATATAATAAATTATATTTATGGACAAACTTATCTTATGTAAATGCTAAATATATTACATGATTTCCAAATGGGTTCCAACAGTTGATATCACTACTGCAGTTATACTCTCTTGACTACTTAATCGTGATTCAGTTACAGTAATTCTGTATACTATTATACTCACCTATGTATATCGGGATATGAGTAGGTACAGGAATATTAAACCTACTATTTTCAGTTCCATGAGGAAAGAACAGAATGACAACTTTTTTAGAAGTGAACTGCTGCTAATAATTTCATAATTTTATTTTATTTTATTTTATTTTACAATTTTAGGAAAACTTACAGCTAACAAATAACAATAAAAAGATAAACAACATAGTGAAGGCCAATTACAAGTTTTCACAAATAACACTTTGTTTTTAAACATATAAAAGAGAATGATGCCGAAAACTCAATCCATTGATAAGCACAACATGGTCATTTCATTCCACAAAGTAGTGATCACTTATGGCTTTTTTAACTTTGTAGATTCTTGTGAAGAATATATCCATATGAACATCTCGACATGCTACATTGTACGTACGGCAAGCTCATAGTAGATACGAGTTTTGTCGATAGGTAGTGCTTGCCATAGGAATGTGCAGCAAGTTAGGCTTACGCAGAAACAATGATGGGGCGTACAAGCCCACCCTGTATACCAGCTCTGGTAAATCAGCTGATCCATTAAAAATAGACATTAAGAATGTCAAATCTGCTATTTTACGACACTCTATTAGAGTAATTAGGCAGAAAACAGTTAGATTGGAATTGAATGTACATTAAAAAATTTCGTTGTATACTTTCAAGACGGTTATAGGTATTATAAATCCGGTGCAGAGCATATTATCTATAGTTAACGTCAATACCTAGTGTAAGAAGTACATCCCCAGTCCGACCCTCCTACTCATGCTCTGCCTGCGGGGAAAAGCAGGCAAAGCTCTGCAACCCTATATAATCGGGCTTGTCCCAGTTACACAACATGTAAATCTCTTCCGGGGTCGACCTCGCAGAACATACACTGACCTAATTAACGAGGTTTTGAAAAAAGGGCAGGTCAAAAGCACTCGAAACCGGCGGGCTTGCATGAAAGGTTTAATGACAGTGAAGGAAGCTCGTGAAGTATGGAAGGACAGAAGCAGACGGCGGGCTGTTGTCTCTGCCTACCTCGGAGGCAAAAAGGCGTGAGTATATGGAGCATTACATATCCATTTGTGTTAAAACTGTTAAACCATTACATATCCATTTAGGAAACTGGGGTAGTAGGGCATCGACTGACGTATTTAAATTAATTACTTAGTATATTAAGCATATTGCGCTTTATATTAACATATATATACAACAGTAGTAGATTCAGCCAATCGTCAGAACTGACATGCTGACATCCTTACATAATTAATATATATACAAAACAATACAATGCCAAAGTAATTAACTAATTAGGTCTTCACAATGTCCATAAAGGGTTGTCATATGTAATTAACATCCAAGAATTATAGAAGTATAGCATGTATATATTGTTAAAAGATTCGTAAAATATGATCATTGCCCCAAATTATGAGTGACTGAAACAACTGAAGCAGACGTTGAAGTTGGTGCCTCAAATGACATTTAATTATGACGCTGTGTGTCGGGCTTGGCACCCACTTCAACAGAAAGTTTAACCTACCTATTGAGGGGCGAATAAAGGAATGGCTGAGTTCCCTTTATCGGCGGCCGCCTAACCCGAGAGGTCGAATCGGGACTAGAGCTGACACTAATTAGTGCTAATGACCGCGTTGTCATAAAAGCTGACTTCATTTGGCCGTGGTTTTAGTTACTCGGCTCTCGACTGTAGCTCCAGAGCCGACATGGTCTCATGCTTGAAAACATTGCGGCACGCTCTATGAGATGAAAACCCAAAACTCAATTTTTAAAATGAAGGTAGTTTTCAAATCCTTGGCAAAATTATTGTTTTAGAGATCCTATAGCCAGTGATGGGTCGAGAATTTATGCCCAATGCCCAATTGGCAAAAAAGGGCATTAACTTGGCGGAAAGGCAGACATGAGTTTACGCCCCAATAAGCGCCAAATTGGTGGGTAGGAAATATTGTTCCGAAATAAATGTATGTTATATGTAAACACACAACACAAACTTTTAAATAAATCAAACGGATCTAAGCTTTTATTATAAGCTTATCTTTTATAGTTTCACATGTTTGCAAGTATGTTTGTATGTTAAGCACAAATCTTGCAGGCCTAATTCACGTCCATCCACTTTGCGTAATTCAATTGAGTTGAAATTCGGCAAACCTATGTAATTTAAATGACAATGTAATAATATGTACCATGAAGCCTAGTGGCGTACGTAACGGACTGCCGAGATGAGGTCTCGAGTTCGATCCCTAGTTGCCCCGGGCACACATCTCTGGTTTCGTAGTTGTGTATTGAAAAAATGTTTATTATCGCTCGCTTAGTAATATGCTAGATGGCAATAAGCTCGCCCCCTATTCCATTGGGAGCTAAACATAACTAGCGAATCATGGGTGTGTAATACACATCTGCCTACCCTTCGGAAATACAGGCGTGAAGTTATATTATATTATATGAAGCTGGTTTGATTATGGAGTAGGAAGATGACCGGAGGAAACACTGATGTTACATGGTATTCGGGGTCTGAAGATTGAGCCAGAAAGGAATCATAGGATCTCCTAAAGTAAACAGGGTACAGTGCCGCCGGCTTGGAAAGAGGCGAATGTACAGCCGATCCCCAAGAAAGGGGATCGCTCAGACCCGGGCAACTATCGACCCATGACATTGAGGAGAAAAGGCAGCTTCTTGTCACTGAGCTTGAAAGGGTCCTGAATCACATTCCTCAATGGGGCTCTGAAAACCTGCGTTTACAGCAAAGTGTCCTTTCCTTGACCTCCCAACTCTTAAGGGACACACCACTGCCACTTCAGGACAATCTAAATATACTCGGTATGGATGTTCGCTGCAAACTGAACAACAAAAACTATATCAAGAGCATCATCAAAACTCGGAGTCCTGAACAAGGTGAGGCGATTTTCCACGCCGGAGCAGCGGTGTCTTCTATACAAGACACAAATCCGTTTTAGCGTGTAAAATTGCTCTCATCTCTAGGAAGGCTCTGCTCAGTACTTACTAGATGCTCTCGACAGGTTGCTGCGACGTGCATTATTGGGAGTCCTGAGGTCACCAACGCCATTGAGCCCTTGCAGTTGTGTAGAGATATGGCCTCCTTGGCAATATTTTACCGCCTCTACCACGGCGAGTTCCGATGAGCTCTTCCACTTAGTTCCACCCACTCCTTCGCTATACAGGACAACATGTGCAAGGCTGTGGTATCACCCTCAAACGGTGCAACTAATTCCATCAAGAACGAAGCGGTTCGGCACCTCTTTTCTTTACCGCACCATCAAGATATGGAATTCACCAGCACACGTGTTTCCTTCTTTCTACAATCCTTTAAGCGGGGCGTGAAAAGGCATCTGACGAAGCCGTCAAATTGTCTGTAATGGTGACCCTCATTTATGACTTTACCTTTAGCTTACGATCAGGCGAGGTAACGTCATATTGACGTGACTATTATAAATAAAAAATACGCCGAAAAGTTCGAAAAGGATGCCCATATTAATTTTATAGTAAATTTCGATTCTGCCATCTATTATCACGAAATGAATAGTATCGGGGAAGCACCACCCTCTCACGGAATATCGACGCCAAGTAACAGTATTTGAACTGTTGCGTTCCGTTCGGTGAGTGAGAGTGCCGGAGCCCAAACTCCTTTCCCATCCACTCCCAAACTCCTTTCCCATCCCCTCCCAAAGTCCTTTCCCAACCCCTCCCAAACTCCTTTCCCATCCTCTTTCCTTTACAGGGTCGGCAGCGCGAGTGTGACGCCACTAGTGTTGCACACGTCCATAGGCCGCGGTAACCGCTTCCCATCAGGTGGGCCGCGTGCTTGTCTGCCACCTTAGTGGTATAAAAAAAAAAGTATAGTATCTTCGTAATCACCTCGAAAACGATACCTATCTAATCTAAATTATATAACTTTTGAACTGTAATTCATATCAAATGACTTAGATTTTTATTTTTATTTTAATCAAATCAGGTTTTCTCCAATTGCCGCAATAGGCTAACTAATGAAAGGCGAACTATGCATATGCATAGTCTTTTAAGTTCGTGCCTCACCAGGCCATTGGCCAATGACAATTTTTTAAAACAGTGATATTCGTTTTTCCTTGCGGAAACGGGGTGGGCCGCTAATTGCACATAAATTCAATCTTGTACGTCTTTAGCTGTTTTGTGCGACACCCAAGTGCCGATTTACCCATATATTTATATTTATATATATATATATATTTATATAGAATTTTCTAATCCTCGAAACATCTACACTTCGAACTTTCATGGGTTTGTTCATGTTTGGAAACACGGAAATAGTTGCAAGGAGCTAAATCCTGTTAATATGGTGGCTAAGTCATGATTGTGGTGTTGTTTTTATTCCAAAAACCAAAAGCAATACTCATGTAGCGGTTCTTATGGTCAAAATTCAGCAGTTTCGGAACAAACTTCGCCGACACTCGTCTTATGACTAAAATATCCATAAAAAATTGCATGACATGAGCCAAGTGTGATGCGTGGGCAAAAAGGCTTTGAATTTCAATTCATTCTCACTAGTGCTTATAATACCTATTTATATTTATACCGTACCGTGAAGTCATCAACGACAAATAATATCGATTTACGCAACTTGACGCCTATCATAAAGACATGGAATAGAAATCATAATAATCAAAGACCTTGTCAGATTATCTTTACAAAAAGAATTTAGTTATTGTATCGACGAGATTACTTGTTAGGAGTTAGGAAGTATTAATAAAGTATAGTCAAGCATTTTGAGGCGATTAAGATTAGACACAGTAATCAAGTTGAACGTCTTTGAAATGATTTTTATATAATTAAGTGATGACAAGACAATGATAGGTTAATTACCGTGTGAGCTAATTGTGTTCACACCTGTGTATTCCAAAGGGTAGGTGAGGTGTACCACCGTAACAAGCTTGCCTCTTATTCGTGAGACCAAAAAATAATTCAGGGAGATTCGATTGAGTGGGTATTATCTCCTCGATGATAAAACTCAATAACGGCGAAATTATATACATTGATTAATTCGACTGCCAAACCAATCAAGAGTTGTTCGTCGTTCCTGCGACCTATAAGAACCTATTCCTATTCCGGGGATAGCAACTTTATGTGCTATTCCAGGTTATATACTATCTCTGCGCCAACATACATATCCTATCAGCTTTTGGCATGTTTGACTAACAAAAATCTATCCAATTTTCATATTTATTTATAATAGTACCTACCGAGTAAGATTATAAAAGAAGTAACTAGACGCTTGTCACGACTAATCGATAATACTAGACATTCCATCATGATCATTGACTAATTTGATAACGTTAGGTAATTCTACTAAATATAGAAATTGTGCGTGTCATTGTCACGTAATCATATAAAGAGGGACAGAAAAAAACACTAGATACGAGTGATCTACTTTACCTTTGTACTTTTTTTCTTGTCTTCTTCGGTCAGCGGGGGTGGTTATGTTGTATTCGAACCGGCTAAAACCGCACGCCGTCTCGGATTTTCAGACGCCGCGCCGGGGTGAAAGGTGGCCCATATGGCACTACCCTCGCACCCCGGCAGACCCAGGGCCATCTCCGGTTTTGAGATGGGAGCCACGGTGTCCCCGTCTTGCCCCCGGAAAGAGAGGAGACGCGCAGCGCGCCGCCGCCCCGGCATGCTTCTGCTAGGGTGACAGGCGGCTCCACCTGTCATCCCCAGGCCTGCGCTCATGGAGAACGGAGGTCGTTCAGCGACCTCCGGCGCCTGACTCGCCTTCACGCCTCGCGGGTTCTGCGAAACGGGCGAGACCTTAGTCTCTCCAAGACCCACGCCGCCGCCGCCTTCTCGAACATTACTTGCTAGTAGAAAGAGGTGGCGGCAGCCCACGTGCTCGCGCTCCGCTCCGCTCCGACCTAGACGCCGAGTGAGAGAACTCCCACGGGCACAAGGGCCCACAACCTTTGTATTCACTGTAACTACGTTTATTTGCGGGACACGGTACATATTTTTATTCGTGCGAAAATCCCCTAGGTTACGGGCCAGCGGGGGAGGTTATATCGGGCATGAACCGACTGAAACCGCACGCAGTCTCGGAGTCTTCAGACGCGTAACCACAAATGTCCCTTTTGTTTTTTACTCAATGCGAACAATCAATAATACTAATAGCACCAATACTAAGTTTCACAAAGTATGACTTCATTTCATTTCAATCCGACCCGGTAAACATAAGTAATCGGGGATGGGGTCGCTCTGGGCACGGAGGGCACATTCCTCAACACGCTACGAAATGAGAAATGCCATCGCGCGAGAGACCGCGATATGAACATTCCTGGCAGCCGGAGGAATATAAATTACCATTTATATAATACGAACTCTTGATCTTATCACGATCAGAGTAAAACTTGCAGGAAAGAAATTCTCCAGATTTTTTTTTCCTTCGACTTGCTTTATCTTTATTGGATAGCCTGTTATAGTAAATAAAATATGTAATACTAAATAACTGACTTGCGTCTGTTAGTTCATTGCATTCTAAAAAAAGGAGGAAATAGGGAGTAGGTTGACTACGCCAGCTGCATTCACTCCTGGTATAATCAAGTACACAGGCGAAAAGAATGTCGTCATGAAATGAATGAAAAGAAAATGAAAAATCTATTAAATTATATAGCGAGAGGTTATTTTAATATAATCTCATAAAAAAGAACAGCTATGTTTAATGTCAAGTCAATGTCAAAGCGGCCAAATATTAAATTATACACAGATTAAATATTGGCAGACACTAATATTCTAGTACATTCAATATATGATTCTAACACATTATCCTACTAATATTATAAACGCGAAAGTTTGTAAGTATGGATGGATGGATGGATGTTTGCTACTCTTTCACGCAAAAAGCTGCCAAGTGCGAGTCGGACTCGCCCAGTAAGGGTTCCGTAGTAGCAAGTAACATAATAATGTTTTTTTTTTAATTTTTATATTTGAGTTGATTGAATGAAAGGATGGCCCAGGGTCAGTCGGGGTGCGAGGGATATGCTCTATGGGCAACCTTACACCCCGACGTCGGCAGACCCGAGACGGCGTGCGGTTTTAGTCGGTTCATGCCCGACATAACCGCCCCCGCTGGCCGGCGGGGGGGTATCCGAGGGGATTTCCGCACGAAAAAAAAAAAAAAGGTAAATTGCGGTTTACGATTTGTGACGTATTAAAAAAAACGACTTACTAGATCTCGTTCAAATCAATTTTCGTTAACCTTTATTCCGCCCTGTGCCACTGGATTTGCCACTGGGGTCACAAAACGGAAAAAATCTTCCGGTTTGTGCCACTGTTCTAAAAATAGAGCATAATCTAATTACGTATGATGCATTGGCCACTTATGTTATGTTTTAAAGATATAAAAATAAATTTGAAGCGTCGGTAGCTTAGTGGTTAAGGAGTCGAGAGGTCCCGGTTTCGAATCCTGGTCATTACACTAGCGACGTGTACCCATTCCCTAACACAAGCAATTTAGCTTAGCTGGAGGGGTTAGGGGGAATATTAGTAATTTCGGTTACTAATATTCTTTTAAAAAAAAAATGTTTTATAAAAAAAAATATTATATATAAATATTGTTTTTCAACGTAAGTATCGTTAGAATCATTCATTATCCATACATAATACACGTTTTTAACAATAAAGGGTTGGTAGTTAAATGCATAGGAATCTTCATAAGTCGGCACTGCGGTTTTACCTGTATTGAATGTTACACAAGTTGCAAATTCAAAGTGTATAACAGGAGTATGTTTCTACAAACAGTGGCACAAACCGGAAGATTTTTTCCGTTTTGTGACCCCAGTGGCAAATCCAGTGGCACAGGGCGGAATAAAGGATTTTTAAAGACCTATCCATAGATACCACACACGTATCGGTTTGATGAAAAAAAAGTATGGGGAACCCCCAAAATTTATGGTTTTTTTTGTTCTATTTTTGTGTGAAAATCTTAATGCGGTTCACAGAATACATCTACTTACCAAGTTTCAGCATAGTTCTTATAGTTTCGGAAAAATCTGGCTATGACATACGGACGGACAGACAGACAGACATGACGAATCTATAAGGGTTCCGTTTTTTGCCATTTGGCAACGGAACCCTAAAAACGGTTGAACGGATCTGACTGAAATTTGGCACAGGGATAGATTAAAGTCCGGAATAACACATGGGCTACATTTTATCCCGGGAATAGGTTCCCATGGGTTGCGGGAACGGGATCAGAATTCTACGCGCGCGGAGCCGCGGGCAACAGATAGTAATCGTATATTTTTTATCTATCTGACCCTAATTGATTCTGATATAACAATTATGACCGGTTGCTTAACATAGTTATTAAACTAGTTGTAGACAGTGATCCAAAACAAATTATATCTAGAATTGTAGCCATATTAAAATACTAGTTACTTGTTACCCATCGACCCATCCTTACATTTGCTATATGTACCTTTTTTTTTTTTTTTTTTTTTTTTTTATCGTGGGGAAATCCCTTCGGATACCCCCCCCCCCGCCGGCCTCCGGGGGCGGTTATGTCGGGCTTGCACCGACTAAAACCGCACGCCGTCTAAGGTCTTCAGACGCCGGGGTGTAAGGTTACCCATAGAGCATATCCCTCGCACCCCGGCTGACCCTGGGCCATCTCACCACTAACAGCATCGCTCATCCTGTCTCCTCTGAAAGCAGAGGAGTACGGAGAGCGATGTGTTCCCGCCACGTTGGGTATTGGCCGACGATCAATGCCAACCCTATGAAGGGGTGAAGGGGAAGCCATTGACCGCCGCCCAGGGTGTACCGGCCGCTCCGATTCCGTTCCCCCCGGACTGCAGCGGGATCGGAATCGGAGCGACACTCGAGGAGGTTACCCAACACACACCCCTGCTATATGTACCTAATTACAAAAATAAACAAGGTTAGGGTTCAGCCGCGGGACAGCAGATCTTATAATAAATTTCTTTATCCTGATACAGATTGTCATGATATGATGTGTTATCCATAAGAATACTTAGTCATTAGTCTCTGCAAAATACTAGAGATTCAAAAAAGCGCGCGATTGCAGGATAGTGTATTCAACCCATGTGCGCCAATTCAATTGCACCGAGGCCCTCAGATTAACGCGTGCGCTCCTGCAGTTGTGGAAAATATGACGCTACGTCTGTCACTCGGGGTCTAACCTTACTGGGCTCACAAAATACCACAGTTTCGTTATTCGACACCACGTCTGTCAGTCGGGGTCTAGCCTTACTGGGCTCACAAAATACCACAGTTTAGTTATTCGACGCCACGTCTGTCAGTCGGGGTCTAGCCTTACTGGGCTCACAAAATACCACAGTTTAGTTATTCGACGCCACGTCTGTCAGTCGGGGTCTAGCCTTACTGGGCTCACAAAATACCACAGTTTAGTTATTTCTGACTCTTGGTGTATGGGTCCTCATCAAGATGTTCGGAGCATTAGCCATCCTCGTCTGAAAGCCGGTAGCTCTCAGGGTAGAGGGGTCAGTAGGCAGTCGCTCGCATGATAGCCAAGGTAAACCAAATAATGGAAAGGAGCAGACAAGCGGACCCTGGGTTTTGGAAGTGAGAAAATGCAAGCTTTGGATATAACCGGTGTTGGTGCTCGAATTCGAATGACGATAAGTTATTTGTATGAAAAATGAAGAGACAAGACCCTTTTTTTTTCGTGCGGAAATCCCCTCGGATACCCCCCCGCCGGCCAGCGGGGGCGGTTATGGGCTTGAACCGACTAAAACAGCACGCCGTGTCGGGTCTACAGACACCGGGGTGTAAGGTTACCCATAGAGCATATCACTCGCACCCCGACTGACCCTGGGCCATCTCCGGTTTCGAGATGGCCCCTCGGGTTTGGGAACCACGGTATCCCGGTCTTGCCCCGGCAGGCGGCCTCACCTGCCATCCCCTCAGGCTTGCGCTCATGGAGGACGGAGGTCGTTAAGCGAAGAGACAAGACCCTAACCCAAAGATGGTAGAGCGATGCTTTGTCCAGCTCAATCGGACCTACTCGACTGGAGAAGTCCCGCCCTTGATTAATATCCATCCATCGTCAGTCCCTAAAAACGACTCCCATTGCTGTCACGTATATCAGGATCAACAGCAGTAGAATTAGATACACAAACCGTAAGTGCATCGATTTCTCAACAAAAACCTGCTTCATTTTCGTTCCTGTATTCGTGCAAGTTTAGCTTTCGTAATACTTGTTGCTTAACTTACCATTAAACCGTTTAAATGGATAGCCTACGAAACGCAGCGATAAGCGTATTGTCAGCAGTTTCTAAGTTTAGAAATGTTTCTGTCTATGATGAAAGTTAAGAGTTTAGATTCTTTCAGTATTTCTTTGCTAAATTCTTACGCAGTTTAGCACATGAATAGAAATTTTATGAAAATACAAACGATAACTATAAATTAATATCGCAATCAAAGGCATGCAAATACGTTTGAACTTAATTTTTTGGATGATATTGTTGTAGATCCTCATCATCAGATCTTAACTTGGTACATCCCTGACGACCCTTATTCCAACCAAAAACTCAAGTAACTAAACTGTAAAACTAAAGTACGTAAAGAACTCTGATATTGAGGGTATATTAAATAAGTAGTTCCATTTAATGCTATGCCGAGAACTTCCTAAGTGCGCGCGCACATGTTTCGTAAATAGAATAAATTACACTCCACGCGAGAATGAACTTTGCTCCTTGCATCTCATAATCGTCACTTAAATACATACTGTCTACGGACAGATAACTCGATTCATTGTTATTCGAAAATCTTATCCGTTGAGTGATGTTCATTGTAGCTACGTGGCATTGTATCGTGATAGGTGCTATCATCAAAAACTTTATATTCAAACGTATTTGCATGACATTGATTGCGAAATTAATTTGTAGGTATCGTTTGTGTTTTCATAAAAATTCTGTTCATGTGCTAAACTGCGTAAGAATTTAGCAAAGAAATACTGAAAGAATCTAAACTCTTAGCTTTCATCATAGACAGAAACATTTCTAAACTTAGAAACTGCCGACGATAAGCTTATCGCCGCATTTCGTTGGATATCCAATTAAACGGTTATGCACGCAAAAACCGCGCCTTGTCGTGGAGTTGCGGATACCAGCTCGCGAAACCATACCAACGGTTTAATGGCAAGTTCAGTAACAGGTATTACGAAAGCCCCCGAGGGGGTCATCTCGAAACCGGAGATGGCCCAGGGTCAGTCGGGGTGCGAGGGATATGCTCTATGGGCAACCTTACACCCCGGCGTCTGTAGACCCGAGACGGCGTGCGGTTTTAGTCGGTTCAAGCCCGACGTAACCGCCCCCGCTGGCCAGCGGGGGGGTATCCGAAGGGATTTCCGCACGAAAAAAAAAAAGGTATTACGAAAGCTAAATCTGCACGAATACAGGAACGAAAATGAAACAGGTTTTTGCTCAGAAGCCGATGTACTTACGCTAATCACACTTCGAAGAGACATAATATATATAATTTGAGTCCATGCTTACGCAATAATGCGAGTTCCTTTTCCTTGTGTGCATTACCTGTGTTAGCTTATTGTCAGTCCAAGGTCACACGGTGTACTGTGCTACGTTTTAACTCATAAAAACTAAAAATTGATTTTATTACAAAAGATAATATTTTATTTTAAAATGCATCACGTTCTGAACGTATTTTTTTTACAGGATTACAAAACCTAAAAATTGCATATTTGACAGTTTGGACATCCTTGTTAGCACTTTCCTTATGATGAAGTGGGAACACGCGCATCGCGTTTGTGAGGGGGTGAGGTATGAAGTGCGGCGCGGGCGGTGGAACATGTTCCACCGCAGATGACTCCGCCTCGGTTGCGCATGGCGCCCGACGTGGAAGACGACGACGTGCCCGAGGTCACTTGGGTAGAACTAGAGCTGGCGGTGAGAAGGCTAAGAGCCAAACACACCGCCCCGGGACCCGACGGCATTCCAGGCCGAGCGTGGGTCCTAGCTCTAGTCGACGACGCTTTCGAGCCCCGACTGAGAGGGCTTCTCAGCGCATGTTTGGAGCGGGGCCAGTTTCCGAAATTGTGGAAGACGGGGAAACTGGTCCTCATCCGAAAGGAGGGGCGCCCGGCGGACTCGCCGTCCGCCTACCGGCCCATAGTGTTGCTCGACGAGGTGTGCAAGCTCTTTGAAAGAGTAATTGCGAAGCGCCTCGTCGAGCACCTCTCAAGAGTGGGGCCGGACCTGGCGGATGGCCAATATGGCTTCCGCCAGAGGCGCTCCACCGTGGATGCCATCATGCGCGTGAGGGCTCTGGCGGAGGATGCAGTAGCCCGGGGTGAGGTGATGTTGGCGGTGTCCCTGGACATCGCCAACGCGTTCAACACCTTGGCCTGGAGTTGCATTAGGGAGGCGCTCGTGTATCACGAAGTGCCTCTCTACCTCCGCCGCATAGTCGGGGCGTATTTGACGGAGAGAGCCGTCATCTACCCAACCGTGACCGGTCTCGGTCGGCGTGAAATGTCGTGCGGTGTTCCACAGGGATCGGTCCTGGGGCCGCTCCTGTGGAACATCGGATACGACTGGGTGCTTCGCGGTGAGCTCGTAGGCGGTGCCGCCGTCACGTGCTACGCGGACGACACGCTCGTGACGGCGTGCGGGGCGACGTACCGCGAAGCGACCCGAAAGGCCACGACCGCGGTTGCCCAAGTCGTTAGGCGGATCCGGCGGCTGGGTCTCGAGGTGGCCCTGCATAAAACCGAGGCCCTGTTCTTCCATGGGCCTCGGAGCAAGCCACCCGAGGGATCCAGTCTCATCGTGGGAGGAAATCGCATCGGCATCAAGCCCCAAATGAAATATTTGGGGCTCGTGCTCGACGGCCGATGGGACTTCGGAGAGCACATCCGAAGTCTGGCCCCCAAATTGAAGGGCACAGCTCTTGCTCTGGCTCGGCTGTTGCCCAACATGAGGGGGCCCGATGACTCCTGCAGGAGACTCTACGCGGGGATCGTGCGGTCCATGGCCCTGTATGGGTGCCCAATATGGGCGGAGGCCCTGAGGACCAGAACTGTGCGGATGCTGCGCGCTCCGCAGCGAGTTCTGGCCATCAGGGTCATCCGAGGGTACCGCACGATCTCCTTCGAGGCGGCGAGTCTCCTTGCCGGAACTCCGCCATGGGACCTGGAAGCGAGAGCCCTTTCGCCACTGGTACAGTGGCGAAAGGAGGCGCGGGAGCAGGGATGGAACCCCGAGCCTCGAGAAATCGAGGCCGTGCAGTCCCAGCTCCGCCAGGCCATCGTGGTGGAGTGGAAGGAACGACTTGGGCAACCAAGCGCAGGGCACGCCGCAATAGCGGCGGTAAGGCCCATCATGGAGGATTGGCTGGAGAGGCGACACGGAAGCCTCTCCTACCGACTGACGCAGGTGATCTCAGGGAAGGGGTGCTTCGGGGACCACCTGCATCGGATCAGGAAGGAGCCAACGCCTGAGTGTCATCACTGCGACGCGAGCGAGGACTCAGGGCTGCACACGCTGGCGGACTGCCCGGCGTGGGAGGCGCCGAGGCGTGACCTCGTGGCAGCCATCGGGGTGGGAGTCCTCTCGCTCGGCAGCATGATTGCGGCAATGGTGCGGAGCGCGAGCGCGTGGGCCGCCGCCGCCTCCTTCTGCGAGCATGTAATGCTCGCGAAGGAGGTGGCGGAGCGCGCCCGGGAGAGACTTAGAACTCTCCCGGTTCGCCGAGCCCGCAACTTGCTCGCCGCGCGTCGCAGGCAACTCAGGCGCCGGAGGTCGCTTAACGACCTCCGTCCTCCATGAGCGCAGGCCTGGGGGTGGCGGGTGAGGCCACCTGTCACCCCAGCAGAAGCAGGCCGGGACGGTGGGGCGACTAGCGCCCCTCCCCCAAACCGGGGCAAGACGGGGACACCGTGGTTCCCAAACCCGACGGGGCCATCTCGAAACCGGAGATGGCCCAGGGTCAGTCGGGGTGCGAGGGATATGCTCTATGGGCAACCTTACACCCCGGCGTCTGTAGACCCGAGACGGCGTGCGGTTTTAGTCGGTTCAAGCCCGACATAACCGCCCCCGCTGGCACGCGGGGGGGTATCCGAAGGGATTTCCGCACGATAAAAAAAAAAAAAAAAAAAAGGTATGAAGTGCGGCGGGAGCATGCGCGGGGCAACCATCTTCCCCTCGCGCTTTATGTTCGCGGACCATAAGGGTCACCGTACACTTGACCGGCTATCGGTATTGTCTTTTACGAATACCAATTTTTTTTTCATCAGTATGATAAGCTGACTTGAAATTGAGGGTCAACGTACATTTGACTGGGTATCGGTAATATCGGTATTGTTATGTATCGATACTAATTTATTTTTCACCAGTATGAGTAGAAGTGAAATGATCACCGTATATAACAGCCTCTGTAGCAGCGTGGTCGGGCGTGCGCCAGCTTACGATGCAGGAGGTTACGGGTACGATTCCCGCTGGGACTAAATGTTTGTGTGAACCACAGATATTTGTTTCTGGTCGGCGTGTGTTTCTATATGTATTATAAGTATGTAATTTACAAAAGAAAAGTACTTTACAAAAGAAAAGTAAGAATGGAATGAAATCAATTATAATATTTCAAAAAGTACTGGAGCGATTTCAAAATTCTTTCACCATTAGAATGCTATATTATCCATGAGTAACATAGGCTACTTTTTATCCCGATATTCCCACGGGATCAAGTCATACGCGGGTGAAACCGCGTGCCGATGCTAGTATTATTATAATAGACCCAAAGAAAGCATAGTTTAACTAGCTTGTGTTATGGGTTCCAGAATGCGGATAACCAAACTTATATACTTTTTTTTTGTAAATACATACATATTATACATAGAAACACCCAGACCAATGCAAATAGACATATTCATGCATACAAATATTTGCACTGAGCGGGAATCGAAACCGCCCCCCTGTCGTAGCAGTCGAATGCACTACCGCTACGCCATCGCCACAGAGGCAAAATACATCACGTGAAAAGCTTCTAGCGAGATACCAAACCTTCATACAAATATCTACTCCTTATTCAATGCCATCCGTACATCTTCCTTCATATACAATAAAATTTAGCCCATCGATTTCCGATGCTTCCATCTTGCCCAGCATATAAGAAACTGTTTATATGGATAGTTGCACTTTGGTTGCGATTTTCTGGCGAGGGTACTGTCGCATTGTGTAAGTTTTTTTATAGTTGTTTCATTTGTCCACAGCATCCTGGCGGTGAAGAAGTCTTACTAGAGAAGGCTGGGCAGGACGCCACCGAGCCCTTCGAGGACGTTAGCCACAGCTCTGATGCCAGGTAAATATCATTATATAATTCTGTAAGAAGTGTTGAATACATATTTCAAAAGCCGAAGCCGAAAAAAGGCATTAAATTACGTAAATAGGTAGAGAATCCACGTCATTATGCAAGCATTTAATCAAAGATGCGATGTATTGGTAGTCGTGCGTCCTGCCAAAACTAAAAAGTTCCCATCAAAAACCGAGTCAAAAGTCCAGTCCAAATTTTTTTCGTTCTTGAACGATTTTGAAAAGTCCACTATATTTTTGAGTTTTACTTTTTCGGGTTACGTATTTGTGACAGAATAAATAGAGGTTCTTGTACTCGTTCCTGTGTCTCTTATGTTGTACACATTTACGTTCCGATTGCCTTGAATCTTCTAGACCTCTTGAACTTGTTAACTGAAACTAAATTTGGAATTGTCTTTATTTATCTACTGCGTTGAGAAGACTGGTGGTAGAAATTTGATGACACAAATTTGTCACAAAATTCGGCCGGGTGGGTACCACCGTGCACGATTGCGAAAAACCCTCCATAGTAATCCAATTTCGGTTTGATTGCGTTCAGGGGTCAGCAAGTGCATAGCCGGGTAGGGGGATTGTGGTCGCAGCACTAGTGGGACCGGCGGGTTCACGCGGTGCTGCGACGACAACCCTCTTCTGATGAGGCATGACGGCCTCATCACTGAGTGCCACCATTGTTAACGTGGTACGTGTATGTAATGGTGACCCTCTTTCCTGAGACTTTACCTTCAGCTCACCATCAGGCGAGGTGAAGTCGAATTGACGAGTCCTAAATATAAAAAAAAAAGGGTAAAAGAACACATAGTGCGCTGACCTCGAATAAATGTGTACTGCGACAGCAGATAAAATTATAAAACACGATAATAGGTTGACTCGAGTGTTTTAATACCTAAGTTATATGCAGTTTCATACACTACTTTATCTTCACTCATGGGAAAGATTTAAATTAAACAAAGTACAAGGAAGTCGCCATTTTTTTCACAGTTGGAACTGCGCATGCGTTTGCCTTTTTTTTTCATATTCAGCCTAAAACCTTAGACTAGTTTAATGAATAAAAAAAGATAGCGATACTATAATGAGTTTTATGATACAGTTGACGGTACTATAATAAGTTTTATTTTAAATTTTATGTATATGCGTTTATAAAGTGCGTATGTATAGCTATGAATCGTCTTTGAATTCGTAATTCGAATTTTTCGATTTGAGTGTAGATAAAATCCCATTTATTACAGTTGGGTGTGAATAGGAACTACGGGATATAATAAAAGATTTTATTTTATTTTCATTGTTTTCTAGGTCGCTTATGAAGAAGTACAAGATAGGTGATTTGGTGGAGGCGGACCGCGTGCAGAGCAAGAATGCATTCACCCCACAATGGAGCAATGACCAGCCGCAGGAGCAGGGCAAGTGCGTAGTCGCCTAGTACGAATATCATCACCCATAATCACTTATCACCTATGCTAACGACCTTCGCATACACGTGTAAATTTTATTCTTAGCCATAGTTCTTCAATAATTATACTTTACAAAAAAGATAACTACTAAAATCAGGCGCGACCAATTTTTGTGATTTTGTACTTAAGTAACGCTTAGTTCCTCCGTGAAAAATATACACTTAGTAAGGCTTTGTTTTAATAGAATAAGTACAAGTATACTTATTATGTGTTTAGTGTGTATTTCGTCAATTGTTTGGCTGTTATTAATATATTTTCGCATTGCGAACATTTCTCGCGTCGCTAAATGGCCAGCCCATTTTCTTTGGTGCGTCTTATTTGAGTCTTTAGAAGGCTAAATGTGTAAGGAACAAAAGCTAAAAAAGAAAAATTGAAGACTTATTATCGTTTCTGAAGAAATTATTATCTTTGCTGACAGAATATCATTTATAGATAGCCGCTATCCCATTTTAAGTAATAAAATCAGTAATTACAATATTTGGGTACGAAGAGGATGTCAACATGACACTCCGTCGTGAACTGTTATCTGTTACATAAAGATTGCGCCGATTTGCGAGTCTAAAAAGTTACTATGACGTCAGTTGAGCTAAGAGTTATTCAAAAAGTTTAATAAATACGAGTATGTACCCTTATCAAAATTCATCGACTAACCACTCAACAGTCATCCAAATTCCAATCCACCCTGAACATTCTACGTTTTTTGTTGGTATACTCACTACATTCACGCATTGCCAGAATTTCACTTAGTAATTTTAACG
This sequence comes from Cybosia mesomella, assembly GCA_946251805.1. Taxonomy (NCBI): domain Eukaryota; kingdom Metazoa; phylum Arthropoda; class Insecta; order Lepidoptera; family Erebidae; genus Cybosia; species Cybosia mesomella. Next base: position 653,675 of record OX276390.1, read on the forward strand.
CTTGTTGTAAGTTGAATTCAGACGCTTATCATTAAAGACCATAATGTCCATCGCGCTGGCCTGGAATAACAAAAATTATCTTCTTTTATAATAATATTTATGTTCATTCAATCAAATTCCCATTCGCAATATAGAATGCTAGGCAGCCTTCGAGCTCATACGTATCATTCCATATTTGTTTGCGCACACCGGCGCGGGCGCATGCACACGCTAATGGCTCTGTGTAACTTCATATTCCACTGCTTCGATCTAGATTTTACTAAATTCCTATTAGGTAACCTATTGTGATTTTAAGAGGTCTGTAAACGCTTATATGAATAGATCGTTTTAGAATTATAATTATATTCACAAACTTATTGTTATACACATTATGGATTTGTTGCAATATTAGATACACACGTTATTCAATTAGTTGTATAGTATTGCTTGTTGCACAAATTGTTTTATTTAAAGTAGGCATATATTTAAGGCAGTGGCTCCGTGGGCCGACATGGTGCTGTTCCTTTTATCGTCATAGTCGTGATATAAAAAAAAATGTATGTGATTAAAATACCAAATAAATGCTTAATCTAACACATGCCTCGTTATTTACTACACCTTTTAACATTCCTTTTGTAATTTTCTTTTTAGTTACACAGATCCACTAGCTTTTTCTTTTCACCATAGACAGAATTATATTTTTTTAACCACATGATATGTGAACAAAACAGCACTGCTACAGAACTTATCTATGAAGTAGATAAATATTTTGCATGAATAATTCAATAAGGTGTAAGTACCTATACTAGGACGGCTGAGCTCATTCATTTACGAGTACATGGCAATATGTTATTATTTAGTTACAAATAACTAGTCATTTCGAAACGTAATATTCATAATATAAGCATCTGATGAGGCCGTCAAGCTGAGAGTCGCCATTTTAAGATTATCCGTGTCTCTAATGGTGGTCCGCTTTCCTGAGACTTTCCCTTCAACTTACCATCGGGCGAGGTAAAGTCATATTGACGTTACAATTATTAAAAAAAAAAACATTTAATTTTTTCATCAGGCTCAACATTACCCTTTGTAGTATTATTATTATTGTGAGCGACCTTGTTAGGCCAACTTCTTGAATAATATTATCATTTGCACTGTACTTTGACGCAAACTCCCACGGCATTAAAATAATGGTAAGGCCTATTTGATCTTTTGACTTAAAGAGTTAAATACTTGATAGAAATCTTACAAAACGTCGTATTTTGTACTTTAATATATCTACCTACAGTGACAGTGGTAATAAAAAAAGACAGTCTATAGGTATCTAACAAGAAACGTACATCCGAATTTACGGGTAGGGCGGTAGGCACATAGGATTCTTACGAACGGTAAGTACTTATACGTAGTAGGTACTTACGAATTACCATACCTTTTTTATTTTTGTGCAGAAATCCCCTCGAATACCCCCCGCCGGCCAGCGGGGGTGGTTATGTCGGCTTTGAACCGACTAAAACCGCAAGCCGTCTCGGGTCTTCCGACGCCGGGGTGTTAGGTTGCCCATAAAGCAGATCCCTCGCACCCCGACTGACCCTGGGCCATCTCCGGTTTCGAGATAGCCTCCTCGGGTTTGGGAACCACGGTGCCCCCGTTTTGCCCCGGTTTGGGGGAGGGGCGCTAGTCGCCCCGCCGTCCCGGCCTGCATCTGCTGGGGTGACAGGCGACCTCACCTGCCACCCCTAGGCCTGCGCTCATGGAGGACGGAGGTCGTTAAGCGACCTTCGGCGCTTGAGTCGCCTGCGACGCGCCCACACCTACCCGTTAATCTTATCATTAACAACAAACTAGTGTTGCTAGGTAACCGTGCCTATAGTGCGCGGTCGTCTAGATGGAGACGTACTCTTAAGTTACCGAGAAGATAAATAAAATCACAGTAATGGGAGCATTTATGAATTTTAACATTCGAATTAGTTGCTGTATCTATACGGTACAGTGATTATAAAAACAGTTAATTATAACAAAAAGTGTTAAATTCGTAATTTAAAAAACAAACGTACCTCAACAAAATCGTTCTGAACATTAAAACAAATAAGGAAATAGATAAAAGGGTATATTGTAACGTATAAAGGAATTTTATAGATGTCTGTTTATCACATATTTATCGTAATTTGACGTAATGTAGGTACCAAATATATCCACGCGGTGGCATTTCATTGGAGCAAACTGGTATATTTTTTGGTTCTGTTGGAACGTTATCACAATATGATGCAACCTAGTCATCACCAGATTAGGTAGTGCTATCGATAGAATAGTTTGTTTAAATGTCAAAGGGTGTTGCAATATAATGCCGTATTGACCTTTTAAGTATGTTTGTTTGAAAACCGCCGCAAAGATTTGCTAAATTCAGCCACAGTTGTCCACTGCACTGGTGCAATTCTGTAATACTTATAGGTACGAGTATTATAGGTACAAATTCGATGTCGAGTTAGCTCACTTCGTATATACCTATTTGGAAAGCTCGCTATTGGTGCTCTCGGCCGCTACTAGTGCCAATAGCGAGCTTCGCAAAAGCTATTTATAATTTGTTATCTGTTGGGTTGGGAGGATGATGTCACCTAGTGCCCTTTAACGCTGTTGACCATAAAAAAAGATACTAACAAGTATCTTTTTTTTTTAACTTTAACTAACTTTAACATACACAATGCACGTGGCTGTGGTTTTGGTATAGGTCAAGTATTAAATTGATTCGTTCGGACTTCGGACAGCCACCTTTGATTATTATCGAAGTTCCCTTCAAAGAAGGATCGATCTCAAAGCTGATTTTGACATGAACTATTTATTGGCAGCAGAGTTATTTCATATATATGTCTCGTCTATTGCTATTCATTTGTGACTAGTACTTACAATATTTCTTGAGGCGTTATTTATCTAATTCACGATTACTCTAAGGGTTAAAAAAACTCCTGATTGCGGAGGATCCAATTCAGGTCCAATACGCGGTTACTTCAATGCGCGGCTGATTCAATTCTAGAATGGACAATGTTGCCGAAATTACACAAAAATATGTAGGTACATAAACATGATTTTAGATTGACATGGTCATTTACATTAAAATTAGAATTATAAACGGGATATGCCGTAATGTAACAGTGCCGAAATATCGGATTCTCGAAAAAGATACTAAACATGGTAAATATCCCGTTTATAATTCTAATTTTAATACATAAACATATTTCTAAAATTGTAAATCATATATACATAGGTACATAGTCACGTCTCTTTCCAATTGAAGTAGGCAGAGATGTCTTTCCACTCGCTACGATCCTGGCATACCTACGCCTTTCGCTTATTCCACTGTCATAATTGTTTTCATCCATGCACGCCGGTTACGGGTGCTCCTGCCTGCCTTCTCTTCAGAACGTTCTTGATCTGATTGGCATACTTACACCTAGGTCGGCCTTTACCGAGTTGCCCAGTAGCCCTCGCCTCATAAATCTGTTTCGTTAATCTCCTTTCATCCATCCTCTCTACATGTCCGAACTATCTAAGCATCCCTTTCTCTATCTTGGTCACTACATCTTCTACCATATCCCTTATCACGCTCACTGACTCGGTCCATCAGGGTCACGCTAGCTATACCTCTCAGATTTCTCATTTCCACAGCATTCAGTTTAGTTTCATGTTCCTCCTGCCAAACCCAACATTCACTACCATACATTAATGTGGGGACTCTATGTACAGCCAGTCGTGCCTGTTTAGATATTCATAGTACTTCTCATAAGATTGTATCATCATCGTCTCGGCGTTACAGCCGCAGAGTTGCATCTGAGAGCTTCACTCTGGAGCCCGGGGTCCACTGTCTTCTTTCAATAGATTAATAATAATGCTGCACACAACTGGTGGGCAAACATGTTTGTTTTATCTGTATATCTGTATAAGCATGTTCTGTTGCGTAGTTGGGGATCCTGGCTGACGCCGCTGCTGTTGGGCATCGCGGCCACCATCCTGTACAGGTACCTGTTCTCGTAGTGACCGGCGCGCACGCAGCCACCGAACACTTCGACTCCGATGCGCCGCTAATATTTATAAGTAGATATACACTTTATGCTACGGGACCGTGGGAAACGACTGAGCCAGTGGGTTTGAGGTTGAGTAGAGCTTTGATTGATTAAAAATGAAAATATTGGTTGCATGTTTGCTGAGAGAAGGCGTCCAGGAAGCGCGTTTTAGTTGTGAAGCTTACATTATGTACGTTACTTACTTTCATCATGCCTAAAGCTGGCGCTCTCCGTGTCTTTTCACATAAAAAAAACTTAGATGCCTTCTTACAGATAAACGGGGATACTTTTGGAGGGACAAATGACCCTCACATATTCGAAATCCTTAGTCTTTCTTTTCCCCTTAATAAAGTTCTGTATCTGTGCCTGCTTACAGAAACATTCCCTTACAGGAATGTACCCTTTAATATAACAATTAAGCAACGAGTTTCATATAAATATTTAATGAATTCACCATTGCGTTACCGAGTAAAGTAAATGTAAAAACTTTCACATGGTTTCATAGAAGAATGATATTGTAAGTAGTAAATCTTATTTGCGGTAGTTCCATTAGCCAATGGGCCATAGGGTTAAACGGCCCAGTGTACACATTACAACGTTCCAAATATTTTCATTCAGCTCTACGATGGCGATGCCAGTATACAGTTAGTACCTAACTATTCTTAGTTAAGACTATCTTAGATGTTTAAGTGAAAGATGTATTTTTTACTTGTTATGACGAAGAAACTTTTTATTGCCATCGAAGTGAATAATCTATCTAATCCAAAATTTCAATCATGTTCAATCCACCGGGCATATAAAGTGATAATGTCAGAATTGAACCGGCCGAGGTTGTCATGACCGGTGAGGGTGAGTACTTACCCTCCCGTATGGAACGACTAGATACGAAGATCAGATAGATTGTTACTTTATAATTAGCCTAATAAATATGAAATTCATTAAACAAGGGTATATTATCACTGCTTCTATTGAGCTGTATACAGGTGTTTTTATTAAAACACAGGGTGTTGAATATACCCAAGGAAGCGTGTTACGGCCAGTGGCGAAAGCGGAATATTTGAAGACCAAATCCAGATACTGCTCATCAGTTGTAACCTATGAACAAGTATTTAAAAGAGTAGTCAAATTTTTATATGATCCCTTCGTTACTGTTAAGAAAATGTATTTAAGTTATGTATAAATGTATGAGGGTATATTTAGGTGCTGTTTTCTAAATAACAAAGAAACGCCCCGCTTAAGAAATTGTGTTTATGATGTCAATTAATTATATATATTATAATAATACAAATGTGTCCATTTATGTCTAGTTGTCTCATAGTGATCTGCACAAAGTCTGTATGTTTGGAATATATGTTTTGCTTCTTAACTGTACAACACATGAGAGAAATAAGATAATGCTTATACATTATGTTGATGTCAGACGAGTTGTTTTTAAATCCTTGTTGTGTCAGGGTTCGCAGATAAATAGTGAAATGTCAGATATAAATCTCTAGGCTTTCACGGCCGCCGTTGCATGTAGAATATACTGCTTCCGGGCTGTTTGGCCGTGGTCCATATGAAACTTGTGTTCCAAACGTTTCGTCGATCACTGCGGTCGACGTCTTCAGTCCGGGCGCCGAAGAGTGCGTAGAACTCTCCTCGGCAGCGACTTCTTTTTGCGACTGATGTAGAGGCCAGAGTCGCGGGCGTATTCATGGCCTGGCCTGGGCCGGACCTGTACCACTGAAGATGTAGACCGCAGTGATCGACGAAACGTTTGGAACACAAGTTCCATATGGACCGCGGCCAAACAGCCCGGAAGCAGTATATTCTACAGTGGAACGTCAAGTAGTAAACCTTAGTAGCCTTATTATTCAGTAATTCTTTTAAGTGCGCGGACTTGATTACCCAACAGTGCATTTATTATATTCTCTTTTATTTATTTTGCTATTTTCTATGGGAACTTTATTTATTCATAACAATTTGATGAAATTTAATTTCTTAAGTTGACACATAATAATAGTGTTTTGGTATGGAATTACATATAAAAAAATACTATACTATATGTATACTGAGTTTTATTTATAAATCTATCATTGAGTACCAGCCTTTTCAAAACTTATAAGCTATTTTATTAAAACTTAAGTTCATAACAAATCTTATAGAATATTTAATCACAACATTTTCACTTAGTTAAAGCCACAGAGTAAACATAATTAACTATAACACGAGACACATACTTCTGAACCCTCGAACCTGAAACAGAAAAAGTTACTCATTGAAGCTTAATCATCAACAATCAGATTGAAAAAGTCAGTTGAGGTTGCTTGGACTTTGGATATCCAGAGTAAATTGGTGCCTCTGTGCTGAAAGAATGACATCCAGAGTAAATTGGTGCCTCTGTACTGAAAGAATGACAAGTAGGTGAGGCAATTAACAAGGCGTTGACCTCCAAATTACTCACCTAATTGATGAAATTCTAAAAAATGCCAAGTAAGCAAAACAGGTTAGCCTGTATGAATAAACAGCCTGGCTGGTTATCTGTATAAATAAATAAATATTCTAGGACAAATTACACAACGCCATCTAGACCCAAACTAAGCAGAGCTTGTCATATGAGTCTTAGAATGTGGATAAACATACTGAAATACATTTTTTTTGTAAATACATAGAAACACTCAGACCAATGCAAATGCAAAATTTGCACTGAGCGGGAATCGAACCGGCGACCTCTGTCTTAGCAGTCAAACGAACTACCGCTATGCCACAGAGGTCTTCAAAGTCTGTGGCAAGCAGCTCTGAAATTTTATTCATAATTGCTACCAAATACATATTTGTACGCAGCGGTCGATCACATGGACAAGTAGGAATCAAACTCGGTATGATTGATTTCTCCGGTAGTGTATGAACTTAACATCTCATATACCTGTATTTGCAATTGTAAGAAAGTAAGAAAATAAGAAAAAATAAGTGATTCATCTCATCTGTACCAACTATTAGGTAATCTGTGGTTGTACCATTACCAGAAATTCAATAAAATTATTTTAACACAGAAAATTTAACAAGAGGTGATAATATGTTTAATCTCACTAATCTAACGATAATGCACACTTATTACCTATGCTAAGAGATTCCTATTCTTTGGATTACTAGCCGTTGCCCGCGGCTTCGCCCGCATCGAATTCTGTTCGCGTTCCCACTTTCCAGGAGCCTATTCCAGGGATAAAGTGTTTTTTTTTAATGAAGGTACCACATTAACAATAAAAATAATATTTGCAATGGTAGCATTGACATAATGGAACAACGGCAAACACACATTACCGTCAATGGTACAATGCATTTCTTCAATAATTCCTACACATGACACTTTGCCCATAAGATTTGTCACAAGAAAACCAAATAATGCTAAGCTTTGTCCAGGAATTAGTTCCATCTGAGACCTCAGGAAAAGAAGTAGCATTAGCTACCTTGGATAAATTTGCTGATACTAGTTTGTGATAATAGTGAAGAAGAGAATTGATTCCTCACCCAGTAAGTGTACATTTCACACAGTGGCATCTTTCACAGCGCGCACATGGATGCTGACAGGGCAAGCATAGCGATAGTTCACAGTATGCACACTGAGATTCACCCTCTCTACCACAGGAGCATTGCTTCCTACTCGATTTATTTTGATTACATTCCTGAAACAGAAATTCAATAACTTCTAAAACTCATTGCAAAAAGAATGTACCTACTAACATCAGTTTCTAGCTATGTTTTATCTTTTAATATAAATAATTTCTTTATTTTTCTATGAATAATGTAATGTGACCACGGTACCACATGAATAAATAAGTAAGTACTATATATATTCTGTGACCGTACTGCACCCTGGGTATGTGTGTGGCGAGACAGAGTGTGGAGTATTGGCCTTCAGTAGAGATGGGCGTTTTCGTTGCTTTTTGTGATTGATGCTCACCGCTAAGAGTGTAAAGATAATAGAGGCTTATAATGTTGTTGCCCAAATGCATTATTTAAGCACTGCATCTTTACAAAGACAGAACCCTTGTAGGATGACTTTGTTGTCCGTCTGTCTGTCATGATTAATTGTATTATTTAGGTATACATATTCAACTAATTCCCTATCCAATTTAATACATATATTTTATTTTTAAATAATATTAGGCCTTAAAACTGTTAAATGATTTTATAAGACCTATCTGACAATATCGATCTCACCGACTCATACTCTTTCCTACCACTATGCCGCACATTTCTAAAGAGCGTCACAGCGGTACCAGTTGTATTGTACATTAAGTCACATCACTTTGACATTTGTATTTTTATACTTACCTGCAATTCCTTTGATAATCTTATAGAACACAGAAATTATAATCTCTAAGTATTAGCTTAGAGCTCCTAAATAGACTAATCACTGCAATTAGAAAAAACTAAAGTGGCGTAATTGGTGTTTTTAATTCTAACTTACTGTAAATGGTTACGCAAAATCACCAACTGCTATTTCTTTAAAAATAAAGCTTGATTGATATACAATAGAAATCTGTATTTACCATATTGCCACGATGGAGTAATGTTCCGTTTTTGCCAATAAAAAGTTGTTTCATTTTATTATTTTTCTCCGTAGTTTTCATCGTGGTATGAGTATCGATAGAATTGACAATATCGTGAGACTGACATTTCTTAGCGCCTTTGAATAATAGGTCCAGTGTCTTTACTAGAAATAAACAAAAGATATTAAGTATAAAAGGGTGTATGATGGAAAACTTTATAATATTGCATATTGGCGTAAATGACACGATACACTGTAAATCAATTGTAAATACTGGAAAAAGTGTGTTACCGTAAACTTTTTGTAAACGATCTTCGTTGTTATTGAATTGCTTCAGACTCACGTGTATTTTACTTTGAGGAATATAGTCTTCTGTGAAGGGATTTGCTCTTTTTGCCATTATCATAAATATCTTCGGCAAACTAAAAAAAAGATTGAATTTCGCAGAAAGTTTTTAGTTTGCTATTTTCCCGGCTGTCAAATGTCACATTCAGTCAAGTATTTAATTTTTTTATTGAGTTTAGGATACAAGTCCTTTTAGTTTAGTGTTGCTGGTTGATATAAGAATCCATTACCGCAGTCGTTAACTTCCAACTTCTCACAACTCCTAACTACTTCCAGCTGTTCCAGGCCTTAAGTTATTCTGTTCGTCTGTTCATACAAGCACGTGGCGCGAGTACGACTCGCGCGGCACGCCTATTTCCCATTGGAGTAGACGGAGACAACATCCACTTTCTACGATCGGCATAAACCTTTCATAAGGTCAATCTTTACCGGGTTTTCCTATTACCCACGTAAATCACCTCATAAATCGGTTACGTCCATCTTCTCTATGTGTCCAAGTCCGAACGAACCGGAACTCCGAATTAGCCATAAGACAATTTAATGAGGTTTACCTAGTGATGGGCTATCAGCTATCACCAGCATATTTACAAACGCGACGGTATATAGGTATAGTATAGAAACGTGTAATAAAAGCTTAGATTCGTTTGATTTATTTAACAGTTTGCTTTTATACTATGTTTACTTAGAAAATAAATTTAGTTCAAACCAATCGCTTATTCGGGCGTAAACTCGTTTAGCCCTTTTTTGCCCATTGGGTATAAACCCTCGTCCCGACCGGATTTATCGGTACCTACATCAGTTTACCTTTTTAATATTTCTCGAAATCATAGAACAACAAGTAAACCATATTCAAAAATATTTAATTTAGCTGCGCAGGCTGCACTGCATTGTTGACTTGCTAGTTTGCTACCGTTGCCTCTGCTATGAGGTCACATTCCAATATTTGAATATTCTGGGCATGTCAGAAATATTAGAATGGCTACACTGCCAACAGGGCACCTTCGATCGATGGGCTGCTGTCAACAAATTCTTTATAAAATATTTATAAAATAAATTCTAGAATAGACGCAGTTGCTTCATTACTTCCACAGAATATCAACTGAAGTGCATACGGCATTATTGTTATATGTTTAGTGTAGTGCTAAAATCTGGCACGATAGTGAAAGTGTTTGTGTCGTTTCATTCCGTTCCATGATATTGACGGGACTGTCGGTCGCAGTCGAAGCATATGCGAGCGGAGCCCTGACGAATGTTATGTAAGCGGTAGCGTGAGGCATGTCTTGGACTAAGCGGCCGCAGGGCGGTGCGGTACCGCCGTCGGGGCTTGAACGGCAACCGTATGCCGCATCTCAGGCACAGGTGAGCCCGCACAGGTTATAATCAAAGGACGTAAACAATGACGTGGACCAACTACATAGATCCATACATTCCATCATATGATTGTCACATAAACAATCGGTGCTGTCCACTCGCTATTTAGTATTTCATAAATCATAAATGAGACATTATTTGCATATGTTTAGTAATTGCTCAAGGCTTGCTTAATCCTATGTTCATTAAATGAAAGTAGTCTTGTAACATATGTCAAACAAAAAATAAGTTGCCTTATTGGATAAAGTTGTAAAATATTTATTTTTGTGTTATTGATTTATTTGAAATACTATATTTATAACATTACAGCCATTTGGGAACCAAGAACAAATGTACCCAAACTATCAAGGAGGTGCAGCTGGGACAATGCCGCAACAGCAACAGTTCTGGCAGATGCCTCCCCAGCAGCAACAACAGCAGCAGCCACTGCCACAATACAACCAGCAGTATGGTCAAGTGTACCAACAGCAGGACTACCCTGCTAATGCAAACCAGTTTTATCCACAAACAAACACATACAGTAATATGAATTACTCTAGCCAAAGTTTCAACAGCCCTCCACAAGTGAGCTATCCACAGCAAAATTATTACCAAAATCCTGGTCTTGAAAATCAAGGACAACAACAAAATTATTCGCAAGCAAAACCAAATACAGACAGCTGGGAGGATAATTGGGACTGGGGATGGGGAGAGGACTCATCTAAACAAGGTCAGAAGGCACCTCAAAATGTAGTTCAACAGCCTCCACCTCCTCAACCACAAGCTTTTCAAAATGCCAATATTATTGAAGAAAGTTTTACGAGGACAGATAGTAACTGTTGGAACTGGGCGATGGATGAAAAAAAGGAATCTAAAGAACCTGCCCCTGTCACCAATGATCATGAAACTCCCACATTGCCCATTCCGAATGCTGTCCAAGAAAATAACACTATACCTGAGCCTGCTGCACCAAGAAGTGCCAACAGTATGTCTGCTCAACAAACAGATGAAGTGAGGACATTGAATGATAGAGACATAGTTAAGGAGCGTCTTCCCAATTTAGCTTTAGGCAAACGGTTCCATCTAGATAATTTAACACCTCAGTGGTCAATTGAATCACAAATGTCTCAGGAGTCTAGTGATGGTCCACATACACAATCAGAAGGTACTTACAGAAGTGAGAATCAGTCAAGAAATTCTAGTAAAAGCAGTCCAGGTTTGAACACTGACAACTCAAACTTCAACTATTCACAAGCTGCATTAGATGAGGGCTTTGCACAAAATAGTGAATGGACGAGACCTTCAGAGGAATCTACCTTAGCTGATATTACCCAGAGTAATAGCAGGAAAGAAAGTCATGATGACTTGTCAAGTTCTTTGCAAGGAATGAGTTTGTCAAATCATGAGAACTCTTCAACAGATGGCTTACATGATATTCATGAAGCAACACCTAGACAAATTCAAGAAACTCTTCACGAAGTAGTGCCTAGACACAGTCAAGAATCTATACCAGCGGCACAACCACCACTTGCTGTTTCGCCAGCAAGTTTCCCTGCACCTTTGTCTGCAAATGTTCTACCAGCACTGACACCGGCCATGCCACCTCTGCCAGTGTTGTCAGTGCCTCCAACTTCATCAACACCATCATCAGTAACTGGGCCACCACCATCATCTTCTACAGTGCCTCCTAGTTTTCCTCCTCCTACATCAAATTCAAATCCATTTAAACATGCAGGTCCATTCTCACATAAGAGTTTGGCTAAGGGAACACCAAGTACACCCTCTCTACAAACACTTCCACCACAGATACCCAGTACCAATTTAACATCTCCAGCTGTTGTTGGCAAAGTATCACAGCACAGTAGAGTTAGTGTAGGATTTGAGGCGAATTTAGAAACAACCCCAGATAATTCTGAACGACCAGATCAACCACAAGTCTCCGCATTTCGGCCACTGCCTGTGTCACAACCAATACCTGACAATATGGAGATTGCACCAAGAAATGATAGAAATGAGTATCTCCAAACAGCACATTTGTCAAGTGGGGATTTTGGTGAGAATACAGACTTTAGTAGAGGTGTGCCTGCTGGTTTGAGACGAATGGTGGTAGGACAACAGGAGTCTGAATACAGTCAAAATTTAAACATTTCTGGTGATGAACCACCACCGGGACTGGCTAGAATGGTGCCTGGCCAACAGACAGAAATCAATACGGGCTACAATCAACCAGGGGACAATTATTTAGATCGTCAAATTGATGGGCAAACAACTGACAATGGCTCCCGCCCTTACAGGCAGGCTGATGGTCAACAAACACCCGATAATTATACACAACCAACTCCCAACAGAGTAACAGAGAGAAGACCTATTGGACTGGATAGGATGGTACCAGGAGAACCAAGCAATGATGAGTATTCTCAATATCAGGGTTCCAATTACACTGGTACTAATGAGCATCGTGTGGTGACGGGTGTCGACCATGATTTTGCAATACCAGCAGATGCGGGGCCTGCCGACGTAAGGGAGCAGAATGTGGATGGTTCTGACTATACAGAGCAAAGCTCGAGAATCCCTTCTAGGAATGTAATAGGAGCGAGAGAGTCCAGCAGCAATGTATCGCCGGACTTCACCGCACCGCCGGACGAACAATTGAGAGAAGTTACAATGGAGGGCGAAAATTTACAGGACCTGAGTAATATATCATCAGCTGAGCTAACATTCTCAAGGTACTCAGAACAAGTGCTCGACGGCGCCAACGTGACGCATCCGGACATGGGTAATGACAGGAAGACAGATTTGTCCGATTCTATCGACCACCCGGTCACAAGTTCTAGACGACAATCTCTGAACAGAGTGAACACTTCCGGAGAAGACTCTGAGAGAGATAGAGCTTTCAAATCATCGCCGCGTAGAGACAGGGACAAGCATAAACCGTCGAGGGATAGAGACCGAGCAAAAGACCGGGAGCGAGATAGAGATCGAGATCGCGACAAGGACGGCAGATATTCTAGGGGAGGCCGGAAGTATGACCCTGATAGAAGGTCTGTGAGAGATGATCGTCCTACAGAGAAGGACCGGAGGGACAGAGAGGGTTATCGCGAGCGCCGAGACAGCCCAGAGGCGCGGCGCCAGCGTCGCAGTAACCGCAGCCACCGCTATGAGACCGAGGACACCGAGTACTACAGCGATAGAGAAAGAGATCGAAGGTGAGCCGAGCCACACACACATCTTCTTTTATTTAGAAGTAACTATTAGTATTGTGCATCTATAAGTTTGTAACATTTACCTACTCCTTAAATTAGACTATACATTTTATTTTGGTTTTATTGTTGTATTTTTGTAGGCGCCACCGCGAAGGATCGTACACGTCGAAGCCACCGCGACCGGACGACAAGGATCGGTGGTACGACGAGCGAGACCGCAGCAAGCGATACAACACGATAGAGCGAGAGAGACGATACGACGAAGAACGGGAGCCGCGCCGCCGCAGCGACCGCTACCGCGAGCGGGACCGCTACGAGCGCGCCTACCGGGACATCGACCCCTCCAGGAAGTACGCCAGCCTGAGGAAGACACGGGACAAGGATGATCGGAGAGGTGAGGCCTATAATACTATCAAGGCACATTCCCTTCTAGCAGCTCGTGGGCCCAATATTTCTATGATCGCCACTGTTTATAGTTTGCTATAAAGATTTCTTGAAAAGCGTTATAAAACTTGCATTGTGAAATAATAAGGCGGCTGTGCATACTCGTCGAGAGACTCTCGACCACTAAGGGCTAGACGAAAGCATACATGTACACACTCATTCTGTCAGTTGTACTGAAGATTCCCGCCGCAATGAATGTTGAAATCGTTGCTGCGGTTTGTCTTCGTGCTATGGGCTACTCCAATTTTTTTTCATGTTTATCATAAAAATTCCATAAAAAAAGAAAATTATTAGATCCAAATAGTACTCCAAAAACTATAATTCACTCTTATTCGACCACACACGGAAGTCCTTCTTGACACAAATACAGTCATCGGGGAAATAAATGAACAAGTGTGTTCGAGATGCTTTGACTCGGGTGCAAAATACCGACAAGACATCGAGACCGACCTAGGCGAGAACGAGAAAGCGAAACAAGACGTGAGCACCATGTTCATACTCGCTCTCGAATTGTCTCACGGTATCTCGTCGAGTGTGTACAGCTGCCATAATAATCCAATTTTTCCTTACTATAAAAACACTCAGTGAAAGGTTATTGCTATTACCAACATCACTCAAGTTTGTCTTGCATTGTGAAATATAATATCCTTAACATAAAAAAAAAACATTTGTGTCATCCCAGTCAAAGGTGACTGGTATTGTTTATAAATATAGTCAATGACCTTATTATCTTACCTATATTATTTATCCATAGTGCTTATTTATGTTATTATATGTTGGACTAACTGACTGACAGATATATTTATATTTATTTTGCAGTTGTGACATTCTCGCCCGATGCAAAGACTAATGATAGTTGTATGCGACAAGGTACAATCAGCTAATACTCGTGTCGTGCGGTGTTTGTCGTCGCACAATGGACGCGCGCCCTTTCAATCTAACGTTACATTATTTATACGAATTCTGGCCTTTCCTATCTACAGTATCGTAAGCACATATTCCAAATTGTACAGGATAGTGTTTTATGGATTTGAAATGAATAAATCTGAGAGTAACGCCGCCAATTCTTCAGGTATTCAGGGACTTGGCAATACACTAATTTAATTGATATTTATTCCCGGGTGTCCCCACCCTGTCATCCCCACTGGGTACGAGGGGAAAAAAAAGGTTCGTTCGTCCCCAGTTGTGACGATTGGAACTTTTTATTTCCCACTCGTTCCGCTATAGACCGATCAAAATGGGCTCCTATTTCAACGTGCATTATCACATAACTACGCGCGGATTTTGAACTATAATGTTGCGATTTTTGCATTTTTACTCTCGGTCTATAGCGGAACGAGTGGGAAATAAAAATTTCCAATCGTCACTACTGGGATGAACGAAACTTTTTCTTTTCACTCGTACCCAGTGGGGACGACCGGGAATATACTAATCTAATTAGTTTCAAACTTTTCAATACCCCTTACAGTTGGCGACTTTCGCTTACGATAGCTATACGTAGGAAAGGTGTAAACCTCACCCGAACATGCGCTATTTCGAACACCATTGCGTAAACACCACCGACTATTTATTTCACGTATACTCGATTTTTTTTCGTATTTCTTTAAATTTTGCGAAATGTTCTTCTATTCCTTCTTTTCTATAACTATCATCAGGTATTCCCTGTTGACCTTATACATACACTACATCTACTACACACATGTGAGGTAAAAATAAAATATTTACATATTGGGGTACGTACAGTTAAATCACAACAACTGAAGTTCTCATTTCATAGTGTGTTGAGTGAAAGCTGATTAAACATTCCAACGTGAACTCAATCTTAGCAGCGTGTGGTTGCGAATGTTGACACGTATGTATGGTATGACCGCGAGAACGTAAACACATACCTTAATGTTCTTTTTTTAAAGAATATTAGTAACCGAAATTACTAATATTCCCCCTAACCCCTCCAGCTAAGTTTAATTACTTGTGTTAGGAGTGGGTTCACGTCGGTAGTGTAATGGGCAAGATTCGAACCCGGGACCTCTTGATCACAGGGTCGACACCTTAACCACTAAGCTACCGACGCGACGCTCCAAACTGATATGTTACCTAAACATAGCTATACTATGCCTGTGTTGGCTGTGTTTCACTTCTGGTGGTACATACATTGTGGTACCTAGGCATTCCAAACCCCACTTGCTACAATCCTTTCACACATATTTCGTATCTTATCTGTTTTGATATAATGTTCTCTGATAGCGGTCCGATACCTGGTCTTTCTTTAGAACGTCTCCGATCTGATCTTACGCATAGTTTAACTCGTCTCATAAATCTGTTACGTTAGTATTTTAGAGCATATCCCTCGCACCCCGACAGACCCTGGGCCATCTCCGGTTTCGAGATGGCCCCCTCGGGTTTTGCGAACCACGGTGTCCCCGTCTTGCCCCGGTTTGGGGGAGGGGCGCGCCCCACCGTCCCGGCCTGCTTCTGCTGGGGTGACAGGCGGCATTACCTGCCACCCCTAGGCCTGCGCTCATGGAGGACGGAGGTCGTTAAGCGACCTCCGCCATCTCCTTCTAGAGCATTGTACATGTCCCCTGTCCCGGATTTTATCCAACACAGTCACTCCAGAGATACATCTCAGACCTCGCATTTCCACTGCATTCATTTTACTTCCATGCTTCTTCACTACCATATGTAAGTGAGGGTACCAGCACTCTAAGTACAGTCCATTAGTGCTTTTATATTTTACTTCCGTTCTGGCTGCTCGTAAAGTAATGTCTGAACTTGGTGGATAACGCCAATATAGGAAAAAAAAACTTATTTCTAATGTTATTGTATCAGAGAAGAGAATGTAAGGGTGTGTCGTATATGAGCGTGTATGGTGGTCGCAAATAGCATGCCTGCGCGGGTGGCATAATCCATTTAACGAATATTCAAGGGCGCGTGTTCAATTATGCATGCCACATGTTTGGAAATGTATTTATAACACAAATTTATCGCTTCACACAAAACACTTATTTCAAACACTCAAGACGCAGTGTCGATTCTGGTGACATGAATACATTTTAATGATAAAAATTAAGAAATAAATTTAAACTTGCCCAATTAGTTAATTGGCGTGAAACTCGTATATAATCCTTTTTAGTTAGCGTTAAAGATGTCTCCATACCGAAGTTAATTTGTCTAGACGTATGTATGTAAGTATGAAGCAAATTTATCAAAAGTTTCCGTATTGATTCTATCCAAAAAAAGGTTTAAAGTATTCACTGTACAGTGATTATATGCTGTGCACAGCAAATATTCGAATTCAACGAGTATAAGACACATTGCCTAGTCTCAACATCATCGGTGAAATATAAAAGCGTGTGAGACAATTCCTTATTATTTTTTTCGAACGTGTACTCTCTAACACCTGCTTCTGGCCAGTGTTTGAAATTCTTCAATTATTGTTTGTTGGTCACTTGTTAAATAATGTTTTGTCATGTAATAACATCAGATTCGGCAGTTTCTGTTCTTCATTCCCGTTCTTGATTTTATCATACCGTGGATTTGTTTGAATAACACGTGTATTTCGGGCATGACCGGTTAGTTCCGGACCCTACAGGGACATACCATACAAGGGCCCCTGTACGACCAGGAACTAGTCGGTTTTACGAGTTCAATTTCAATATCAAACAAGGTTTTGTAATTCGTATGACTAAATGGAAATCGAGTACTTTATCAATATGGCGGTAAAACTATTATTGTGATTCAATTGGTTTCAATATGTCACCGGCTGTTTTGTTATGAACTTTTCTAACATATCGGGCCGACATACGCTGCATTACATTAATTAATGAGTTGGTGTGTACATGATTATTGAAGCATTAATGACTGTGCTTAGTTAATTATAATATTTTTGCGAAACTGTGTTGTACTTACACTCGAGTTCTGTTTGTAGCGAATCAGTTGTATACATGATAAATATGGTGTTAGTTTATCTCAAAACAAAAAAGATAACGATAATTGTACAGTTAACGACAAAAGTCGCTAAATACTAACAAATTCACAAGTAATCTATACATTGATAAAAATATAAATACTAGTGTTCGTTCATTGGTTGCAATTCGACCATAATTAGTTTATTGATAATTTGAGAAAAACAGCAATCAAGGTGAAAAAATCGTCAATAGCAACCAAAAAAAAGGAAAGAAAGTTTTTAGCAAACAGAGAAGAAAAAGGTTGTGTTATGTTTCTGCTTAACCTATTAATATATAGATCCCCTTCGTCATCCGAGCGTCAATTAATTGAGCTGAGAGTGAGACGAAGTCGAGCGAAAAGCTCTCTATACTCCACTCGGTGTATTTCGGCTGCGACGCTACTCCTCCTAAACTAATCGACCAATTTTAACCAAACTTGGCATGTAAATACAACTTGATACCCGAAAGGTTTAGAAAAAATAAAATTGAAAATCGAACACATAGCATGGAGGAATAATCACCCGTCAAAAATTTCAAATACTGATTTCTACAAAATGATCAATGTTGAGACCACGATTTTGGCGCCAAAATGTGCAACTTAACTATTGGCTTAAGACAGAAAAAGAAAATTGAAAATTGGTCTAGCTACGGAGGAATAATCACCGAAAAAACCAATTCAATGGTATTTAATTGAAAAAAAATTGCGCGTGAATTGTAGATAATGTGCACTCTCAGCTCAACATTGCAACAGAAGAATGCATTGCGCCCCTAGTATATAGATACACGTACAAGACTTACAAAACTTACAAGACGTACAAGACTTTATACTTATGCATGAGGCTCGGGGGAGACGATTAGATTATATAATATTTGATGTTTTGTTTTCATTTTACAAAAGGTATTAGAGTTAATGTGATTTATAAACTGGAATGTGTCAAGTTACTTTTGTCGCTGTCTGTACATATCTGCTTATCTGCTACTTGTCAATCTTGTTACATGTAGTGATCTGTATCTGCAATATTTGGTACTTGTTTCAATATCGAACTCGGAGTATCCATATGGTAACGCATTTTTACACAACCATTTTAATACACACAACACTAAACTGCCAATATTTCTTTAGGCTTTCACGGCCGGCGTTGCATGTAGAATATAGTGCTTCCGGGCTGTTTGGCCGTGGTCCAAATGAAACTTGTGTTCCAAACGTTTCGTCGATCACTGCGGTCGACATCTTCAGTGGTACAGGTCAGGGCGGCGACGAGTGGTAGAACTGAGCAGTTCTACGATACTACAAGTTTCATCTGGACCACGGCCAAACAGCCCGGAAGCAGTATATTCAAAATGCCTATAGTTAGTTGATTCGAATACATAAACATCCGTTGTACATGTCTTAAATGTTAGCCATAGCTCAATAATGCCAAAGTGTTGATCTTGAAATCGAGAGGTCGTGGGTTCGAATACTGACCACGACACTACCCACTTTTAATAAGGAATTGAACTTAACTGGAGAGGTTAACGAAAATATTAATAATTTGGGATACTAGTGTTCTTTAAAAAAATAGAATTCATTTCAAGGGTCACACAAAATAGTGACTTGATTAGTTTCTTATAATTTTTTATTTATTAAACTTTATGCAGGGGTAAATAGGCGGACTTTCAACATAAACTAACCCTTAACCCCCATGTCTGTCGGTGTTCGTTTTTTAGGGTTCCGTTGCCAAATGGCACAAAACGGAACCCTTATAGATTCGTCATGTCTGTCTGTCTGTCCGTCCGTATGTCACAGCCACTTTTTTCCGAAACTATAAGAACTATGCTGTTGAAACTTGGGAAGTAGATGTATTCTATGAACCGCGTTAAGATTTTCACACAAAAATAGACAAAAAACATTACATTTTGGGGGTCCCCATACTTAGAACTTAACCCCCCCCCCCCCTGTAACTTCTAAGAGAATGATAAAACTAAAAAGAATATATGATGTACATAAGCATGTAAACTTCCACCGAAAATTGGTTTGAACGATATCTAGTGACTAGATTTTTTTTAATACGTCATAAACCGTAAACCACAATTTACCTTTCATTGAATCAACTCAAATATAAAATTTTAAAAAAAAACATTATTATGCTACTTGCTGCTACGGAACCCTTCATGGGCGAGTCCGAATCGCACTTGGCCGCTATTTGTATAATTGGGTAGTTTTCATTTGTCCCGGTAGGTAGCGCTGTAATCGGGTTATAAGATTTCTTTTTTTTTATGGAATTTTACCATACGAAGCGGGAAACATTTTCCTTGCCAATCACATCTGCTAATTCTGTTGAACAACACAGCATTGAAACGTTTTATATTCCATGGGCCATGATAACCGATTTCCATCAGTTAAGCCTTGAACAAAAAACGGATACAATACAACAAAAATTTGTTGTAGGACAACGCTTACATTTTGATATCAAGCGATGTATACACGAGTAAGCGACTGTAGATAAGAGCAGGACAGAAGCTTTAAGTACCGCATGTAATCAATCTACTTAATTAATCTACATGATTGATTATTAAGTGCCTCTGAATTTCGTTTTTTAATACAATTTATCTTTAGGTTGTATATGTATATCAAATATTAGGTCGTTACATATGAAATTGCCGTTTTTCTTGAAAAAAATGGAGGAAACCCAATTTTCAGTACTAACATTTTTGCATTTTTTTTACATAACATAACATAAACTCACGCCTATATCCCCGAAGGGGTAGGCAGAGGTGCTAGCACCCACATTTCGCCAGTTTATGTTTAGGTCCCAATGTAATAGGTGGCGAGCCTATTGCCATTAACCGGGCACTTATAAGCCTGCAATAATCTGCATTTTTTTTAGGAATGACAAATCCAAATTTTATGTTTTTTTTTGTGTATGAATGAGACAACATTAAGCTAACAAACAGCAACTTTTATTACATTTTTGAAAAGTGACAGCTGTTAAGTAATACGAAATTTATCATCAAAATGGATAGCATTTAGGAAGTACTGTTTTTGAAGATCGAATTAATTTATCAAGCGGCAAATAAAAACAAAATTTAATACAGAGTTGTAAAATCTTGAAATCAACTTTGAAACAAAATATAAATAATGGAAATAGCTATTAAATTAGGTACAGGAATAACGAACTCATAAATTTGTAAGAAAATTTCGGCAATTTCATAGGTTCCTATTATAAATATTGATTGAAATACTGTTAAGGTGACAATAATTATCGATAATGTAGCGCGCCTGAAGGCCTGCGCGTGAGCAGCCTTGTAAGACGTAATAAGGAAATATAAAAGGTTGTAAAATTAGACCCAGCGCAAACATGCAGGCTCAATCGGGAAACTCCCTACTCTCTGAAGAATTAGTTAGCAGAATACTAGATTTTGTTATGTTCTTTCCTTTTCCATTCTCCTCTAAAATGACACCACGGCCACCCCTTAAGCGATTACTTTAGTTATGAACGCTTAAAACACCAGCCTTAGGCTTTGCTACCTGTAGTAGGGAAGCAAAAGGATTAGAGTAAGAGAAAAGGGAAAAAGAATGTAAAGCAGACACCATTAACCATCAATACCTATGGAGTGAGAGAACAGGGCATGGCTTTACCAGTATTTTTTTTTAATATTAAAATTTTAATTGAATACATTTCATGCAAGCCTAATCTATTTCAGTAATACAAATGAATACACGATCATTTTTTAATACTTGGTTTTACTGCGTTTTCTTGTGAGTGAGAAATTATTTGGTTTTAATTATGAGAACTAATACGTCATAATGTTGTGTTGGGGACAGGCGAGTACTCGTCGCCGTCGCGGCCGGACTCGCGCGGCGAGGCCACGGCCACGGACGACGACGGCACGGAGTCGCGCCGCCGGGACCGCCGCTCCAGGCGTACCGCGGAACCATTCTATGATGGTAATCCTTTTCTTTTATCTTCGTTACAACACCTTCGTTTCTAAGATATACTCACTGAGGGCGGATTTCATCTTATTTTAATTGAATCGCAATATATACCTTCGTGAAATCGTGAAAAACTTTGGTGAAATCCGCCGTTAGTTATACAGCTTCATATTGTATTCCGAGACATATGTGTGTTTCAACTAGATAACTATACAAATGTGTTTCAGACTACGTTAGGGCAGGACTTTTTTCGGACTCGAACCTACTAAAACCGCACGCCGTCTCGGGTCTTCAGAGGGTAAAAGGCATTTCACTCGCGCCCCGGCTGACCCAGGGCTATGGGCCTTAGGGCAGGATATGGATAGGTTAGGATGGTGCGGTGCAGATATAAATGTATTACAATTAAAATAAATTATGTACAAGGGCGAGCTTAACTCTAAAAGAGTTCTCTACCAGCAAACCTTTGAGCAGTAGAGGCAGAAAAAAAAATAACAGAGGAAAGAGATATATATATAGATTATAGACATACATAAATTATATATTCAAAAGTAAATATAATATACTACATGTAAAATAAAATAATATACATCCATACATGTATATTTTATACATATATATATAAATAATTTAAATACATACATATATACTTTAACATTGTGAGAGGAAATGTTCTTTAGTTCTTCTTTTGAAGATGTCCAGACTTGTAAATTTCGATAATTTTTTTATGCACTGCGTGGTACCCGCCGAAGGCCTATTGTCCATCGGACAGTAAATATACACATTTTGGCGTTTGAGATAGAGGTCAACAAAAAAATGTTAATTATCGTTCGCTTAGTAATATGCCCGGTAGATGGCGAAGGAGGACACACGTGTGTTGGTACAGAATTCTAAGTCTCAGGGTAAAGAACTTTTCTCTTTTTGATTAGCAGAGGACACAGCGAGTGGACTTGTGTCCGTCACTTAATTCTTTTGAATCTATGTACATTTTTGTTTCCTGGGATATAGGTAGAGGCCAAAATCTTGACAATGTACTCTAGATCCGCAGTAATTTTTTTTTTACTCAAGTGGCAGACAAACTCACGGCCCACCTGATGTATGTAGATATCTTATAAGCGCTGGGCGCGCCAATCAACCAATCATAGGTATATAAAACTAATCGCGGTCTCAAAGAGCTCGCGTCATTGGTTGATCAGTACTTTTATCAGTTTGTTGATTGGCCAGTTAGTGCGCATGCGCGTATTTTTTGACATCTGTTCAAGATTGTTGCCTCGAGGTATATTTAGGTGTAACGTGAGCGTGTGGTGTGTACAGAGTACGGCGGCGGCGGCGCGTACGCGGACGCGTACCACGCGCAGCAGCAGCAGTACGCGTACTACGAGCGGTTGCGCCTGACCAACCCCGCCGCCTACATGGCGCTGTACAAGCAGATCATGGCCGGCCACGCGCCGCCCGTGCCGCCGCAGCCGCAGCCGCTCTACGACGGTAAGTGCGCACCTGCGCCAGCCCGAATGTGCAATTTCTAAACCTGCTAAGGGACGCCTACTAGAAATACCAGAGAAATATTTTATTATAATTAAATTAATTATTTAAAAAACTCTTAATATGTTGTTAATATAAGCTATTGGTCTGCCAATTATAAATAAATAACTAATTTAACAGCATTTAATGGATCTGGTATAATTCATCTACAATCAATATTTATTAGCAGCATGTTTTAAGCCCTTCAGTCTACATACCTTTTTTAGTCTTTTGCCATTTATGGATCCGGTTCGAAAGACCAAGACTAGACTGTAGGTGTTATAAAAGATAAGTAATGTTGATGGTCGTTTGGTTGCCCGTCCAGAGTTCGGCAGCCTGCCGTACGACGCGCGCCAGGAGCGCGGCAGCGTGCACTCGGGCCGCTCCAGCACCACCGGCCTCAAGGGCAACGACACGTAAGTGCACACCCTGTACGCACACACGCGCTCTCACTCGGCGGGACTACATTATACAGGGTGCTTGGCAAGGAAGTGCACACATTTTAAGGGCTGTTCTTAGAACAAACTACGATTCTGGTGACTCGGAAAAATTTTTTTACTACATTCTTACGTTTGTACTCCTGAAGGTACACACCCACATTTTGCTATGTTTTTGGTCGCATGGGGTGAGCCTATTGCCGTCTATCGAAGACGATTCCGTGCTGCGGCCTAAAAGGTTCTTGAGAGACGAACTCAATAATCAATGTCCCATATCTATACAAATAAATAAAATTGAAGTGTCTGTTTGTTATATTAAAATAACAGATTTTTAATGATCATGAATATATAGACGATACTTATAACAAAATTACAATTTTAAAAAATTTTGTCCGTCTGTCTGTTTGAAAGAGGCAATCTCTGGAACGGATGGGCCGATTTTGACGATTCACTGGCAGATAGGTGATGTTACAAGGCGTAACATATACTGCTTTGAAGTTTAGAAAAATAATTAGGATTCTGCGCAAAAAAAAAAACCACAAAATTGTGAATAAAATCTGATTTTATTCACAATCAAATTGACAAATTTTGTCAGGTTTTTCACTGGCAGATAGGTAATACATAATATAGGCTACTTTTATTTTAGAAAAAATTAGGGTTTCACGCAAAACAACTAAAACCCTAAAAATCGAAATCCACGCCGTCGAAATCGCGGGCACAGCTAGTAAATACATATACTCACTCCTTTCTCTTGCCGAGGGAGGCATATACTAATACCTCACGGAAATTTAATAATACAAACCCGCCGGTTTCGGGGGGTTCTGAACAGCCTTCTCTCCATATATCCTTCATAGGTAATACTTAAATTTCTGCGTGACTAGTGTTGAACTCTGCGGAAGTTTTTAGTCACGAGTGATGTATATACACGTCTAAGAGCAGCGCTCAAAATGTTTGCACTGTTTACTAATTGTTCAACAAAAGATAGTAATTACGATCGTGTAATGTTCGCTTATGCTGTAACGTGTAGCTGTTCTTAGCAGAGATCACACAGAACTCACTCTGTAGAATATACTGCTTCCGGGCTTCCATCGGCGGCGACAAGAGTTCTACGCACTCGTCGCCGCCCGGACCTATCCCACTAAAGATGTCGACCGCAGTGATCGACGAAACGTTTGAAACACAAGTTTCATATGGACCACGGCCAAACAGCCCGGAAGCACTATATTCTACATGCAACGCCAGCCGTGTACGCCTAAAGAATTATATAGAACTCACTCTGTTTCAAAATAATTCAATTAAAATGTTGACTGTTTTCATGTCTTATCTAATACAATAAAAAAGTCCATTAATTTTTTTTTCTTTTATCTCTTGCCGTGAAAGACATGAAACAATTACATTTTTATTAAATTAATTTGACAACCGTATACATATACAAAACTGGATTATACACAATATGTGGTTCACGCTGGATTTCATGGTTTGGTCAAATATATTTAAAGACCGTTTTCTAGATCATATACTATGCCGTCTTATTCTAGAGTATTTGATCTAACCAGGAGCACAGCGTCACGGGCACAAGTGTGAGTTTGGACTGATTTGTTTATTGGATCACAAAGCAATGTTGGCCCTCAGTATTAACACCAGCATTATGAATGCTAAATATGCTTATATGGTTTTATACATCAAGATTTATATTCAAAAACCACCTTAAAAATGATTCTCATCATAAAAAGGATTCTACTCACCTTTACATACAGTAATTATATCATTGAATACGCTTTTCTAAATACTATTTGTGCGTACAATGTGATAAAACTTGATGTCTAAAAGGTTCGCTGATATTCGCGAAGAACAATGGAGGCCTCTGACGGACCTCCAATGTTCTTTGTGGAAAGCCATCTCAATAACATCCCTCAATCATCACCAATACTTCCATATGCATCCATGGCACGGTTTTACTAACTCCATATTCATTTGCCGTTGTCGAAATGACGTGTATAAGTACCAGGTATAATAATGTGTTTATTATGAAAACTAGTCACATATTGACATATTCCCAATCGTGTTACTGAAGGGTTGAATGACGAGAACAGGCAAGTTTCCACCACCTCAGTCATGTCAATTAGCCATGTTTTTGGTTTTTTTTTCGTGTGGAAAGGGCTGGCTAACCCGCCACTACCTAGCCACCACAGTGGCTTGGAGCTCCATAAGCTACCGTTCCTGTCCATTAACAGTGAGGCTTACGCGTCCACCGTATGATGGTCTGAGTCAGACCGACTCCGTATTTGTAAAATCATTTGGTATACCTCGTGCTCTTATAGAAGATTTCTTCTCTATGAAGTTGGGTTCTTGGTTCATTATTCGTTGCCAGTCAGGGTTACTAGGGCTTGGGTTACTAACCTCCCACCCGTGGAACAATATGCTCCATCGCATCGGTCCACAGCGAAAGAAGGAATTTTTATAAAGCTTTAATTTTTCACTGATTACGGGAAATCTTAATAAAGAAATTATGTAAGAAATGAGACAGTATGTTTGAATTCATATTTTTTATAACTCACATGCAATCATTGCTTCCTTGGCGGCACTTGGTATTTCAAAATTGAATCGGTGAAATCCCAGTAGTAAGTGAGGTGTGGTGTATTGAGCGATGTTAGTCCTGGCTCGGCCCCGGAGTGAGTGGTCCTTGGTGCGCCAGGTACTACGGCGCCTACCGCTCGGAGCGCGCCGCCTCGCTGCGGGACGCGCCCTCGCTGCGCACCGACCTCTCCGACAGGTACCCCCCTCCCAACACCCCTTCAGAGCGCCCTGTACAACACGTACTACGTAGTGCTACACGTACTTATTAGAGAAGACTCTGGAAATAAAATGATGCGTCATTATCTGTTAGTTCATTACATACACGGCGCTCTGAAATCTTTTGAACACCATATATATTTGATAGCATGAACACAAGCAATGTTTTTCCTATAGATTTTAAATCGGAAAAAGAGAACATCTAGGACGGGACTTGAACCCGCGACCAGTCCCTTACAGGGAGAACGCTCTGACCAACTGAGCCATCTAGACACGTCCCAGATATTCCAAATTCTCCGATATATTATATACGTCTTAAGGCGAAAGTAAGAGAAGAAAGAGAGAAGAAAGGAAAAGTAAGTTTAATTGCATTAATGTCGCGAAGTCATCAAAAACAATGTTTAAAAATGACTGTAAAGCCATTATTTCCGCACTTCGCAAGAATTACGGTAGACGGCTCCAGCGTCGCCTTAAGAAGAAAGAAAAGAAAAGAAATTCGAATATCTGGGACGTGTCTAGGTGGCTCAGTTGGTCAGAGCGTTCCCCCTGTAAAGGACTGGTCGCAGGTACAAGTCCCGTCCTAGATGTTCTCTTTTAATTGCTCATATTAATTTCTTAAAAATTTAATTGAAACAAGCAATTTTTGATAATACCGTGCACTCATTTCATTGTATTTACATACAAATAGGTATTGTTATTTAGTACAAAGTAAGCTATCATGTATTAAATCATCACAGATTCGTGCGAAAGCTTCTGCGCTTTTGGTTTAACATTTGAACATTATTTTGTATTATTTTTGTAATACACTGCATGATTTCGCTGCAAACTTTCATCAAAAATGTAGTAGTACTTGGCTACGAGGCTTAGATTTTTTATAAGTAATGTTGTATAATAGCGAGTTGACCGTTGACGTGTGTTGTCGCGCGCCAGGGACCTGAACACGGACATGTCGCTGAACCTGCACCTGGAGGACTCCACCGTGCGCTCGGAGAGGATGACGCCCTTCAGATACTCCACTGCACATATCAAGGTATCGTGTTTACATCTTTATCATTCTTTTTTATTTTTATCATCATCAACCTATGCTAGTCCACTGCTGGACATAGGTCTCCCCTAATGAGCGCCTTAGCGCCCTGTCTTCAGCTTGCCGCATCCAGCATCTGCCTGCCTACACTGAGTCATTTAAAGGCACAGGACATAAAAATATTTGCTCGTGTTTGAAAAACATAACTTCACCTCGATCAGTGAGAAAAATGTTTTAGATTACAAATAAGATAAAAAAAATAATTATATTGAGGATAGCTCCCAATAGCAGGGTGGCGCTGGCGGGCAGCACCGCACCCTGCGCCACTCCCCTGTTCCAAAGGTGTTATCCGAAATTCGAAACATATTTACTCACGCTCGCAAACGAAAAGGTGGTTTTTACGCAGCAAAAGCGCCCATTCGCGCTGGAGAGGTGAAAATAAGTATTGCTATACTATCAACTAATAAATGATCTATGTATACTAGAAACACAGAGCTCAAACTACCAATGCCATACAGTTACAGTATTCTACGAAGAGAGAGGCCTGGACGGGGCAACCGTGCGGGGTGTGAGGGAGAGACGGGGTAGAGCGCGTTAAAATGAACTTCAAATTTGAAATGGAAGTCCTTTGTAAAGTTATCACTTAGTTTGTTCTGTTTATGAAATTGAAAAGAAAACATGCATTAAAATGATTTTTTTTTGGTTCACTAAACTGGATAATACATGTAACATATGTGTAAACATTATCTTCTGAAAAATGTAAAGTCCTTCTTGATGTGAACACTGCACGCCTTACAAACATACATAGGAAAGGCGATAACAGATATAATGCCACACAAAAAGAAAAAAAACTCAAAAATAGTGAAAATAGTTATGGTCCCACACCCAATCATTCACCCAACATGCATATGACAGGTGATACAGTTTTTTTTTTGTAGTGCTTTTTTTTAAGCCAATCAGGTGATCTGAACCATGACGGTATGAAATATATGAAGGGCTCCAGATCTGACAACAGTACTCCAAGAGAGACCGGACATAGAAAACTTCGTTTGCCTAATTACAAAGCCGGCAAGCCGTCCGTCCACCTTTACTGTTAATGATATCCATGTGCTCTTGAAAGTCCAGTATCTACTATTACACCCAAGATGCGGACGCTCGAGACTTCCCCAAAAAGAAATACCATTAAAGTAGTATTTGGCAGTGGTAGGGTTCTGCTTTCTTGTGAACTTGATATGGCATTACATCAACCTGACAGCGGATGACTCCAGTTGGATGTTATAGCCTTACACGAATCGTTTATAGAAACAAGAAAATAAAAGAGGACCAATGTGCTAGCCCTGCGGCACTCCCGATGGTACTATGCTCTGCACAGATCCAAAACCCCTCACCATGACAAGTTGTGAACGATTCCGAAGATATGATTGGCACCATCTTAACAGTGATCCACAAATTCCAGCGTCAAGCTTCTGAACAAGTAAGCCGTGGTCGACCACGTCAAACGCCTTGGAGAAATCGGTGTAATAAGCATGTACATCTAGCCTATCCTTGATGGCTTCATTTGTGTCACTAACATATTCAAGAAGGTTCGACACAGTTGACCTACCCGAGAGAAATCCATGCTGATTGTCAAGTGGTGATGAAGATGGTGTTGGACCATGGATTCAAATAATTTGCCCAGGGCTGATAAAATTGAAATTGGGTTTTAGTTTGTGATATCAGCCTGAACAACGTTTTTATATATAGAGGTGATACAAGCCATTTTGATGGAAATTCCCCGTATGAAAGAGATGTATTAAAAATATGGTGAAGAGGCATCACGAGCTTCCAGAAAAATGGGAGGGATAGTATCTGGGCCAGGCCCTTTGTTAATGTCTATTAGTTGAAGAACCATTAAAATTCCCGATTCCGAAAGATAAATTGTGCTGAGAGATCTATTACTACAGGTTGATTCAGCTGGGTTACCGCTCAGTATGGTTCGTATGGTTATCGAAAGCTATGCGAAGTGTAATATAATTATCGCCATCAACTTGACAATTTCACCTTGACGCGCAACAAGCAGTCACGCGTGCCCTTTAAGACAAAGGGCTCGTGTTGACTATAGCAGTGACCGAAGGCCGTACGCTCGGCCGTCTGTCACTCGCGTGTGCGCGTGCGCAGGGCAGCATCGCGTCGCGCGACGTGGTGGTGGTGCGGCCGCTGTACCCGGTGGACGGCGCGCCCGCCACCGTGCACGTGGTGTCGCTGGCCGCGGCGCTGGCGCAGCACCCCGACTCCGCCGAGCTGCGCGCCTTCCCCGGCCCGCTCGTCAAAGGTACGTACGTCACACACACCACACCAACTATATTTTCCACATTTCAATTTCGTGTTATACATAAAGTCACGTTTGTTTCTCGCAGAGGCAGGCAAAGGCAACATCTTTCTTAAAGTATGTTACCAAATTCAATTCTTTGCAAATCTGTTCACGAACAGCTAACTCGACTATGATTTAGTGTCTACATTGCATTACCATCCACGTGTTTTTCTTTCAATATAATGAAATGATCCTTGCATGTTTGTGGTGCAGGCGTGACCCACAAGAAAAGTGTGATCGACTACTGCGGCGTGCGCATACGCAGCGCGCAGAGCGAGGGCGCGCGTGACGTCACCGGCTACGTGCTCGTGTGGGATCTGCTCGCGCTCATGTTGCGCCAGAACGGGGTAAGACTTCTTGTGTTGGTAGTTGTTGATACAGAGCGTATCAAAAGCAGCAGCTTCAACGGTTGAAACCATTTACAAGACGAAGAATCACAAAAAAATCTACATCTAAAATCAAATTTGTAAAAGAGGTTTCATCGTCGCTATTTTCCTTTGTAAATACGAAACGGCTGAACCTGTTTTGATGGATGGTATGTCGGTAGATTCGTCTTTATTACGCAGGTGTCATGGAGTGTATTAATTTTTTTTTATTACCTAGTTTCTGTACCTTACTTATTACTAGTTTAGTGTATGTTCGTACTAAATGTTAGGTTTATCATTGCAGGTGGTAGTGGGATCCGACATAGCGGAGCTGTTGATGAAGAATACTCGTGAATACGAATACAAGCCGTCCGGCAGCAAGACTTTTAATGGTATGTACTGTTCATCATCATCATCATTATCTGCCTGCTCTTGCTCCTACTACTGTTTGAGGTCGTCACATCGTTCTCGTCCATACTTTCCTGTCGGATGTCACCTACACAGTTACTCATTTCCTTGACGTATCATATTTCAGGCATTACATCCATCTTTTTAGGGCCTATCTCTGTTCGTAAAGCCGTCTACATAGACTTGACACACACTAGGTAGATGGTTTATGAGCCCGCAACATGCTCGCCGCGCGTCACAGGTGACTTATTCGCCGGAGGTCGCTTAACGACCTTCGTCCTCCATGAGCGCAGGCCTGGGGTGGTAGGTGAGGGCACCTGTCACTCCAGCAGAAGCAGGCCGGGATGGTCGGGCGACTAGCGCCCCTCCCCCAAACCGGGGCAAGACGCGGACACCGTGGTTCCCAAACCCGAGGGGGCATCTCGAAACCGGAGATGGCCCAGGGTCAGTCGGGTTGCGAGGGATATGCTCTATGGGCAACCTTACACCCCGGCGTCTGAAGAACCGAGAGGGCGTGCGGTATTAATCGGTTCAAGCCCGACAACCTCCCCCGCTGGCTGGGGGGGGGGGGGTATCTGAAGGTATTTCCTCACGAATAAAAAAAAAAGGTACATGGTTTATAACATAACGTGCGAAATCTTAAATTGAAGGTTAGTTTCTGTCCTTGAAGTGAACACTGCATGCATAATCAAATGAAGTCAAACGAAAAAAGTGAAGACGAAATTACCAAGGGCACGGTTGTTCATTTATATAAAGTTTCAGAGAGCGAACAGACGAACCAAAAATATCAATTTCGCTACAAATGTTATTATAGCCGCGGTAGCCTAGTGGTATGGGTAATGGACTGCTGAGACGAGGTCTCGGGTTCGATCCTAGGTTTTACCATGGCACACACCAATGACTTTTCGATGCTTTTCGAAGTAATGTGTGTATTTATCGCAGGTTTATAAGTGCCCGGTTAATGGCAATAGGCTCGCCACCTATTACATTGGGACCTAAACATAAACTGGCGAAATGTGGGTGCTAGCACCTCTGCCTACCCCTTCGGGGATATAGGCGTGAGTTTATGTTATGTTATACATATACGGTACAATGGCGACCACGATCGCTCGCCTCTCAACTTTTCAATAGCGCAATTTTCATACTTACTCCGTCCATCTTAATATTCACATCCCTAATACATGCAGTCGTCTTTCATCCGTCGCTTTTAATGCCAAACATGACGATCCATTTAATTCATAAGTGTCTATTACAAACCTACAAATGATGCCGCGAGCGAAAGGCCTAATCAACATTTCATCAAAAAATTGTCAGATGTCGACTATATCCAACATAGACTTTCATTACGGCCATTTCTTGGTGGTATAAAAGGCCAGTTTGCTTCCATAGCAAACCATTTTCCAATGGCTGTAGGCGATTTAACAAATTTGTTATGAAATATTTGGTTAGGTCGTTCTAGCGTTCGCGGCCAGATATTAACGTGTGTGTGTTTCAATTAAATTTTTAAGCATTTTGTATGCCTCCTTTTTTTCTAAAGATTTAGATCGGAAAAAGAGAACATCTAGGACGGGACTTGAAACTTGACTTGACTCCAACGTCGCGTCGCCTTAAGACGTATTAATGTATCGGAGAATTTCGAATATCTGGGACGTGTGTGTGTGTGTGTTGCTTGCGCCCTGGTTTGACTCGTGTTGTCCCTGCAGAGAGCCGACGCGGTTCGTCGGAAGCGTGTGAGACGCGCGACGAGGAGCGCACTTCTTCGCCCGAGCAGCCCTCGCTCTCTGTGTCCGACAATATCAGTGAGTAACTAGCCTGCGCGCGTTCATACTTTTTGTTTATTCCAACAAGTGAGCAAGGTTGTTGATATAAGCTGCGAGTGCTAACTTTAAATCACCAGCCTGCGAAGTAGTTTAGATATACATATAGATTATAAAGTGATTTAAAGGCACGAAAAGATTAGCCCTCGTGCGAAACATACAATTTTTCACGTCGATCAGTTAGAATAGTGTTATATGTGAAAAAAAAGCTTCCAAGTGCGTGTCGGTCTCGCCCATGAAGGGTTCCGTAGCAGCAAGAAACATAATAATGTTTTTTTTTAATTTTTATATTTGAGTTGATTCAATGAAAGGTAAATTGCGGTTTACGATTTATGACGTATTAAAAAAAACTACTTGCTAGATCTCGTTCAAACCAATTTTAGGTGGAAGTTTATATAATTTTTTTTTTCGTTTTTTCATTCTCTTATTTTAGAAGTTACAGGAACACACATTTTACCACTTTGGATGTGTCTCTCGCGCAAACTATTCAGTTTAGAAAAAAATGATATTAGAAACCTCAATATCATTTTTAAAGACCTATCCATAGATACCCTACACGTATGGGTTTGATGAAAAAAAATTTTGGGGGTCCCCATACTTATATGGGGACCCCCAAAATTTATTGTTTTTTTTTTCTATTTTAGTGTGAAAATAGAAAAAAGAACAAATAATGCAGACATGGTTCACAGAATACATCTACTTACCAAGTTTCAACAGCATAGGTCTTATAGTTTCGGAAAAAAAGTGGCTGTGACATACGGACGGACAGACAGACAGACATGACGAATATATAAGGGTTCCGTTTTTTGCCATTTGGCTACGGAACCCTAATAATTAAGACCGTAGTACAAAAAAAAAGATTCGCAGAAAAAATATTATAAGTTTCGAAACTTTTCATCGCCCATTTTTTTTGCAACGCCAAAATATTCAAAAAGGTGGTTTTCGGAATTCTAAATACTTTTATTCACGTTTGCGATAAAGGCGCCCACTTTCGTGCTGCACAGGTGAAAAATATATTTCTTAAATTAGAGCAGCTGTATATAAATACTGGTATCTAAAGTCATACAAAAAGCGATAGCTCAGTGGTGTACGTAACGGACTGCTGAGACGAGGTCTCGAGTTCGATCCCCAGTCGCCCGGACATACACCTCTGACTTTTCGTAGTTATGTGTGTATTAAAAATGTAGATTATCGCTCGCTTAGTAATCTTGTCCGGTAGATTGCAATAGGCTCGCCCCCTATTGCATTGGGACCTGAACATAACTGGCGAATCTTGGGTGTGTAATACACGTCTGCCTACCTCTTTGAGGATACAGGCGTGAAGTTATGTTATATTCATACACTTATATAACAAGTGTATTTTACTAAGAGGGTGAATGTGAATAATTGCAGAGCAAGAGTCACAGAGTTCCGCGGCGGACGACCACGACGCACTGGAGAAGCTGCGTGAGCTGCTCATCTACGGCAACCGGCAGGAGGCCATCGGTATGTGGGGACTGTTTGTGATGAAGTGGAACTCATGTTATTTACCATTTAAGCTTTCTTTTGAATGTACGATAAAATTTGATGTTTAAACAAATCTAGTTCTAGGTGCAGTTAAATAGTGAGTTGGGCGGAGTGGTGTCCGAAGGGATTTCCGCACGAAAAAAAAAAAATAAAAAAAAATATATATTTGGAGTTTCATATGGACGACATTGTTTACATAGTATAAAGTAAATGATGGTATAAATAATATTAGAACATTTTTTAATTAGTGTGGTAACTTTGACCCCATATTAAATAACGAGATAAAATCATAAATAAGACCTCTGTAGCGTAGCGGTAGAGCATTCGACTGCTGAGTCAGAGATCGTGGATTCGATTCCCGCTTATTACAAATATGTATATTTGCATTGGTTGGGGTGTTTCTATGTATAATATGTATTTATTTAGAAAAAAAAGTATCTAAGTATGTTTATTCGCATTCTAGAACCCATATGACAAGCTCTGCTTAGTTTGGGTCTAGATGGCGCTGTGTAATATGTCCTAGAATATTTATTTATTTATTATAAATTGCGTGAAGTAAAATACTTGAGTGCCGCAGAAGTACAAATAATTGTGGACACATGGCCATGCATTATGTTTCAAAAAAATATTTTTATGTTATTTTAAAAACTCAAAACCTGCCTGATGCGATATATATACACTATGTGTCAGTTTAAAATTTATTAATATCTTAAGAATTGCCGAAATAATTCCTAACTTACGCGGGTTAAACGTTTCGTTGATCACTGCGGTCGACATCTTCAGTCCGGGCATCGCCGAGTGCGGAGAACTCTCCTCGGCGGCGACTTCACTGCGACTGATGTAGAGGCCCGAGTCCCTGACGTATATGTGGGCACTACTCAAAGACGAGTTACCCGCCTTTCGGAACATGATAGAAATTGTCGCCTCAGCCACTTCAGCAGTTGCAGAACACACCCAGGAGGATGGTAATCATACCATCAAATTTCAGAACATGAAGGTTCTAGCCATCACTTTACATTTCTATCCACGGCTCCTTCGAGAGGCCATCGAAATAGTCAAGCATCCCAACAATTTTAATAGAGAAGGTTTTCATCTTCAAAAAGATTGGTATCCGGCACAGAGAGTCGCTCGTCATCACGGTTCAAACATGATGAAGCCAACACCAACTCTGGTATCGAGGCGCAACGCCCCTTGCTTAGCTTCGACCAATCAGGATCGATCACGTCGCTTCCCCCTCCAACTGCGCCTATAAATACGTTAGTGACTCGGGCCTCTACATCAGTCGCTACAGCTCATCTCCTTCATACCCAAAACCGTGACAGAAAATTGGCAACGACGACGTCGATGACGTCGACGACAACTCGATAGCAATAGGGCTTTTCTAAAGAAAATCCCTAAAAATTGACAAATTAGCTAAAGTAAAAAAAAATGACAAATTGTATACTAAAACCTTCCTCGAGAACCACTTTGTCCATTGGTGAGAACAGCACCGAACAGACAGACTCTCTGCTATACCGCGCCGTGCTGACGCGCCCTGTGCTCTGTGCAGAGTGCGCGGCGCGCGGCGGGCTGTGGGCGCACGCGCTGGCGCTGGCGGCGCACGCGGACCGGCGCGCGCGCGCGGCCGTGGCGGCGCGCTTCGTGGGCGCGCTGCCGCGCCGCGACCCGCTGCACACGCTGTACGCCGCGCTGGCCGCCGCGCCGCCGCCCGCCGCCACGGTACGCATATCGACAGCACGCCATCTTCTAACGCCGAGGAGTAAGGTGGCCCATGAGACACTTCCCTCGCACTCCGACTGACCCAGAATCATCTCCGGTTTCGAGATAGCCCCCCTCGAGTTTAAGAACCACGGTGGCGCCGCGACCACGGCCCGTTTCTGCTAGGATGACAGGCGGCTTCATCTGCCATCCAAACAGAAGTCGTTCAGCGACCTCCGATGCCTAAGTCGCCTCCGCGCCTCGCGTGCCCTACGGATCGAGAGAAACCTGAGTGTCCAGTTCCGCCGCCTCCTCGAACATTACTTGCTCGCAAAAAAAGCCGGAAACAAGCCACGCACTCTCGCTCCGCACCATCGCTGTGAGCAAGACGCAAAGTGAGAGCAGTCCCACTCCGGGCACTCCGCCAGCTTGTGCAGCCCTGAGTCCTCGCTTGCATCACAGTAATGCACGCCCCGCACCCTCATGCTGACTACCCGCGTCGAGCCTGGGATCCACTTATCAGTTCTCATTGGTATGTCGCCACTCCGAAAGACTGCCGTCTGACTGTCCAGCACCTGCGCCAGAACCTCGTCCCTCCATCGCTAAAGATCGACGAAGACATTTCCCTTGAGTATAGCGTAGGCGTAAAAATAAATACCAGTGAATATCGAAAATATAATGAACATCTTTACGGCATTTAGATACACGGACATTTTTTTTATCTTTCAAGAATTTTATTGAAGAATATATTCGACGGCCCATTTGGCGTAGCGGTAGTGCTTTCGACTGCTATGACATGTTGATGTGGGTTCGATTCCCGCTCAGTGGAAATATTTGTGTGCATGAATATGTCTATTTGCATTTATCTTGGTATAGTATGTATGTGTTTACAAAATAAGTATATAAGTATGCATTCTGGAACCCATAACGCACGCAGCATATATGTTGTAGAAGATTGATTAGTTTCATATATCCAGTAAGTAATGTCGTTCCCTGGCGCAGTGCGTGGCGGACGAGCGCTGGGCCGACTGGCGGCCGCACGTGGCCGTCATCCTGTCCAACCCCTCCACCAAGCCCGAGCAGGACCGCCGGACCCTCACGCAACTCGGTAAGTGCTCCCACCCTTCTGTTCTCACACTTTATGAACACGACTGCTGGACCTACTCTCTTGTAAGGTAACTATGATTCTTCCAATGTAGAAAATATTTTTTCACCTCTCCTGTTCGGAAGTTTTAATTTTCATGTAGCCGGGTGGAAAGTAGCTTATTTCATCCCTAGGGTGGAAAGTATTTGTTTTTTACGTTTTGCCATGGAGTCCGTGAAAAAAAGTTACGTCATAATGCCCTAATATCAAGACGCTTTTTCTAAAATATGGCCGCCTAGATGTACATCTCGTGATCAATTCGATTACAATGTAATCAATAGATTCGATTTTCTAAACTTTTCTGATGTTGGCAGTATGTACGTTTTAGAATTTAAAAAAACAATGAAAGTTAGCTAATGAATTAGCGGGAAAACGAGATTAAATATAAATAAATGCCCTGAGTTATGTAATTGTGGTTAAAAATAGTTTCGTAAAGTGATTCCAGTGACATGGATGTTAATTTAACTCCCGATGAGATTAAAGAACAGGCAAAAGCTGTTATTAATAATCTATTTTCAAATTATTCTAATTTTACTTCATATTTAAACTGATTATCACTATACCTGTTTCATTAAATGTGTGTGTAGTATTTTAATTTTCTCACATAGTCGAAATGAAAAGTAGAGCGTTTAGCTCGGGTGAATGTCACCCATTTCACCCTCGAACTATTGGCGCTCTTACTTCGCTCGAGCGCCAGAAATATATCAGGTGAAATGGGTGACTTTTAACCCTTGTCTAACAATCTACTATTTAACAGCTCTCAAATTTATTAAACTAAACGTGAGCAACAAAAAGTGGTTGTTAAGAGATGTAATTTTCGTGTTAGTTATTACAATTAGTAGTCAATTCAATTCAATCTGAAAGCTAATAAATAAATATCAAAACGTATTGATGCTTGACATTTTCTGGGAAGTATTATTTATATAATACCGCCACGTTATTGATAGCCACCATAACTCTGACCGCTGTTGGTCCCGCAGGCGACAGCCTGCTGTCGCGGGGGCTGCTGTACTGCGCGCAGTTCTGCTACCTGTCGGCGGGCGTGCAGTTCTCGCGCCACCCGCGCGCGCCGCTGCCGCCGGGCGGCGCGGGCGGCGGCGGGGGCGCCGGCCCGCCGCGCCTGGCGCTGCTGCTGGGCGACTCGCGCGCCGACACGCTGGCGCAGCTGGCCACCAACCGCGCGCTCTTCGCCACCGAGGTGTACGAGTACGCGCTGTCGCTCAGCCAGGACGACTTCCTCATCACCGAGCTGCAGGTACACGCCTCCCGTGAACCTACGCGACTGTACGGTGCCATAGTCGACACAAGCGTCGTACAGTCACGTTGCGCGTGGGCAGCAGTTTACGCCGAACCGCGCTATTTCATCACTTAATTCATTTAGTACTGTAGTACCCGGGGGATTGGGATTGGGTGTGTATGAGGTGACGAAATTATACGACTTTAATGGGAAAAGATATTATTTATTTATTAACCACACGCACTTCCTACTTATATTATTAGGGATTTACGCGGTTGTTTTAACTTTAAATAGCGGACTGGGACGTATAACGCGGACTCGGCCCAAGGATAGGGCTTAAAGCGGGACTCTTCCCATGATACTTTTCTCAGCTTCAGTCGGAACGGCTCCACCAGACCCGTTCAGACTCCGAATGTCCAGGCCGCGATTGTTTTATTCTGTTCCTAAATCAAACCTTTTAAAAATGGCACAATAGTTTTATTTAAACTCTGACACATGATGGCCAGGTCAATGAACTGTAGTGGTCGAACGAGGTCGGACACTACAGTACTATTTCGATCATCAACCAGTTCAGGTGTGTGACCACACCATTTAGGTTAAGTTAAGACAATACACATTAGTTGTCCTTAACTTCATTGTACGAATGCATCGCACAGTAATTTTATACTAGGAATTCAGTGCAGGGTGCGACTGAAAATAAGACATCTTACTACGGTCGAGCGCTTAGCTGAGGCCGCGCGCTCGTGAAACTGTTTTTCAGTGATTTTTCCTCAATGGTATATCGGACATGAACCATCTCGCTTCAAAACACTCCTCAGTGTCCACACTATCACCGCTGTAAATTTGGTCCAGATCGCGCGAGTGGTTACGGAGAAGTTCACCCACTAACGAACGGCTCTTTTACGAGGTTAAATGATATACTTGACGTATAAGAAAGCGTTTAATTGCTACAGAAAACCTACGTGTGAACACTAGTGCGGCATATTGAGAACTGAATAATAAATTTATTTCAAAGCTACAATATGTAAATGCTTGCGCGTTTATTATATAAAATTACTGTGCGATGTACTCGTACACTCATCTTTAATTTACATCCAAAGATTCCTGTACGGCTACCATTGCCCGTACAGCGATAATGCCCACTACATCCCGTGTGGAATACGTGGGGTCGAGGCTTTAGCCCCTTTCATGAAGACGTCTAAGGGCATCTTAATAAGGAAAGGTCCTGAGGTTTGGATAAGTTTCTACCGATGCATCATGTATTCTTTGGGGACACCCCACCTGGGTGAGACGACAAAAATCCAACGAAAAAAAGCCACGAGTAACGATTGAAGTTGGGACGTAATATCAACAGTTTTTACCGTTTTTTTTTTATATTCAGAAGGCTTTAAGTTATGTAACTAATTATTATAAAGTAAAAAAGAAGCAACTAGGTATAAATTGGCATTTAGATCGCAATTTTGAAGTTTTTGTGTTATTGCTTATCAGTATCCATATATGTGTTAACCAGTATAAGGAGTTTTTCATTTCTCCTGTTCGGAAAGTTTAATTTTCATGGGTAGATAGCCGTGTGGAAAGTAGCTCATTTCATCACTAGGGAGGAAAGTATTTTTTTTTGTAATTTTTGTTTAGCCATGGCGTCCATGATAATTTAATTACGTCATAATGCCTTGATATCATGACGCTTTTTTCTTACATGGCCGCCTAGATGCACATCTCGTTACCAACTCGATTACAATGTAACCAATAGATTCAATTTTCAAAACTTTTCTAATGATGGCAGTATGTACGTGAATTATAACTTTTTATTTCAGTATTAAATAAAAACAATTTAACTTTGCTAAAGAATTAGCGGGAAAACGAGATTCAACACATATAAATACCTTGGGTTAACTGTGGTTGAAAATGGTTTCGGAAAGTGATTCCAGTGACATGGATATTAATTCAACTCCCGATGAGTTGTTAATAATCTATTTTCAAATTCTTTTAATTTTACTTTAAATTTTAATTGATTTCAATATACCTGTTAGTAGTGAGTTATTGGGCATTCTGTCCCACCTCTGTTCCCTCGGGCTGTGCCCTCGGTCACTACGGTGAGACAGAATGTTAACAAAGAGTTATTGAGCATTCTATCCCACCGTGACTGAGGTTATCGAAGATAACCGATGGAACTAAGGATACCCTAGATGGTTCCACTAGTATGATATAGATCTTAAAAGAATGGTAGTGTATTGAACTGCATTAAAATGTGTAACGGTGGCTTAGGTAAATGATTTTACAAAGAGGTAGAATGCCCAATAACTCACTACTCCTGTTTCATTAAATGTGTGTGTAGTATTTTAATTTCCTCACATAGTCGCAATGAAAAGTAGAGTGTTTAGCTCGGGTGAATGTCACACACATTTCACCCTCGAACTATTGGCGCCAGAAATACCTCGGGTGAAATGGGTGACTTTCAACCCGTGTGTAACAATCTACTATTACACTGCCCCGGGGCCCCCGGGTGCGCCCGCCTACAGAGTGTCGCGTTGCAGGCGTACAAGCTGGTGGTGGCGTGCCGGCTGGCGGACTGCGGGCTGTACGAGCGCGCGCTGGCCTACACGGAGGCGGCGGCCCGCGCCGTGACGCGCGCGCCGCGCCTGTACAGCGCCGCGCTCGTCGCGCACCTCGCCGCGCTCGCCGACAGGTAGCGCTGTAGTAGGGCGCGACGTGCGCCTCAGGGCCTGCACCGCGCTAGGAGCGGGCTGTGCAAAGGCAAAGGCTTCGCAAAGCAACAACATCTCACATGAACCGCCATTGAATTCTCTGTTGTCAAGTGTCTAGGATAAGACATTTAGTTTTAAATAAATCGATGACTTGCTCTTTAAATGTGAATATAATAACTTAAAAGATACAAAATTGGGAAATCGAGTAAGTCCGTTCACATCAAAGTAAGTGTTAGCGGTGGGGGCACGGCCGTTGACCCGTTGACCGGTCAGCTGACTTGTTCCCCCCGCTTGTTCTTTCCCCGCGGTCGTCTGCGCATATATAGGTAAACGTATAGTAAACGGTGACACAAAATTTGAATGGATAAGTTTCTTATTAAATGTACACAAAACAATTGAATTTAATCGTGCAAATTCTTGTAACGTACCATAACCGTTTCCCTGTAACGTAACCGTTTCATTGTAACGTAACCGGTACCCTTTAATGTAGCCGTTTCCTAGGAACCTAACCATGCACGACATGTTGGTACATGAGATGTGTATAACTAAGTTTGTATGCGGCAGGCTCAAGTACCACGACCCGTCGCTGCAAGAGGACCCGCCGCTGATGGAGGAGGCGGACAGCGAGGAGCCGTCGCCGCGCCACCAGCAGCAGTGGCTCGACGACGTCAAGAACGTGGCGCTGATGCTCACTGTACGTATATACTGTGTGGTGACTGAAGTACTACAACCCGACGTTGCAGGGGAGTCCGGCTCGAAAGACCAAAAAGATATACCTACAGTGGAAAACCTTACATATTTTATTTGCTTGATGATACTAGATTGTACCAAGTCAAGTCAAGTCAAGTCAAGTCAAGTCAAGTCAAGTCAAGTAGTCACGATGCTACTTGTTGTGTTTATGGATTCTGGTTAAATATTATAGGCAAAGCCGTAGCAGGTACTGGTATCGTACTATTAAATTGTATGGGTTTACTCGTACAGTCGTAAAGTTCATGATTCAAATTATTGATAATGAATAATCTATATATATATATATATATATATATATACTGACACGACTTTGTTTTATATATATATATATATATATATATATATATATATATATATATATAAAACAAAGTCGTGTCAGTGATGACCGTTTATTACTTGAGAACGGGTGGACCGATTTTCATGATTTACGGTTATCCCACCGGCCAGTGGGGGTAGTTAAGTCGGATTTGAAACGACCGAAACCGCATGCCGTCTCGCGTTTGTAAGATGGCCAAATAAGGTAATTCTCTCGCACCCTGGTTGACCCTAGGCCATCTACGGCTTTGGGATAGCCCCCTCGGCATACTGTGCAAATATGAGACATTCACAAAATGAACTCAGCTGATAAGGTAACCAACATAACTTGACTCTTAGGCGGAACGAAGTTTGCCGGGTCAGCTAGTATCTTAAGAAAATATAGAGAAATGAGGATCTTGTCGCAGGCGGAGAGCGCGCAGCAGTCGGCGC
Organism: Cybosia mesomella; assembly: GCA_946251805.1. NCBI lineage: Eukaryota > Metazoa > Arthropoda > Insecta > Lepidoptera > Erebidae > Cybosia > Cybosia mesomella. The sequence continues at coordinate 695,938 of OX276390.1, forward strand.
AGCCCTCGCCCCAGCACAGCTACTACGCGCAGCCTGCGCCCGCGCAGCCGCCCGCGCCGCCGCAGTACGGCTGGGGCGATCCGCAGCAGGTCAGTGCTATATCTAGCCGGGAATCGAACTCGTTGATTATGAAAATAAAAACGGTTTGGGCGTGGAACGTTAGAAACGCAAAATGACATATTAGCAAATTGCCAGGTGTCCGAATTTTGGCGGAAATGATCAAAATCGTAATAGTACATTACGATATTAGTTCGTTAAGATGGTTATAACATGCGAGGCGGAATTTCAGCCCGAGCCGTAGGCGAGGGCGTAATTGAGCCGAGCATGTTATAACCAATACGTACGTATATCGTACGACGTTTTTGAACACATTTGCGAGGAAACAGAAAAAAAACATTTTATATTTTGTTCATTTTTAATTATTGAAACACAAAAACCTCGAAAAAACATCGAGTACTTTATTGCATCGTGACATTAACAGCGCGCTAGCGCTGCCTACTGACTGGCGCCGCGCGGCGATTAGTTCGAAATTTGAATAGCAACAGCGCGCTGCTCACTAGCTGGAGTCGTGCGGCGGCGATCAGTTCCATATTTGAAATGGCAAATAATACTGTTATGGAATTTGTATGGACTATAACTTAACTGTTTGCTTTGGTAACACACGCGTTTGTTATGACCCGCTTTACATATTTAAAACCGGTGGAATTACATCAGCTTTACGAGCAAGGGTGTTAAAAAAAGACATAACAAAATGACAGGTTCGCGATATGACAGATGCCGAAATTCATGCTTATTCCTTATCATCATAATGTTTGGACGATTATATATTTGTTTGACGATTAGATTATGTAGATAACCATACTGAGACAAAGAATATTGTTTATAATCTTTACTTGATGATTTTTTATTAATTCGACTTGTCTGTCATTACGCGAATCTGTCATTATGCGAATCTATCATCACATGAATCTGTCAATACGCGAATCTGTTTTTTTTTGTCAACCTCACACTGTTTTATTACGTAATTTGATAGTGTCACTATATAATAAAAAACCAATCGGGGCAGTCATGACATAAACCAAACTTATAACCATTTTTTTCTAGCGTTACTTACTTTCACCAATTAATTGTTCTAATTATAAAGATAAATTTATTGTTAGAGACATGTGTGACAGTTGATGTTATATAAAAATTTAAAATGCCCCCGACATAGCTAAGAACGCGCCCGACTAATTCACCTTTCAAACAAAAAAAAAACAAATCAAAATCGGTTCATCCGTTTGGGAGCTACGATGCCACAAACAGACACACACACAGACACGTCAAGTTAAGTTACGACACTCAAAATAGATATCCAATATTATATATTTAGCGGCGGCCCAAAACTCCGGCCGCCACTCGCGTGCCCTCCTGTGTTGCCATGTGAGTTTCCTCATTGACCTAAATTTTATAGCAGTTATTGTGGGATAATTTTTAACTTATTTTCCAAAAAGGATTACATAAACACAACTTAATATTGATACCCATAAATGTTAATGGAGGGCAAGTACTCTAAATATTGAAGATAGCAAATTTTACTCAAAGGAAACATTTATTTATTTTTGAAAAGAAAGAAATCTGCATTTACAGATTTTCGGAAACTCGCTTGCCACAATCGAACCGGCTAAAATTCAAAAAAAAAAAACATCGAGTACTTTATTGCATCGTCCGAATACGTTACAACAATTCTTTCTATGGCCAGCATCCAGACCGTAGTTTATCATCCAGTGCTAGACCAGATTGCTTTTTCACCATAACATTACTTTCTTATTTAAATTTGAAATGTAATTAACGCAAATATTTACAACCGTAAAGAGTAATAACTTATGTTTATCCGACACAAGCCGTATACTGGCACCAAGCACGAACCAAACATTTAAATACAATGTTTTTTAATCAATAAATTACTTCTATTGTGACTTTGCATGCGTAATACATAAATCATAAAAAAAATTAACACTAATTTCCTTTAGTTTTAACATTGTTCCTTACGTATTTTACCTTGACGGTATAAAGGTTTTAATGCCTATTTTTTCACGGGTACCACTTTACCTGCACTAGCGGTGAAATGGCTATCGGAATCGAACCGATTAAAACCACACGGTGTTCCATCACGGTAACCTATTAGGGATTTCGGTTATACCCTAACAAAGAAGTCTTTAGCATCGCTGGTAGACCCATTCAGCAGGCGGTCTTACCACGCATCGCAGGTGCTACCAGCGCCGTGGCTATAGCCTGGGGTCTAAAAAAAAAACGATAGTTGTTAATACATCTTTGACTACCCGTTGGGAAAAGGCGTGAATATGTATCGGTAGCGTAGAGTGAAAATTTTCAAAATGGCAGCTGGCGAAAAGGATATCTGACAGTCAATGTTCTGACTTTTACTAGGTCACACCCGCGTCTGAATACCCGAAACAGAATGCGGTTTTAGTCGGTTCAAGCCCGACAGAACCTCCCCCGCTGACCGGCGGAGGGGTATCCGAGGGGATTGCCGCAAAAAACGGTACCTTCACTACCTACACGTAATATACTTTTACTCCAATATAAGCATTGATGTTGTAGTATTAAAGAATGCCTTACACTGTATGGTAAAAGTGACTTTTGAAAAGCTTGTTGATAAAGCTCAAGCAGAAAGGTTTTTTTTTTGCTAAAAAAAAATAAGTGTGGATCCATCTATATTACATGTTTTAGTAAATATATATAAAATAAGTTCATGTACGTCGCTAGAACGGGATCAGTATTCCACGCGGGCGGCCACGGCTAGTTATTACTAAAGATAGTGAACCTACACTGAAATCACAGTTAACGAGCAAAGCCCTTTGTATAGCAACCTATGTGACGTGATTGGTTGCGCGTCAAGCTCAAATTATCAAGTTGTTTAGCGACAGTACAGTAGTTTTGCACAAAATAGGTTAGGAGGTCAATTCAGTATAAAATTGACCTCCTAACCTATTTTGTGCAAAACTACTACTTAGGTTTTTTTTTGATAGGATTGATTTGATTGATGATTTTTGAAGGAATAAAGGCTGAAAAAGAATTTGCTTGCAAGAGCCGTCTACCATGGATATTTATCGTAAGAAGAATTATGAAAATATTTCGAGAATCCATCTTACACTACCTAAACTTATAATAAGCTTCAGAAAAAGATATTTCTGATCAATACGCATCTAGGCTGCCCTAATCCTAAGTAATCTTAATCGCTAGATTTGTCATCAATAGGGTATATTATAAGTTGATCTGTTTTTTGTGCTGCAGTAAGCCAAAATAAACGCATTTTTTTTTTAATATAACTCACTACATTACAACAGAACAACTGTAACAATATTCTACTTCAATTTTCAACAAAAAAAAAATTCAACGTTTCAATAACAAGAACAGCGAGAATTTTCAACGAAATGTCAATCTGTTTGATTTCTTTCTTTCATCAATACAAATATTTGCTATCCTTTATTTTCATATTATCATAATAGCACCATGATCTCTTTCTATCCGCGGGCGCGTTGCTTATAATGGGCGAGTTTTCCCGAAATTTAACCGATAAAGGTAAGAGGAAAAAGGACAGAAATATATAATCAAGTAGTGGTAACGAGTGAGAAACAATATCTGTTATGAACCGATCGCTGGCCGGTCATTTAGGGGCTCGGGCAGTCGGGCCTCATTGCGACAATTCTTATCTATGCATGAACTCTGCGAGCGAGCTCCTGCCTGTTGCAAGAAGTAGATAGGTATTGAATTATTACGTAACTTGAGAATTGCTATAATATTAGCGAAGGCGTTTGTTATAATTTAATTTTTAGTTTATTGTGGTCTGCAAATAGAATGAGTTTTGGATAATGCAGTATGTATATTATTTGTTAGAGTAGATATATATCTCTGCCATCTCTGGAAAGGGAAGCCATAAGGAATCAGCATATATGGGCCCCACGCCCCTGTCACGTGTAAAAGCCGCCCGTAGGGTTTATTTTATGATATAATCATATTAATTGGTGCCGTCGTGGCGTTTAGCCTGGTAGAGAAGCGTCAGCAAAATCGTGAGTTGTGTCGGCCTGTACGGTCAGATAATAATGATTGTGTTAGAGCGACAGCAATTTAAGTTTTAAGAAATTATTGTGGGAACCAATTAAGAGGAACTCTTACAATTATTACTGTGACAGTACTTAAACAATGTTTTATTTTTAACTGTCAGTCTGTTCGAGGTGCAGAGCTCGCCTACGCCAGAAAGTGTACTGGCTTGCTGCGGAAGTTGGCGTGGGCCTCGAAGATCATAGAGACCCCCTCCCCCCCCACTTACCCTTAGTAATCACTTACAAGCGTTGTTTTTGTAATAATTAAAAAAAAAAAAACTAATTAATGACGTATTGAACAAGGCTCAAAAGCAATCGTGATCGGCGGGCTTGCGGGAAAGGTTTAATGACACTCGTGAAGTACTTAAAGGACAAGCAGATGGTGGGCTGTTTCTGCCTACCCCGGAGGGAAATAGGCGTGTGTTAATGTATGTATGTTTTAAATGAGTACAAAAAATGCTAAGTGGATTGTATCTATGGATTCAATTTATTTTAAACATACGTACATACACTGCATGAAAGCCGCGGTAGCCTAGTGGTATGGGTAATGGACTGCTGAGACGAGGTCTCGGTTTCGATCCCAGGTTTTACCATGGCACACACTAATGACTTTTCGATGCTTTTCGAAATTATGTGTGTATCGCAGGTTTATAAGTGCCCGGTTAATGGCAATAGGCTCACCACCTATTACATTGGGACCTAAACATAAACTGGCGAAATGTGGGTGCTAGCACCTCTGCCTACCCCTTCGGGGATATAGGCGTGAGTTTATGTTATATGTTATGTTATTTTTAACTGTCAGTCTGTTCGAGGAGCAGAGCTCGCCTACGCCAGAAAGTGTACTGGCTTGCTGCGGAAGTTGGCGTGGGTCTCGAAGATCATATAGATCCCCCCCCCCCACTTACCCTTAGTTATCACAGACAAGCGTTATTTTTGTAATAATTTAAAAAAGTTTCAAATTAATGACGTATTGAATAAGGCTCAAAAGCAATCGAGATCGGTGGGCTCGCGTGAAAGGTTTAATGACACTCGTGAAGTATGTAAGGACAGAAGCAGATGGTGGGCTGTTTCTGCCTACCCCGGAGGGAAATAGGCGTGAGTATATATATGTATGTTTTAAATAAGTACAAGTAAGTACGTGTACTAGTATACACAGGTAAGAAGTGAAACTTCTTTATGCCCATAATAAGTTATATTAGATAAACTTTAACAAAAGGCTTTTATTATTCATGTCTATATGAATACAAATAATACAATTATTTCATTTTACCTTATTACTACTAAGATTATTGCAGCATTTCATTAAAGTACAAAACAGTCGTATTAGTTAATAATAACTAGTTTTAATGGAATTATATACATTGACCGATAGTTGCAATCAAAAACTGAGGTTAACCTTAAATAACTTGAAAAAAATAAATACCATAATCACACCCACGTGTTAGAAAAAGAGATATAATTACTTACTTTTTTTAGAAATCCACTGAAATTAGAATTAAATTGATTTTGCTGATCACTATCAGTCGAATAAATCAACTTTTTTTTTTAAATGGCGCGTAACGGAAAAATGTACAGAAATTAAGATGGCGCGTAACCGAAAAACGTTACATATAAACGGTAAATTTTTTCCAATGCCGGTAAAGAAGTTTTACTTCAATTAAATTTTTAAGCGTTTTGGATGCTTACTTTTTCTAAAGATTTAGATCGGAAAAAGATAACATCTAGAACGGGACTTGAACCCGCGACCAGTCCCTTACAGGGGAAATGCTCTGACCAGCTGAGCTAAATGATAAATTTTAAACAAACGTACATACATTGCATTGTATAACATATTAATTTTGTATATTTGTTACTTTGTCTGTTTGTTAGGTTGTCTTTTACAATTACTTTTATTATTTCATTATAGCGTTGAAAAACACGTTTCAATACTAAAACCTCGTAAAACGAACGATGCGGCCACTTAAGCATAGCCCGGCACACGTTAATGAATAACACTTGCTGTAATTATCTGTGCGCATGCTCTGTTGTTGACGACTGTCCACCTTTAAAGTGATATTAATGGTCCACAAAAAACAATCCAAAATATTCTGGTCAATTTGTTTGAATAAAGTTTGTAAGTGGTCGGACGAAGCCAGTTCAAACACATTTCTATCAGTTCTGTTCGTAGCAAGGGTAGAGCCTGGCTCTATTCACGGATGCCTACTTCAAATTCATAAAAATAGATTGGCACTTCTACAAAATGTTATGGGCAACGAACTGTAAAATTTGATCAATTTAACAATAATCATCTCTCTCTCTCTCAACAATCATCGGATATATTCATCGGAAAATTTATATTTCTACGGATTTCGCCACACTGCCGCAGAAATCAAAAAACCAAAAATCGGTATGTTATAAATATACTAAATTACTGTATATATTATAATCAGTAATGACTTTTTACTAAAACTCATTACTTTAAACCAAACCTAAATAACCGACTACAATAAAAGTCGGTGTGTGGAGTTGTATGTGAGATGATTGCGTTGCTGAAACCAATTTACGATACAGATATGCTCACACGGATAAGATAAACTACGATCAAGTCTTAAACTGCTACTAAGAGAGTGTATTCCTGCATGTTGCCCTGATAATCTATTCAACATTTCTTCACTCAAATGTTTTTTGAGTGAAATTTTCCCTCCGGGGTAGGCAGAAACACTGCCTACCCCGGAGGGAAATAGGCGTGTGTTAATGTATGTATGTTTTAAATGAGTACAAAAAATGCTAAGTGGATTGTATCTATGGATTCAATTTATTTTAAACATACGTACATACACTGCATGAAAGCCGCGGTAGCCTAGTGGTATGGGTAATGGACTGCTGAGACGAGGTCTCGGTTTCGATCCCAGGTTTTACCATGGCACACACTAATGACTTTTCGATGCTTTTCGAAATTATGTGTGTATCGCAGGTTTATAAGTGCCCGGTTAATGGCAATAGGCTCACCACCTATTACATTGGGACCTAAACATAAACTGGCGAAATGTGGGTGCTAGCACCTCTGCCTACCCCTTCGGGGATATAGGCGTGAGTTTATGTTATATGTTATGTTATTTTTAACTGTCAGTCTGTTCGAGGAGCAGAGCTCGCCTACGCCAGAAAGTGTACTGGCTTGCTGCGGAAGTTGGCGTGGGTCTCGAAGATCATATAGATCCCCCCCCCCACTTACCCTTAGTTATCACAGACAAGCGTTATTTTTGTAATAATTTAAAAAAGTTTCAAATTAATGACGTATTGAATAAGGCTCAAAAGCAATCGAGATCGGTGGGCTCGCGTGAAAGGTTTAATGACACTCGTGAAGTATGTAAGGACAGAAGCAGATGGTGGGCTGTTTCTGCCTACCCCGGAGGGAAATAGGCGTGAGTATATATATGTATGTTTTAAATAAGTACAAGTAAGTACGTGTACTAGTATACACAGGTAAGAAGTGAAACTTCTTTATGCCCATAATAAGTTATATTAGATAAACTTTAACAAAAGGCTTTTATTATTCATGTCTATATGAATACAAATAATACAATTATTTCATTTTACCTTATTACTACTAAGATTATTGCAGCATTTCATTAAAGTACAAAACAGTCGTATTAGTTAATAATAACTAGTTTTAATGGAATTATATACATTGACCGATAGTTGCAATCAAAAACTGAGGTTAACCTTAAATAACTTGAAAAAAATAAATACCATAATCACACCCACGTGTTAGAAAAAGAGATATAATTACTTACTTTTTTTAGAAATCCACTGAAATTAGAATTAAATTGATTTTGCTGATCACTATCAGTCGAATAAATCAACTTTTTTTTTTAAATGGCGCGTAACGGAAAAATGTACAGAAATTAAGATGGCGCGTAACCGAAAAACGTTACATATAAACGGTAAATTTTTTCCAATGCCGGTAAAGAAGTTTTACTTCAATTAAATTTTTAAGCGTTTTGGATGCTTACTTTTTCTAAAGATTTAGATCGGAAAAAGATAACATCTAGAACGGGACTTGAACCCGCGACCAGTCCCTTACAGGGGAAATGCTCTGACCAGCTGAGCTAAATGATAAATTTTAAACAAACGTACATACATTGCATTGTATAACATATTAATTTTGTATATTTGTTACTTTGTCTGTTTGTTAGGTTGTCTTTTACAATTACTTTTATTATTTCATTATAGCGTTGAAAAACACGTTTCAATACTAAAACCTCGTAAAACGAACGATGCGGCCACTTAAGCATAGCCCGGCACACGTTAATGAATAACACTTGCTGTAATTATCTGTGCGCATGCTCTGTTGTTGACGACTGTCCACCTTTAAAGTGATATTAATGGTCCACAAAAAACAATCCAAAATATTCTGGTCAATTTGTTTGAATAAAGTTTGTAAGTGGTCGGACGAAGCCAGTTCAAACACATTTCTATCAGTTCTGTTCGTAGCAAGGGTAGAGCCTGGCTCTATTCACGGATGCCTACTTCAAATTCATAAAAATAGATTGGCACTTCTACAAAATGTTATGGGCAACGAACTGTAAAATTTGATCAATTTAACAATAATCATCTCTCTCTCTCTCAACAATCATCGGATATATTCATCGGAAAATTTATATTTCTACGGATTTCGCCACACTGCCGCAGAAATCAAAAAACCAAAAATCGGTATGTTATAAATATACTAAATTACTGTATATATTATAATCAGTAATGACTTTTTACTAAAACTCATTACTTTAAACCAAACCTAAATAACCGACTACAATAAAAGTCGGTGTGTGGAGTTGTATGTGAGATGATTGCGTTGCTGAAACCAATTTACGATACAGATATGCTCACACGGATAAGATAAACTACGATCAAGTCTTAAACTGCTACTAAGAGAGTGTATTCCTGCATGTTGCCCTGATAATCTATTCAACATTTCTTCACTCAAATGTTTTTTGAGTGAAATTTTCCCTGGGAAGGGAAATAGGCGTGTGTTAATGTATGTATGTTTTAAATGAGTACAAAAAATGCTAAGTGGATTGTATCTATGGATTCAATTTATTTTAAACATACGTACATACACTGCATGAAAGCCGCGGTAGCCTAGTGGTATGGGTAATGGACTGCTGAGACGAGGTCTCGGTTTCGATCCCAGGTTTTACCATGGCACACACTAATGACTTTTCGATGCTTTTCGAAATTATGTGTGTATCGCAGGTTTATAAGTGCCCGGTTAATGGCAATAGGCTCACCACCTATTACATTGGGACCTAAACATAAACTGGCGAAATGTGGGTGCTAGCACCTCTGCCTACCCCTTCGGGGATATAGGCGTGAGTTTATGTTATATGTTATGTTATTTTTAACTGTCAGTCTGTTCGAGGAGCAGAGCTCGCCTACGCCAGAAAGTGTACTGGCTTGCTGCGGAAGTTGGCGTGGGTCTCGAAGATCATATAGATCCCCCCCCCCCACTTACCCTTAGTTATCACAGACAAGCGTTATTTTTGTAATAATTTAAAAAAGTTTCAAATTAATGACGTATTGAATAAGGCTCAAAAGCAATCGAGATCGGTGGGCTCGCGTGAAAGGTTTAATGACACTCGTGAAGTATGTAAGGACAGAAGCAGATGGTGGGCTGTTTCTGCCTACCCCGGAGGGAAATAGGCGTGAGTATATATATGTATGTTTTAAATAAGTACAAGTAAGTACGTGTACTAGTATACACAGGTAAGAAGTGAAACTTCTTTATGCCCATAATAAGTTATATTAGATAAACTTTAACAAAAGGCTTTTATTATTCATGTCTATATGAATACAAATAATACAATTATTTCATTTTACCTTATTACTACTAAGATTATTGCAGCATTTCATTAAAGTACAAAACAGTCGTATTAGTTAATAATAACTAGTTTTAATGGAATTATATACATTGACCGATAGTTGCAATCAAAAACTGAGGTTAACCTTAAATAACTTGAAAAAAATAAATACCATAATCACACCCACGTGTTAGAAAAAGAGATATAATTACTTACTTTTTTTAGAAATCCACTGAAATTAGAATTAAATTGATTTTGCTGATCACTATCAGTCGAATAAATCAACTTTTTTTTTTAAATGGCGCGTAACGGAAAAATGTACAGAAATTAAGATGGCGCGTAACCGAAAAACGTTACATATAAACGGTAAATTTTTTCCAATGCCGGTAAAGAAGTTTTACTTCAATTAAATTTTTAAGCGTTTTGGATGCTTACTTTTTCTAAAGATTTAGATCGGAAAAAGATAACATCTAGAACGGGACTTGAACCCGCGACCAGTCCCTTACAGGGGAAATGCTCTGACCAGCTGAGCTAAATGATAAATTTTAAACAAACGTACATACATTGCATTGTATAACATATTAATTTTGTATATTTGTTACTTTGTCTGTTTGTTAGGTTGTCTTTTACAATTACTTTTATTATTTCATTATAGCGTTGAAAAACACGTTTCAATACTAAAACCTCGTAAAACGAACGATGCGGCCACTTAAGCATAGCCCGGCACACGTTAATGAATAACACTTGCTGTAATTATCTGTGCGCATGCTCTGTTGTTGACGACTGTCCACCTTTAAAGTGATATTAATGGTCCACAAAAAACAATCCAAAATATTCTGGTCAATTTGTTTGAATAAAGTTTGTAAGTGGTCGGACGAAGCCAGTTCAAACACATTTCTATCAGTTCTGTTCGTAGCAAGGGTAGAGCCTGGCTCTATTCACGGATGCCTACTTCAAATTCATAAAAATAGATTGGCACTTCTACAAAATGTTATGGGCAACGAACTGTAAAATTTGATCAATTTAACAATAATCATCTCTCTCTCTCTCAACAATCATCGGATATATTCATCGGAAAATTTATATTTCTACGGATTTCGCCACACTGCCGCAGAAATCAAAAAACCAAAAATCGGTATGTTATAAATATACTAAATTACTGTATATATTATAATCAGTAATGACTTTTTACTAAAACTCATTACTTTAAACCAAACCTAAATAACCGACTACAATAAAAGTCGGTGTGTGGAGTTGTATGTGAGATGATTGCGTTGCTGAAACCAATTTACGATACAGATATGCTCACACGGATAAGATAAACTACGATCAAGTCTTAAACTGCTACTAAGAGAGTGTATTCCTGCATGTTGCCCTGATAATCTATTCAACATTTCTTCACTCAAATGTTTTTATTCAAAGTGCTAGTAATTATTATAGCAACATCATTTATTCCGTGATCTTGAAATTACATAGTTTAACAGATTTGACTATCTGTAGGTCTATTGAAGTTGGTTATTTCCTCAGCCGTCGAACATGTTTTAATCTTGTCTGCGATCGAGTCTATGCGAGGAGCCACGTACATTCGTGTAAAGATCAAGATAATGACGCTTCTAATGTAATTTGCTCCCGATTTAGCAGCAAAATGCCAATTCTCGTAATAAAAAAAAGTTCAAAATACATTCTAAATCTAGTCTCGATCTCCCAAATGTTAAAAAAATGTGTTTTCGTAACAACCTTTGTTGAAAATATCTTTTTATTACGAGAATTGGCCCTCAGGTATATGTTTTGCACGCAGGTGCAACAGTACCAACAAGTCACGCAACCTGTACCGACGTACCCTGAGCCGGTGCCCGAAGAGAAGACTGACTACTCCGCCCAGTACTACCCGCAGCAGGCGCAGCACTCGCCGCTGCAGCAACAACTGCCGCCACAGCAGCCGCCCGCGGACGAGCCGCCGCAGTACGGGCACTACGAGGAGTGGCCGAGGGCCGAGGAACAGCACCAGCAGTACGCCGACCCCTACTGGCACACCGAACCGTCCTACGGAGGATACGGAGAGGTAAGTACCGAGGGATGGGTGGCGGGTAGCCGTAGTCGTTACTGTACTGCAAATAGTCTGTATATGTCATGTGTTAAGATCCCCTAAACGTCTAATTTTGTTGTTCTCGGAATTATTTAAGTTATTTTTAAACAATTGTCAAACACCCGGTTCCGTGTTAATCGATTATCACGATATGCTTTCTAAATAAACTTAAATCACATCAGTATGTCAGTAGGTATTTTGTAGACAATGGATACCGAAATTGAACGGTTTATCGTTGAGAGTTCGTAACAAAGTTAGCGTGGTCTGCGTCTATTTATTGAGCCGCTCCGCTGCCGAGGCTTCGGGCGACAGGACGGTCAGTGGCGCGCAGCCCGCGCACGCGCGCGCACGTGGCCTCGCCAGTGAGCCGAGTACCCGTAGGACCCTGGCCTACGCCTGCGCCCGCGCCGCCTCCGAGTGTCGGTCCGGTTCGGTCGCGGGCCGGCGCACTCGCAGCCTGTCTAACGTTCCCCCGGGGGCGGGCGCGCAGCGCGCCCCGCCCCACCGCCCGCGCCCGCCCACCGCGCGCGTCGCGCCCTCCGCGCCCGCCCTCGCGCCTCCCGCAGACTCGCTGGAGCTCGTCGAGTACCACCGCTCGCCGCGCTTGCGCCGCCGCGTGCACCCCAAGCCGGAGAACGTCAACGTGGCGTTCGCCGAGCGGCCGGCGGCCGGGCCGGGCCGGCGCGCGCCGCCCGCCGCGCCGGCGCCGCGCCTGCGCAGCGCAGCCCGCACTGCCAGCGCGGACGCCGACTCGCGCGCGCGCGCGCCGCTGTCCGACCTCGACATCCAGATCGCGCACAGCCCCGGGCCCGCCGCCCCGCGCGCGCCCCGCGGGCCCGCGCGCCCGCCCGGCCCGCGCGCGCCGCCGCCCGGCCGCCTCATCTGCAGCACGGTGGACACGTGGGCGCGCCAGGCGCAGGCGCGGGCCGGGGCCTACAAGCCGCTGGTGTTCGGCGGCACGTACCCCATCGACGCGCCGGCCTCGCCGCCCGGGGAGCGCGCGCCCCCCCCGCGCCGCCCGCCCTCGGCGGATGAGGAGCACCGGCGCGAGCTGCGCAGGACTATCGAGCGGAGCCTGGACAGGTTCGAGGCCATCCTGGCGCGGCGCGAGGGGGGCGGGGAGGCGCGGCGCCGGCCCGTCGCCGGCCGGCCGGTGGAGACGTTCGATATCGACGAGCCCGTGGCCGCCGGGGCCCCGCCGCCCCGGGCGCGGGAGCGGGACACCAAGTACTACGTGGCGGGGCCGAAGACCTACAACATCGACGAGCCCGTCCCGTTCATATAGTCGCCGTCGCAGCGCTGGCGGCCCGCGCGCCCCGGAGCGCCTCCGTCCTGTGCGTAGCTTGCAAGCTTCTGAATGTGCGTTTGTCCTTCTAAAACCGCGCTGTGATATCTATTAATCTGAGTCGTTCGTTTATTTATTGTTGATACGCGTTACGAGATCCGATGTTTTATTATGTTAACCACTAAACTGTATCGTAAGTCCCTCGCATTTTACGTATGTATTGTAATGTTATTATTTCTGGTATTATGTTGTATTACTCGCTTGTTACGCATTTAATGTATAACCGTTGTAATGTAGGGACCCCGCATTATTCGGTAGCTATACAAAAAATTGTTATTGCAATTAAATGTTCAGTAAAAAAGTGTGGTTTTACTAACGTCTCCGACTCGTAACACCGGCGATGCCCAACAGAACACGCAATGTACTGTCCTATGTTGCCCTTCGCGATGTTTATCTCCCCAATGTATTATTTAATTAACAGAGTTCAGCGCGCCGGCTCGGTCGTTGTAATTGGAAAATAAGCTATTTATAACTTCACAGACCATTGAGCGCGATTTAATTGTTGATAAGCTGACTATAAATCAATCGGCGGTGTAACACACAAAGCTGTAGGTGCTATGCATTGTATTGTAAAGTTACATCGACCAGGCGCTTCAACTATAAATATCAAGTAATGATAAATATTGTTTACAGTACAGTCGCGTGGCGAGTTCTGCGTTTGTAATATACTCGGTTTATTAACGACCTGCTACGTTTACAAAATATTGTATTTTAGATTCGAACCCGTTTTGTTTTGATGACTTAAATGGAATGAATTGACGCAGGCTCACATAGTAAGTGTACGCTTTCTAGACTCCGCCATCGAATAATCCCTGGGAAACACAAATGTTACGATATTGTACAGCCATCTCGCTCGGTACCATCACTAAACTGTAACAGAACATTTTTGTCTTCCCAAATCCTACTGACTTTATTTTTTGCACTTCCTGCTGTTGATTGCACTAGAACGTCCTCGCCCGACTAATCTTCCCATATTTAAAGACTCTTGAAGCAGTCGTCTCACCTCAGAATGACATAAGCATACTTTCCTTGGAAGGAGCCGCTGTAGTCGCCCTCACTGTATACTATAATAGACCAGAAGGTGATAGCGAATCACTCGCTAGTCGGTGGGACGGCTGCTTGAGGACTGGTTGTCGTTCGCCTGTATGCCCACGTGGGGGCGTGTCGTCCGCAGGGGGGCGTGGGCGGGGGCGAGGCGGAGGCGCGGCCGAGCATCACCATGCCGGGCGCCAGCAAGCCGCGCGCGCCCGCCTACGAGTACGACGACGACCGGCCGCCCAGCGCCGACGTGAGCCCACTCATTTGTACCTGCAGTGGCCGGCAAACTTCGTGGCGATCTATTCTAGCTCTTTGGCGAAAGCGCGCCAATCAACCAACCACATAATATCATCATGGGCTGAAGAAGCTCGACTCATTGGTTGACTAGTTAGTCCTTTTATTGGTTTTCTGGTTGATCGAACGTTTTTTGACGGTTGCTCAAGAAGTTTGCCGGTAACTATACTAAGTAATAGTCCATTGAAATGTTACATTTTTTAGGCCTAACCTTGCGTTTTTTAGAGGACGCAATTTTATTCTTTTGATGTGTAGGGGGGGTCAGTGTAAAGCTAAAACCAAGTTTGTGGGGTCGCCACCCTTGTCGAACGACCGCCATCTTGAAAATAGGGGTTGAAATGGTTTTTACGATATATCTCTTAAACTATTTATCTGATAAAAAACATTTGTTAACATTTTTTGTTGCTAATTAAATTCTCTACAACTTTGGTCCAGTAACTTTTGTTTTTTCTTTTTATTTTGTTATTATAATTTTTTAAATTATTAATTTTGCAATATTATTAATAATTAATTATTGACTCTTTGCCCCACCACACACGAGGAAGAGTCGCGTTTTTTTTTACGTGGTATCCCCAATAGGGATAATCCACGGTGATTTTCTAAATTTGAACTACTCCGTCCTCGGTCTTTTCGATGGACCAGGCTGCGGCTCAGCATCTGATCGGCTTTCTGAATTAAATATCAGTGGGAGAGCTGGAGAAGAAAGGGGTGTTAATGTCGGCGGTTCATCATCAAAGTTATTTTCATTTATTAATTCTGAGAGCCCCATTACGTTGCTGCAAGTCTCTCCAGAACAATGGAAGCACACTGCAGAACATTTCAGCCCTGCTTTTCGACATCCACACATTGATCCAAGCATTTGCAAAAGATCAATTTTGGAAGCTCAGGGTGTGCTGGAGGTTTAGAGCTCTGCACTGGCATCAATAATTTTCCACATGTTTTTCCAGCCCCAGTCTTCAAGATCATTATTATTACCAAGCCACGACTGGACCTGATGGTAGACTCGGAAAGTATGAAAGCGACCTGTGTATTGTATTGGAGGAAGTGAAGATAAGTTAAATGTGCTTTTTGTCACTGCCTTGGCAAATTGTTTGTATCTCAGGCTGTCAAGAGAATTATCATCTTTATTACCACCGTATAAAGAGATAAAAAAGTTTCTGAACATTTTCGCTTATAACTTTTTTATTTATAGTTCTACGACAAAAAGTTACTGTACCAAAGTTGTAGAGAATTTAATTTGCAACAAAAAATGTTAACAATTTTTTTTTATCAGATAAATAGTTTAAGAGATATATCATAAAAACCATTTCAACCCCTATTTCAAGATGGCGGCCGTTCGACAAGGGTGGCGACCCCACAAACTTGGTTTTAGCTTTACACTGACCCCCCCTAAACATCAAAAAAAATAAAATTGCGTCCTCTAAAAAACGCAATCCCAAATGTAACTTTTCAATGGACTATAACTGCACTGTCATAATGTGTTCATATTATCACCTACCTCTCGCCTGCCCCTGAACAAATTGCAGCATTCTGTTTCAAATTGTCCTAAAGCGGAGAGGCTGTTTAGGATACAGTTGTTTAAAATTAATAGTGTAAATACAAAATTAAAGCCCTATGTCAATTTCCCTATTTTAGATTATTATTATTAAGCGCTTATTTCAGAAAATAGTACTAACGCTATCTCGCATACTGTGGAAAATGCAGCATACTGCTACTTAAGTCGATACCATTTACAAACTCTTTAACATTACTTGTAGAAATAATTTTATTTCTTTATTACAGACGACGTCTGTGGCGTAGCGGTAGTGCGTTTGACTGCTAAGCCAGAGGTCGCGGGTTCGATTCCCGCTCAGTGCAAATAAGTATATTTGCATTCTTCTGGGTGTTTCTATGTTTAATATGTATTAATTTACAAAAAAAGTATTTAAGTATGTTTATCCGCATGCTTGAACCCATATGACAAGCTCTGCTTAGTTTGGGTCTAGATGGCGTTGTGTACTTTGGTCCTACTATATTGATTTATTATTAAACAATTCATGCTACCTTCTCGTTGTTGGTCAAATCTTTGAAATCGACTTACTTTTGTATTGTCATATCGATTTAATACTTTTTGAGCATATAACATTTGTATCTGACAGAGATAGTTAATGGCTGTAGAACTCTTAAACGACTCGAGTTTGGGCATTTGATTTGTTTTAACCAGCCTTATCGTTACACTTAGCAAAGAGGGGCTGTTGAAAAAAACGTTTTTTTAGCTTTTCAAATTTTTTTCTTTCTCACACTCAACAGCAAAACAATCGCGACACGGACACCCCGAAGACAGCTGCGAAGAAACAAGAGTCCAAGTCGAAGGACGACGGCCTGAAGGGCGACTCCAAGAGCAAGGGCGGCGGCTGGCTTGGCGGCATCCTCACCAAGCTGTCGCTGCGCGCGCCCAACCAGATGATCCTGCCCGACGACAAGAACCCCTCAGTGAGTGCCGCGCCTCGCCGCCAGGTGCCCACGCTCATGTAGCGCGCCTGCACCGGGACTTGTGTCCAGGCTGGCTGTGCGGAACTAACCTTTTGGTATCGCCAAACACCACCATCATGCCCTAAATATTGTAGCTGTCATAAAGCACGATATGTCTCCATTTATTTATATATTTATATAATAAAAACAATACAAGCTGACAGTCAGACACAGAACGAAAGCGCTCACACGTTGCGACCGGAAACGGTGCGTACAGTCAGGTATGAAAGGCACTTTATTCCGCGCACCCTCAGGCTGTGGGATGATCTCCCTGCTGTGGTTTTCCCAAGCGACTACAATATGGGGTTCTTCAAGAAGGGTATTAGAAGGTTTTTACAGAGCCGGCAACGCGAGTGTGATGCCCCTTTTTATTTTTTATTTTTTTTCGTGCGGAAATCCCTTCGGATACCGCCCCCGCTGGAGAGCCCGGGTCTCCAGCGGGGGCGGTTATGTCGGGCTTGAACCGACTAAAACCGCACGCCGTCTCGGGTCTTAAGACGCCGGGGTGTAAGGTTACCCATAGAGCATATCCCTCGCACCCCGACTGACCCTGGGCCATCTCCGGTTTCGAGATGGCCCCCTTACTTGCTCTCCACTGTGCCATCTGCTAATCAGAGGGACACGTGGAAAGCTTCCGAACAGCCCTCTACAGGGCCGTCCTCGCCTCGGTCGGAGTTGGCCGTAGGTGGCAGCGTCTCACCCGCCCTAGGAGAGAGGCGCTGCCGTCTCCGTTGCCCAGGGTGCACCGCGTGGAGATCCCCAACCAAGCACCCCGTCCCCAACCAAGCACCCCAAGTGTGATGCCCCTGGTGTTGCACACGTCCATAGGCTCCGGTAACCGCTTCCCATCAAGTGGGCCGTGAGCTTGTCTACCACCTGAGTGGTATAAAAAAAATACTTTTTTTTTACTAACAACTTACTTATTATTCTAAAATATATCTATCCATCCAGATAAAATGTAAAAAATCACGAAAAGAAAAAAACTAATTTCTGTACCACGGTCCTATTCGAAACTCAATGGGCAACCTTACACCCCGGCGTCTTAAGACCCGAGACGGCTTTCGGTTTTAGTCGGACATAACCGTCCCCGCTGGGGGGCGGGGGGTTTCCCCAACGAAAAAAAAAACGGTAGTATGACAATTTTTGTTCCAAACAGCTTCTAGTATCTAGTAGCATATTTATTTATTTACATTATTATTACTTCCAACGTGGACGCCGATTACCAGGCGGGTGATCAACCTTACCTTGGGAGGCCATTTCACCCATTCCCCCTAGTAGTATCCATAAAGTTATTGTCTCTGTAGTTAGTTGTTGTTTTTATACCTATTGGAAGTCAAGTCGTGGGTGTGTAATACACCTCTGCCTACCCCTTCGGGAATACAGGCGTGAAGTTATGTTATGTTATGTGTTATGTTATGGAAGTCAAGTGAACACGCGCTTGCATTAATCAACGAAATAAGTTTATTCACATGCGTAAGTATATATCATATCAGTCGAATCTGATACTTTTTATTATACCTCAAAATGGTAATTTCTATGGCAATTTGTATGAAATAACGAGGTATGACGTCGTATCTCGTTATTTTCAAATAGTTTGCTATTTGTGATTGAGTGGGTGATTAAAAGGATAAAATAAGATGGGCAGTGATTTTTAAAACTATAGAAAACTCCCCTGTTGTTGTTGTTGTGTGTTGACCGAACCCAGACTTTTCATCGAAAGACAATTGTCGACATGACAATTCATCTACATCAATTGGTCGAAAATCCCATTGAGCAACAGGGATAATTAGTCGACATACAATTGGTTGAAAACCCCATTAAGCGATAGGGATAATTAGTCGACATACATTTGGTTGAAACCCCCATTAAGCGACATGGATAATTAGTCGACATACAATTGGTCGAAAACCCCATTAAGCGACAGGGATAATTAGTCGACATACAATTGCTCGAAAACCCCATTAAAGCGACAGGGATAATTAGTCGACATACAATTGGTCGAAAAGTGAATTGAACGACAACGATTACTAGATTAAGCGACAGGGATAATTAGCCGACATACAATTGTTCGAAAACCCCATTAAGCGACAGGGATAATTAGTCGACATACAATTGGTTGAAAACCCCATTAAGCGATAGGGATAATTAGTCGACATACAATTGGTTGAAAACCCCATTAAGCGATAGGGATAATTAGTCGACATACAATTGGTTGAAACCCCCATTAAGCGACATGGATAATTAGTCGACATACAATTGGTTGAAACCCCCATTAAGCGACAGGGATAATTAGTCGACATACAATTGGTTGAAACCCCCATTAAGCGACAGAGATAATTAGTCGACATACAATTGGTTGAAACCCCCATTAAGCGACATGGATAATTAGTCGACATACAATTGCTCGAAAACCCCATTAAGCGACAGGGATAATTAGTCGACATACAATTGGTTGAAACCCCCATTAAGCGACAGGGATAATTAGTCGACATACAATTGGTTGAAACCCCCATTAAGCGACATGGATAATTAGTCGACATACAATTGGTTGAAACCCCCATTAAGCGACAGGGATAATTAGTCGACATACAATTGGTTGAAACCCCCATTAAGCGACATGGATAATTAGTCGACATACAATTGCTCGAAAACCCCATTAAGCGACAGGGATAATTAGTCGACATACAATTGGTGCGACATGGATAATTAGTCGACATACAATTGCTCGAAAACCCCATTAAAGCGACAGGGATAATTAGTCGACATACAATTGGTCGAAAAGTGAATTGAACGACAACGATTACTAGTCGACAACTCGTGGACACCGCGCGCCCCGATATGGATAGATATAGGTTAGAAGGATTATTATATATTTAGATAAATAAATATAATAGTATATCCCTTTGTGTGTCACTTGTGATAATGCACGTAGAAACAGGAGCCCCGCAAAGCGGAGCTCCGTCGAAATAATTAACTAATAACTAAGATATAAAAGAAAACTATCTACAGGTAACTAATATACTTACCTAACCAAAACGACATCAACGATGTTTGCAACGAATGTTATTGATATTGGTATTTACTAATTGATAAAGTAGAGTAAACCACTATTTTTCTGTCAATAATGTGTCGACCAATTGACTTGTCGGTTAATTGTCATTGTCGACCTAAGCTCATTTCGTCCAAAAATGTGTCGACTAATTATAATGTTGATCAATAATATGTCGACCAATTGTCGTGAACCCGTGTTGACATAACATTGGTGGCCAACCGCTACCGCTGCTCTTAAAGAGCAAAGATTACTTTTTGATCGATCATCCGTTTATCCAAATAACCTCGGGAAAGTGCGCCTATGAAGTTTTCTTAAAATCGATGCACGCGTTATCAAATAATATAATGTGTTTTCTATCGTCTTTAAAGAATGTAGGTATTTTGAGAGTACACTTTTTTTAATTTGTTATTGGGATTGTGTACGATCTCATGTTTATATCGTGTTCAATGTGTTCGTGTTATGTAGAAAATATATTGAATTCAATAAAATGAACAATTTAATGATATATTATGCTATGCATTGTCGAAACAATACAAATTCTTCCTTATTTTTTTTATATATGTACTCAATCTATTATTGAGCTGAGTGAGACGAAGTCGAGCGAAAGCTCCTCATACCAGACTTCAGGAGTTTCTTTGTCACAGGTCTCCTCCTAAACTACTAATCCAATCAGAACCAAATTTGGCATGATTAAAGAGGTCAATCAGAGGAAGGTTTATGGATATATTTTGAAAAAATTAATGCTACCACAGAGGAATGATCACCGTTGAAAAAATTCCAGATGGAATTACATAATAACTGCTCGAGACACTGTGACCAAACTTTACACGCTCAGAAAGCATGTCCAGAGTTGTGACTTTCAAAAAGAATTTTCAAAATCGGACTTGCCACGGAGGAATGATCACTGTTCAAAATTTTCAAAATCTGATTCCGCAATAGCGGTCAAATGATTTTAATGATAAATAAATCGCTCTTAATAATTCAAATCACGATGTCTCACTCAGCTCAACATTGCAAGCAGCGATTCGCCTTGCAGACCTAGTGTATATATAGCATGTGCCAAGTTGAGATGAACGTGTATGTTACTCTCTGAAATTAATACCTTATATTTTTCCTATATATTTTTATATAATATTTATATATTTAATAAATATTGTTCGCTCTATCTGTCTTTTCTTTTCAAAGCACCTTACACTCAGGGTATTTTTTTTACATATATATTCTGTATTATATTTTATTTATTATATGTTCGCTTTGATTTCGACTGAGTACAGTAATGTGTTGATGATAAATCATGACGTAGTCTTTGCTTCAATTGACTGACTCAATAAGATTTGAGGCATTGACTAATATGGACGCAATCGAATGGTTGCGCTGCCTTAATCGGCCGCTGCAATCGCACGATTGCGTCCATATTGGTCAATGCCTCAAATTCACATTCCGTACCAATTCATCAAATTTACAGCTTCAACCCTCGGCTGTCTTCTGCGCTAAGGTGGTTTGAATCCCGGTGAAGAATTGTTATATCTATCTATCTATCTGTTATATCTAATCCTCTCTTAAAAATCTACCTCGACGGCGTAGGTGGATAATTGCGCAGTGGTTGCGATAACGTACTGCTCTGAATAATGTTCTGGGTTCGATTGTTGGCTAGGGCAAAGTATTATTGATTTTGAGAAAGTTTTCAGTAGCACTGAGTATCTTATTACGTAGGACCGAAAACAAGTAGTAAAATGTGAACATTCGTACACATCTGCCCAACCTTTCAACCTTTCAACCATATAAAGGCGTGAGGATATATAAAAATATCCTATACACCTATGAAGGGTCCTGATTTATCTTTTTGTCAAATTCTTAGATTTGGTAATGAGTGGACAAGGCCATATTTTAAGGAGGAACCCAATATGGTCTGACAAACCTACTCGTCAGTATCATACATGTACACGAACGTAGCGAGCGCAGTAATAAAAAAAAAATAACAGCTCTGCTACCAGTCTCCTTTAACCCGGAGACAAGGGTGAGGAGTGAGACCACGAGCAGGTAGTATTCAAGCCGTAGCCCCACCACTCACTTTCACGCAATCACTACTTCGTTCCGAAGCGGGATCTAAAGCCGACAGTGGAAACGCAAATAAAACTAAAACTTAATATATAACTAAAATAAAGTGTCTAATGATCCGGATCTACACAAAGGTGCAGTCAACAAACGGTACAAAATCATTAATCAAACAACAACAACAAAATACCGCAATTTTATACAAACCGGTTAACCGAACCTACTAAAACCGCACGAAGCATCAAACACAGGAAGTCGGCACGAATATAAAATGGTTCAAACTACAAAATACCGCAATTTTAGAATATCTGGTTATCCGAACCGACTAAAAACTCACGGATACAAACAAATCAAATCATACATTACTTTCAATTTTATAGCAAGTAAACACAACAGAATATCTATTCAGACCTCCCAGCGGGTCCAATCAAACATGAATAGACGACAATTCAAAGTTAAACAGATTTTTAGCACGTACTTGTTTCAATAATCAAATTACGCCGCAATTGACACTCGATCGAAATCGACTAGGAAATATTTTAATTACAATAACAATTTCAAGTTTAAGGTGAAATAGTCAAATTCAATTGCACCAAAAGGCAAAACAATACCAATAAATTAACACTCAAAATGGTCAAACCGCGTGTTAAGTTATAAGTTGCACACCAAAATTTAATTAATCCGTCATTTATTACCAACAATACATAAAATATATTACGAAATAGGTCACTGACCTTCAATGGACCGGGATTCAGCCGGGAAGGTAGCAAAGATTGGAAAGTGTGCCTTTCCACTAGAAAACTTATCTTCTTCTTCTCTAACTATGTGACATGAATGTATGGGTAATTGAATATACAATAAACTAATTATGCAGTAAAATAAAATTTGAGATATACTTCCCAATAGAAGGTTGGTTCCACCGCCGCAATGTTCCAAGTCCAACGAACGCGATGGGCGTATTCAGTTTATTTAACAAAGAGATAATTATCTCGGCAATCAATGTTCACCATTACTCAACATTCAACAAATAAATCAAACTATGTTCTTTTATCGAAGCGCGTGGAAAAACTAATCCACAACAATTGCGCGCGCACGGATTTCACGACGTGCTAACTCAAAGATCTTTTCAAGGCGACTGTTTTAAAGCGACAGTATAGCGCACAACGCGAGATGCACTCGCAGGCCGCGCCCAGTTCGTCTGGTACAGGCTTCGTCAGCCTCGTGTCCCGCGGCGAAAGAAAAACTTAACTAGGTACTTATACACCGTTAATTTAGTCGGTTCAAGCCCGACATAACCGCCCCCGCTGGCACGCGGGGGGGTATCCGAAAAAAGGTACTTATACACCGACACTCCAATACGCGGTGAAAACATCAAACTATAATTATTTAACAATTAAAACTAAACAATACATAACTATGTAAATGTTGTTTAATTGAGGTTTTATATCGGTAGGATGCATTCAGGCGGCCTTGAATATGAACCTTATAGGTTATCATTTATGAAAGAAAAAACTTACAGAGTTCAAACTCTTTTTGAGTATCTTGGAAAATACCTAGTAAATAATAATTAAATATTTTAGGACAAATTACACAACGCCCTCTAAACACAAACTAAGCAAAGCTTTTTAAATACATTTTTTTTTCTAAATTCATACAAATTATACATAGAAACACCCAGAGCAATACAAATATACATATTTGCACTGAGCAGGAATCGAACCCGCGACTTCTGACTTAGCAGTCGAACGCACTACCGCTATGCCACAGATCGTCAAAAAGTGTAGACTTATATTCAAGTTCGATGATGTTAGGCTGTTTGTGTTGTAATTTCTTACACAAAAATGATTACTGCTACCCTCACCATACCTTGGGCTATTAAAGGTGACACATTGAATACTTTGATATTAATTCTATGGGCTTCTGATTGCATTTTACGATTGGACACGTGAGAATTTCAATAATTTTCTTGTTTGAGTATTGTCATGTAATTTTGAGATATGGTAAATTGTTATTTAAAAGCCAAGACCGACTTCAAATTTTAGTGACGCACGACGTTAGGGCAGTTTAATATTTACATTCATAACGAGCATGTACATATTCAGCTAGCCTGTGTTAGGAGTCTACTGAAGTTTCTTCAGGAATAAAGTCTACCTAAATACGGGAAGTCGCTGAACACGTTTATATTGTATTTCCATTTCAATAAATAGTTTGTTAAGTGATGGGGTGCTCTGAGCAAGTGCGTGTTGTGCGGCAGATCGTGTGGGACGCCGACACGAAGCGCTGGCGCAACGTGGACGGCGACTCGGACGAGCCCGAGCTGCCGCCGCCGCCGCCGCCCAAGACCGCCGACCTGCCGCACGTGCTACAGTCAGTATACATTCTCTCTACTTCTGTAGGGCCCCACAGTCGCTAGTGTAATGGCCAGGATTCGAACCCGTTAACCACTAAGCTACCGACACTTCTAATCACCACAGTTTTCGGACTTTTTAGAACTGCAACTACCCGTAACGACGGCCATACAGATGGATTGTCTAAATAAAAGAAAATTGTAAATATAATGATTGTAAGCTTCGCTAGACGTAAAAGTGAAGCTCCTACGCTGTCGTTATTTGTGTTACAGGAGCAACTCGCCCCCCCTCCCGGCGGTGCCGACGGCGGGCGCGCCGCCCCCCGCCGCGCCCACAGCTCCCGTGTCCAATATATTCAAGATGCAGAAGGGTAGACGTAAGTATCTTTTTATTTTATTATGGCCATTGTTGGATATCGTATCTAACATGTTGTATACTTTGCCACTGCTTCTGGTGGCAAAATATAACAAACAATTTGAATCTTATATGCGTGAGTTAAAGTTCATAGTCATTCAAAGGCAAAGAAGCAGCGCGGCGCCATGAGACTGCACAAACCTTTTAGTAATAAATACCAGCCGTTGCTGTTTTATTGGGAATTGACCCTACCAGTACGTGGTTAACGCAAGTCCTAAACGAAACTGAAGGATGGTCTGTAGAAGTAAGCGGTTGCGTGTGCGCAGATATAAAGAAGTCGTACGTGGACGTGTTCAACCCGTCGGGCGCGGCCCCGCGCGCGCTGCCGCCCGCCGCCGACGTGCTGGGCCCCGCGCCGCCGCACGCGCCGCCCGCCAACTACTTCGTGCCCGCGCCCCTGCCGCAGGTACGCCCCGCCTGTCCCGCCGCCCGCCGCCCCGCCGCCCCGCCGCCCCGCCGCCCCGCCGCTCTCCACGGCCCTCCATGGCGACTAGACGCCGAAATATATAATCAAATCAAGTTTTAGTATAGGGTCGTGGCGTAAAAAGCCTTAACCACGATTCCCACCTTATTATTATCACTCGTAATCACACTTATAATCTTCATGTTCACACATCAAACAGGACTCCATCCGCGACGACCTCCCGGACGCCATAGAAGTTTCCATCCCTCCTGCTTCCCCTCCTCTTACACCTACCTATTACTCGAAGAAAAAGAAGGTATCCCCGTCACCACATATTGATCATCTATTTATCCATTGTCATTGTCATACAGCAATACATCAGAAGAACAGTTTAACATTTTCCTAGTACTTCACTGTACACTCTTACATGTAGATAGACCGTCCTCTGCGTTATGCGTGCCCACGACGCGGATGCCTGCGTTTCGTGTTGTTTCATGCAAATACATAAAGAGACACGCGAACGGAGATGTTTAAAAAAAAACAATGAACGCCACTGCATCGGCCATGTGACGTTTGCGCCGAATTTTACCGCCACTACAGTCAAAGCCAGTTTTGATACGGAACGTGTCATTATTGCAGTTCAATCAGTGCACGTTTAACGCAGCATATGGCGTGCTTTGTGCACACGCATAAAGCAGCCGTCGCGTCGGCCCTAGTCTATTCTTGTCTATTTATGCTAACATATTAACTTCCATACTTCAGTATAACGTAGAATAAATAAGATAAAAAAAGTATGTCTCTGAAAAGTTAAAACCAAAACACACGTTTTGGTTCATCTTTTAGAGATGTAGTTTTTTTTTCTTTATATTCGTTGATATAGTGTAACCGTAATGATTGAAAGAAATGTATAGCAATATCTTCTCTTTGGTACTTTGATTTAAGTAAATGGTACCTTTTTTTTCGTGCGTAAATCCCCTCGGATACGCCGCTTGGTGTAAGGTTGCCCATAGAGCATATCCCTCGCACCCTACTCGATTATTTTAATGAGTCAACCTTACACCCTGAAAACCCGAGATGGCGTGCGGTGTGAGTCGGTTCAAGCCCGACTTACCGACAGGGGGGTACCCGAAGGGATTTTCGGACGAATAAAAAAAAAAAGTATCTTGTTGTCTATTCCTCGCCAGCTTTCCATGTAACTAATCATTTGCTTGTGTACTCCCCGCCGCCAGGACGCGAATTTACCGAACGGTCATTAACAGGTAGGAACGTACCTTTTTTTTTTTTTTTCGTGCGGAAATCCCCTCGGATACCCCCCCGCCGGCCAGCGGGGGCGGTTATGTCGGGCTTACCTAGTTAATATCATCACATACTTGGATATTAGTAATAGTGCACATAGATTTCGGTAACCGCTCACCAGCATATGGACCATATATTATGCTCACATACCATAGCGTAAAATAGGTAGTTATATTGAACTGAAACTAATTTAATTTAGATATTGTAGCAAAACTAGTTTTAAGGGGCTAAAATGTATTACCTTCTCTTTTTCTAACGAATCGAAGACAAAAGATGAGAATACATTTCCACCAACGAACGACCAGACGCACAGCGACGCGCCACCGCTACATGGCGGATATTCCACTCATACGCACTAAACGTTTCGGCGACACATTTATTATGCGTACAGCTAAGGAGTGGAATTGCCTGCCTGAGTCTGTGTTTCCGGAAATCTATAAAGTCTCGAGTGAATAGGTTCCTTCTAGGCAAACGTGATCCATCGTAGACCACATCGTCACTTACGACCAGGTGAGCCGTGAGATAGAGCTCAAACGTGAGCCTATCATCCATAAAAAAACCTTTAACTCTTGTGAAACTTATAGGGCGCGTGGATATAGAGAATATATATCGCGATCCTGTCAAAAATATTGATGATATTGATGTGCAAACGTATTCATGTAGGTACAAACAAACGCGATTGGTCCCTACACAGGATCACGATATTGGATCGCAATATAATATATTGACTATCTCCACGCGCCCATACAATAGTATTAGCACTCATTTTAGATTACTTGAATGGATAATAAAAGCATAAGATTAAAACCTATAATTTTTCATTTGCAGAATAGCATATACGATCCATCGCAGCTCGACAACGGCGACGACATGTACCGCAGTGGGATATAGCCGCCCGCGGGGCGCCGGCCCGCGCGCCAGGCCCGGGCGCGGCCGCCGCGCTGACTACACATCTCCTTCGCTCTTTCTTCTTCACTTGACGCGCTCATTGCTTCTACAGTAGCCGGCAAACTTCGTGAGCAAACTTCAAAACGTTTGCGCATACGCAACCAAAAAACCAATAAAGGGTCTGATCAACCAATGACGCGAGCTCTCTGAGCCTGTGATTAGTTGAATATAATCTATGATTGGTAGATAGGCGCGCCTTCTCCGTCGCGCGCTTACCACTCAAGAGATGTAAAAATGCTTTCTGCGCTGCGTGAGTACATTGTCACGAAGTTTGCCGGTCGTTATGTCTTAGATACGTTCGTGTACAATACGGAACAACGACGGAGCGCCACTCAGCGAGGAAACTTGTTTCTAGACTATTTTACGCACGAATATGTACTTTGATGAAATATTGCCAAGTGTAAGCAATTTTGACCCTCAAATTTGTGATCATACTCGAAAATCTGAAAAATCCTAGTAATATGGTCACCACATTTCGGACACTGACTTTTAAATTAATGCGAGCTTCTGATATTGCAAATGACTAGTAAATGATGTTTCTGATCACGCCAATAAGCTTTACAATTTTGTCCTACTGGTAGGACAAAATTCTACGACGTTCTACGAGTACTTGTCCTTTAAAATAACGAATTGGGATATAAATTCTATAATTTTCTATTCTGTAAAATTAACAAGTTTATACCGTTTCTTTTAACTATCTCTATTTCTTATTTATATGGTACAAATTAGAAGATGTCCATGAAACCGAAAACATGATGGGAAAAATCTGATGTCCTACAATTAGTACAAAATTGTAGAGCTTATTGTATTGCATCTGCCATTTATTTTCCAAACGGGGCATCAACCGTGTGATGTTATCTGTGGCTGTATCCCACTGACTAAAATAAGATTATGTTTTGTAATAGATACTGCGTCAGTCCACTTGCCAACTAAGCGGTTAGTTGTGCCTAGTAACGAATGTCAGGGCCCAGACCAGCACCCGGGTGCTGCCCAGCTACACCATTGCAGTGTTTGGACATCCAAGCACTGCAATATCTCTCGGATGCGTGGCGAAACCCGCCATCAGAAGGCGCGCGGTTCTTGCAAATTGAAATATTTTGTTGACGCACATGTTATGCCTTATACCTGTTAGACGTAAACTATTTTAAGTAACCGTATGTCCCGTAACCACGGGGAGCGTGGGAGCTCGGTGCGTTGCGCGGACCTTGGGGCCCGACCAGCGGATAGCGAGTACCGATGCGAAGTTCTCCTCATAGATGATAAATCAACTCTAGTACTGCAGTATCTACTATAAGATGGCTCGGCCACTCCGCTCCTCTTCGCTCGGCTCTATCTCTTAGTTTTCATATTTCAAACTCATTCTTCTTAGAAAAAAATGAATTGTTTGTTAAATTATAGATAGCCTATAACCTATGGTATTGATTCAAATAATTGTGGAAAAATGTATTATTCAATATTTAAAATTATTATTTCTATTTCATATTATCAATTGTGTTTTTTATTACTTTATAGATAATTATAACGTAGGCAGTCGTTAGGTGTTCACAGCGGGGTTTAGGATTAGCTTCAAATCAAGTGCAATCGGTACGTTTCCCACAACCCCCGCGCGACTGACGCCGTGCCGACCGCTAGACAATAAACAGTTTGGTTACCCCCGCGTGTGTGATATAAGCGTCGTGTACAGTTAGCGAAAGGTTTGTGTGGAGCCCACAGGTTGTATAAAATGTTTATTGCCTTAGCAACTCTCGTAGCGATAGTCACACGTGTTTGTATAAAGCAGATAGTGTCGGTATGTATATGTATATTGAGGGACAACCGCGACAAGTCTAGTTTGCATTGTATTATATGATGATTCAAAACTTATTGAAAATATTTAAATAAATGTTTGTTATGCTTATCACGTGTTTCACTATACCGCACCTGTTCACGCTGCAATTGTAGAGGAATGGGGTGTTACGATCCCCGGACACTAAGCCCTTCCATCAGATTAAGTGATCTTGAATTACTGTTATAACGGCATGCAAGATAAGTAGCTCTATTTAAGTGCCTACATTATAATCATATTTTGGTCCCACAAAATAGATGGTCTTGTATTTCTCTTCTCAAATTAGGACTTTGAGAACTAGAAAGCAGACTCGTGGTCACACCAGCTTGTTACACTGGTGTGACCAACAGGAATTTATTTTACTCGTGGTCACACTGTGTGGTGTGAACAACAGTAAGCTATTGAAACAAGACTCGTGACCACATTAGTGTGGGGAATAAAATAGTATTTGTTGTTTTTTTTTTATTATTAGTTTCTTTTTATTAGTACATATGAACCATGTATATATTATATTAAAATGAACCAAAAGTAAACAAAATTATATCCTCCGCATTGTTTGTTGTTTGTTGCTTTCTGCGTTGGCTACAATACCATATAATATTTTTGGTTGAATATACCTTATGTTGATGATATTGGTGCCCATGGCTTAAAAGAATTTTACCGCCTTTTCTTTTTATTATGGTACAATCGTCAGTACTCATTTTGATGACTATAAAGTTTAAATCGTACAAAAAAAGAAATATTAAAAAAAAGGTATTATAATATGAGCAATATGACTAGTGACAATGTCAATTAAATAGAAACAAACATGAATAAGTTTGGATATCCCAGTCTATGAAGTATTTATGTAGTATCCTTTGTCAAGTACATATCGAGCAAAGTATTGAAATCACTATAGATACTTAACTAATTCAGTCAAGTACGATCCTTTGCAATGTAGTGTGACCACGAGTAAAATAAATTCCTGTTGGTCACACCAGTGTAACAAGCTGGTGTGACCACGAGTCTGCAGGGGAGAACTAAAAGATGGAGAAACTGTGTTCAAATTAGAAGTAAAAAGAGACTGGCGCTTGTGCAGAAAGAGTTGATGACTACAGGCACAGATAAGATAATATGCTACAGGGCGAGAAGTCGATGTCACAGTAACTGTTCCTCGAAAATACAAAAACGGCACAGGGAACTCTTAACAACGCTCTTATATTGTTTGTGAACCTCTCTTACTGTTTCTCGCACTGAGAGGTTCAAGAACCGCTTTAGGCTCTGTTTAATAATTCTTTTATCCACCTAGATTAAGTAAAGGCAAGTAAAGTCGAACAACAGTGGACTGGAATAGGTTGATGATGATGATGATGATGAAGTAAAGTCGAACGGAATTAATTACACCAAGGGACTGTTCTGCGTCGTACATGTTCCCGCATGTGGGCACCCGCTCGTCGCAGTGCAGATAATTCGCGGCTTTTTAAAAGAATATACGGCGTTTCACGGGCCACTGTGACTATGGTTTACGATGGTACATATTATTTTCAACGATTAAAACAAGTTTGAACCTTGGCGCCAATTACAGCACCATTGACATTAAATATATTGTAGTGAAAACACATTTAAAAATAACATTTTATATGACTAGGGCAAGTCGTCGAGTCTGGAGGTTGTCCCGTTCTTGCCTTCTTCTTCGATAACTGTTAGAATCTGGATGATGGCCGCGCCGATGGTGCACACTACAAAGGCCCCCATCAGCAGCGAGACCACCAGTAGGGCTTTGTTGGCGCACACCGTGACAAGCTGAACCAGTTTATGATCGTCTAATTGCTCGCACGAGCTAGATATTTCATATTTAGTTAATCAAACTTTCACGTTATGTTCATTCGGTATACCTCTGTAATGTAAACAGTATTTATCCGTTTTATTTTGCTGTGCTTGGTATACTTCTCGCTGACAGTGGGCTTGTCACTCGTGACATTCTGATACTTTTGCTCGAACTTGGCAAAAAGGCTAACAGTTGGAGGTAGAAATGTAAAATATAAGGAGTCCTGTTAGGATACCCCTAGATAATTGCGTCATCGCACGACTATAAAGCGTCGAGAAACTATCAGTAGCTCATCCTCAGATCTAGCATGTCTCGACCAGGTTCGACAACATACATCAACAAGCCAGCTCAGACAGAGGAAACATCGGAATAAAACGCTGCTTAAAAATAAATAATTATATGAGTATAACAGAGTCGAGCCAGTCCCGAAGCGCAGCGACGTTGACGTAGAGCGCGGGCTCGCAGCTCAGCCCGCAGTGCCGGTTGTCGCTCATGACGCCGTAGAGCTTGCCCGCGCGCAGCAGCGGCGTGCCGCCGCAGAACGCGCACGGCGCGGCGCGCGCCCGCACGGCGCCCGCGCACGCCGCGCGGCCCGCGCACGCGCCGCCCGCGCCCCCCGCGCCGCACGGGCCCCCCGCCAGCGCCTCGCCGCGCAGCAGGTGGCGCGGCGCCCAGGCGGCGGGCGCGCCCGAGCCGCACTGCGCCGGCGCCACCGTGTGCGCCCACGCTTGCCGCAGGCGCCGACCCGTCGGGCTCTTGTCTATGGTCCTGGAAATGTGCAGCCGTTGCGACTAGTGTTCGTAAAGCGGTGTTAGAGCCACGCTTCCCCCGGCATGTTGGGACCGAAAGTATCTTAATAATTAAGAGTGGTGATTCCGCCAATCAAAATGAGCGACTGATGTAACGACAAACTCTCACATACGAAACTCTGATCGAATCGGTCTCGACACTATCGACTCTCAAAGCAAGTACTCGCGCTTTGGCGACGAACCTAATTTTTGGTAATGTTTGAAATCGCCATGTCAACACCGAGGAATCCAATATTTTTAGCGACGGTTAGAGGCGAACACTAAAAATGTGGATCTACCCTTGAAACTTGAATGGGGTTTGATCCCAGAGTCGAACCAAAATATTATTAGGTTATTTCTATTGGAAGAACTTTCAATAGCGGCACAAAAAAAAACGTTTATAGTACTTATGTGGAGGAACGAGGTGTGATGCTCCTCCAATACAAAGGGAGGATCCTCCGACCAGGCAAGGTGATCGCGCCTGGTGGGTCGAGGCCCTAACTGTTGAAGTTAGGATTCTGTATATATGCTACTCAGCGCGTGAACTTAATTTACGCGTTGCAGGATTGTGACGTATAGGAATCACGTTGAAGTTGTGACATAGTAGATAGTTGTAGTTCAGCTTGTTGGTCGCTAGATGGCGCTGATTTCAAATGGGTATCGAAGTAGTTCAGCTTAATGTTGCCAGATGTCACCTGGGTACATGTGGTGTGGTGTCGCCACACTTTCATATTAAAACTAAAATCAAGATGGTGTGTATAAACTGAATTAGAACGTTACCCTTACTAGAATACTTACCTGTAACCTCCATAGCCCAGTATAGTGAATCTTTCTCCAAGGGCTACCATGAAGTACTCAAGCATGGTAGGCAGTTGCAATAAGAGATGGGTGCTGTGAATCAAAGCATCCTCGCTGCGTAGTGCGGCGAGATCATAACTGCGATTGGCGCCCTGGTAGAGAGGGTGGATCTGCACGTCCACCATTGCGTGACTCTTCCCCTCCTGACTCTCACCATACGAATCCATTATGAAGAATGAATCCAGCGAGTCCACTTCCTCAATCGATTCGATACAACTGGCCGCCGTCAGCGTCCACTCTCGGGTCAATTTGGTGAGGATGCAGCCGAATGTCACTTGCTCAGGAGGTTTTAACTTCACCAGAGCTGCAACATAATTTTTAAGCTCCTGTGAGGCATCGCGCTCTTCTAAATTCTTTTCAGAATTGACACCATCCGAATCCTGAGCTGTGCCCTCATCTTTCAATAGTGTTACATTAGAGAATTTCGACGGATTATATATTGACACCTTATCAGTAACAACATTTTCAAGAGCCCAATAATAATGTGTTGTAGCCTCGGTTTTTTTAGAAGGTGTCCAAGTACACTCGATGTCAGGAGATAAAGTGGTCGGGCTGCCTTTAATATGTCGAGTAGTAGGTGGCGTCTGTGTCGTGGATATAGGTGCTGGTACAATTATAGGTGCTAGTACAGTAGTAGGTGCAGATGCTAGTACAGTTGCAGCGGTGGTGATCAGTGACTGTTCTCCGTCAAGATTATCTGATTTCCTAGAGCACACCAACAAGTGTAGTGTCAGGGACGTCACAAAGCCTATAAGCACAACCAGCAGCAGAGCCTGCAAGACGGAGAGCCAGGCCTCGATACGCGTGAAGGACTTGCACCAACCCTTGAATTCCTTGCAGCAATCATAACACATTATTTCATATCATTTGTCATTTTTGAGTGTTATCAATGTCTCTCGGACACGGCCAATGAGATCATACTATTAATGTACTTATACTTACATTTTAAAAATATACCTATATATGCAGTAATGTTACTATCTGTGGTGATCATTGTGAGCACACTACTACCCATATTATATACCTCATTGTAGATAGAAATCATATATCGATAGAAAAGCACGTAGGTACTGTAACGTCCGGGGCATGGACGCCACAATACCTCGTGTAGAAAAATAAGACAAACACTGAGGAAGAAGTTTAAATGGGCATTTATTATATCATCAAAGCTTCCTAAATCGGGTTTAGGGAGGTTTTTTACGCGTATGCTTTTATATTACTTCGAACTAGGGAATCGCGAACTCCGCTCAAGGACTGAGCCTAAATATTTATTGCACTATTATCTTCTCTTCGGCCGGCGGACCCGGGCGGCGCGTCTAGTCGCCCGCTGTCAGCCGCCCAGCCGAAATCAGCACCACGCCGCAATTGTTTTTTCTTCCCTACGCTCTATTTTTCAAATAAGTAATTATTTTTAAACTCTGACACATGATGGCCAGGTAACCGCATCGTGGTGTGAAATGAGGTTCAGACACCACATCAGCTACGCCCTTAATGGTCATTCATGTGACAGCCTGATCCCTAGGCATTCTAAATCTGGGACACAAAAAAAAAATTATGCGAATTGTCCCTTACAATGGGAATAACGAAGCAATCTTTGTAATGATTAGTAAACGATAGTAGAATCTCAAATTATAGCAATTAAACTGTAAGAAATACTGAAAAACACGAACAAAGAAAAATTGCTTCATTCTTGGCCAGGCAAAAAACCCAGGTTAAAAGAAACCTGACCACAATCAGCCTCATCAAAGAAAAGTTATTGGTATCACTTGCCGATACATTTTAAGGTTTGCCCTGAAAGGACTTAGTAACACAGTACTTTTAAGACCTACCTAACTAAAAAGAAAGATGACATAAACTTATTTATGTCGCCTACACATTACTAAATTATTTTTTTAAAACAACACTAAAGAGAAAGAACTTACTCTATAAAGAAAAGTCTGATCGAAAACTAACTTTCAATCATCGTCGGCGCTTATGTCCAGAACGATTTGACTCTCTTACAAAGTTTAGATCAAACTCTCAATATTGTACAAAAAATAATTGCCTAACTCCTACGCTAGAACATCACGAACATAAAAAACAAAACAAATCTATTTATCTTCAGCAGCGCAGCAATATGAAATAAACAGAGAACACATATTAATAATAAAATACTACTAGTTACTAGTTACGCTAGTACGTAATGCGGTTTTAGTCGGTTCAAGATAACACGTTATTCACTACGTGAATTATAATTCTACTCAGACTTATAGTCCTTATTGGCCCTATTGACCCGCAGGCAACTATCAATGCTCTTGAAACATTCTGGAACAAGCCACCATCATAGCCATCTTCTCGTTGAGCACATAATATCACATAAAAGCACATAAAAGCAAAATAAACAACGATACTGATAAATGCGTCGCTCCAATTGTCGCACGACGTCTTTCTTCAAACGGTACGGGATCGATCCATTCACTGCCAACTGCAGAATGTTGGCGTTTCCGACTTCTGCGGAAACTATCGCTTCACCAGCTGTAGCAACCACTAGCTCCTGTGGCAACCAGCACCTCTACCAGTTGTATGGAAACCGGCGTTCCTCCACACCAATTGTAGCTGTAGCAACCACCAGCTGTATGGAAACCGACGACTCCACCAGTTGTAACGTCCGGGGCATGGACGCCACAATACCTCGTGTAGAAAAATAAGACAAACACTGAGGAAGAAGTTTAAATGGGCATTTATTATATCATCAAAGCTTCCTAAATCGGGTTTAGGGAGGTTTTTTACGCGTATGCTTTTATATTACTTCGAACTAGGGAATCGCGAACTCCGCTCAAGGACTGAGCCTAAATATTTATTGCACTATTATCTTCTCTTCGGCCGGCGGACCCGGGCGGCGCGTCTAGTCGCCCGCTGTCAGCCGCCCAGCCGAAATCAGCACCACGCCGCAATTGTTTTTTCTTCCCTACGCTCTATTTTTCAAATAAGTAATTATTTTTAAACTCTGACACATGATGGCCAGGTAACCGCATCGTGGTGTGAAATGAGGTTCAGACACCACAGTACTATGTGTCCGTCAGTCGGGGTGCGAGGGATATGCTCTATGGGCAACCTTACACCCCGGCGTCTGCAGACCCGAGACGGCGTGCGGTTTTAGTCGGTTCAAGCCCGACATAGCCGCCCCCGCTGGCCGGCGGGAGGGTATCCGAGAGGATTTCCGCACGAAACAAAAAAAGAATTAAGGTACTATGTGTCTGGGGTGCGACT
The DNA here is from genome assembly GCA_946251805.1 of Cybosia mesomella. NCBI lineage: Eukaryota > Metazoa > Arthropoda > Insecta > Lepidoptera > Erebidae > Cybosia > Cybosia mesomella. The sequence goes on from OX276390.1 coordinate 732,195, forward strand.
GGTTGGATCACCTCCAAGTTTGGTGCACCCTGGGCAACGTGGGCGATGACGCATCATTGTTTGCTCCTCTGGAGTAGCTGGCGTCAACGTCAACGGCCAAGAGTCTGACCCACCGGCCCTTTTCAGGGCCAGCTGACCCTATTGCACGAGGGGGTCGGGGTATGGCGGGCCTGCAAGGCCCGCGCGGGTGGGGGCCGCTCCAGGTACCCCTCTGCTGTTATCAGAGGGGACACTGCGAATGGCCCAGGGTCAGTCGGAGTGCGAGGGATATGCTCTATGGGTAACCTTACACCCCGGCGTCTGTAGACCCGAGACGGCGTGCGGTTTTAGTCGGTTCAAGCCCGACATAACCGCCCCCGCTGGCCGACGGGGGGGTATCCGAAGGGATTTGCGCTCAATAAAAAAAAAAGGTGCTATGTGTCCTGCGAGGGATAAGCTCTATAGGCAACCTTACACCCCGGCGTCTGTAGACCCGAGACGGTGTGCGGTTTTAGTCGGTTCAAGCCCGACAAAACCGCCCCCGCTGGCCGGTGGGGGAGGGGATCCGAAGGGATTTCCACACGAAAAATAAAAAGTACTGTATGTGTGTGTTTGTTGGTTCAATGTTCAGGTTGAGTAAGGTGTTTTAGGTTTTCTATTATAGTTGTTTAGCTCTTAGTTATAGGTTATTTTGAACGTCACGATAATACCTAGCTAGTATGATCCTGCCACTACAGAGTGGAAGGTATGAAGAATACCTACATATCTCTGATTACTGACAAATGGCCGCCAGGAAAAGCACATACTCAAGGTATGACATACCTTCACTACTTTATCCCATACATTTTATGCTTGTCAAAATAAGTGGGTTCTGTGCGGTTCTGGCGACAGTGGGACCTTACTCTGTTACCTACTACTTACTAATTTACAATTAAATTTGTGGAGAAAGTACTGCTTCCATAGCCTCTGTGACATGAATTATATTTATTTACCTGGTGCACAATACAGTAACGTGTATAATAAATAAAAAACCGACCAAGTGCGAGTCAAACTCGCCCATGAAGGGTTCCGTAACAGCAAGTAAAAATTTTATATTTGAGTTGATTGAATGAAAGGTAAATTGAGGTTTACGATTTATGACGTATTAAAAAAAACTACTATCTCGTTCAAACCAATTTTCGGTGGAAGTTTACATGGTATTGTACATCATATATTTTTTTAGTTTTATCATTCTCTTATTTTACAAGTTACATTGGGGACACACATTTTACCACCTTGGAAGTGTCGCGCAAACTATTCAGTTTAGAAAAAAAAAAATGGTAACCTCAATATCATTTGTGAAGACCTATCCATTGGGTTCGTGTTTGATGAAAAAAAAATTTTCAGTTTCTGTTATAAGTATGGGGAACCCCCAAAATTTATTGTTTATTTCCTATTTTTGTGTGAAAATCTTAATGCGGTTCACAGAATACAACTACTTACCAAGATTCAACAGCATAGTTCTTATAGTTACGGAAAAAAGTGGCTGTGACATACGGACGGACAGACAGACAGACAGACATGACGAATCGATAAGGTTTCCGTTTTTTTGCCATTTGGCTATGGAACCCTAAAAAGAGTGGACTGTCGTGGACAAACCCATCTGTGTAAATACAATGGCGTAGACTTAAAAATAAAATAAAATCTTGTTTTTTTTTTTACTTTTTTATTCATCTCTTTGTATCCCTTTCTTTTTTCGGTGCAATAATGAATGGTTTCCTAAAAGGTCTATCCTGGCATCCGAAGCGAAGCTGTCCGGACTCTTTCTTGCCGCCAAAACCTCCGCCAAGTCGCCGTGGCCGCCAGCCGATCATCCGGCGCCCAGCCTCGCGCTCCAGGATTATTTCAGAGCCGTCGATGTACTCTTTCTGCATATCCTTTAAAGCTCTTTCCAGACTGCCGATGTTTTCAAATTCTACAAATGCGTACTGTTTAGATTTGCCAGTGACAATATCTCTCACTAATCGGCAGTTCACTATTCGCCCAAATGATGCAAATTCTGATTTAATTGTGTCCTGCAAAAAGTTCCACAAAGTTTATTAGTAATGCTGCACTGCAATGTAACTTGTTAAAACAGGCGTAACTAATTAACCAAAAAAGTCACACTAGTTACTGTAGTGTATTCACATAATGAGATATTGTGGGTAGTGGTAAGCAGTTTAGTTCGAATACAGCTCTGGTCGTGTACACTGTGTCTCATTGCTACTTCCCGTATATTCCTGTAGGAACATTACATTGGCGACGACTTGTTATTAGGAACCTTGCGTGCGTGTTAATTAACATAAATATTATAAAATATTTTGTGCGAGAACGATGTCGATTGGTAAAATAGCCGAGTTCAACACAAAAGATGGCGTCTGGTCGTCTTACGTGGACCGTTTAGACATGTATTTTAAAGTTAATAGTATCAAGGAAGATTTGAAAGTGCCAACCATGATATCGGTGATGGGAGACGAAGCCTACGAGCTGCTGGTCACCTTATCCAGCCCAAGAAAACCTTCGGAATTGTCATACCCTGAGGCGGTAGATTATTTACGTCATCATTTGCAACCGTGCCCAAGTGTACTCGCAGAGAGATATCGGTTTAGGCAGAGGAGACAACGGCAAGGGGAAAATGTGGCAGAGTATGTGGCGGAGTTGAAAAAGTTATCACGGAATTGTAAATTCGGAGAAAAATTAAATGAGAACCTTCGCGACCAGTTTGTGTGCGGACTCAAAGGTGACGTCACACGTCAACGATTATTCGCAGAAGATGAGAACTTAGAATTCACAAATGCGGTTAAAATTGCCACTTCATTGGAGGCGGCGGAGCGGGACGCGGCTGCGGTAGAAATTCGGTTTGGGGCGGAGACAGCGGGGAGCGTCGGGGACGTGCATTCGATGCAAGCGGGAATGATGCGCGCCGGCCGGTCACGGCAACAGCGTGGCAGCGGCGGTCGAGGTGCGCAGCGCGGAGTGATCAACAGCGAGCGAGTTGGAGCATTTGGGAACTGCAAGGGCTGCGGAGCCACGAGCCATGACTACGGAAACTGTAGGTTCCGGGAGTACGTGTGCAGCCGGTGTGGACGGCGGGGACATCTGCGACGGGTTTGTCTGGCCGCTGAAGGAGCGGGAAACAGTGGAGCGGTGGCGCCGACGAAACCGTCGCGGAACTATGGTGGCGGCGGCGGATACCGCGGGGCGCGAACTATACACTATAGTGCTCCTGACTGCTCGGAATTGTCTGAGCAGGAGTCAGTGGAGGAGTCAATTGATCTGCATCAATTGTGTTTGAGAGAGTATAAACCGGTGAGTTTGTCTATATCGATCGATGGTAAATTAATTCGTATGGAAATAGATACGGGTACACCGATATCATGTATTAGTAAGTTAACTTATGATAGGTATTTTAAGAATCATGTGATACAACCATATAGTTTAACTTTAAAATTTTATGATGGCAGTTGTATTAAACCGTTAGGTTTTATCAAACCGACTGTCACATATAATGGGCTAATTAAGGACCTCGAGTTATTCATTATTAACGGGGGTACGACCTCTTTGTTAGGAAGACAGTGGTTATCGGAATTAAAAATACCGATTGGGAATTTTGACAATTATTGTAACTTAGTGAACTTGAATGAATCTGTAACAGATAATAATATACATTTTTTATTGGACAGATATAAGCAACTGTTTGATGGGAGTCTGGGGAGGTTCACGGGGGGCAAGGCGACGCTGCGGGTGCGCAAGGGAGCCGCGCCCGTGTTCCACCGCGCTCGGCCGCTACCATACGCACTGCGCGAGCGCGTCGACGCCGAGCTTGACACCATGCTGCGTGCCGGCATCATCGAGCCTGTTGACTGCTCGGACTGGGCGTCACCATTGGTCCCAGTGAACAAATCGGACGGATCACTCAGGGTTTGTGTAGACTATAAGGTTACTTTGAATCCTGTTTTAATGATCGATCGTTACCCACTTCCTAAGTTTGAAGAGGTATTGTTTACGCTAAATGGGGCACAGTATTTCAGCAAAATTGATTTATCACAATCTTACAATCAGATCGAGCTGGACGATTCAAAAAAATACACTGTCATAAACACTCACCGAGGTTTATTTAGGTATAATAGGTTGGTATATGGTTTGTCTTCAAGTCCAGGCATTTTCCAGAGAATAATGACGACATTACTTCACGGTATACCCAATGTAGCTATATTTATTGATGACGTAATCATAGGAGGGAAAACGGAAACTGAACATTTACAGGCGTTACAAACTGTATTTCAGAGACTGCTCGATAATGGCTTGCGATTAAAAAAAAAATAAGTGCGTATTTTTAGCACCGGAAGTGTCGTATTTAGGATACATTGTTTCAAAAAATGGTATTAAAGCTGACCCGGCAAAAATAGAAGCAGTAAAAAATTTGCCGACACCACAAAACGTATCGGAGTTACGCTCATTTTTAGGTTTGGTTAATTTTTTTTCTAAGTTTGTTTACAAATTTAGCCAAAAACTCGTGCCAATTTATAACCTTCTTAAGAAAAGTGTAAAATGGAATTGGACTAAAGAGTGTGATGATGCATTTAAAGGTATTAAGAACGCTTTAATTGAGTCAGAGGTATTAGCTCACTATGACCCAAGCAAACCATTAATATTAACGTGCGATGCGAGTGCGGTTGGTGTTGGAGGGGTTTTGTCACAGCCCAGCAGTGCAAAGGGGGGAGCGGAACGTCCTGTAGCCTATGTTTCGCGCACACTGTCTTTAGCAGAGAAAAATTATTCACAAATTCATAGGGAAGCTCTTGCGATTATTTACTGTATGAAAAAATTTCACCAATACATTTACGGACGTCAGTTCACACTTAGAACAGATCATAAACCGCTCGTATCGATATTTGGTCCACATACAGGTATACCAACAATGACGGCCAGCCGTATGCAGCGTTGGGCTATAATATTATCTGCATATACATACGATATACAATACGTACGTACAAATGAGAACAGCGCGGATGGCTTATCTAGGTTGCCTATTAGAAATAAGAAACCGGTTTCTTTAACGATTCCAGAACAGACACATTTACACTTTGCACAGGAAGGCCTACTTTTAGATTATTATGAAATTAAAAAAAAATACGGCCAGAGATCCCATCTTAGGTAGAATATTAATGTATATTCGTGATGGTTGGCCTACAGAGATGGATGCTGTCGGCATGCAGCCTTATTTTAATAGAAGGCAGGAGTTATACGAAGAACTAGGTTGCATAATGTGGGGGCACAGGGTTGTCGTTCCCGAGAGTTGTAGGGAAAAGGTTTTATGTATTATACACGAGCCCCACATGGGCATAGTTAAATCGAAAGCATTAGCACGGAGTTACGTGTGGTGGGCGGGCATTGACGAGGCAGTGGAGGCGGTGTGCCGCGGATGTGCCGCGTGCGCCGCTCACGCCGACGCGCCGCCGCGTCAGTCGCCACGGCCCTGGCCCTGGCCGCGACGTCCCTGGACCAGACTTCATTTAGATTTCCTCGGACCTATTTTTGGTAAGACTTATCTCGTCATAGTAGACGCCATGTCGAAATGGTTGGAGGTCTTTTGTGTTCCTAGTACGGCGGCTAGTAGTACCATAGACAAATTGAGTGAACTATGGAGCAGGTGGGGGATCCCGCGACAAATAGTTACCGATAATGGTCCACCTTTTACGAGCGAGGAATTAAAGTCACACCTTAAATCAAATGGCATTGAGCATTTATTTTCACCCCCTTACCACCCATCATCTAATGGCGCTGCCGAAAATGCAGTCAAAACAATAAAAAGGGTGATTAAAAAGGCTAACTTTGAAAAGCAAAATGTTGCAAAATTGTTAAATACTTTCCTATTATATTATAGAAATACAGAACATTCGTCAACTGGAGAAAGTCCGGCTATGCTTTTGTTAGGTAGGCAACTTCGGACACGATTAGATGCACTGAGACCGGATCGTGAATCACGTATAAAAATAATACAGGAACGACAAGTGAATAATGCTGCCGGTTCCGCGGTTAGGACAATAAACATCGGTGAGGATGTCTGGTATCGTCAGTACTTAAAGGGGGAAAAGTGGCTACCCGGTAAAGTGGAGACGTGTTTAGGGCCGTCTAATTATAAAGTAGTGGGTGAAGCCGGTAACTTCGTTCACCGTCACATCGATCAATTAAAACGCAGGAGTAGAAGTTCCTTGGTCTTGCCAAGCTCTGAGTGTTTGGTGGCCGACTCACAACAAAAACTAGGAGATGTGGAGGAGAACGGCCACGATTTGTTCGTGGATGCGCAGTCCGAGCAGGTGGCATCCGGTGGTCGGTCAACGCCACCACTTGAACAGGTATCGCCAATTGTAAACAGCCCGCCCGCACCTGCGCCTGATCCCCGTGAGCCTGTTCAGAATCCAGATGATAGTGTTCAACCAAGGTCAGAGCGCGCTCAGCGAGCTATCACTCGCAGCGAGCGAAAGCGGAATATTTCTAATATTAATTATAGATAAGAATATTAAACCCACCAGTGTTTAACCTTACATACTAAGTAACTACTACTAGTAGGTACATAAGATAATAAAAATATAATCTAAATATGTAATTGTTGTGGAGTTATTAAAGCATGGTACTTGTAATTATTATAAGCTCCTACCAGGTATTAGTTTAAGTTTTTAGTTAATATATATAACTTATCGTGTTGCACGGAGACTATTGTTATTACTTCGTTTAAGAAATTGTATGGAGGATTGTAGTGTATTCACATAATGAGATATTGTGGGTAGTGGTAAGCAGTTTAGTTCGAATACAGCTCTGGTCGTGTACACTGTGTCTCATTGCTACTTCCCGTATATTCCTGTAGGAACATTACAGTTACAAATAAATAATTTCTTTTAAATATTGCGACTACCGGCGACCTCCCGTAATCCAGCCCCTGTCGAATCCAGTGCTCCCTTGGAATCCGACATGCCTATCACTGTTCAATGTCCGAGGGGGCCATCTCGAAAGCGGAGATGGCCCAGGGTCAGTCGGGGTGCGAGGGATATGCTCTATGGGCAACCTTACACCACGGCGTGTTAAGACCCAAGACGGCGTGCGGTTTTAGTCGGTTCAAGCCTGACATAACCGCTCCCGCTGGCCGGCGGGAGGGTATCCGAAGGGATTTCCACACGAAAAAAAAAAAGGTACACAAACATTCGCTTAACGACCTCCGTCCTCCATGGGCGCTGGCCTGGGGGTGGCAGGTGAGGCCGCCTGTCACCCCAGCAGAAGCAGGCCGGGACGGTGGGGCGTCTAGCGCCCCTCCCTCAAACCGGGGCAAGACGGGGACACCGTGGTTCCCAAACCTCGAAACCGGAGATGGCCTAGGGTCAGTCGGGGTGCGAGGGATATGCTCTATGGGCAACCTTACACCCGTCTGTAGACCCGAGACGGCGTGCGGTTTTAGTCAGTTCAAGCCGCTCCCGCTGGCCAGCGGGGGGGTATTCGAGGGGATTTCCCAAAAAAGGTACACAAACATTATTTTGGCAAATCTTCATACACACACAGTTCAGTACAGCACAGTTCTTCATGAATTTTATAATAAGTAAACCGCAAGCTCTCCCGGTGCTAAAAAGGAACTGGGACTCTATATTCTATTTGATGTCGTTGTTATAGTAGAGGAGCCCTAGAAGAGATTTCGGGTTGTACTCAAGCACAACAGAAGAACATAAAGCGGGGAACCTTGCACCCTTTTAAGTACTCCTACCAAACATCAACCCTTTACACATATAGTTCCGCGCGTCTAGAACCGTATACAAAAGTAATTTTTAAAAAGCTATGGATTTACTGGTGCGCGAAAGATGAGTGCAAGGTGAGTTAGTTACATATTAAAAAGGTGTGCATTTCAATAATATAATCTGACGATTCGCGCGTGACATAAAGTCATTAGTTTTGTTCGCGTCAAAATCAGCAGTGTTTTGAACAGGAGATCCTTTATAGTTCACTGTACATCCCTCCTGAATTTCTGACGACCTCAAGTTTTTTTTTACCGTTTTCTATCCGTCCGTAAGCTACACCCATCATCCAACCTGCATTGTAATTTGCAGATAAATATTCCTTCATTATTAAAAACAATGTGGATACAATATTAATCTCTGATGCGCTCGAAAATGTTCAAGTGACTGCTTTTTTTCAAAGTTTCACAACCCTGTACACGTTAAACCAATATATATTATGTGCATCATCAAACGTTTTTTCCTATTAGGACTTAATCTTTACAATCCAATAGACCCCACAATGCTAGAGAAAATCCATATTAGCATCCTGGGCTCCACTACTAATATTACTAGTAGACTTATTAAATGTTAGATGGTGTTTCTGTAGAAAAACAAAGTCCAATAAAAAATGAAATTGTTTTTGTACAAAACTATGAATTTCACTGTAAGTTCACCGAATTTTCAATGTCTTTTAGGTTAGTTATATACTGCAGCACATAATGTAGTTAGGTTTTTTATAAGGCTCACTTTTAACAAACAGAAAACATGAAATGCTTGTCAATGTTTGCAGAATTTGCATATCAACCCACTAAACATGACAACATTTTTTTCTAAGTGGCACCACTGCACAAACAACAGAATAGGGAATTTCCCTGTATTCAACAGGGAAATACTCCACAAGTTCTTCCAAATGAGTTGCCATGATTACAGTTATGTTGCAATCCATTCTATTTACATTCCAAAAGTGGCGAATTTTTCACTATTTTTAATATAAGGATTGCTAGTCAGGGCCTGAAGACCGAGCTTGGGGGCCCCCTGGGCTTAGGGGGCCCCAGTGCACGGCACCACCTAGCCCTCGGATAGCTACATCCACCAGTGAACTGCAATTGGCTGATTGATCCTCTGAATACCTAATACATAGCTAGATGATCTAGCATGAACTAAATTAAGAAGAGCATCCAATTAACTGTTAGGTGGGACACTGCCTTAAGAAACATGTCTTTTATTACTACTGTAGTACCTCATATTATGTTAAACTCCATGTGTATTAAATTCTTGAATAGCTACTTACTTCTGTGGTTCTGGGGTTAAGTCGTCCAATAAAAAGAGTTTTGTTTGGGTTTCCTTTGGCTAATTTGCTCGGAGTGTACTCGGAGTGCAGTGCGCGGATTATGCCACGATCGTGTGGCTCCGTGTCGGTCCCTGGGTTACAATGTCAATCTTTATTTGTGTTTATATAAAATTTTGAACTTCATAGATTACATTTATCAAAAATATGCTTACCATCGATGGAACCAATCTTAATAGGATCATATTCTGTGGCATATTTCTTGAATTCCGTGTCTTCGTTAGACATTTTTATATATGCTATATTTGTTTCTATTCAAGTATTATGATGTGAGTAAACTGTTTTAGTGTAAAATAGTATTTCCTTCTATTTTCCCAATTGTAAATTGGTAGCAATTTGCATCTGAAATTATATGATTTACTCAATTGAATGGGTTCATTTTAGCACTAAATAGGTACTACCAATATTTATAACTTCTAGTCTTAACACTCTCATAAATAGTATTACTTTACTCTCTGCATAACACAAAATAAACCATGCAAAGCAAATACACAAATCAAAACACAAGTTTAGTTTTTAGTTTGACATTTAAAATTGTTGTGTTGTTTGACTTGTTGACAAATAAATAGCGTTGCACATGCAAACCGTAACGAACCGTATTTTTTTAAAGTTTTTGTGTCATATACGTAATATGTTACCTTCTACACTATTATGTTCTACACTAAATAAATATTAATATTAGTTTTTATTATTATAATTTTAAAGTGGATTCAATGATTTCCTAGTTCAGCGTTGAGGTGTTTCTAATATACATTACGTCGTCTCGTTCAGCGAGGAGGTACTGTAGTGTAGGGGTGTGTGTTGGGTAACCTCCTCGAGTGTCGCTCCGATTCCGATCCCGCTGCAGTCCGGGGGGAACGGAATCGGAGCGGCCGGTACACCCTGGGCGGCGGTCAATGGCTTCCCCTTCACCCCTTCATAGGGTTGGCATTGATCGTCGGCCAATACCCAACGTGGCGGGAACACATCGCTCTCCGTACTCCTCTGCTTTCAGAGGAGACAGGATGAGCGATGCTGTTAGTGGTGAGATGGCCCAGGGTCAGCCGGGGTGCGAGGGATATGCTCTATGGGTAACCTTACACCCCGGCGTCTGTAGACCCGAGACTGCGTGCGGTTTTAGTCGGTGCAAGCCCGACATAACCGCCCCCGCTGGCCGGCGGGGGGGTATCCGAAGCGATTTCCGCACGATAAAAAAAAAAAAAAAAAAAGGTACTGTAGTGTAATGAACGGTATATTAGTACCTATTTATTCTTCTATCACGCATTAAATAAATGTGCACTGGCAGCACTGGAAACAGATTACCGATGAACAACCGGAAACGGTGTACACAGTGAGGTATGTAAGGAATTTCATTCCGCGCACGCTCAGGCCACTCAGCACTCAGGCTGCGGAATGATCTCCTTACTGCGTCCTGTAGTTTTTCTAAGCGACTACTATATGGGGTTCTTCAAGAAGTTCTTCGTTTCATTTGAGAGGATAACGAGATAATTTGTACGGGACCAAGATCCCCAGCCCAACCATTACATATTGGTAGGTATAATATAAATAAACAAATATATTTAAAAAAAATAGTGGCACTCCTAGAGTGACGACAGACGTGAAAATACACGAAAAATAAATAACAGAGCTATCTATGCTGTCCGTTTTAAATCATTTCGAAACTCCATCAAGGTCAAATCAAAATAGTTCATCAGCTGCAACAAAGATGGCGTTGTGATAAAAAAAATGGAAGGCATCACATTGACGATGACGCGAGTTTATGATTTTTGTTCACCCAAAAAGTGCTCAACGCACCGGGCGGTTATGTCGTGCATGAACCGACTAAAACCGCACGGTGTCCTGCCCAAGTGTCCATTGCCGGGCACCCCGGGTAAGCCCTCGAAAGGATAACCCCAGGGCTACCGACGGACCTTGACCGCCAGCACGGCCTCGACCTAAAAAAAGTTTTTACTACAATAAACTGCCTCCCATCAAGTAGGCCATGTGCCACCTAAGTGGTATAAAAAAAAACTCAATGAAGTATCAGTGCCCGAGCCAAAATATAATAATCTATGGGCCGAGCATTGAGTCCGTAACACTACACGTGTCTCATAAACTTTAAGGACGAAATTTCATACACCCGCTTATAAATACGTAATCAGCATTTTTTCAAATTTAACCCCTGAGTGAAAAATGGGTTTGGTATTGGTATTTTTGAAGATAGAAGCTCGAAATTTCAGATGGTTCCTTTTGGTTAGCATTAAATGAACACGTGTACCAGCGTTTTTGAAAGTTTTGGTACTAAGGAGGTAAAATAAGACGACGATTGTATGGAAAGTACGCCATATTCGAAGTAAGAAGCACGAAATTTCATATAGTTGCTTCTACTTAAAAAGTACACGTATCCCGGCGTTTTTTAATTTCTTAATTTCACACCTAGGGGGCTAAACAAGGGATGAGCGGTTGTATGGTAGTCCGTTATATGGAAAGTGTTTAACTTTTGAAGTGAAATTGTATTTTTATACAGTCATATTAGCAGATATTTAAATTAATTTTTAACAACCTACCTACTAATATTGGCTAGCCTGATTTTCGAGCGAGAGTAGAGTAACTTCACGCAATTAAAAAGTAATAAGCAACTAAGTACATAATGTAGTCAGTCAATATCATTTGATTTTTTTAAAACTAGACTAGACTAACTAGAGAACCAGTCGATTTGAATCCATAGCCAAGCATTATTTTGAGTATTTCTTTTAAGAAGTACTCTTTCTTTTGGGAAAAGAAATTTTCCCGGTTTTTAACGGGTTTCACGTGTTTATTAAAAATACTCGTAGTTCACAAAATGTGAACCGAAGTGTCTATTCTTTGGCATTCGTGCATTTACATACATATACTCACACCTTTTTATCTCCGGGGTAGGTATGTAGAGACAACAGTTTACCATCTACTACTTCCTTGCACATTTCACGAAACTTTCTCTACTGTCATTAAACCCTGCATGCAAGCCCGCCAGTTTCAAGTGCTTTTGACCTGCCCTTTTGGATGTGGATTTACAAGGTAAAAATTTTTAAAAGGTTACAAAAAAATAAACTTGCTTATGAAATTCTCAGTACCAGCACGGAGATTTCGGTATAAGGCAACTGGCTCGCCGCTTGCTATAATTATGTAATGCGTAGCAGACTGCCGAGACGAAGTCTCGAGTTCGATCCCCAGTCGCCCCGGGCACACACCTCTGACTTTTCGAAGTTGTGTGTATTAAAAATGTTGATTGTCGCTCGCTTAGTAATGTGCCCGGAAGATAGCAATAGGCTCGCCCCCTATTACATTGGGACCTAAACATAACTGGCGAAACGTGGGTGTAACACACCTCTGCCTACCCCTTCGGGGATACAGGCGTGAAGTTATGTTATGTTCTTATAAATATAATCTGAACCTCGGAAATGGCTCTAACGATTTTCATGAAATTAATATGCAGTGAGTCGATAAATCGATCCAGCTGGGTTTCATTTTTAGAAAACGTCGAAAAAAAATACCAAGAACAGCTCGGCCATCCAGGTCCTATTTACTTAAAAATTACATACGAATGGGAATTAAAATCGACAGTCGATGTTTATATTCTTAATCCTAGCGCCTGTCCCGGTTGCATCCAAAACTCTTTTTTAAGAATATTAGTAACTAAATGAAGCCCGCGGCTCCGCCCGCGCGTAGGTCGGTAATCGTTTTTTAGTCATTTCTCCGGTTCAACTAAACCAATTGCAATCAAACAGACGGCAGAGTAAGTGTGACCAAGACCTTTCCAATAGATTAAGCCTCATCAACATCAGTTCAGTAGTTTTTGTGTCCATCGCGAACATACAGATAAACAGACAAGAATACCAAAAAATATTTTTTGTGTTCAGAATAGTTATTTTACATAACCCAAGTACTTTTTTTAAATATCTCCAATGTAGATATAACCAATTTATAATTTTATAATAGTACCTTTTTTTTTTTGTGCGGAAATCCCTTCGGATACCCCCCCGCCGACCCGGTTTGGGGGAGCGGCGCTAGTCGCCCCACCGTCATGGCCTGCTTCTGCTGGGGTGACAGGCGGCCTCACATGCCACCCCCTGGCCTCCGCTAATGGAGTTTATAATAGTACCTATGGATTACTAGCATTCCCCCTAAACCACACGTCACTCGCGTCAATCACGTCAGTAGCATTCGAACCTGGGACTTTTTAGGGTTCCGTTGCCAAATGGCAAAAAACGGAACCCTTATAGATTCGTCATGTCTGTCTATCCGTCCGTCCGTCCGTATGTCACAGCCACTTTTTTCCGAAACTATAAGAACAATGCTGTTGAAACTTGGTAAGTAGATGTATTCTGTGAACCGCATCAAGATTTTCATACAAAAATAGAAAAAAGAGAGACCGTAATCTTAGCAATCCATGGATTCTCCGTGCGGGTGCCGGGTCCATCGCGTTGCTGAGTTGGGAACTCGGGACAGTGCCTGGGACTTGCGACCCAAGTGTGACCCTTTGAACTGAAACTCAAAATTTTTTTTTCGTCAAACCTTGACGTGGGGTATCAATGGATAGGTCTTCAAAAATGATATCGAGGTTACTGATATAATTTTTTTCTAAACTGAATAGTTTGCGCGTGAGACACTTCCAAAGTGGTAAAATGTGTCCCCCCCCCCTGTAACTTCTAAAATAAGAGTGATAAAACTAAAAAAAATATATGATGTACGCTACCATGTAAACTTCCACCGATAATTGGTTTGAACCATATCTAGCGAGTAGTTTTTTTTAATACATCTTAAATCGTAGACTGCAATTTACCTTTCATTTAAACAACTCAAATATAAAAATTTTACTTGCTGCTACGGAACCCTTCATGGGCGAGTCCGACTCGCATTTGGCCGGTTTTTTTATTGTAAGGCCGTCTCCTTAATCAGCGCCGGCCCGGGATCCGCTCTCATACTCCTTCTCTTGTGTATTGGTTTGTCTTGGTTTTTACGGAAGCGACTGGCTAGCCTCGTCCATAGCTCCCCCCTTGACAGCTAGTTGAGGTGCCCTTGTTCCCCAAAGATGTTACTTGGGTCCCATACACTTTAATACCTATTATGTTCAATTTAATCTGACCGAACATAGAGGTCATAAATAAGAGAAAAGTCATAAACAAAATAAAACCCACATATTGTAATTAAAAAAGCATGTTACACTATTTATGACTAACTGAAAATATCTTTCAATATACTCTTTATAATGCGACACTAATGTGCACAGCTATTTTACATGAATCCGACAAAAGGAATACAAATATAATTAAACTACACATTAAATTATAATTAAAGGTGGTTATTAAGGTGCTTCCACACATGGGTTAATACAACTTTTTTAACATTCAGTAATATATTCACTGACATGTTAACTATTGTTGGATATTGTCAAAGGTCCACACTGATATTCTTGTAGAACATTTCTTAAATTTTTATAACACCCACTTCGGAAGTTTGGTTCTAAATTTTGACAAGGCTGGTCACTCCTGCCAAGAAAATGTTCTTCCATTTTGTTGTCGATTGGATTGGCTCTTATTTTTGGAATGAAAAGAAATAAGAAAAACACTCTTATTGGGTGCACAATAGTCTAAAAGGAAGATGTAAGTACAGTGCAACAGACTTTTTAAAAGATTTGGGTAGTGACTGTTGTTTTAACGATTTTAACAATAAATTAATGTTTACTGGCCACCCAGGTTATTGTTTTAAAAAGTTTTGTTACAACACAGTTTATTTTATTAATTAATGTGAAACAATTTAATAACCAGAAAATATTTTCAACTTTTGTTACAAAATCTTCATAAAAAAATATTTAACCCCTGCGTGCAAGCACCTTTGCTTCCACACTGAGTTAGAGTCAGTGGAAATGCTTACCCACCCAAATAATGGCAGACATGATCTCACTTGTCCAACAATAAAATTGTGTTCAGCTCGTCATTAACAACACCTAGTGTAGTATCATGTCTTGAACAAGTGTAGTTCAATTTAGCTACAATATAAATTAAATTATAAAAAATGTATACAAACTTTATGAATCAAGTCAAAAGTAAACCAACATAGATCAACAATTGAATCCCTCTCGGAGGAGTCCTACCTACCATCAGTCACTTGTTTCGTTCACATAAATAAAAACTCCACTTTTAATACATACAAAAAATATTTACCATGGTTCCATATTCTACAAGCTGACTCGTCAGGTACATCTTAGTAGGTTCGACACAACCCAGTAGTAGCTAATTCAATACATACCAAGTCTGAAAGCATCTCAATGTTAACTACATACATTAAAATACTGAAAGATCTTTCAGAATTATTGAAAAATATTCTATTTAAATAAAATAGCATACGTATAATACAGTATTGTCGAGATATTTAGCAGCTCTCCACTAAAATGGGAAAAATATAGGATGGCATACATCACAATAAGTCTACAAGTTTAACAGTACATGAAATCTCCTAGCGTATCAATGATTATTAAAGGTTATGTTTATGAGTAAAGCATATTATGTAAGCCAAGTGCGAGCTTGTGGTTTGCATTATGTTTTATGTTCACTGTGTATACGGCACGCATCATTGCACTGAGTGTTGCATAGCCAACAGTCTGTTGGCATTACGCACTACATTTCAATAATTACATTATGACCTAGAGCAACTTTCGTCACAGCTATTCGACATACGAAAATAGAATTGTCAGTAACCAGTCCAAATTTATAAACACAAGTAACTGTTCAACAAAAACGGAGCATAGTAAAATTAAATTTTACACTAGCTTCTATACTCTCTCTAAAGCTTATTGCTTAATTTATCAGATCACTCATATAAACAAGTAGCTTGAAGCTATTCGCACGACACAGTAGTGCTGATACTAGTATTGCTTAGTGTTCAGGTCAGGCAAAATGTGGCAGTATTGAGCTGACAACACACTGTTATTTTAACATGGATGACAAATTTATGCAAAATAGCTGTCTATATCAGTGCGAGACACATCCATGTGGAGCCTCAACGCAATCCATCCAATACAATTTTTTATACATAAGTTAATACAATAAAGTAATGGAATTTTTCAGCGACATATTTTAACATATCTAAAGGTACTTTCAACGCATTCTTCACTGAGTCACAGTACAAGTTCCAAGCAAGGGGTCATCTGGTGGAGGCTCATGCTAGTTTAGTGACGGAGACTGTCCATCGTCCCAGACTACATCAATGCTGGGCCATTTAGTCTGAAGACATGTCAACATAGCATCGGTACTAGCGGCGCGCATGAGACACTCCAGTAGCGCCGCGCGTCCAGTGCGGTACATGACACGGGTGCCAGGGTTGCTACGAAGTAGCCCATTGTAATGGTGAAGTGTGAATGTGTCCGGAGCACCACGTTCACATCCCGGGAAGAACTCATCCATGAATGCACTAAGAAGTATAATGCCCAAATTTTCTGAATCTAATTTCCTTCTCATCAGTTCTACATACTCAGGTTCACTAACAAGGTCAGCAGCACATAATACATCTTGTAGTGCAGCTGAAGGGATAAAATTATTACCCTCAGGATCAAATGAGCGAAAAATTCGTTCTGCTGATTCACCAACAGTTTCTGGCGCCGCTAATCGTCGTTCAAGAGAGAACAATACTGTAAGATGTGTATCAGAGGCTAATACCCACACAGGATGCTTAGGGTTTTTATAAAATGAACCAACAGTGCAATATTGCATGTGTTCCATAATTGTAAGGAATCCAATGTCATTTTGTCTTTCAATTCCACGTAGTCTGAGTCCTCCCACAACTTGATCATGATCCCAAACATGTGCCACTGCTCTTCCAGTGAGCATTAAATTTATGAGTCCTTGTGAACCATAGCCATACGTTGAGTGAATGAGGGGATCTGACAGTTCTGAAAGTTCTGCCTCCACTACAGAGATGCCCTTGCTGAGAATAACACTATACAAAAGAAGTAATACACCATACTTGTCTTTCAGTATTCTAATGTTCCTGGTGTAGAAAGATTCTACTTCAGATAAAGTCTGAAAAGGATGAACTTCAATTCGCCGATGGAACTGTTCTATGGTATCATACACTGTATTAGAGTTTCCTTCCATATTATTGCCACCGCTGGTCTCTGCATCAGGTTCACTCTTCCTGTACACGGCAACATTGTACTTAGGAGCTAGACACTGACTTAATATTGTACACACAGCCCTAACCAGTAGAGAATTGCACTTCTCTGACGTTAAGTCATGAAAATTGTGTCCTGGTGTTTCTGATAACAGTATTTTGAGCAGAAAGCCCTGGACGGGCGCAATAGCTGCACATGGGCCTCCTTCTAATTGAATGAGGGCACTGGGCTCGTCCGGACTGAACTGGAAGCCCTGCGCCCAGCGACGAAACACATCGTCCTTCACTTGGTCACCCCACAGAAGACGACGCGTGCTCGCCAGCTCATTATCCAATGTCGCACTGCCAGCGCTCATGTTATCTTTATTCACTGTACTCAACGGAATACTCTTGTTATGTGTTCGATCCGTTAAACATTTGCATATGTAGCTCGATGTTTATGACCCCTAAAATCAGAATATCATATAGAATAGGCAAAAATGTATGCTGCAATTTGTTAGCAAATAGATAGATATAAATTTTACCACAAATTAATTGAACAAATCTGGAAGTGCATTTAAGAATCATAACCACGTAGTACTCACAGCCAATATGAAGTACATGACTCACGACAATTAAAAGCTATATAATTGTTTCAGAAAATCGAATAAGCATCTGGATCACTTGAAATAGCATTATAATTCTTCAGTAAATTGATGTTATAAACTTTTCATTTGTAGAAAAGAAAAGAAAAGCTTACGACATGAAGGCTGCCATTTTTTATGAAAAAATAGCAACATTTACTTTGTTATGTCATTTTATTTTCATTGTCTATTGAATAATTTTAATTCGGGATTTTCCATAAATGCCCTGCAAACTGCAAAATATTATATAAAATGTTTAATTGGAATAATAGTAAAATAGGAAAAAAAGATATATAGCTTGAATAATGAAATTAATCAAAATGCATGCATCAGCTTTATAAATACAAAGTATTCTTGAAAACTCTGACAATAAATTAAATATATTTTTATAAATATATACCCATATTGTTAGTATACACTATATTTAGCCCAAAATTAAATTAATTTACTTTATTTTATTCATTTGCAGCTTGCAGCCCCAAATAGAAAGTGAGTGTTGCTAGCTATTGTTTATCTAATATATAGCTACCAAAATAGTAGCAAAATCAAATGTTTTCATACGATTGTATGGTGAATAATTGTATATTTATAATCACATTGCATTTTATATGTATTTGTAATGGAAGTTATATAACAAAATATATCATAAGCATGAAGTATAATATTTAGTAACTTTAGTTTTTATTTTGATTCGAGTCGAGAAAAATAATTTAGTTTGTCGTGGTTAAATTACCAAACTACCATTTTCAATGCGAAAATTACGTGCTTTCGAAACTTCAGAAAATCGTCAGTTCACTCAGTTCGTCAGTCAGTCAGTCAATGGGTAACTTTCGGCGGTGATGTTACCTTTATGTTTTTGTTTTCGTGACATCAAGGCTTTATGTTTTTTTCGTGAGATTCTGTTTAGTTTAAATAATATTTAGATTTTATAAACAAGTGAATTATGAATTAATTACACAGTATCGTTAACGTAGTGTAGGTGAATACTTTGTTTTGTGTTTTGTTATTTCAACATAATGAAGGTGGACGTTGTTTGGAGGCGACACGGCGCTATGGAAATAGCAGGTTGGTATAATAATATTACCGTACAATTTGTCTCATGCATGTCACGAGAAAAACACGTTTTGTCTATTTGCGGATATAAATGCTGGAAACATGCAGTTCACAAACCATGTAAACTGTCTGTGAAAGGCTTGAAAAATTGCCAGGCTTTGTAGGAGACGTCATAGCGTTCGTCACGCGAGCATAATTTTCTGTTTAGTCTTATTGTTTTGGTGGGGGTGAGGTTGATGCGGACGAAAGAGGTTTTTTTTTTACCTAGATTTTATAATTAAATTGTTATCGGGATTACAAAATACACTGGCCATAAAAAATTGAAGCCAGCGAGTGCACCCTCCCACACGTTGTGTAAAATCATAAACCTAGTTTTCAGAAGTTGCAAAGTTCTGTGTAACAATATGAACATTTATATCACCTTGCTTTGATTATCAGTCTCAGGTATAGAAAATAACCAAGTCTATTGTGCGAATATGTAGCTTACAATATTCTATTATTGAATGTAACTAACATGAGCAGTTTTGGCAGTATATGGTAATATTGTTCTAAAAAACATAATACTGATTTGATATTTTAGGAAGTATGTATCTGCTGTTGTGAAATGGGATTAGGATGAGGAATTAGGAATCAAATAAATATGTTTGAAATTGAAACTTAATTCTTGCTAGCTTCAAAAAGTAGTATATTACTCTCATTGTGTGTAAAAAATAATTAAAGCTATCATTATAATTACAATCTAAGGAAAAACGTAATTCAAGTAGATAACATGGATGAACCTTATTTTAACATCTGTCAATTTTAGAATGAACTAGCATCGCCGCGCGATTTCACCCGCGTAAGTTCTGATCTCGTGGAAATATCGGGATAAAAAATAGCCTATGTTACTCAGGGATAATGTAGCATCCTAATGGTGAAAGAATTTTTTAAATTGTTCCAATAGTTACCGAGCCTATTGAATACAAACAAACAAACAATCAAAACTTTCCTCTTTAGAATAGTATAGATAGTCTAGCTGCGCGCCCTGGATTTGCCCTGGTAGTATTAAGGCACCTTTCCTGTGGATTTTCCAAAAAAATATTTCATGCAAACCTTTTCCTGGCAATAACGAACACAAAAAACATAATTATCCAATTTGGTGTAGTGGTTCGGTGGTTATGCGCGTACATACATTTCGGCGATTCATTTTTATTTATATAGATACACAATTAGCATTAGTTTATTTGAATATGTTAAATATAAAGTATACCAACTAAATAAATTATAAAGTACATAAAAACGTCTGAACAACCTTGAAGGAATGAACACTGGGTCTAATACATGTGCAGAGATCTTTAAAACATAGGGGTTGTTTGGTTATCATCAACAGACATGTATTTATCATATTGTTACTAATTATCAGGTCTATTGCTGTCCCATTAAACATATAATAACAATATGGTGAAACTGCAAACTTTACCTTCCATTAAAAACATACTTGTACAGTTTTTTTATTAACTAAGAAGTAGCAGAGAAATTCTAAAGAGCTTGTAACAATACCTTCACCTCTTTAGTTGCATAAATATGTGGTCAATGTATAACATCTGTCACTGAATGGAATACCAACAGCTTATCTGTGGCATTGTTAAAAGACAGCCTTGACTGTAAAATAGTTTCATATTTATTAAGTCCACTGACAATGTTTTTATATACTTATGAGAAAAAAAAAACGTTTTTAGAGTATTTTGATTATCATGTTATGTAGAACTTCTGACCATATGTGAACCATGCCAATATACTTGTAAAAACAAAAATTCAATATTGACAATAAGAAATAAACTATAATTCCTTCACCCTAACCCACTAAAGTCCTTGCTCACCAGAGGGTGAACTTAGTGAAGACTATTTATCTCAATTAATTAAGAATACTTGAGCAAACTGTACACAAACATAGGTATTGTTAACATTTTGTAATGTGTCTGAATTCTCAACATTACTGAGCAGGCTTTTAAAATATTGCATGTAAACTTTTTTTTTATCTGTACAAGGAGTATTTTTGATCTAGTTACTCATACATGATAAAGAAAAATGCTATGAGATCTATGTCAGTTCAGTATCAGGAAGACAGGCAACACTGTGAATACTTGTTTAACACAAAGAGGTAAACAGATTTTAAATTCTGTATTTTTTAATGCTGTTTCGGTGGTGCACCGGCACCGAGTTGAACTGCTGTTAGATTTGATTCCGAGTCGGGATAAGTGCCCGATTGACGGCAAGAGGCTTCGTGGGATAAAAAACAGCCGACAAAATGTGAATGTTAACACACCGCTGTCTATACCTTCGGGGATATCCTGGCTACTGAAAATTTCTAACCCAATAGAAATATTCAATTGCACTGATCGACCCGAGAATCAAATTGCGATAGTACGCAAACATAGACTTGAACTTATGCTACGAATTTCAACAGGTAGAAGTAGAACTTACATGTACGATATAAATTCAAATAGGCACCCTGATAGATAGTTGGCGTTAATTACTTAAATATCTATCGGCTGCATCTTCGTATCTTGATACGGTTGTTTTAGTGAGCAGTATCAGTACCTAAACTATGTCTCAAAGAGAAACTACAGATTCGGCGCGGGCGCCGCTCTCGAACGAAAGCAGTTGACACGTTTGTTAGTGTGCCGTATGGTAAAGTGGCCCACTTGAGCAAACTGCAACAGCTTTCATGTTTTGGTTACTTCCTTGAATAGGTAACGGTAACGCACAGGAATTATTGTAATTAAGCCATACATTTCATTATTAAAACAGCTTCACGTATACTCGGCGTTCTGAACAAGGTAGACGGTTTTTCACGCCGAAGCAGCGGTGTCTTTTTCGTAAGACACGGGTTCGTACCTTTTTTTTTTTTCGTGCGGAAATCCCTTCGAATACCCCCCGCCTGCCAGCGGGGGCGGTTATGTCGGGCTTGAACCGACTAAAACCGCACGCCGTTTCGGGTCTACAGACGCCAGGGTGTAAGGTTGCCCATAGAACATATCCCTCGCACCCCAACTGACCCTGGGCCATCTCACCACTAACAGCATCGCTCATCCTGTCTCCTCTGAAAGCAGAGGAGTACGGAGAGCGATGTGTTCCCGCCACGTTGGGTATTGGCCGACGATCAATGCCAACCCTATGAAGGGGAAGCCATTGACCGTCGCCCAGGGTGTACCGCCCGCTCCGATTCCGTTCCCCCCGGACTGCAGCAGAGGAGGTTACCCAACACACACCACACGGGTTCGTACCTGCGTGGGATAGTTCTCACTTCCAGGTTGGTTCTGCACAATTCCTTCTAATTAGCATCACGAATAGTGGCCTTCACTTTTTAGACGTCATACAAGTTTAGTAAACTTTAGACTTCAAAAAGAAGCACTTGGGATGTCCATTCCAGAGGTTTCCATACGTTTCGTGTTCACGGGAACACTGGGGTCTGAATTTCGGCGCCTACTATAGCTTGAACTATGGCCAGCAAAGAATAAATATATAAATACGCTAGAACATTTTACACAGCGCTATCTAGACCTAAAACTTCATGTAATTAGTTAAAGCTTATTATACTAACTAATATTATCATTACCTGATACCTCTAATGATTTGAACCGTTGTAGAGGCAATGACTCACCTTCTTCTTGGTATGTAGTTATTGAATATTATGGAAATGTCGAACAGGTAGGCGTTAAATGCGTTAATACACTCACCGAAAACAGCTACAACATAATTATCACTTGTTCTTTCAATTCTGTTCATTCCCGATGAGAAGGGCTGAGGTGACAGTTTCGTCAGCTTAAATATGTTCGTCGAACGTAATAGAGCGCGAGACCGTTGTCTCCTAGATTCTGTGCCACTGTGAATTCCTAACGCAAAAACTCCAATAGTTCTGGGTAAATTCTGGATTCAGAACTTCACAATTCGGAAACCAACGGAGCAGACCTAGAGTCGTCAATTATAATCCATGAATGAACTTTTATACAAATACCTCTATTTGTGTGATCGTGATCAACAAGAACAGCTTTAGGCCAATTTCAAAGTACAGTTGAACTGTTGCAGTATATTGTTCTTAAATTTCCTCGTAAACTATACAAATGGTTACAGACAGTACATCTGAACTGCGCTTGTACCGTTAATGAAGGAAAGCCGCGGAGATGCCGTGCTTCGGCAGCGGCGCCGGCGCACTTGCGAATATACACGTTCCAAAGTAACGGACTACCCTGCGTGTCGTCTGACAATCGTATATTAGAGCCCGATCACAATGCATGTTTTAGGTATTGGTTTCTTGACTACTGTCGAATTTAAAAAAAAATTCTTCATAGGAGGTCTAGTTATGACCCCCTGAGTCCGAAATGACCACTGGTCAAAAAGTTTATATATATATATACCTATATGTATGTATGGTACCACTTCCCAAAATTTGCGGCACTCTCACGGTCGCATTTTTGCCCCGATCGCTTTCAAACTGCGGTCAAAAATTGCTTGGGTGTAAACTTAGTTTAAGTTCGTGAACAGGTGGAATCCGGCCTAAGGGGACGGTAGGGCCTCACTTTTTTGAAATCAGTTTTTCCTCAAAATTTCACGTTCTATGAAAGATATTCGAACCGTTCTAATTTTATCCCATAGTATACATGAATACCAACAACTTTTAATTATTAACCTATAAGGTTAAAACTTTAACTAAAAGTGGAGGGGGGAAAAACCAAAATTTTTCGGGAAAGAAATCATAACTTCTAACCGGTGAACATTCTTGCTGTAGGAAACATTTTTAATCGATAGGCCATTTTTAAGTCTAAAATAAATGTCTGAAATTTTTTTCGCTAAAAGTTACTATTTTCGAGAAAAAACAATTAAACATGTTAAAAATGCGCTCGGCGTGGGTCATAGAAGCAGCATAGGTCATAGAGGGGCAAAAAAATATTTCTTACCGTGCTTCACGAAATCTACCTGTGCGTTCCCCCTGCGGGAACGGATTTTTTTTATTGGTCACGTTAATATCACTTCACCTCGCCTGATGGTAAGCCAAAGGGAAAGTCATAGGAATGATGGTCACCATTACACCGATAATGCTACAATGGGGGCCCTCAGCTTGACGGCCGCACAGCAGATGCTTTTTCCTGTCCCGCTTAGGTTACTTACGGTAATTCACTAAGAAAAAGCGCCTCGTCGACATCGCTCACAAATGTTACTTTTAAGTGACATATTTTAATGCTCAATTAATTGATTTGATGATACAGTTATCAGGACAAACCTATTAAAATAAATACAATTTGATACTTAGAAATGCATACTTAGAAATGTGTATTAGTAATAGGTACATTGTTCTGGGTGTTTCTATGTATAATATGTATGTACATATTTACAAAAAAAAAGCATATAAGTATGTTAAACCAAAACACAAACTTGAAACGTGGGTGATTATTTTTTAGGATTTTTTAAGACGATTTCCATCGTTACAAGCTATTTAAACTATGCTTACTTTGGGTCTAGAAAGCGCTGTGTAGAATATTTATTTTTTATTTATTATTATATTGTTTGGCGACAGATCTACTATTTTGCGGACAAACCCTATTATTTAAGAATTTAATTGTCGATAGCTTAAATCATACCCGAAGAAATTTTCATATACCTGCTTCTGGTTAGAAATATTGTAGCTGCCTTTAATACAAAAGAAGCTGTCTACTAACCGAAATGATTTTTTTTAACTTGCAATAAAGATATTAATACTTTCATTCTTGAATCATACCTCTGCAGCTGCGTAGAGACATTGCCTGTCTGTCTGTATTTTACCACCTCTAGCACGGCGAGTGTTCTGAGGAGCTCTTTCAACTAATCCCACCTTCTTCATTTCAGTCCAGAACATAACGTGCTGGACTGCGATGCCATCCGCACACGGTGGAAATCATACGGTCCCGAACTCAGCGGTTCGATATGCTTCCTTTCTTTGTCGCACGATAAAGAGCTGGAATGCTCTGCCCGCGCACGTGTTTCCTTCTTCTTACAATCCCGGGTTCTTCAAGCGGGGCGTGAAAAAGCATTTTTTGAGGCCGTCAAGGTAGGGGCTACCATTTTAGGATCGTTAGCATCTGGGATGGTGGCCCATATCTTCTAGACTTCACCCTAGCTTCTCACCATCCAGCGGGGTGCAGTCAATTTACGAAACAAATAAAAAAAAAAACCACGAACTGTCGTAACATTTGACAATGCAACTTCATACGGCTACTATTGTAAAATGACTCTTATTGCGAGACGAGCCTTCCTGGGTATAAAGTAATTTATATTGCAACCTTGTTATATCAGTAGAAAACTACAAGGAGAACCAAAAATACGAAGAAACTAACAAACATGATTGATTGTCATTAAAAAAACATAATATTAGATAATTTGATAGTCAAACGTGCTTATCCTCGACCTTCTCCAATTTTTTTTTGTTCTCGCCAGTAATAGCGACGCTCACGCCAATCCTCACGCATCATCGCCTTGTCCTTCCACGAAGGTCTGCACGCTCACTTGGGGAAAATATCATTGTTTCGCGGTAATTACTTTCTTGTACATTATGTTCGGTTACCTGAACAGAAAATTTAATTTTTGCCTTTCACACAGGACCCATTAAGAGCGGGTTTTACCAATGATACTTAGTGTTATTAAATCGCACTAAACTGAGTTAGCAAAACGTGGTAACCCAGTTTAGTTTAACTTAATCATTATATTAGTTTTTGAAATCCGACCTTACTGAAAAGAATCAAAAATGTTCTGTAATTGTGATGAGGTCAAGATTTTTTTTAAAACCCTAGGTTGCCTGTATTAACGTAAAAAATAATAACCTATTATTAAAATGAGTACTGGCAACACTTTGCTGTGAAATTTTCCATTAGTGTACATGTACAGACGTATAGCGTTTCTCGACATGATTCGCAAACTTAATTTAATTTAATCGTTGTTAATTTTAGAGAGCATTCTCTCTAATATTCATTTACAAAACTACTTTCACGGCTTTTTATTACGTCCCATAGTCAAAGCGACCATTAAGTTGTCGCAGTCTATTTGAAAACCAGCTAATTTTATTAATTAAAAAAATATAATTGCCAAAACTATCAGAATTAGGAAATTACACAGATATCGCGGTGCACCGAGCACTGTGCTCTTAATTGTCTATGGAATAACGTGTATTTTATGTCATCATCATCATCATCATCATCAACCTATGCTAGTCCACTGCTGGACATAGATCTCCCCTAATGAGCGCCATAGCGCCCTGTCTTCAGCTTATTTTATGTAAGTAGGGTGAATTCTGCGTCAGTGGTAATAAGTAATGATGATCTTGTGCCTATCTAAATTATTGGTAAATAAAAAACCGGCCAAGTCCGAGTCGGACTCACGCACGAAGTGTTCCGTACACGGTTAAAGTGTTCCCTTTAATTTATTTTAATTTAATTAATGGTTTATTAGTATTACAACTAAATATTCTGTGACTAGGAATATTTTTTGGTCCTACGTGCCAGGGGAGAGCCTCTTGTCGTCTACCAGGCACTTTTGCTAGACTCCATGCTCCAATAGTACTCACATAACATTGCGCAGTAACTATACTTACTACCGCTACCGCTGCGCTGTAGTAACTTCGACTGATATACATCTGAAATTGGTACAGACTACTTCGCTGAACGACCTGCGTCCTCCATGAGCTTAGGCCTGGAGGTAGCAGGTGAGGCCACCTGTCACCCCAGCCGAAGCAGGCCGGGACGGCGGCGCGATTAGCACCCACCGGGGCAAGATGGGGACACCGTTGTTCCCAAACCCGAGGGAGCCATCTCGAAACCGGAGATGGCCCTGGGTCAGTCGGGGTGCGAGGGAAATGCCTTATGGGCAACCTTACACCTCGACGTCTGAAGAACCGAGACGGCGTGCGGTTTTAGTCGGTTCAAGCCCGACATAAACGCCCCCGCTGGCCGGCGGGGGGGTATCCGAAGGGATTTCCGCACGAAAAAAAAAAAGTTACAGACTACTTAGTATAAATTAGTTAAGATTATGTATACTCCAAGCAGATGCTAGTTCAGATGAACTTGCCCTATTTCTGACGCAAAGTAAAGAGAAAGTCTCACCGTGCATTTTTAATAGGAGCATATAAGAAGGAGTTTACACACTTATATATTAAATATACTTCGATAGTTATCGAATGATTTCCATAAAACATTGAAGCGCAAACTAATCGCGTTACTAGTTCGAACACCGCCCATAATTACTGGGTCGCGTAGTGCAGGGAATGCGCCAGATGGTTGTTAAGTGCTTTCATCGATTATGCCCACATAGTTCCTAGCTGTATTATGTACATCACCTACACCTTGATCCGTCAACTACACCCTACATCACGACAACCTGTATCATGTTCTTTAAAGTGACCATTGGTATCTTGAACTTATTAACTGCTAATCTTATGTATGAATGTAGAGACCTTTATTTGCAGTAGTAGGACCATGAAATATGGATGGATTGTGGGAAAGAGGACATGGCAAGGAAAAGTGTGAGTAGGAAAGGAAATGACGTCAAGAATGTATGAAAGAGAATGACTTGTTAGCCGCGCCGATCCCAAACAATTTCTTATGCTAAGTGGTTGAAGTTGCCATTTTATTAAATCTGACTACCTTTATTTATGAGCAACGTTAAAAATGTTTAGTAAAGAAGCCCTTTGAAGTACAGCTCATTGGTCCGCAAGCCCGAATTGAATAATCCGATAAACGATGTTAATGTTTTACCTGTTTAAGTTTTAGGAATTCCTATGATGCGTCCCTGATCATAACGCTGCGTAAGGCATTTTTAGTGCCTATTTGTTCGTTTCTGTAAGAAAAAAAAAACAAATTATATTCAGTCTATATTTCTACAATTTGAGCTTAGCAACAAACATAGTGATTAATTTTTGTTTTATTACATAATATTATTTTAATTGACTAAAATTCGAAGTTATTCATAATTCTATGAGTAGGTATTTTCTGGTTTGGCGGCAAAGAGGAAATATATAATTATGCTAAAGGGCGTTTGGTTATGGAAGTGCATTAGACACAATTATCTTCATGTTTGTAGAGTCCATAACTATTTAGATATTTATATGTAAAGAAAAGTCACGTTACGTATATGGACCCTTCGCCAATGAGGTCACACAGTATCTTGAAATTTACAATTCACGATAAATGATCAAAAAAATGTTCATAAATGGGGTGAGGAAAAAATCTGTACAGTTTTTGCCTCAAGTTAACCTCTTATTTAATTGTATAGTGTCTATGGTCATTAAGAACGGTTTAACGCGCTTTTTTAGATTTCAAATTACGAAGGTGTCATATTTCATCATGAATCATGATAAATGTCAAACCATACACATCTGTGTAAAGTTATCTCAAACTTTTGCACTTGTATTGGGATGTTATCTGTGTCGGGGTGCGAGGGATATGCTCTATGGGCAACCTTACATCCCGGCGTTTTAAGACCCGAGACAGCGTGCGGTTTTAGTCGGTTCAAGCCCGACATAACCGCCCCCGCTGACCGGCGGGGGGTATCCGAAGGGATTTCCGCACGAAAAAAAAAGGTACTATATCTGTCGTATTTACCCGAACTTTCAGATTTTACTGGTGTCGGTTTTTAAATGGACATGATTTGAATCAAGAAAATCAAACGACACTTGACCGTATGTTTTTCGTATGAACAGAAACTTGAATATATTATAATGACCTGTACCATTGAACTGTGACGTCAGCAGTCGCGATAGGCGTACCTATCGAAGGGCAAGGCACAGGTGGCAGGTGCTCCGCACTGCCCGTCCTGTTGGCGTGTGTCACTGGGGAGCTCCGACGCGTGACGCCTCGCGACCTGCGCCTGCGCCGCACCTATGAACACATGTTGCACTTGCAGCTGTTGTTTATAGATTTTTGTACGCTGTTGTGACTGAAAATAGCTTTTATTTTAATTTTAATAGAATATTGTAGTTAACTAGCACACGGCCTAACTGGTGACAAAAACGGCTGCTACCAAGTTTGGTTTCTTTTTTACCGAGCAAACAAACATGTGGCCTACTAGACGGTAAGTAGGCTACCGTAGCCTAAGGACGCTTACTAACCTTATCACCGGCTGAGGTAAAGGTTTACAGAACAGACAAGAAATGGAAAAAGGAGAGGAAGGGAGTTAGGTCTCCGTCCCTCACAAATCGTACGGCATGCACCAAAGTATGCCTACAACCCTGCAAAAAGTACTTGTAAAAGTCATTTTTGTACCACCATCATCATCATCATCATCATGTCAGCCAAACGACGCCCACTGCTGGGCATAGGCCTCCCCCAAGGATCTCCACAACGATCGGTCCTGCGCTGCCCGCATCCAGCGGCTTCCCGCGACCTTGACTAGATCGTCGGTCCACCTTGTAGGGGCTGCCCCATGCCCCATGCTGCATTTTTGTATAACGAACCACAATGCGTCATTGTTGTGCATTAGTGCCCGACCCGGGACAACTACATAATTATGTACTTACCTATTTATGGGCCTTACATCATTGTTCTGAGCCTAGGTGTCTTTAGTTTTAATTGACGTTGGGCTCGTGGCATAAGTTTGCGCTCAGGCTTGCGTGCTTCTTGCTTCGATTTCCGGGTAGTTTTCGGATTCTGCTAGGAAATTTAGGAAAAGCCTACGATGGCTATAAAATTGCTAATCTTCGTAATCGTAATCCGTAATAATTCCGGCTGTGCGGGCAAATAAAATTAATATTTCCAGTTCAATAATACTTAATGATGTAACCATCTAGCTATGAATTTTGATAAGTAAGCAAACTAATTGTATCAAAAGTTTATTGAATGGAGATTGATAATTATTATCGGCATATTAAATGATACTACTGTTAATAATTGTGAAAGTAATTATATTTATTAGGTATTCCTGACTCCCGGCCCGCCGAGCCCGCAACATGCTCGCCGCGCGTCGCAGGCGACTCAGGCGCCGGAGGTCGCTCAACGACCTCCGTCCTCCATGAGCGCTGGCCTGGGGGTGGCAGGTGAGGCCGCCTGTCACCCCAGCAGAAGCAGGCCGGGACGGTGGGGCGACTAGCGCCCCTCCCCCAAACCGGGGCAAGACGGGGACACCGTGGTTACCAAACCCGAAGGGGCCATCTCGAAACCGGAGATGGCCCAGGGTCAGTCGGGGTGCGAGGGATATGCTCTATGGGCAACCTTACACCCCGGCGTCTGTAGACCCGAGACGGCGTGCGGTTTTAGTCGGTTCAAGCCCGACATAACCGCCCCCGCTGGCCGGCGGGGGGTATCCGAAGGGACTTCCGCACGAAAAAAAAAAAGGTATTCCGGACTCACTGCACTGGTAGGTACTCGGTCCTGTTATAATTGAACTGGATCGGTGTCTTCGGAGCATTGAACCGGCACTCGTGTCGCAATGCCACACGGCACTCACTATTTTATTCAAACGAGCCGCCTAGTGCACACGGATTGTGCCAGAAATGCAGCGATGCGAGCCACGTATAACACTATCTACAAGATTCTATTCAAAAGTCAAGTCTGTGTCTGTGTATGTGCCTTTATTATAAAGTTCTTATTCTGCTAACAATGTACTTGCAATCTACTCAGATTTGTGCCAATCACGCGGACGCCATTGTCGCTCTCATATCCGACAGTAAAATCCGCCACATGCATGCTATCTAGTTCTATGCTGTTTACATCATCTATTTGAGATGCAAAGGCCTTATGATTATTCAGCAGAATGCCTGTTTTGTTGCAAAATGTCCTAATACATAAGCTTTGAAAAAGAAATTGACCTTTAAAATACAGTTAATTGAAGAGTTCCGATGTCAGCTCCCTTTAAACTGAGCGGATAACCGCAATTCTCTTTTGCAGAGCTCGCTGCCAGGATCTAATGTCATCAGCACGAGCGAGATGAGGTCACGCGTATATTTTAATCTTATTTCGTATAATATGTAACCATAAGTTTAATACTTTAGCTGCATGGAGCACTTGAAAGTACCTAGTTACATATTTCGTGTATACTGTTACAAAATAACGTTCAGATTCTTTTAAATCTTCGGGTTGTCTTTGCATCGGAAGATACTCAAAAGTCCGGGGTGCGACTGGTTGGGGGGTGCGACTGGTTGGATCACCTCCAAGTTTGGTGCACCCTGGGCAACGTGGGCGATGACGCATCATTGATTGCTCCTCTGGAGTAGCTGGCGTCAACGGCCAAGAATCTGACCAACCGGCCCTTTTCAGGGCCAGCTGACCCCATTGCACGAGGGGGTCGGGGCATGGCGGGCTTGCAAGGCTCGCGGGGGTGGGGGCCGCTCCAGGTACCCCTCTGCTGTTATCAGAGGGGACACTGCGAATGGCCCAGGGTCAGTCGGAGTGCGAGGGATATGCTCTATGGGTAACCTTACACCCCGGCGTCTGTAGACCCGAGACGGCGTGCGGTTTTAGTCGGTTCAAGCCCGACATAACCGCCCCCATTGGCTGGCGGGGGGTATCCGAAGGTATTTCCGCACAAAAAAAAACAGATACTCAAAAGTCCTTCTTTTCGAAAATGTTCCATCGTCCAAAGCACGCATTCCAATTCGTCACTTTTTATTCGCACACATATTTTTAGTCGCAGTTATGCAATATCTTGTAAGTTATATCACGACCGTAACATTTCTAATTTCTCCTTTACGTATAATCAATTTGTTGGTGATCCCAGTTACATGATGACTTCGTGATTCATTTAAAAAGATATTGGCACGTAACGCACTCTCATGCCTGTATATCCCCGAAGAGGTAGGAAGACGCGTATTGTCCACAGTTCGTGGGACACTTGGTGGTACGTAATAGGGGGCGAGTCTTCAACCGACCACTTCGAAATTGAAGATGAGGACGTTAGGAATGTATATTGCTATACGGACAGATTTGGGAGTTTAAAAGTTCAATCTCGAGAAGTCGGGGTTGACGGGAAAGTTTCCTGTCCATGTTCGCAATAGTATGTATTGCAAATGTCAAGACAAGTTGGATTACGATAAAAGCAGGTTTTACTCAATCCACTAATATAACTGAAGCCCTATTAAGATATAATTATACGCAAAAGTACAGTACAGTTGCATCACCCAGTGAATCAACAACTGGTTGTACTAGAGACTGCTAGAGAGATGCTGTTTTGCAAAGATCACGAGGCTACGAGATGACCATGCCGCGGCCTGCTGAGGACAACCGCACATGTTAGTATTATGTGATTCCGATAGTGTATTTTGATTGGAAATTTTAAGAAAGAAATTTCAATTCTGGTAACAAAGTTGTGGCGATTTCTATCAAGACTTGTAATGAAACCACGACGAAATAGCTCAGCAGATGCCTGACATATGAAAGTAGAGAAGAAAAGCGTGGAAAAAAAAGATCTGGTACTACGAATCGCTAGCAGGAACCAATGGTTAAGTACAAGTTCTGGAAATCGATTCTAGGATATTTTACAGGGTGATAGGTCCAGGTCAAGCCGACCTAATCGTGCTGGGAAAAGCTTAGTAGAGCCTGACCATGCAATGACTACAAACGTAGTCCCGCGATCGTGAACGATGTCCTCATTACATTACTACCACACCCGGATTTGTGCGAATCAATTCTCGCTAACTTGGCGATGATCGTGCAATCGCTTGCTGTTTGGACGATGACGCTTATATTCGCTTTTAATTATGTAGTTCTTTGAACGAATCACGTGCCTAAATGTTAACTTCCTCGAACAATATTGGTTGTGAGTGATTTTTTAAATTTGTTAGTATTATGATAATATAATAACAATTAAAAAAATGAAAAAACGTAATATACAAATCTATTAATAGCCAAGAAATATCTCGATTTTATCGCCTATCGAACATAAAAATCGAAATCGGTTCAGCCGTTTGGGAGCTACGATGCCACAGACAGACTCACACACGGACACGTTGAACTTATAACACCCGGTTGTTTGTGCGTCGTGGGTTAAAAATACAGTATAAAATGAATACACTCGCGTTATAAACGCGACAGTTTGTGAGAATGTATGAATATTTGTTACTCTTTCACGCAAAAAAGGGTAGAACGGATCTGACTGAAATTTGTTATAGGGATAGATTATAGTCCGAAACACATAGGCTACTTTTATCCTGGGAATAGGTTCCCACGGGTTGCAGGAATGGGACCAGAATTCCAATTATTACATATTATAATTCTATTATCAACAAAAGGAAAATCTGAGTAAATATTTAATACTCTTGATATTAATTACGTGTTAAATTTATAAGGAAAATGCATAGCGCCATTAATTATTTTAATAGTTGAATGAAGGCGTTTTTACATTGAAAAATATAAAATATAATTCAATGTAAAATATAAAATAACATCAAATAAACCGCGATAGAATCCGTTAAAAATAGTTTTATTTCAATAATTATGATAGATTTTATTCGGATTCGAATACGCCCCCGCCGGCCAGCGGGGGTGGTTATGTCGGGATTGAACCGACTAAAACCGCACGCCTTCTCGGTTCTTCAGACGCCGGGGTGTAAGGTTGCCCATAGAGCATATCCCTCGCACTCGGAAACCTATCGTGAGTCTGTGAAGGTCAACGGTGAAACCGCGTGAAGCCCGAACATCTATCCTGGGGCCCGATTCAGGTACGCCACGTTTTCAAAACGCGTGATTTCGATTCGATTAGTAAAAAAACTGTAAAAAATGTTATATATATTACTAAGTAACTGTTAAATATATTAAAAAAATATATAAATACTTAATAAATATTAAAATAATTAACTCATGCTGAAGTGTTTACTCTTTTCGGAATAAATAACGCTTTATTATCGCATCAAGCTAGGCATACCAGAGGCATTACAGTTTTTTCTTTTAATTCCTTAAATTTTTATGAATATGGAGCTCGATTTTCGGACCACTGTGCTACGTCTTGCCCGCTTCTCGTCTCTTCTGTATGTTTCAGGATATGGCACAGTCTTGGAAAGCGTCGTGTCCGCGTCTCGCCTGCGCTCCGTCTTATTAGCGCCCTATCCTGAAACATACAAAGCGTGAGATGAGACGTAAGATGAGACGTCGCCACGTTAAGGGGTGCGCGGGGTGTTCTTTGAATATGTGGTACGCGTCCGCGCATCAAAGCTAATGTTTGAAATGTCTTCGCGCCTTGTCTGCGCCCCGTCTCTTAGATATACTTGAACAGCAAAGACGTCTTAGACGCATCAGAGGCCTGCCCGCGCCCTCGCCTGTTCGCCAGTTATGTTTAGGTCCCAATGTAATAAGGGCGAGCCTATTGCCATCTACCGCGATAATCAACATTTTTAATACACACATAACTGCGAAAAGTCAGAGGTGTGCGCCCAGGGCGACTGGGGATCGAACTCGAGACCACGTCTCGGCAATCCGTTACGCACAGCACTGAGCTATCGCCGCTGTCTGTAATGTCTGTGTGAATTCCAGCATTCTGCTATTTGAAAGAAGACACTAGAGGCCTTCCTTCCTATTTTTTCTTTCCTTTCGGCTATGCAGGCGGCAACACGCGAGTGATACTTCTATTGTAGCAAGCATTCATAATCGCGGTAACCGCTTAACGTCAGGTGGGCCGCGTGTTTGTATTACATTAGTAGTATAAAGCAACAAAGTTAATTATATTGTCGTAAGGTCTGACCAACTTCCAATTCGGAACGGTTAGTTTTGTATGATTAAAGGCTAGATGCATCATGGCAAGTTTATATGCCCATGGTAACCGGCCGGTAACCATGGTGAAATGTTACAAACTGATTTTTTTAGTCACTGCTAGCAACTCCCCTTTCACGGGTGTGACGCATGAATTAACTAACAACACAGGTTACTTAACGCTAACAGGCCCCTTGTGAAGTCATTGCTTTCTTCTTATCTGATCTAAATGATATATAGGGCGGCTTCTATATTCTGTATTCTACATGGAGCCTGTCATTTAAAAAAATAAAATATAAGTACTTAGCGCAGTATAATGGCGAAAGGTAAAAAGGGAAGCAAATGACTTTTAGTATAGGACTTTTGACTTTAATATACTTATATTATTATTTTTAATTCTGTTTTTAATTTTTAATGTCTTTATTTCATCTTAATTTTCACTTTGATTTTTATTCTAATTTTGATTTTATGTATAATTTTATAATTTTAATTATAATTGTGATGTTTAATTGGAATTTGAATTAATTTGATTTAATTTTCCATTTTAATTTAATACTAACATTAGTGTGAGACATTGTTACTAACATATTTATGGATGTACAATCCGAAATAAATGATTTTGATAGATTGATTGATAGGATATAGGCGTAGCTCCGTAATCTGTAGTTTTAATTCTAAATTAAATTATCCGTTATTAATACGTCCAAGGCAGGCTCAATAATGAATATTGTCGAATTTAGTAATGTGCGACCACTAGTTTACTTACACTCGGTTGGCCATTTGTTCGCTAGTGATTTGTTATACGTGTGTAGGCCGCGATATATTTTAGTTTATCCATATAAATACGCCCCCTTTTCAATATGTCGCTGCCGCAGCGGATAAGGGCATGAGATTCATGTGCTATCAATGATGTTAAATGTAAGCTAGTCACTTTTTTTTTTATCGTGCGAAAATCCCCTCGGATACCCACCGCCGGCCAGCGGCGGCGGTTATGTCGGGCTTGAACCGAAGACGCTAGTACCATTTTTTTATACCACTCAGGTCGCAGACAAGCTCACGGCCCACATGATAGTATATGGTTGCCAAGTACTGCAGAGGTGGCACGATGCAGCCCCTCCAGCCTCAAGGATCTATGAGCACTCACCTCTCTAGCACTACTGTAATTGGATATAGTCTCCCAGCTGGGTGGCTCAAAAGTTTAACAATTAATCTTTACGCCTTATCCTTCGATAATAACATAACATAACTTCACGCCTGTATCCCCGAAGGGGTAAGCAGAGGTGTATTACAAACCCACGATTCGCCAGTTATGTTAAGGTCCCAATGTAATAGGGGGCGAGCCTATTGCCAGCTACCGGGCACATTATTAAGCGAGCGATAATTAACATTTATTATTACCTTCGATAATACAAATCATAATACTGCCAAATACCACAAAAGTAGAATCAAAGAAACTATTATTGTTGCATCAATTGATCAAGAAGAAAACCATCGGTGAATTTGACTAGATCCGCCCAGCATCTTGACTAGAGCACTTGCTTGCAACGTCTAGAGACAGATCTAATCTGTTGCCTGCGAAATAAGAGATGTTTCCTTCCATTTTTATGGGAACTATAATAAATATTGTACGACATTCTACACAGCGCTTTCTAGACCCAAAGTAAGCATAGTTTAACTAGCTTGTGTTATGGGTTCTAGAATGCGGAGAAACTTATATACTTTTTTTTTCGTAAATACATATATTATACATAGAAACACCCAGACCAATGCAAATAGACATATTCATGCATACAAATATTTACACTGAGCGGGAATCGAACCCGCGCCCCCCTGTCGTAGCAGTCGAATGTACTACCGCTACGCCACAGAGGCCGTCTCATGACTCAAAATATTTATTATTATTCAAAATACAACCTTGTAGTCGTACTTATAAATATTTGAGCACGCTGATCATTCAACAATGTAAGTTCAACGGGTCAGCAACCTAGATGTGTCACGCGTGTTACTCGTATTGTGAGGAGATATTACTCCAGCACTATGTAGATTTACTCCGACACGACAGCACCATATCACCGGTGTGTAGCCCCAGAATGAGAACAGACTTGCGATGGCCGAACATAACAGACATACGACCGTATAGTTAATAATATTTTTTATTTCTCAATAAATTGTTACATGTTTAAGTAGTCGTAGTAAGTAAGTAAGTAGTGTAGTGTAGTTTTGTGTCGGGGAGTTACCGACAAAATTCGTAAACAAACATCAAAAAGTTCGCGCATGTACACCAACTAGTCATTCAACGAGACGACACGACACGAGTCTTTTGAGTCTGTGATTAGTTTAATCAAATCTAAGTTTGAGTTATTGGCGCGCCTCCGCATGAATACCGAAATGACCCAAAACAGCGGTCTAGAGTACATTGTCACGAAGTTTGCCGGTCACTAGGTATACCTAACATACATTCACAAAATGCTTACTGTAGGTCCACTGCACAACATGTCCGCTCCGGGCTCTTCGCTGTCCCGCCATACAGTCTGTTTTATTGCTTACAATATTCCAGTTTCTCTTGGCGGTTCTCCAAAGCGGTACATTTCATTAGTTTTACTTTATATCTGTTACCATTGTCACTTTGTATTCATGCGAGCAATCATGCTTTGTTATTGTAAACGGTTAAGCGTTGGTTTATTGTAATGTATGTTTGTAGCCGGCAGCGCAAGCCGTTTAACAAATTTACATTATGCTTTAACACAAAAACCTATATTTGGTACAATATACTAGACTTGGACTGTTTCAAATTGAATATTGATGATGAATAATTATTATTATGTTCAACGGGGACACAGGTGACGGCGGTGACCAGCCGGACGATCTGCCCTGATGCCCTGCTTGTGTGACCCATATGAATAGTTAGAGCCATGCTTTTCCTTAGCACTAATTTGGTGCTAAGGAAAAGCACTCCCTTGCTGACCGTGAAGTGTTGATGATAAATATATTATTGTGTGTGTACATCATGATTTTATGAGCTTAAATCTAGTGGGGCGGAAATCACACAGTGATTGTCAAACTTCGGGCCAAACTTAGATATTTTTGTTGCAGTATTTTTATACTTTTTATTTACTTGTGAACAGACCTTAGGCTTTATGCATATTATTCGACGCGTCTTTATATATTGAGCAATAAATATGAAGAAAATGAAATCAAATCAAACGTCTTCGACGTCAAAAACACAAAAAAATGATTTTTTAGGGTCCATTTGTGTGGTAGGTACCCGAAACCTTGAACGTACAAACCCCAAAATCTAATCAGTTCTTCCCATTAACCAAACAAGATGATTGGCGAAAGAATTTTTTAAATCGGATAAGTGGTTCTTGAGTTATTGCGTAAACTGACATCCAGACCAACAGACAGACCGACACAAAATTTTTTTTGCTTAATTAGACTTAGAATCATGTGAAACGTCGAGAAAAGTGATAAAAAGTGGGTGTAAGATTTTGATGTTTTTTTGCGTGATTTTAAAACTTCGGTGTCCACCTGGTTAGTGGCCCGAAGTAATAATCTATCAACAGTAGTGGGTTTTTTCGCACGGACTCCCCCCAGCCGCCAGCGGGGGTGGTTATGTCGAGCTTGAACCGACTAAAACCGCACACCGTCTCGGGTCTACAGACGGCGGGGTGTAAGGTTGCCCATAGAGCACATCCCTCGCACCCCGACTGACCCAGGGCCATCTCCGAGATGGCCCCTCGGGTTTGGGAACCGCGGTGTCTCCGCCTTGCCCCCGGAAAAAAGGTAGGCAGACTACGCGCTGCCGCCCCGGCCTGCTTCTGCTAGGGTGACAGGCGACTCCACCTGTTACCCCCAGACCCGCGCTCATAGAGGACGGAGGTCGTTGAGCGATCTCCGACGTCTGAATCGCCTCCGCTCATCGCGGGCTCTGCAGATCTCTCAGAGAGAGACTCAGGTCTCTCCCGGACCCGCCACTCCGTCAACGTGTACAGCCCTGAATCCTCGCTTGCATCATAGTGGTGGCACCCAGACGTTGGCTTCTTCCAGATCTAACACAGGTGGTCCCCGAAGCACCCCTTCCCAGAGATCTCCTGCGTCAGCAGGTACGAGAGGCGCCCGTGTCGCCTCTCTGGCCAGTCCTCCATGATGGGTCTTACCGCTGCTACTACGTCGTGCCCTGCGCTTGGTCACCCAAGTCATGACTAAATTTAAATAAGTTTTTTTGACATACATAGGCGGTATTATTGTTATTATTACTAAACATATTTAAATATATACTGCTTATATAAAGCTATTTAAGTAACATTCTCAATAACAGTAGAAATCTCATTCGTAACGCAACTTTTTGTGGTGAACGATTTTTTATGCGTTATTAATTAACGGTCGCCAGAATGTTCAGTGTTTTCCCATGCTTACAAAAACTACACACTGACTGAGTGCTGTCATCACACGTTATAATATATATGCTTTTATACATGGACTGGGAACGACACAAGGACCTTGCTCCATTCTAAAGTGGTTTAATTTTTTACCGGCACAGCAGTCGTACAAGTGCCATGTCCTGAGCACTTGACACACTCAGTTCATAGATACGGTTAACGTTTGGAATTTGTATCCTCGGTAATTGGAAGAATGAAACACTTGAGCAATTTAAAATAGATTTTTATGGACAGCGGATGGAAGCACTTGATTTTTAACTTAGTTTTTATTGACAAATATATATTTATTACTATCCTGCACAGTCTTCACTGACTGACTGCATAGCATATTTAGAACAAGAAAAATTAATCTATTATTCCGCACTTAAGTAAAGAGTTAGAGCCCACCTTGTAAGCAGGCTCAATGAAAGTTTTGACCCAACTGGCAAACTGGAGGACCAATTCTCGTAATAAAAAGATGTTCAAAATTTAGTCTACATCAAGTCCCGATCTCATGTTGATCTCCTATATGTCAAAAAAAAGTGGTCTCATAACATTTGGGAGGTCAACATAAGATTGAGACTGCATTTTGGACATCTTTTTATTACAAGAATTGGCCCTTTGGC
The DNA here is from genome assembly GCA_946251805.1 of Cybosia mesomella. Classification (NCBI taxonomy): domain Eukaryota; kingdom Metazoa; phylum Arthropoda; class Insecta; order Lepidoptera; family Erebidae; genus Cybosia; species Cybosia mesomella. The sequence continues at coordinate 771,827 of OX276390.1, forward strand.
CCTACAATTAAGGTATTTCGGGGAGCTCGCTTCTTTGCCCGTTGGGCGCCAAAATTTTGCCAAGGCACAGAAATAAACAGTGGCGCACTATGGTTGATTGATAAATCCATGGCGGTGTGTGTAGTAAATATAGTACGTTAGCTACTAAACCATCCATGCAACTGTTCTGTCGTGATTGAGTAAAAAACATCTATCCATCCAGACTAATCTCATTTATGATAGTAGTAGCATATATACTCACGCCTGTATATTCCCGAAATCGTAGCCAGAAGCATGTGAACAGTGAATACCAATACTTAAATAGTAGATTGTTAGACGAGGGTTGAAAGTCAGCCATTTCACCTGAGATATTTCTGGCGCTCGAACGAAGGTGAGGGCGCCAATAGTTCGAGGTTAAACACTCTACTTTTCATTTCGACTATGAGAAGAAATTAAAATAGTACACACACAATTAATGAAACAGGTATATTGATAATCAGTTAAAATTTAAAGTAAAATTAGAACAGTTTGAAAAGTTTTAATTCACGTACATACTGCCAACATTAGAAAAGTTTTGAAAATCGAATCTTTTGGTTACATTGTAATCGAGTTGGTAACGAGATGTGCATTTAGGCGGCCATGTAAAAAAAGCATCATGATATCAAGGCATTATACGTAACTTATCATGGACTCCATGGCATGAAAAAAAATACTTTCCACCCTAGGGATGAAATAAGCCACTTTCCAACCGGCTATCTACACATGAAAATTAAACTTTCCGAACAGGAGAGATGAAAAGTGAATTTAATGCACCCAGGTGGTTAAAGTTTCCGTTAAAGAAACCGTTCGTTCATAGATCATTGATCATTAACGTGCTTGTTTGCTAGTTTTGCTACCTTTCTTATTTTTTTTTCGTTCGGAAATCCCTTCTTATACCCCCCCCCCCCCCCGCCGGCCAGCGGGGGCGGTTATGTCGGGCTTGAACCGACTAAAACCGCACGCCGTCTCGGGTCTTAAAACGCCGGGGTTTAAGGTTGCCCATAGAGCAAATCCCTCGCATCCCGACTGACCCTGGGCCATCTCCGGTTTCGAGATGGCGGGTTTGGTACCTAAGTAGTATAAAAAAGGTTCATATTAACATTAGTGACGAAGTGACGATGATAATCTGTGAGTCGATCGGCCATCCTGTTACATTGACCTTCACGATTATGTTCGAATGGCTCATCAAAAGTCGCTTAGCACATCGCTTGTAGGCGTAAACATAAAAAAGCCTAAAAAGCATATTACGTGTAGGTATTTAGTGGAATTCTAAAACGGCCATTTATTGTGAATAAATAATGAATTCATCGAGGAATATAGCACCAAGTTTTTTCTTATACTCATTCAAAACTATTGCGTCAGAAGCGTTACTTCGTGTTAGCGTTGAAAATTTTTAAAAACTTATGACATGGCTATTGTAGGTAGTTTTTTTTTCGTGCGGAAATCCCATAGGATACCCCCTCCCTCCGCCGTTTAGCGGGGGCGGTTATGTCGGGCTTGAACTGACTAAAACCGCACGCCGTCTCGGGTCTTAAGACGCCGGGGTGTAAGGTTGCCCATAGAGCATATCCCTCGCACCCCGACTGACCCTGGGCCATCTCCGGTTTCGAGATGGCCCCCTCGGGTAGTTATTGTAGGTACCTTTTTTTTTTCGTGCGGAAATCCCTTCGGATACCCCCCCGCCGGCCAGCGGCTTATCACCGCTGCTGCGACTGCTTGGGATACCGATCCTAGCCCTCGCACCTAGGTACAAGAATCAAATGGGAACAAGAACCAGTAGTTGTCTACTGGCATTACACCTTTCATACAAGTCCACCGGTTCCAAGTGCATCTGACCATAATATATCAAGACAGATCGACCCCCACTGACCTGGGGCATTATTCTGCTTGGAAACTAGTTTTAATCAGAGTCGTGACGTGAGAAATCGCTGGATTTCAATCGGTCAACACAGCAGAAAGAATTGGCGCTGGCGTAAAGTAAACTCACATATAGTAACATGTACGTGGTGTGGCGGTAGAGCGTTGGACTGCTACATCGGAGGCCGCGGGTTCGATTCCCGCTCAGTGCAAATATTTGTATGCATAACATAACATAACATAAACTCACGCCTATATCCCCGAAGGGGTAGGCAGAGGTGCTAGCACCCACATTTCGCCAGTTTATGTTTAGGTCCCAATGTAATAGGTGGCGAGCCTATTGCCATTAACCGGGCACTTATAAATACACACATAACTTGCAACTTCGAAAAGCATCGAAAAGTCATTGGTGTGTGCCATGGTAAAACCTGGGATCGAACCTGAGACATCGTCTCAGCAGTCCATTACCCATCCCACTAGGCTACCGTCTTTGTATGCATGAATATGTCTATTTGCATTAGTCTGGGTGTTTCTATATTTTTCGTAGTTCGTATTAAATTTATCTATGTATTTTTATCCGCATTCTAGAACCCATAACACAAGCTAGTTAACCTATGCTTATTTTGGGTCTAGATAGCGTTGTGTAGAATGTCGTAGAATATTTATTTATAACACACTCAAATATAATATACGTTATAACTAACTAATACGAACTTATTCAGGATACGATTGGTCGAGATCAGAGTAAGGGGGCTTACGTACATTTTGCCTTAACCGATCAGTACCTTTTTTTTTTTCGTGCGGAAAATCGATAATGGTGACGGTATTGCAAAAACTCGCAGTGCCCGCAATCTGTAAGTTCATAAGTAAAGGCGTGATAGACCAACAGCACGGTGGCTTCACACGAGAATGGCGGAGTTGCCGTAATGATGGTCGCTCTCCACGGCGGTTACGCAGCCAGATAACATCACCGTAACGGCACTTACTCCCCGCGGCGCGCCGCACTACCTAGGTCTCACGAAGCTTACTTCCAATGCTGTAAAATAATACAATGTTGCCATTATTCATGATACGATGAAAAGGTATTCTTAATATATTTGCGAAATAATTAAATAATACATAACATAACTTCACGCCGTCGTAGGCAGAGGTGGATTACACACGGACACACCCACGATTCGCCAGTTATGTTTAGGTCCCAGTGTAATAGGGTGCGAGCCTATTGCCATCTATAATCAACATTGCGAGCGATAATCAACATTTTAGTTTAATATTTTAGACTGCGAAATATCAGGTGTGTGCCCGGGGCGACTAGGGATCGAACTCGAGACCTCTTCTCGGCAGTCCGTTACGTACACCACTGGGCTATCGCCGCTTTTTTTTATAATAACTGTTATTAACAAAGTAACTTTTTTTTTAATAGACGTTTGGAGTCAGTTTGTCACTGCTAGAAAAAACTAGAGCCAGGTTTCTACCTTTTTTTTTTTTTTTTTTTTTTCGTGCGGAAATCCCCTACCTAGCTCATGCTGAACCTGGACACCCATTTGGTGCATTTGTGTGCCACATTGTTTATGCGATTCTTTTGTTTTTAGAGGTTGGAAGTAAATTTATTCTTAAACTGAATAAATATACTCCTAGTTTCCAATGTTATGTTATTTTCGTCCACATTGCACCAATAAATGTTTCTTCTGGCAGTGGAAAGCTCCACCGCCGCGCCATACAGACGGCCAATCTAAATTAATTTGAGTGCGAAAAGTAAGGTTAGGATTTGTTGCCTTAAATTTTTCTTCGTTCTAAAGGTTATCACCCTTTGTGCCTCACAGGGCGACAACCTAACGCCGAAAATCGTTAGCGCGCAGTTTTTAAATTTGAATCATTTGATTGGATGCAATCGCGCGGACAGCATGTCGTTTACGCGGTCCACAGCTGAGCTTATCTGCCATCATTAGCCATTCTGTCGCTGAAGTAGAATTTTCGTCTGTTTACATACATTTCTGATAATTTTATAAAATAAAAAATACCAGATACTTATGTAAACAGAATGAAGTAAGCCTAAGTTTAATTAAGCACTTTGGTTTGTTGACGGCCTCTGTGGCGTAGCGGTAGTGCATTCGACTGCTACGACAGGGGGCGCGGGTTCGATTCCCGCTCAGTGCAAATATTTGTATGCATGAATATGTCTTATTTGCATTGGTCTGGGTGTTTCTATGTCTAATATGTATGTATTTACAAAAGAAAAAGTATATATGTATGTTTATACGCATTCGGGAACCCATAACACAAGCTAGTTAAGCTATGGTTACTTTGGCTCTAGAAAGTGCTGCATAAAAAAAATGTTATTTTATTCTTAAATAATTACTTGCCAAATTAATAGTTTATTTGCCTAAAAGGGATACAGATCACTTAATATATTTAAACATCATTATAAGTACTAGATTAGGGTATGTTTACATAATAGAGTAGATATGTACTAGTTGTGACTCAATATAATATAACAATGTCTGTAGTTGTTTAAATCTGTATGTGTGACCCTGCCGCTTAAACTAGGTTAACCTGTATCTTAAGAGACGGTTCAGCCAAAAGAACTATAGTACAACTAACTTAAAACAAATACGGGATAGACCGGTGTCGTGTTGTGCCAGCGCGACTCGCCGGGCGGATACCACACGCAGAGCTAAGTGCAGATTCCTGGCTGCCGCGGGTCGTCCTCACATTCCATCTTTTAATTCTTCCACTTCAAATTTTAATTGAATCTATGCGTACTCACCCTTGAGACCACTTATAATTATAATTAATATATGAAAGGTTAAACTAGTCTCATGTTTAATTTAATATAACCTCATATCAAACCTTAAATTAACTTGTAACTTCTAATCTACCTTTATTAACTATCAATGTTACAAATTGCATATGCATTGTTACAGTATAGTGTGTTTGTGTTGTGAATTGTGTGAGTGTGTGTGTATGTGTGTGTGTTTGTGTATTATGCGATGTAAGTAATTAAGGAATCCGTATAGGCATAGTCCTTTTCTAGCAACCACTCTGTTACTTTTAGTTTAATTTGTAGCGAGTTGAGATCAACGATGAGAAGCTGTTTGTGAATGAGTGCTTAAGGTGTAGTATTGGTGTGTGGAAAAAGTTGTTTTGTGGGGGACACCTGGCAGACAAAATGACCTCTTTTTAGGATCTGATGGTGGCAGGCTAACGTGTTTCCTCAAGACAGAACGAAGCACAAAGAGCTGACGGACCGTAAGTACCCTGCAGTCAGAGTATAAAAATTACGTATGACCTTTATAACGTGTTATATTTCTGCCAATCCATTCGGAGATATGCAGGCGCAAAGACAAGGTAACTTTAGAAATGGAGAAGCTCGTTCCGACGGTGTATCGTTGGGAAAACTGGTAGAGCCAAGTTTTAAGTTTTGTTTGCACAATGTCCCACTCGCGGAATGACTCATTTGATAGTGTGACAATACAATCTGCGAATTCAACAAATATTGTGACATGTCGCGATTGTGACCTAATACGCCGGGACGTAGCAATATATTGTCTTTGATATTTGTTTCATAAACATTAAATGTCAATTGATGCAGAGCGCTGCGTGTGCGCACAACACAGTATTGATGTGACCGTAATGTGTAAATTACTACTTACTGGCGTCTGTTGCACATACAGGTGCTATCGTTCTGGTGCAATCAGACCGTAAAGTGTCATAACACGGTCACGGGCTTTTTGGTAACGGTTCGTGTACTTAAATTCGGATTAGTGTCCTTTTTCAGCACATAAACATGTTTTGGTTTCATTCTGTTTGGCAATGGAATGTAACTTTTATTTTTTCGTGCGGAAATCCCTTCGTATATCCCCCTGCCGGCCAGCGGGGGTGGTTATGTCGGGCTTGAACCGAGTAAAACCGCACGCCGCGCGCCATCTTAGTCGGTTCAAGCCCGACATATCCGCCCCCGCTGGCCGGCTTCTTTCGTGTTGCCAGTCCTTTACGCGGTTATTGTATTTATTTCAGTCTTAGTGTGCATGAGTTTAGTGAGGCTGCAAAATAGCAACGCATGTCGCTAAATTGCGTCCCAGTTGGTTAACTGAATGTTATTTGTGACCATGATAGTTTAAAACCTGTATTCCAAACCCACTTCTAAAAAGCTAAAGCTCAAAGAAATAAATTGATTTTCAAATTTTAATTACCTCCATATTAAAAATTTGTAGGTTTCAAAATTCTGAAGAAAACATCTATACTATTATAAAATTGTAAATTAGGTGTGCCTGTACATTGGAGATATTAAAAAAAAAAACTTGGGTTAACGATTCTGAACACGATTTTTTTTTCTTTGAGTTTTGTCTATTTGTTCGCGATGGACGCAAAAACTACTGAACGGATTTTGATGCGGTTTTTTCTATTAGTAAAGTCTTGGTCAGACTTAAAATCCGCCGTATGTTTGAATGCAATTTGTTAAGACGAACTGGAGATATGACCAAAAAACGCTAACCGACCTCCGTGCGGGCGGAGCCGGGGGCATCAGCCAGTCTCAATATAAACAAAAACTCATAACATAAACATAAACTCACACCTATATCCCCGAAGGGGTAGGCAGAGGTTAGCACCCACATTTCGCCAGTTTATGTTTAGGTCCCAATGTAATAGGTGGCGAGCCTATTACCATTAACCGGCCACTTATAAACCTGCGATAAATACACACATAACTTCGAAAAGCATCGAAAAGTCATTGGTGTGTGCCATGGTAAAACCTGGGATCGAACCCGAGACCTCGTCTCAGCAGTCCTTTACCCATACCACTAGGCTACCGCGGTAACAGTCTCAATATATTCTCGTATTGTCGCTCCGATACACCTATCGTGTTTATTGACGTTATACAGCTATCAGCTGTATTTACGCATTGGACTCGAAACATTCAGCATTCAAACAATAATTTGCGTGCATGTTCATGTTTCTTTCTTCACCATTACATACAAAACAAAAAAACGCATCAATTTGACATCACATACCACGCATGTCACAACAAACGTCATCAGAGCTCGGGAGCCAGGACTGCTACGTGCGACCTGCGACGCGAACAGCAACCTCAGCCAGCATCCGCGAAACTTTAATTCCATTTTCAATGTGCATTGAGCGATGCTCAATTGTCATTATGAATGTCGATCCAAGACGTAACATGACCGCAGAGGGGCGGCGCTTATTGCTTGTGTTATTTTCGCTTGTGAGTTGTGACCAATTGTGTGGTCCACTGCAGCGATTGCAATCGTGAACAAAATTATTTCAGTCATCTGATTACTTGGAGGTAAATTCAGTATTTCAGTTTTTTTACCGTCTTTTATAAAAGGAAATAACACACACATAACATAACTTCACGCCTGTATCCCCGAAGGGGTAGGTAGAGGTGTATTACACACCCACGATTCGCTAGTTATGTTAAGGTCCCAATGTAATAGCGGGCGAGCCTATTGGCATTTACCGGGCACATAATCAAGCGAGCGATAATTAATGCACACATAACTACGAAAAGTCAGAGGTACCCAGAGCAACAAGGGAACGAACTCGAGATCAGTCCGTTACGTACACCACTGGGTTATCGCCGCTATTTTTCTTTCCTTTTTAAAAATAAATCTGTTACATGACATTTCATTAGTGCATTGTTGGTATATTTACAAGACTTTAGTGACTCCTCGTGGCTCCATAAACTAATTCCAACGGCACAAAAAGGTGGTGAAGAGAAGACGGCTCTAACAAACTACTAAAATGTAACTTACTTCAACTGGGAGGGTGGTATTTTCCTGGTAGATACGGCGATCGTTTGCCCTAAAAAAGATTTTTACTCTTTTATTGTATTATGGTCAAAGGAGCATTGTTGTAGAGCTGGTTTTGTACGGAAGCCTTCTCTAACTGCACATTCGCAACAGAGTTTATATGGAATTGTATTTATGCAATTTAAATGCCCTTTGGTACGTAACGGACTACCGACATGAGGTCTCGAGTTCGATCCTCAGTCGCCCCGGGCCCACACCTCTGACTTTTCGTAGTTGTGTGTATTAAAATGTTTATTATCGTTCGCTTAGTTATGTGCTCGGTAGATGGCAATAGGCTCGCCCCCAATTATGTTGGGACCTAAACATAACCTCTTCGGGGATACAGGCGTGAAGTTGTTATGTTTGATAGTATTCTTGAGGTTCCATGGCGGTGATTGTTTACGTTGTGTATGGAATGCACAAAACTACAAGGCACGTTCAATTCAAAAGTATGTACGTGTTGAAGTACGATGCGCACATGATAGGCCTTTGCGTGTCTTCGTGGCGTAGCAGTGACGTGATGGGCGTGTATAAGGCTTCCATTAAAACAATTGGAAGAGTATAGCGCACATGTTTAGAAAGGTAGTGGAAGTTCTCTTGGAGAAGTGCGTTTCCAGGCGATAGTTGTGCTGTGACGATGCGAAAACTTTCCCGAAATAGCTATTGTTTAAAACAATGAAATAGTTACATGAAAGTAATATCAGGGTCATATACTAAGTGAACTACTACGTATCTGTTGTAATAATAATAAATAAGGTGCAAGAATAGTTACATAATGCTAAATTCCAGATTCCTGTAGAGAACACTGGACCAGCAAGTCAAGTTACCGACTTCAGAAAACAGAGGAAGTTATCAATTTGTCAAAATGTTTTTCTTTTAATGATATTTCTTGATCACATTGTACGATTTCAGTAATTTATTTTTGTTAGAAGTATCAATTTGGTAAAATTTGCCAAAAAATGTTATTTCGGATTGGTTAGACATGAATTAGTATTATTACTGTACTACTTTGACTAAAATTCAAAATTTCAGATTGTGCTTAAACATGTAGATACTTAATCAAATCCCATTTTTTATTTTCATTCATAATAAGACTTCACTCAAGAACCTTTCTGCCCCACCGGCCATTGGTTCTCCGAGCTATGTGCCCTGCCCACTGCCACTTCAGCTTGCTGACTCGCTCTGCTGTGTTGGTAACTTTAGTTCGTCTACGGATCTCCTCGTTTCTGATTCGATCTCGGTTCTTGAGTGGAGACCACGTAACGGCAAGCGCAGCGTAGGAAGGCCTCCCGCAAGGTGGACAGATGACCTAACAAGAGCGCAGGGACTCGGTGAATGCAGGCCGCTACAGACCGGTCGAAATGGAAGTCGATGGGGGAGGCCTATGTTCAGCAGTGGACTTCCTACGGCTGATATGATGATGACGATGATGATAATAAGACTTTGAATTTTAACTACTTAAGCAGGTTTCTAAAGTTTTTTTGCGGCGTTGATTTATATTCACGGACTGTTTTCATTCTTGGTTTTATAAACATAACATAACCTCACGCCTATATCCCCGAAGGGGTAGGCAGAGGTGCTGGCACCCACATTTCGCCAGTTTTATGTTTAGGTCCCAATGTAATAGGTGGCGAGCCTATTGCCATTAACCGGGCACTTATAAACCTGCGATAAATACACACATAACTTCGAAAAGTCATTGGTGTGTGCCATGGTAAAACCTGGGATCGAACCCGAGACCTCGTCTCAGCAGTCCATTACCCATACCACTAGGCTACCGCGGTTATTTCTTTTATTTCTATTATTTCTTGGTTTTATCTTGTTGTATAATGTCAATAATTTGGTATGTTTTAATCTTCTGATAAATCCACTGTGGAACAAAACGTCTGAGATTTGCGGTCAAGTGAAACTAATTTCGCTTAATCTAATTCAATCAACGCTTGCGTGCGATCTGCTTATAGCTCGTTGCCCACATGGTTATTAAGATCAGGTTTTTCATTACATCACTTTCATCGGTGGTTCACATCAAACATTTCTTTTCTCCGTGTTTGTGAAGTTATGAGATTCCCATAAAAACCGGCCAAGTGCGAGTCGGACTCGCCCATGAAGGGTTCCGTAGCAGCAAGTTATTTTTTTATATTTGAGTTGATTGAATGAAAGGTAAATTGCCGTTTACGATTTATGACGTATTAAAAAAAACTACTTACTAGATATCGTTCAAACCAATTTTCGTTGGAAGTTTACATGGTAATGTACATCATATATTTTTTTTAGTTTTATCTTTCTCTTATTTTAGAAGTTACATACATTTTATCACTTAAGTGTCTCTCGCGCAAACTATTCTGTTTAAAAAAAAAATGATTTTAGAAACCTCAATATAATTTTTGATGACCTATCCATAGATACACTACACGTATGGGTTTGACGACAAAAAAAATGAGTTTCAGTTGTAAGTAAAGGGAACCCCCAAAATTTATTGTTTTTTTCTTTCAATTTTTTTGTGAAAATCTTAATCCGAAGATTTAGATCGGAAAAAGAGAATATCTAGAACGGGACTTGAACCCACGACCAGTCCCTTGCAGGGGGAATGCTCTGACCAGCTGAGCTATCTAGACACGTCCCCTGGTCGCGGGTTCAAGTCCCGTTCTAGATGTTCCCTTTTTCCGATCTAAATCTTTAGAAAAAGTAAGCATACGAAATGTTTAAAAATTTAATTGAATCTTAATCCGGTGCACAGAATACATCAACAGCATAGTTCGTATAGTTTCGGAAAAAAGTGGCTGTGACATACGGACGGACAGACAGACAGAAATTACGAGTCTATAAGGGTTCCGTTTTTTACCATTTGGCTACGGAACCCTAAAAACGTACTACAACGTTTGTTACTGTTTCGTGCCATTATCACGAACTTTCCATCCGAATATTCGGTGTAATTAGCTACAGTATATCAAAAATATCTGTTACAACTTACAAGCACGGCAGTGTGCGGTTGGTCCAGCTCCAGCTGCAGCAAGCGTCGAAGGCAGTTATGTCAATCGGTTGCTATAATTCGTTACGAAAACCACTGGATAACTCTTAAACGTGCCTGACATGGCAGTAGAAAGTTCTTTGTTTGGTATCTAGTGTACAACGCCCCCCCTCGTGAAACTGTTACGAATTCATAATAAGTCGCCATGTTTACGTCACGTACTACAACTAAAATGCGTGAAAAACTTAACGAATTGGAACACATTAGCTAGCTTTGCTGTACAACGGTTTCTTTATTGCGGCCGGTTGGTATGTACTCCGAATTACTTAAAAAGGCAAAGAGCATTAAGGCCATCTTTGTGAACAAAAAGTTCAAATAAGTAAACACAACAAATCGTGTTGTAAACTTCTGTGAATGAAAATACTTTTACAACTTGACTCATCTGGGCCCTGTGTGTCCACTTCCGTGAAGGTTGGTTCCCGGGAAGCAAAGGCCTATAACTTTATGAGTCACCGATAGGCGGTCGTTACCTGTGCGCTGACGTCACCGGGCCGCTATGCGCACGCGCACCGATCGCGATCGACGCGGCTGCGCGCCCCGTACTTGTGTTGTTTATGGTGTGTTATGAATTGCTGATCGGTGTCTCAGTTGCGTTAGCTCAGCAAATAACAGGAATTCCTCATTGTTCTACAATATTACAATAAATTATGTATCTATCTATTGTTAACTATACTTACATTTGAGCTAATAATGCAACGTTGAATCTTAGCTTAGACTTAGAATATTTTTTTTGCTACCACTAAGGTAGCAAATGGTGACATAATATCTCGGCTGTTGTATGGTCTCACAATTTGACATATGTACCACTTACACGTGCTTTACATACTTGGTGTGTAATTTCATTCGTTCTATGTCTCCAAACCACATTAGCATACCCACCCTTTTCAATTCTCGGTACATCTTTCTCTTTCAGATCAGGTCACACGGCACACCGTATTCTTATTATCATCAATACAAATAAATACAATTGAAGTAGTAATATTAAAATAACAGGTTTAAATGAATGCATGTAAGTGCATGTACGATACAGCATTTTTTTAAATTTAATTTTTGTCTGCCTTTCTCCCTGTTTGAATTAGGTAATCTCCGAAGCGGCTGGGCTGGTTATGACGGGACTTTCGCTTGCAGATAGGTAACATAAACTACTTTTATTATAGAAAAATATTTAGGTTTCCGCGCAAAATAATAAAAGTCGCGGGCACAGCTATGTAGTATTAAATAATATATCAGGTATATTAATCCATTAAACTTCACACAAACCAAACACATCTGTGCCCAAAACGTCGCAGAGAAGAGAACAGATCGCGTCAACTTACTTCATGCATAACCACATTCTAAATATTAAAAATTCAAGGTACATAGGTACATACTTAAACACACAATAAGTTTGCAGTTTGGATGCCCATTGACATCGCACCGTAACAATCTATTGTTCTCACCCTGACAAATGGAATTGAACCCTGAGCACTGACGATAGATGGCAATTTTGGTTGTGAGGCTGCGATGTGAATCTCAGCCAGTGGGATAGTGTAGCAAGATCAACCTCTGCGCCCACGCATTGTCTCTATGAGTTACGAGTTAAACGAGTGTATTATACTAATCCTATAATACACTCGCTTTTTATTCCCAGTTCCACAAACTAGAATACCGTGTTCATTGAAATCTTGAAGCAATTAGTATACTTACTTACTTTTCCTATAGATTTAGTTCGGAAAAAGAGAACATCTAGGACGGGACTTGAACCCCGGAGATGTTTATAAATATCGGAGAATTTCGAATATCTGGGACGTGTCTAGGTAGCTCAGTTGGTCAGAGCATTCCTACTGTAAGACTGATCGCGGGTTCAAGTCCCGTCCTAGATGTTCTCTTTTTCCGATCTAAATCTATAGAATATTGTGATCTATTTATTCAACGTTTACTAGAGGTAGTAGAAATTTGATGACACAAATTTGTTGGTACCACCCAGTAATCCAATTTCGGTTTGATTGCCAGGGGCCAGCAAGTGCATAGCCAGGCAGGGGGATTGTGGTCGCAGCACTAGTTGGACCGGTGGGTGTCGCGCGGTGCTGCGACGACAATCCTCTTTTGATGAGGCCGTCAAGCTGAGTGCCACCATTGTTAACATGGTACGTGTATGTAATGGTGACCCTCTTTCCTGAGACTTTACCTTCAGCTTACCATCAGGCGAGGTGAAGTCAAATTGACGTGTACTAAATAAAAAAAAAAAACTATCCAGTGAATTGTATGGCCGACCAAAAATTCAACTTTACCTGAAGCAGAATCATTCCTACACTAACAGAGTACAATAGATGTTGTTTTAATTACATAATAATGATTCTGCCCACGGCTAGCAACATTATGACTTTTATGAGGCGTGTGAATGTTTAGTACAAAACGACAAAAAATGATGTATAAAAAATACGTACATAATGTTAGAATTATGTTAGTTAAACCCATCCTTTTGAATATCGGTTTTAGTAGGTTCAAGCCCGACATAACCGCCCCCGCTGGCCGGCGGGGGGGTAACCGACGGGATTTCCGCACGAAAAAAAAAAGGTACTTATACTTTTCTGGGTGCGAGGGTACCTGCCTTATGTACACCCCGGCGTCTGAAGACCCGAGACGCCGTGCAATTTTAGTCGGTTCAATCCCGACATAACCTCCCCTGCTGGCCGGCGGGACGATCCGAGGGGACTTCGGTACGAAAAAAAACAAAGTACTTATACTTTTTCTCCTTTTTCGCGGTGGAAAATTGAAGTGCGAGTTGATATAAAAGTTAAGAGTACAACTTATTTCGTGGATAAAAGTCTCTGTAACTCTTACAAACAGCTCAGCGGGATAACTACGACGCACTTGTAGCAATGCAGTTCTGTTCAGTTTCGCTGTGGGAGAGAAATGCAGCTATACACCGTGTATAGCTGCATCTCTCTCCATCACTTTGACACGCAAAACTGAATTGCTATATACCGCTTCGTGGTACTCGTAGTTAAATCCCTGAACTCGTCATGAGGAATTCATCCATCATCAATTAGCCTATTACAGTCCACTGCTGGACATAGGCCTCTCCCATTGTACGCCATAGTCCACTCTATCCGTCGCGTCGGTCCTTCGGCAGATGTGGCCAGGCCATTGCCACTTCAGCGTGCTTATTCTGCGAGCTATGTCGGTGACTTTAGTTCTTTGTCGGATGGCCTCATTTCGAATTTTATTCTTCAAAGAAACCCTAAACATAACATATTAGATAGAGGTAGAATATTTATTTTTTAAGTGTGGACTGCAAGATTCCTAAGGAGTCTTTCTATGAGTAATCTTTTATTTTATCTATTCGTACTGAATAATTTAAAGGCTAATTTTAGGCTGCATCTCATACGAGTATGATAGTATCGCAGGCCCTGGCGTCTCTTCTCGTCACCCTGAGATCCCCTCTCTCAATGCCAATGTGTCCGTGACTCTTCTGATGTTGCAAGCGTTGACCCACCATGATAATCAATTACAATCAGGTAGGACGTGTGCTTAGTTCCTACCCTAATAGTTTGAAGATACTGCTGCATAACCAACCCAGTCAATTAAGGTGAGTATTAATTTCCTGAACCCTTCTTTGGCTATTTCAAATCAGAACGGCGCAGCGTTCCCACGGTCTTGGAACCGGTTACCGTCCACTACACTCGCGGTTGTTGCGCCACTGTAACACATTCACTAAAATGATATTCCCTATAGATTTAAATCGGACACAGAAAACATCTAGGACGGGACTTGAACCCGCGACCAGTCCCTTACAGGGGGAATGCTCTGACCAACTGAGCCACTTAGACACGTCCCAGATATTCGAAATTCACAGATATATTTTATACGTGGCAAGGCGACGCTGGAGCCATCTACCGTAAATCTTACGAACTGCAGAAACAATGTATGACTTAAAAATCATTTTTAAACATTGTTTTTTTTTACTCCGCCACATTAATTCAATTAAATTTTTAAGCAATTAGTGTGCTTACTTTTCCTTCAGATTTAGATCGGAAAAAGAGAACATCTAGGACGGGACTTGAACCCGCGACCAGTCCCTTAATATTCGCGTAAAAAGTATTTCAAATTAGTGAACAAGATATGGGACAATAGGCGTAGTACAATGTATGTGTAATTTTTTTTATGATGAGTAAGATGACCTAGTCACCAACTGTGTTTTTTAGTTTTTACAGTTTGCAACACATGCCCGGTGTCCCTAGTATATATTAGGTATCTACAGATATGGGGTGCGACTGGTTGGATCACCTCCAAGTTTGGCGCACCCTGGACAACGTGGGCGATGACGCATCATTGATTGCTCCTCTGGAGTAGCTGGCGTCAACGTCAACGGCCAAGAGTCTGACCAACCGGCCCTTTTCAGGGCCAGCTGACCCATTGCACGAGGGGGTCGGGGTATTGCCGGCCTGCAAGGCCCGCGGTGGTCGCTCCAGGTACCCCTCTGCTGTTATCAGAGGGGACACTGCGAATGGCCCAGGGTCAGTCGGAGTGCGAGGGATATGCTCTATGGGTAATCTTACACCCCGGCGTCTGTAGACCCGAGACGGCGTGCGGTTTTAGTCGGTTCAAGCCCGACATAACTGTCCCCGCTGGCCGGCGGGGGGGTAACCGAAGGGATTTCTGCACAATAATAAAAAAAAAGGTATCTACAGAAAATACTAAAAAGTCGCGATATTACGATAAGACACACAATATATTGGTACAGAAGGGCTCCATACAGCGAGCGAAAATGTACGCTCAGTCATGCAAATGGTTGAAGAGATTGCACTATGTTGAGTTGACAACCTCGTTGCGGACTTTCAGCTTATTGTTCGATTGATTTTCAACCCCCAACCCTCATTTGTAACCATTTATTTGGTGGTAAGTACAGACGATTTCAGTGACACATGAGTTGGATTAGATGTCCTCTTGGTCCTTTATCTAATTCATTATCGTTATCAACTGCCTTAATGACCAGGACATGCATGGCGTTCAATAGAAACAACAAAACTCACCCCTTTCAAAATATACAGGCATTTATTGCCATCTATTCTGAAGATCATAATAAAAATCAACAATTCAGAATTAATAATAAATAATAAATAAATATTCTACGACATTCTACACAGAGCTTTCTAGACCCAAAGTAATTATAGTTTAACTAGCTTGTGTTATGGGTTCCAGACTGCGGAACTTGTTTTTTTTGTAAATACGTACATATTTATACATCACCCAGACCAATGCAAATAGACATATTCATGCATACAAATATTTGCACTGAGCGGGAATCGAACCCGCACCCCTTGCCGTAGCCGTCGAATGTACTACCACTACGCCACAGAGGCAGCCATTTTCATCACTGCTAATTATAAAAAAACAACAGCGCAGAAGTCTGCGCATGGCTACATTTTACTTCGGAATTATACCTCTATCGCGATCGTTATGATATTGGTCATAACATGCTTATCCGTTGCGCGTACGCACGCAACAGATATGCACGTTGCATAACATACTTTGTAAAACAAACAGCAAAAGTTCTCTATTCATGAGTAAAGAATTGTATTTCGTCGTCCTAATTCTAACAACGCGTACGTTGGAATTGGGCATAAATTTCAGTAATACCTAGTCAGGTCATAAGTATTTTCACACAGTAAAAACTTTTCTTTTAGAATGCTGGCCACAAAAAAGTTTATTGAATTCGAATTTCGAATTGTTCATGAAAATAAAAATGTATACTTTTTAGAATTTTACTCATTTTTAAATATGGAGTGGACGCTTAAAGAAGACTGTGTTGCAGTTATTGCGTTGCATCGTTGCGGTTACGTGTCAATTAAAATTTTTGACATACTGAAAAATTTGAATATAGCCAAAAGATTCGTTTATCGTACCATCAAACGATACAATGAAGACTCTAGTGAAGATGACAGGTCAAGAAGTGGTCGCCCTCGGTCTGTTAGGAATCCAGCAGTGCTATTCTCTACGGTAGCTCGTCGACGAGCTACCGTAGAGAATAGCTCGAAAATGCTGCTTTTGATTTATATTTTATTTTAATTTTTGATTTTGATTGTGATTTTGATTTTGATTTTGATTTTGATTTTGATTTTGATTTTGATTTTGATTTTGAATTTGACTTTGATTTCGATTTCCTTTATTGTCATAAGAATCTATGTTTTGTTAAGTTCATTTTGGTATATAAATGGTTACACAATGAATAAACTTGTTTCAATTATTTTATATTAAACATGTGACAGTATGACCCGACTGTGTATACACAAATAAGTGATGTAAACACACAAAAGGACAGAGCAGGAGATGCCACTAACTGTTACTTTTTTAATATTTTGGACACGTCAATTTGACTTCACCTCGCCTGATGGTAAGCTGAAGGTAAAGTCTCCGGAAAGAGGGTCACCATTACATACACGTACCATGTTAACAATGAGGGCACTCAGCTTGACGGCCTCATCAGAAGAGGATTGTCGTCGCAGCACCGCGTGACACCCACCGGTCCCACAAGTGCTGCGACCACAATCCCCCTCATCCCCTCATCATCCCCATCATCATCCAATCAAAGAGGAGAATGGGACAAAGAATAAAGTGGAATGGAGAAGAAGTAAGCCGCAAGACCATCTCACAACCCGCACGAAACGCAGAATTTTGTTTAATTTAAAAAGTTTTTTGATAGCACCTGTCAGCTAGAATAAAATAATTGTCATATTCCAGATATTCCCTAATACCCAAAGAAGTCGTCGTGCAGCATTGTTGAACGTCCATAATGCTAAATATGATAGAGAAATCGTTTTGTGTCTATGTTTATAACAATTGCTGCAGCCGGCTACAGCAAGTGTTGAAACACATTAATACAAACCATTAAATAAGTCGTTTTAGTAAATTGACTTTCAATTTGGGCGCGACGATAAGACCGTGCCAATTACTCTCTGTGCTGCAACGTAAACTTGTGTATTAGCAACGCCACGGCACGGCACTGTATTAACTATTTTACGAATACGAATCTTATGTAATGCCATTTTACTTTTCGCATCTGAAGTTAGCCTTGAATGAAAGTTGAACGCGCTATCTGTATTTTTATGTAGTTTAGTATAGACTGATTTGGTTATGGAATCAATTGATTAGTTTCGTTGAGCTTGATAACTCGTCAGATGGACGACAATAAACCCTGACTGTCTGGCTGTGCTGCCATAGCTATAAAAAGGGGCTGAACTTAGTATATTATACTCAGTTCTGCCTACCCCATTAGGGCTAAAAATATGTAAAAAAAACTAAATGAATACATAATATAAAACTCATATTTTTATAACGTCTCGGGACGTTTCGGACGACGTTTCAGATGCGTTGCAGCACCCGTGGTCACGGCTTGACTTGCTGCAACGCATCCGAAACGTCGGTAAAAGTAAGTTCCATACTTATCGCGATAAGTCCCGAGACGTTTTAAAATATGAGTTTACACCGCGATAGTTTAATAATAATATAAAACTGTCTTTACCGATACAGGTTATTAGTTTTAGACGACATTGGTTAATTTTTTTTAAGACGCCATTTAGACCCAAACTAAGGAGACCTTGTCATATGGGTTCTAGAATGCGGATAAACACACCTAGATACTTTTTTTGATAATAAATACATATTATACAAAGAAACACCCAGACCGATGCAAGTATACATATTTGCAATGAGCGGGGATCGAACCCACGACCTTTGACTAGGCAGTTGAATGCTCTCCGGCTACGCCACAGAGGTCTTCAAACGCGCTTAAGAATTTAATAGATAACTGCTCGTGGGAAAATCTATTTTTTGAACTTTCCCAAGCACTGTATCGCTTTTATGACCCCGCGTATGACGCATTATTTTTGTTATGAATAATACTGATGAAATATTGCGAAACTACACTTCTATCCTTTTTTTTTCACGTGTCCACCACGTGTGTGTAATCCACGGGCTTCCACCCCATCGGTGCCAACGATGGGGTGGGCGTGTCGGAATCGGACCGACTAAAACCACACGGTGTCCCCCCCAAGTATCCATTGCCGCGCACCCCGGGTAAGCCCTCGAACGCCACCGCGGCCTCGCTTGGTGGGGTCGGGTTTTATCCCAACCAATCTTTTGGGCTGTGGGATATACTTTTATATGCTCAAGGCACACTACACTACAGTCTCATCACAATCATCATCTTGGATAACGTTTGCATAATCCAGTAATTGTTTGCTTCCAAAACTAAAACTTTGACATCTGGACATTACGAGAAGATTGAGCTTCAATAATACCATCGAAAGGAAAACCGTCGCAATAATGACTCGCATGAAAGCCACATACACTAAATTTAAAGGAGAAACCGGACCTCGGGAGGTGAAGGCTTCGGTTGCAACCAGGAACAACGCTTTTTTATTTGTTTTTAGCGTGTGGAAACCCCCACGGGCTTCACCCCATCGGTGCCGACGATGAGGTGGGCGTGTCGGAGTCGGACCGACAAAAACCACATGGTGTCCTCCCCAAGTGCCTATTGCCGGGCACCCCGGGCTCGAAAGGATAACCCCAGGGTTACCGGCGGACTTTGGCCGCCACCGCGGCCTCGCCTGGTGGGGTCGGGTTTTATCCCGCGTCGGTGAGTTGGCAGGCACACGACACGCCTCCGCCACGGCCTGCATCTGTAAGGATGGCGAGTCGGCCAACTGCCGTCCTCAGGCCCGGAACTCAGACTCAAAACTCACCAAGGAACAACGCTATGATGCGGTATTTAGGTTACGTATAATTTAAAATCAAATCTAGCTATTTTTAGATTTAATTTTAATATTCTTATGAGCGAATACTGCTCAAAATGCTACAGATAATAATCATTATAGTTACAACTTAATAGTAGCATTGTTGGAGTTTCCTGAACTCGTTTTATCTTATTTTTAAGGAATAATACTTACCTTAGGTAGGTATTATTCTTAAAATATATGTTGAGAGACAGACAAAAAACAACGGCTAACTTTTCTCATACGGTCAAAAACCGGCAACTACCTTGCCTTAGTACAATTTAAAAAGATATGGGCGCCATTGTCATTGGAATTATCAGTTTTTGTTCTGCCACTCTTCATATGATATAACTAGCTGTTACTAGTGGCTTCGCCCGCGTGGAATTCTGATCCCGTTCCCGCAACCCATAGGAACCTATTCTAGGGGTAAAAAGTGTAAGCCAGATAAGCTATCCCTGTACCAAATTTCAGACAGATCTGTTCAACTGTCACAACAACAACAAACAAACATACAAACACCCAAACTTTCACATTTATAATATTACTAGGATAGTATAGGAAGTAGAATAAACATAAGGTTGTGTATTATTATCCTTAGTCGAGGACTGCAACTATAGGTATTGCAAACTTGGGGTGTGTGTTGGGTAACCTCCTCGAGTGTCGCTCCGATTCCGATCCCGCTGCAGTCCGGGGGGAACGGAATCGGAGCGGCCGGTACACCCTGGGCGGCGGTCAATGGCTTCCCCTTCACCCCTTCATAGGGTTGGCATTGATCGTCGGCCAATACCCAACGTGGCGGGAACACATCGCTCTCCGTACTCCTCTGCTTTCAGAGGAGACAGGACCCCGGCGTCTGAAGACCCGAGACGGCGTGCGGTTTTAGTCGGTGCAAGCCCGACATAACCGCCCCCGCTGGCCGGCGGGGGGGGTATCCGAAGGGATTTCCGCACGATAAAAAAAAAAAAAGGTATTGCAAACTTTGGGGTGCGAGGGATTTGCTTTATGGGCAACCTTACACCCCGGCGTCTGAAGAACCATACGGTTTTAGTCGGTTAATGCCTAACATAACCGCCCCCGTTGGCCGGCGGAGGGGTATCCGAGGGAATTTCCGCACCAAAAAAAAAAGGTATTGCAAACTTTGGTAGATTATTTTAATATTTGTATGCCATCACGGGGCGATGTGGTCGCAAAGCGACAAAGCCCTTCAATAATAATTAAAAAAAAAACCACTTAAGGGCCTGTGGACAAAGTGACGTTCTACTGGTGGCTAGGCCCCAAGAATTTATATTTAATCTTGAGTAAAAAAATCACTTGCAAAATTCAAAATACAAATCGATTCTGAGAAAACAGCAAATCTGATGGCTTCTAAATCTTCTACTTTGATCAAGATTTCCCGTCATGTGTTTAGTGTTCGATCTGACTCGATTGTCGGCCGACTACTAAAGGCCAATCATTACTACCATTACTAGTGGCGGGTGTTGTGTCGGCCGATCTCGTGACGAATCGATTCTAACTCGATTAGGTAGAGAGCGGAGCGCGTGCCGTTCGCCCTGCTGCTCGCGGTGGACTTACACTCAACACCAATGCACGCGACAAACATTCTAATTGTCCGTGGTCTATGAAACTTTAAAAAAGCATGTGTCGACTGTAAGAAATTATGCTTTCTTTGGCGTGACGTTTACACATTCAATCGGATTCGGACACCGAAAGTCTCATTTGGAATCAGATAATTTTGAAGTTATATTTCTTTTTGTGCGTTTGGAAAAAATGAGAAAAGTAAATTTTTACGGTGCGTACGCACACCGTCACGAAAAACCGACACCATGAAGTTAGCTAGAAAACCGATACTCTGAAGTTAGCTAGTCAACATTTTACTTTGAGTACGTTTGTCGAATTTGAGGTTAGTTGACGGTATGTATTATTCATTTTCATCATAAACTAAAATACATTCTCACATTATTATTTCTACAAACCTAGGATAACGCGAAGGATAACAGTTTTAGAAAGATTTTAAACTTTATACGCTAAAGAATTATATTGGCTTATTTGCAGCTTTAGTAGTAGATTATAAATAAAAGCTTCTACAATGAAATCAATTTATGTATTCATGGCGCGGTGTGAACTAATTAGATTTATATTCATGATTGTACCGGTGAACGAACTCTGCGACATTGGACTCTGCTAGGTACGCCTCATTATGTTAGTCGTAAGGTTTCATCTCTCTGTACCACAATGTATCTGCATCGCTATGTTGTTAATTAGCAGCTTGGACACTTCCGCGCGCTGTTTTGTGGCCATTAAATGCGACTGGAATTTCACATTCTACCATCGCACCGCTCGCCACAGACAGGAGATTCATCCTCACACGTTGCGGCCGGAAACAGTGCGTACAGTTAGGTATGAAAGGCACTTTAATCAAGGTGTTGTACATTGTATCAAAGGTACCAGCTCCTGGATGGCCCAGGGTCAGCTGAGGTGCGAGATAATTTCCTTATTGGGCTACCTTATACCCCGGTATTAGAGACCCAAAACGACGTGCGGTTTTGATCATTTCGAGTCCGACATAATCACTGGCTGGCGGTGGAGTTTGCCGCAAAGAAAATACCACAAAATGGTACAGAGACAAATCTAAAAAATCAAAGATCATGAAAATCGGTTCACCCGTTCTTGAGTTAGGTTAGCGGTCATCACTTACACGATTTTGTTTTATATTATGTTTATGCATCACAGGTACAACCTCCATGAGCGCAGGCCTGGGGGTGGCAGGTGAGGCCGCCTGTCCCCCCACCAGAAGCAGGCCGCGACGGTGGGCCTACTAGCGCCCCTCCCTCAAACCGGGGCAAGACGGGGACACCGTGGTTCCCAAAACCGAGGGGGCCATCTCGAAACCGGAGATGGCCCAGGGTCAGTCGGGGTGCGAGGAGTGCTTTATGGGCAACCTTACACCCGGCGTCTTAAGACCCGAGACGGCGTGCGGTTTAGTCGGTTCAAGCCCGACATAACCGCTACCGCTGGCCGGCGGGTACAATATGCACCTCACATAACGTTATATTCTGTATGTTGTTATTCATAACTTCATTTGCTAAGTAAAGGTCTATCTGCTTTCTAAGTATGAGTCATACTTCCACGTGTGATGCATAAACCACATAATAATTATAAGTATTTCACTGGGGAGTCGCACCCGGGACATGATTTGAATAAATCAAGACTTTTGCTAACACGCGATAAAGTTCGATCTATCTCCATTCATCAGAAAATAAATGTTAGTCCACAAAGTGTCCGCAAAGTAATGCGACCCTGTTACTCACGAAATCTTCGTATAAGTGATGCACATTATAGTTTGACAACATTTTTACAACCTCCTTGAGAAATTACAATTGAGAGTTCCTACTAGATCTGTTCGGTTACAAATTCCGCTTCACGTCCCACGAGGTACCACTAATTACCGGGTGTGTGTTGGGTAACCTCCTCGAGTGTCGCTCCGATTCCGATCCCGCTGCAGTCCGGGGGGAACGGAATCGGAGCGGCCGGTGCACCCTGGGCGGCGGTCAATGGCTTCCCCTTCACCCCTTTATAGGGTTGGCATTGATCGTCGGCCAATACCCAACGTGGCGGGAACACATCGCTCTCCGTACTCCTCTGCTTTCAGAGGAGACAGGATGAGCGATGCTGTTAGTTGTGAGATGGCCCAGGGTCAGCCGGGGTGCGAGGGATATGCTCTATGGGTAACCTTACACCCCGGCGTCTGAAGACCCGAGACGGCGTGCGGTTTTAGTCGGTGCAAGCCCGGCCAGCGGGGGCTGGCCGGCGGGGGGTATCCGAAGAGAATTCCGCACGATAAAAAAAAAAAAAAAAAGAGGTACCACTAATTACCGAAATGGCTCATTTCTTGTAAGAGCAGCTGACTGTACTAATAAATTGGGAAACAATCCGGAATTAGACCTGTTTAACACAAGTCCATCCTCGTATAGTCGCTTTATCTCTAAAAAGTGGTTTGAATCGGTTCTCTCGACTGTATTTTTGTATTTTTTCTTTCTTTTTTTTTCCTTTTTTATGTATAAATGTTTCAACATAACTGGCGAATCGTTGGTGTGTAATGCACCTCTGCCTACCCCTTCGGTTATATTATGTTTTAAATGTAATGTTTTAAATGTTTCAAAAACATACATTTTTATAAGCAAGCATTAAATATGCACATGCGAAAACACATAAATGGTTTACAATCACTTTACTAATGATCTTTTATACTGTCCATTTGACAACTGAATGTCATGCTGATAACTGTTTATCTATAGTTTCTATAACAAATCATGAAATAAATAGTTGTGAAAACAGCAACGTGTGCGCAGGTTATGAGGGCAGACGTGTGTATTCGACGATTTCTTAATATCCTACTTCCCGCTAATTCTTCTAATATTATTATCTTTGTAATCTTTGTACACTGATTTTATCTGTGATATTTGTAAATTGTTTACTGTGTGCGTACAATAACGAATTAAATAAAACAAAGTTTGTGAATGTTTGTTACTCATCCACGCTCTAACGGCTGAATGTTCCTGGGTGAAATTTGGCACAGGAATAGATTATAGTCTAGAATAACACATATACTATCCCCGGAATAGGTGCCCATGGGTAACGGGAATGGGAGCAGTATTCCACGCGGGCGGAGCCGCGGGCATAAGCTAGTAAATATCCTATCTAAGACATAAATGTCAAATGAGAGCCAAAGTTCAATATTAAGAATATGCGCCATTGTCGACTTCACCGATAGAAGAAAATTCTAAAATTTTAGTTACCCTTTTTTTTTTTTAACGTGCCGAAATCCCTTCGGATACCCCCCCGCCGGCCAGCGGGGCTGATTATGTCGTGTCTCAACTAAAATCGTACGGTGTCCTCCCCAAGTGTCCGTTGCCGGGCACCCCGGGTAAGCCCTCGAAAGGATAACCCCAGGGTGAAAGTTACCCTAATCTAAAACATTCTAAAATAAATTGATGCAACAATTTCTTGTTTCTTGGTCCTACGACAATATTTTCTACTCAAATTTATATTTTATAATATAAATTCTTAAATTTTAACAAACAATTATATACAAAATACTATTATTTCTTTTGGGATACAATTCAAGCCCATGATTTGACATACATTTAGAATTCTAGACGAAATAGTTCGTATAAGTATACACTATACCGCTTCGCTAGTTCCTTTTTCTATGAACTTAGCTGGACACGCTGCCACGTGTCTACATACACACAGTGTGGCCACAGACCTGCCTTGGCCTAGCCATATGAGGAAGGTGTCGCTTCTGTATGCCATCTTATGATATACAGTTGGGATATAATGTTCACGCACGCACCTGCTTGTACAAGTATAACCAGAACTATATCCGTTTACTATTTATTGTTAACGTACTTTAATTTATCGCGTTCCAAACAGAAGTATAACTTGTTTATCAAGAATATCGTGCACTAGTATAACTTTCGACATATGCATACTTGGATTTCTATCTGTACATGCTTCTTTATTAGACCTAGTAAAGTTGGGCACATATTTATTGCTAGTACCTACATATTTTGTCAAACCCACTAGCTAAGCAATTTTTGAAGTTATACTTTTGGTGGTTAGGGAAAAATGATGAGAGTAAATTTTTACAATGCGCGTGCACATCGTCACGAAAAACCGACACCATGAAGTTAGTTAGAAAACCGACACCTTGAAGTTAGCTAGTCAAATTTTTAATTTGAGTACGTTTGTAGAATTTGAGGTTGGTTGACCGTGTGTATTATTAATTTAATTATTTTAACTAAAATAATTTTACACAATATTATTTCTACAAACGGCGGATAACGCGAAGGATAAAATTTTTAGTTTTTTTTTCAGCTTACGCCAAAGAATTATAACTTCTTACGTGCGTACATAAGTGTTTTGTGTTAGGACTAGGTTCACGTTCCTGGCCAGTTTGAAACAACATCTTGGCGATAGTGTGATTCGGTGTTCTTGTCACTTTTGAGATTGCTAGTTAGAACTGCTAGAAACCTTTCCATTCCCTTTTTTTTCCCCATTGTCCTCCTCGTTTCACTCCATTCAAGAACCAAGCGGTTCGGCGCCTCTTTTCTATGCCGCGTCAAAAAGACTTGGAAGTCGATACCAGCACCCGTGTTTCCTTCTTCGTACAGTCCCGGGTCCGGGACGTGAAAAAGCATTTGATGAGGCCGTCAAACTGAGGGCCACCATTGTTGCATTTTCGGTGTATGTAATGGTTACCCCTCATTTCTGAAACTTTACCTTTAGCTTACCATCAGGCGAGGTGAAGTCATATTGACGTGACCATTATTACCATATTTAAAAAAATCCCTGTTAACTAAGCAACGCGCGAGTATAATACCTCCAATGTGGCAACGTTCATCTGGCACGGCAACCCCATCCAATTCAAAGTATATCACATACTCCGAATGAACTATAATACGTTTCAACTCTTTCCTATGGATTTCGATCGAAAAAAGAGAACATCTAGGACGGGACTTGAACCCGCGACCAGTCCCTCACAGGGAGAATACTCTGACTAACTGAGCCACCTAGACAATTCCCAGATATTCGAAATTGTCCGATATATTATTATACGTCTCAAGGCAACGCTGGAGCCATCTACCGCAAGTCTTGCGAACTACGAAAACAATGAATGACTTGACAATCATTTTTAAATATATTTTTTTGTAACGTTAAACTCTGTTACGAGATTATCGTTAAAAACCTGTCACCGGCCGCTCTGTCTTCGTTTTAATATCAAACAGTTGTAGTGCAGCTTATCGTAATTCACCAAAGCTTTTTTTGACTCATTCAGAGCTCGATTTTAAAATTTTCGATTGTTTTCAACATCGTCCATTATTTGTTTCCCACGTCAAAGGAGACCTGCCTATTGATGTCAACCAAGCAAATTTTTATAAACTGTTTACTGACGACACCCACGGAAAGAGACCTGATGGTGGCCCTTGAATTCTATTTCTCCGTTAGGTCTTATTGCCAGTACCAATTATCTCTATTGAATATGCATTGTTTGTCCAGGCAAGTTTAGCAGACAGGCGCGCCAGTAAAGAAGGGCATTAGAAGGTTTTTACAGGGTTCGCAGCGCGAGTG
Source organism: Cybosia mesomella (assembly GCA_946251805.1). Classification (NCBI taxonomy): domain Eukaryota; kingdom Metazoa; phylum Arthropoda; class Insecta; order Lepidoptera; family Erebidae; genus Cybosia; species Cybosia mesomella. Next base: position 798,427 of record OX276390.1, read on the forward strand.
TGATGCCCCTGGTGTTGCACACGTCCATAGGCCACGATAACCGCTTCTCATCAGGTGGGCCGTGAGCTTGTCTGCCACCTGAGTGGCATAAAAAAAAGTCAGTCAAATATTTTTTTGGTCTAGTTTCACGATACGTTGCAACTCCACATAAACTGGCCATTACTAACCCACTAACTAAGCTGGAGGGATTAGGGGGAATATTAGTAGATGATTTCGGTTACTAATATTCTTAATAAAAAAAAACTCGCAAAATGGTTCCTGACTGCTCTTTTTTCACCATTAAACTTTAAAAAGGTCAAGTCGTCAGTACAAAGTGTTTGCTTCACTATTTTTTTATTTTTTTTTTATATGTAGGACACGTCAATTTGACTTCACCTCGCCTGATGATAAGCTGACGGTAAAGTCTCAGGAAAGAGGGTCACCATTACATACACGTACCATGTTAACAATGGTGGCACTCAGCTTGACGGGCTCATCAGAAGAGGATTGTCGTCGCAGCACCGCGTGACACCCACCGGTCCCACTAGTGCTGAGACCACAATCCCCCTGCCCGGCTATGCACTTGCTGACCCCTGAACGCAATCAAACCGAAATTGGATTACTATGGAGGGTTTTTCGCAATCGTGCACGGGGTGGTACCTACCCGGCCGAATTTTGTGACTAATTTGTGGCATCAAATTTCTACCACCAGTGCCCAACTCATCGCCTACGCTTAGAACGAATGATCTAATATATATTTATGTATGTAAACCTTGAGACGATGGGCATGTGTTGATCCACTTCAGTATGGCGAAACTGCTGAAATCCGTTAGTGAGTTCCAAAGACTCAAGTCTTACGTAGTAAGTACGTAGTTACGATATTATAATAACGTAACTATTCTACATGATACTGTCGGAAGTTTACGCGAATGTCACACATTGAAATAAAACTATTTTTAACGGACTCTATCGCGATTTATTTGATGTTATTTTATATTTTACATTGATCCCGACGTTTCGGTTGCTTTTCAGCAGCCATGGTCATCATGGGATCAATATAAAATATAAAATAACATCAAATAAATCGCGATAGAATCCGTTAAAAATAGTTTTATTTCAACGTAACTATGTTACACGTCGATAAAGCTCATGCCGTAAGTAAGCCGTAAGGAATCGGCATATATAGACCCCTCGCCACTGCTCGGTAGTCTTTTTTCTTTTTTTATACCACTCAGGTGTCAGACAAGCTCGCGGCCCACCTGATGTGAAGCGGTTACCGCAGTTTTTTTTTAATTCATTGAAAGTTTAATTAGCTTCGTTATTGTTTAGTGATTAGCCTACGCTGTCGCTCGCAGGTTTCGCCGGTCGCATTGACCTGGTTTTATTAAGCCTACCTATGCGCTTACATGCAACGCAGCATTTATTCCCCCGTATCGATCTGTTTGCACAATTCCGAACATTGCCGCCAAAGCCAGTGGCGACAATATGCACTATAGTCGATATTGATATTTCATCGATTTCAGGCTCGCATTCTCTTTGCAACCGTGACACAATGCACAAACGAGGCATTTTGCAAAGTTCTGCACTAGTTAGATATTGGACAACACAATATAAGTTACTATTTCCACAGCTCATCCCGCTTTAATGAGGAGTTGTCGAACATGCACCAATTTATTGAGCGAAGCTCGACTCAACTCAACTTGAGCTTTACTCTCTTTTAGACGACTCCCCTTTTGATCGAGTTACCTGAAATGCGAGATGCCACTGCAGGTATACTCATGTATTTCGTTAGACCATCTTCTTCTCCCAAACGGCTGAACCGATTCTAATGAAATTTCACACAAGCAAAGATTAAATTAAATTTTTAAGCATTTTGTATGCTTACTTTTTTGTAAAGATTTAGATCGGAAAAAGAGAACATCTAGGACGGGACTTGAACCCGCGACCAGTCCCTTACAGGGGGAATGCTCTGACCAACTGAGCCACCTAGACACGTCCCAGGTATTCGAAATTCTCCGATATATCATATACGTCTTAAGGCGACGTTGGAGCCATCTACCGTAATTCTTGATTCTTCTTCTTCATGATATATCGGAGAATTTCGAATATCTGGGACGTGTCTAGGTGGCTCAGTTGGTCAGAGCATTCCCCCTGTAAGGGACTGGTCGCGGGTTCAAGTCCCGTCCTAGATGTTCTCTTTTTCCGATCTAAATCTTTAGACAAGCAAAGATGTTACTGATGGGAAGGACATAGGCTAGGAAAATCAAAAGTACCACGGAGTAATAATCAGCGGAAAAATAATTTAAAATCTGATTTCTCAATGAAAAAAAAAGCCTCCTTCACACGATTGGTATTAAATTAAGTAATTGATTCATATACGCAAGACAAAAAAGAAAAACGAAAATCGGACTAGCCATTGAGGAATTACCACCGTTAGAAAAAGTCCTGGAATTTTTGCAACAGCAGAATGAATTGCAGAACTAGTATGCGTAAAACATCCTTTTGTAAGTCACTGAAGTTCTTAACAACTGAAACGATTTTCATGAAATTGCGTGCGTCTCTTCAGTCAGCAGGGCAACGTTATACACGAAAAGCCACGTGATGAACTGAGTCTTTGGTGGAATATTTTAAAAGAACAATATTTTGTTTAAAAACTTGATTACTGAGTGTTGAGAATGTCATGATAATAATTATACATTCGCGAGCAAAAGAATAAAATATATATAGTTGCTGCTGTTTTTTCTTTTAACGTGCGGAAATCCCTTCGGATACCCCCCCGCCGGCCAGCGGGGGTGGTTATGTCGTGTCTCGACTAAAACCGCACGGTGTCCTCCCCAAGTGTCCGTTGCCGGGCACCCCGGGTAAGCCCTCGAAAGGATAACCCCAGGGCGGACCGGCGGACCTTGGCTGCTGCTGCTTGGAGTTGCTGCTGTTTAGGTGGAGGATTCATAAAGTGAACCACCCTTTCGTCCTGGAATATGTGTGGGTCTATCACGTCATTTTTAGGCAGTTTTACGTTGAATATTCAAGTATTTAAATGTATGTTCCTTTGTTATAGCGTGCTGGATGCTGCTGGTGACCTGCGCGTTGTGGCCTAGCATACGCGCAGCCGGTCCCCTCGGCCCCTCCGACAGACCTGAAGCCTACTTTAACGGCAGCTCCTACGTTCGTCTCTCTCGGCCCATTTCACTCAAACAACTTGTTGGACTCAGCTTTCGCACCTGTGTTGGTAAGTCATCGACTGTTGTATCATCGCAATTGAAGTAATTATATTGAGTGTATAATTGTTGAACTGAAGCTTATCAGCGATATCTTTGGTCTGCCGTCAACCAGGTATTTAGGTATTGAAAGATCGTGCGCGTCGCAGGCGACTCAGACGCCGGAGGTCGCTTAACGACCTCCGTCCTCTATGAGCGCAGGCCTGGGAGTGGCAGGTGAGGCCGCCTGTCACCCCAGTAGAAGCAGGCCGAGACGACGGGTCGGCAAACGCCCCGCCCCCAAACCGGGGCAAGACGGGGACACCGTGGTTCCCAAACCCGAGGGAGCAATCTCGAAACCGGAAATGACCCAGGGTGTTTCGGGGTGCGAGGGAAATGCTTTACGGGCAACCTTACACCCCGGCGTCTGAAGACCCGAGACGGCGTGCGGTTTTAGTCAGTTCAGCCCCGACATAACCGCCCCCGCTGGGCGGCGGGGGGTTATCCGAGGGGATATCCTCATGAGAAAAAAAAGGTATTGAAAGATGGTAACGTAGGGACTGAAGTATATTAAAGCAATAGCTCGTATAGTTAGGGTCGCATTGCGGTACCAGCAGACTGTCGTCTGTATCTATGTATATGTAACTAAGAATTATTTATCACTAGCTTTCACCCGCGTATAATTCTGATCCCGTTCTCGTGACCCTAGGAAACCTATTCCAGGGATAAAAAGCCTATGTGTTATTCTGAACTATATAATCTATCCCTGTACCAAATTTCAGCGAGATTCGTCAGCCGCTTTTGCGTGCAAGAGTAACAAACGTCCATACATCCTCACTAACTTTCGCGTTTATAATATTAGTAGAATGAAATCAGATTTTTTTATTCAAACAATAATTTATTTCTTTCGGTTACTTATCAAAGTTCAATACTCTCTGTACTGCACTTATTATTCTGACAAGTCTCCGGAATCAATCCTCACGAGATGCTGCAGGTAGTGCATAAAAAAATTTAAATAATTAATGCAGCAAAAACTCCATGGCATGCTGGCAGACGGGGCATCAATCAAAATGGTCCCCAAGTCATTACTCTCGACAGTCTCTACTGGTTTTTGCCGGCTATTACGCGAAGTGTGCGCATTACCGACTGCATTGTCGCATGCGCCGTGATTCGCAGAACCAACGACATTAGCTGCGCTGACCACGCATTTCGAATACCTAGTTGAAGAGGAACATGATCTATTTAACCGCCAATATTGTCCCTGGGGTTATCCTTTCGAGGGCTTACCCGGGGTGCCCTGCAACGGACACTTGGGGAGGACACCGTGCGGTTTTAGTCGAGACACGACATAACAACCACCCCCGCTGGCCGGCGGGGGGGTATCCGAAGGGATTTCCGCACGCTAAAAAAAAAAAAACCGCCAATATTGTTTGTTTGTCCAGAGTCCAGACAAGACTCTGATCCGATTCATGTCTTTTTTTTTATCGATTTTCTTTAGAAAAGCCCTATTGCTATCGAGTTGTCGTCGACGTCGTCGTTGCCAATTTTCTGTCACGGTTTTGGGTATGAAGGAGATGAGCTCTATCGAGTTGCTGTTTTCGGTAATAGATTCGTGCTGGGGTGAACCATTCAAGATAAAGAAAAAAAAAAAAAACCCTTGTATTCGGCTGAGCTCGCCTCAGGAATTCAACTTGTTTTTTTTTTATACCACTCAGTTGGCAGACAAGCTCACGGCCCACCTGATGGGAAGCGGTTACCGCGGCCTATGGACGTGTGCAACACCAGGGGCGTCACACTCGCGCTGCCGACCCTGTAAAAACCTTCTAATGCCCTTCTTGAAGAACCCCATATTGTAGTCGCTTGGGAAAACCACAGCAGGGAGATCATTCCACAGCCTGAGGGTGCGCGGAATGAAGTGCCTTTCATATCTAACTGTACGCACCGTTTCCGGTTGCTAGTAAAATGTAACGACCAAGTATCATGACTTACGGATACATTTATTTTACACTAGCTGTTGCCCGCGTGAAATTCTGATCCCGATCCCGCAACCCATGAGAACTTATTCCCGGGATAAAAAGTAGCCTTTGTCCTGTTCCAGACCATTCCATCCAGGTTCAGCCATATTTGAGTGAAAGAGTAACAACTATCCATCCATCCGTACAAACTTTCGCGTTTATAGTATTAGCAGGCAGTAGGATAGAATTTTTAAAGTAGCTTACCGTAAGGCACGGTAAGCGTTTACTTCTGGTTTCGCCGTTAACTTCTGCACAGAGAAAGGTGGAGAGAAATAAAATAACATAACATAACATCACGCCTGTATCCCCGAAGGGGTAGGCAGAGGTGTATTACACACCCACGATTCGCCAGTTATGTTTAGGTCTCAATGTAATAGGGGGCAAGCCTATTGCCATCTACCGGGCACATTACCAAGCGAGCGATAATGAACATTTTTAATACACACATAACTACGAAAAGTCAGAGGTGTGTGCCCGGGGCGACTGGGGATCGAACTGGAGACCTCGTCTCGGCAGTCCGTTACGTACACCACTGGGCTATCGTCGCTTTATCTATCTATCTATACTATTATAAAATTGTAAATTAGTTGTCTTTATATTGGAGATATTTAAAAAATATTTACCTAGGTTATGTTAAATGAGCGAGCCTGGACACAATATTTTTTTGGGTTTCTTGTCTGTCTGTTTTTACGCGATGGAGGCAAAAACTACTGAACGGATTTTGATGCGGTTTTTTCTATTAGAAAGGTCTTGGTCAGACTATAATCTGTCATATGTTTGGTTAAGTGGAACCGTAGAAAACCAAAAAACGACAACCAACTCCCGCGCGGGCAGAGCCGCGAACATCAACTAGTATATTGTTAAATTCACTTATTTGAGGTTTCCATAGAACCAGGAATCATCGCACACCATCGTATAAAACCTTATTTGCACACATCGAATAAATAATTCAACGTTGCGTCCTCCAATCTGTCTCCGAATTCACCAATATTTTTTGTCATCGGTAGATGCATGAACACGTTTTACCTATAGCGTTAGATCAAAACCTTAGTACTGTAGCGTCCGGGGCTTGGACGCCACAATACCTCGTGTTGATAAAAGAGAAACACAAGGTTTATATAGTAATATGAATATTTATTTATATCAACAAAGCTTCCTATATCGAGTTTAGGGAGGTTTTTACGCGAATATATTTATATTTAGGCGAACTGTAAGGAATCGCGGTCTCCGCTCAAGGACTGAGCCTAAATTTAATACACTTATATCTTCTCTTCGGCCGGCGGACCCGGGCGGCGCGTCAAGTCGCCCAATGTCAGCCGCACAGCCGAATGCACCGCGCAGCAATTGTTTTTTCTTCCCTACGCTCTATTTAAATCAAACACGTATTTATTTTTAAACTCTGACACATGATGGCCAGGTCAATGAACTGTAGTGATCGAATGAGGTCGAAACACTACAGTACTACCTAGATACTGGCGATAGCCCAGTGGCGAACGTAACGGACTGCTAAGACGACGTCTCGAGTTCGATCCCCAGTCGCCCCGGGCACACACCTCTGACTTTTCGTAGTTATGTGTGTATTAATAAATGATAATTATCGCTCGCTTAATAATGTGCCCGGTAGAAGGCAATCGGCTCGCCCCCTATTACATTGGGACCTTAACATAACTGGCGAATCGTGGGTGTGTAATACACCTCTGCCTACCCCATCGGGAATTCAGGCGTGAAGTTATGTATGTATGTATGTATGTACCTAGATACTTAATGACGAGTCGTGTAATGATGCGGCGCACGGAGGCGTATGCGCCGGCGGCCATTGCCGAGACAGCTACGTCACAGAGATCACGCACGCGCACGACATCCCTCCAGCCGGTTACTGTAGCCGCGTCGTCGTAATATCATTATGATTAAGAGAAAGGTTAATCGTAATTTTTCAACTACTACACGAGATTGCACGAAGTTGAATGCTTATTTAATGTATGTAACGCTTTGTAATTGAGTTGTGATTTTTATACGACTGTGTTGTGGTTACTGTTCACATCTGTATGTAAGTATGTTAGGTTCGAATCTGACATAACCACCCCCTCTGGTCGGCGGGTAATTTCCGCACGAAAAAAAGGTATGTTAGGTATGTTCAATCAGCGAGCGCGTGGGCCGCCGCCACCTCCTGCGAGCATGTAATGCTCGCGAAGGAGATGGCGGAGCGTGCCCGGGAGCTATTTAGAACTCTCCCAGACCGCCGAGCCCGCAACTTGCTCGCCGCGCGTCGCAGGCGACTCAGGCGCCGGAGGTCGCTTAACGACCTCCGTCCTCCATGAGGCCTGGGGGTGGCGGGTGAGGCCACCTGTCACCCCAGCAGAAGCAGGCCGGGACGGTGGGGCGACTAGCGCCCCTCCCCCAAACCGGGGCAAGACGGGGACACCGTGGTTCCCAAACCCGAGGGGGCCATCTCGAAACCGGAGATGGCCCAGGGTCAGGGTCAAAGGTATGTTCAATCATCAATAAGTATCGCCAAACTCTCATATATTAAGTACTATTGTTGTTCGCGGTTTCACCCCGTTCCCGCAACCCATGGGAACCTATTAAAGTAGCCCATGTCCTATTCCAGACCATCTATTTCTGTGCCAAATGTCATCGAGATCCTTAAGACTTTCACGGCGGGCGTTGCTTGTTGAATATACTGCTTCCGGGCCGGTTGGCCGACTTCTCTGCGACTGATTCGCAGAGAAGTCGCCGCCGAGGAGGGTTCTCCGCACTCGTCGGCGCCCGGACCTGTACCACTGAAGATGTCGTAGTGATCGACGAAATGTTTGGAACACAAGTTTCCTATGGACCACGGCCAAACGCCCGGAAGCAGTATATTCAACAAGTCATCCAGATTCAAGGCGTATTGCGCGAAAGAGTAACTAACATCCACCCATAGAAACTTTCTATTCATAGTAAGAAGTAGGATGATATGACTATCCACGGCACACAAACCAAGACATCACTGGCTGTTATTTTTATCAGAGAATAAGCCTAAAAGTAAATGTCAGTCAGTAGCCAACCGCGTTGCGAATTATGTTGAACACCTTAACAGCATTGTTGGTACACAAGCGATAGTTAGGGGGGGGGGGGGAGACTTTCTCTTGATTTTATATTCCGTAGGTAGGTCCATCGTGACGGGGACACCGTGGTTCCCAAACCCGAGGGGGCCATCTCGAAACCGGAGATGGCCCAGGGTCAGTTGGGGTGCGAGGGATATGCTCTATGGGCAACCTTACACCCCGGCGTCTGTAGACCCGAGACGGCGTGCGGTTTTAGTCGGTTCAAGCCCGACATAACCGCCCCCGCTGGCACGAAGGGATTTCCGCACGAAAAAAAAAAAAGGTACGTTTCCTAATTCGTACTTTTGAGATAGTCCACCTAGTCGGGGTGCGAGGGAAATGCCTTATGGGCAACCTTACACCCTACGTCTGTAGAACCGAGACGACGTGCGGTTTTAGTCGGTTCGAGTCCGACATAACCGCCCCCGCCGGCCGGCGGGGGACGTAGTCCACCTAGAGCACTAGTGCGAATAGCGCCGGCGCGAATAGCACTTATCAACATTTTTTTGGCAGTTGCTCTTCTTGGATTCAATAAACACTAAGGAAAGCCAGTACACTGTAATGACAGACAGGGCCCTGCCAACAGCATTGGGCCCAAGCCAACTTGACCTGCTAGTCCTTGCACCTGCTGAACAACAGACGAGACTGTGGCGCAGGCTTTACTCACGGGGTTGCCCCTTTGCAGGGGCAGCTTGCACAAGCGGACCTTGGGTACTAAAGTGCAGTCGGGATGCGGGGGATATGTTCTATGGGCAACCTTACACCCCGGCGTCTGTAGACCCGAGACGGCGTGCGGTTTTAGTCGGTTCAAACCCGACATAACCACCTCCGCTGGCCGGCAGGGGGGGGGGGTATCCGCAAAGTGCACGCAAGTGGGAATTCGCTATGCGCGTGATGAGTAAGGATAGAGTGTGGTCCTTTGTTTTATTTCCTTTCTGTAAAGCCGAGTACTCACATACGGTTTTACTCTTCTTCTTACTTCCCTGTTCCCATTATTTGGGGTCGGGTCTCCTCACTGTTCTGCGCCAAGACAGTTTGTCTTCGGTTGTCGGTTCTGGCAATTGGGCTTTCTTGAGGTCTCTCTCGATAGTCGACCACCAGGTCGATGGCGGGCGGCCTCAGCCTCTCTTTTGTTCTGGGATATTTAGGGCTAGTCTCATTACGTGATCTGAGGTGGTGTTCGGTCAGTCGAGTAAAAATCACGACATGATATTTCGTCGACACATTCAGCATTTCGATGCGAGCCCTCGAATTGTGAGTTTTGCTGTCCACACGTTAATTTTTACTCGCTTTGGAGTAAAAGTATCATATAAAACCTACCAATGGGATCATTTGAAATTGTAATTGAAGTTGTGAAGACCAATAGTCTGAGTTATTGGTCAAGGCAGGGCATAACAAATGACAAACATGACTCAGTTTTAAATTACTTACATGAATTGTTGTTTCAGTTAAAGTGCAAACTCCATACATGCTTACGCAAAAACATTCACTTCTGTTTTTTAGGGTTCCGTATCCAAAAGGCAAAAAACGGAACCCTTATGGATTCGTCTGTCTGTCTGTCCGTCCGATACAATAAGAACTATGCTTTTGAAACTTGGTAAGTATATGTATTCTGTGAACCGCATTAAGATTTTCACACAAAAATAGAAAAACAAGTTGAATTCCTGAGACGAGCTCAGCCGAATACAAGGGATTTTCGATTTAGCGTTTTTTTTTTTTTTTTCCGATTTTTTGTGATTTTTTCTTTATCTGGCAATGGTTCACCCCAGCACGAATCTATTACCGAAAACAGCAACTCGATAGCTCATCTCCTTCATACCCAAAACCGTGACAGAAAATTGGCAACGACGACGTCGACCACGACAACTCGATAGCAATAGGGCTTTTCTAAAGAAAATCCCTAAAAATTCGGGGTTGTTTTTGGAGGGCCTTCCCCTGTAACTTCTAAAATAAGAGAATGAAAAATCTAAAAAAAACATATGATGTACATTACCATGTAAACTTCCAGCGAAAAATCTAGAAAGTAGTTTTTCTTTGTTACAACGAACTACAAGAACTTTTATATTATGTTACTTGCTGCTACGGAACCCATCATGGGCGAGTCCGAGTCGCACTTGGCCGGTTTTTTTTGTACGCTGGCGAAATAGAAGCTGTATTCTATATAACGTATTGATATATAGTTAAATAGACAATATTATTTTAATAGTGTACTACTGAACAGTAAGAAAAAATATTTCTTCACGACCTGTTTGGCGTGGAGTACCGTACGGTGCACAAGTGCAAATTATTTGTGTGCATGAATATGCATAATTGTATTTAAGTTTATATGCAGTTATAATATATGTATTTAAAAAAAGAATCTAAGTATGCGTAATAGCGTATCCGCATTCTAGAACCCTTACACGTATAACCATATCATTACACCCTATGCTTAAATTGGGTCTACAGCTCTGTGTACTGTATTATTATATGACGAATTGAGAACCTCCTGCTTTTTTAAGTCGGTTAAAACAAATCTTTTTTTCTCGCTTATAATAAGGTCGTGAACTAATAAATCTAAGAAGCGAAACCGATAGGAAGGAACCGATATGAACCCTTCACTCAAGTGTACCCACGCCCGCCGCGCCGCTCGCTCATCCCACGCCTATTGCTTTGCTCCGTCTGCAAGTAGACGTCTTACAAAGTTTTGATCATTACTTTTATGTTCGTTTACAGACCCTGCTGTGGTTTTCCTAAGCGACTACAATATGGGGTTCTTCAAGAAGGGCATTAGAAGGTTTTCACAGGGTCGGCAGCGCGAGTGTGACGCCCCTGGTGTTGCACACGTCCATAGGCCGCGGTAACCGCTTCCCATCAGGTGGGCCGTGTGCTTATCTGCCATCTGAGTGGTATAAAAAAAAAAAAAACTCACACTCTGACAAAATATAGCGGAATATAAAATGGCATAACAAAAATGACAATTTATAATGTTGTTCAAAATTATTCAATGTTACCTACCTTGATTAAAGCTGCCTTGATTATCCAAAACTTGGTTGATCTTCAGAGTGTGTTCCCCGTTTCCCTGAAGTTGAGTTTTCATGAATTTGTTTCCTGGTTCAATTGCAGCAAAAGCGAACTATAGGCCCTGTTCCCCATTCAAGAATTGGTATAATATATTTACATCAGAAAAAGAGAACATCTGGGACGGAGCTTGAACTCGCGACTAGTTCCTTACAGGGGGAATTTTTTGACCAACTGAGCCACCTAGACACGTCCCAGATATACAAAATTCTCCGATATATTAAACACGTCTCGGGGCGACGCTGGAGCCATCTATCGTAATTCTTGCGAACTACGAGAACTATGAATGACTTTACAATCATTTTTAATTGTTTTTTGATTACTCCGTCACATTTATACAATTAAACTTTTAATCAATTACTATGCTTACTTTTCCTATATATTTAGTTCGGAAAAAGAGAACATCTAGGACGGGACTTGAACACGCGACCAGCCCTTATGGTCCTATATGGGGTATAATATTAGTAAACGTACTAACTGATAATCATGTTCCCCGTTTACTTATGAAGATAATGTGTAACTTAACTAAGATTGTGTTCCCCGTTTAAGTGTGGAGTGAATGCATAACTAACAATCGTGTTGCCCAGTAAATAAACCAGTCAAGTGCGAGTCGAAGTTGTGAACCGTGATTGCCGTACCACTTTTATTATTATTTGAAATTTTTCCTTTATTTGTGCTGTAATACCTTGCTTTTTGCCAAATTTCGTCATTCTAGGTCAACGGGAACTACCATATAGGTTTTAAACCCATAACCTATATGGTCAGTTGGGGTGCGAGGGATATGCTCTATGGGTAACCTTACACCCCGGCGTCTGAAGACCCGAGACGGCGTGCGGTTTTAGTCGGTTCAAGCCCAACATAACCGCCCCCGCTAGCCGGCGGGGGGTATCCGAAGGGATTTCCGCACGAAAAAAAAAAAAAAAAAAGGGTACTTCCGGTAGACCTAGAATTGTCAATTTCGGTTAAAAGTAATGTCTTACAGCACAAGTAAAGGGAAAATTCCAGTTTTCACATATTTAAATTTGCCCAAATCTTTTCATCGTGTTGAATCAAGACTTTGATTTTTATACACCTAATAGGGACTTTAGATCTCAGTATCTGTTATGAATTTCAACTTCCTAGGTCAACCCGTTCCTGAGAAAGAGAAAATCGATGGTGACACACGATCAGACAGACGGACAAGAAAGTGATCTTTTAAGGTTTTATCCTTTCGGGGTAACCCCAAAATCTTGTTCGCCGTTTGCATCTTGCGTGCATTTTCTTTCTTTTTTTCGTGCGGAAATCCCCTCGGATACCCCCCCGCCGGCCAGCGGAGGCGGTAATGTCGGGCTTGTACCGACTTAAATAGCACGCCATCTCGGGGCTTTAGTGCGTAGCTAGCTAGTAACAGTGACAGCTAGCTAGATACGACTTATCTCACTGCTCCTAAATACATCATTCGACCGGAGGCTGTTGCCGATACAGCCAATTACCATAACTTCATACCTCATTTCTTAACGTCCACATCACCTGCCCTGCCGCCACGGACAAGATACAAACTAGTAATGTAGAATGTGCACTGGAGTCGTTGCTGCAGACCACAATTACAGAAACCTGTTTGGAAATGTTTTGTTCAAAGAATTAAATAGGATATACCATGCCTAATTAAGCGGCGATAGCCTAGTGGCATACGTAACGGACTGCTGACACTAAGTCTCAAGTTCGATCCCCAGTCGCCCCGGGCACACACCTTTGAATTTTCGTAGTTATGTGTGCATTAATAAATGTTAATTATCGCTCGCCTAATAATGTGCCCGGTGGATGGCAATAGGCTCGCCCCCTATTACATTGGGACCTTAACATAACTAGCGAATCGTGGGTGTGTTATACACCTCTGCCTACCCCTTCGGGGATACAGGCGTGAAGTTATGTTATGTTATGTTAATAATCTTCTTTCTTCTTCTTATATATAAAAATGAATTGCTGTTCGTTAGTCTCGCTAAAACTCGAGAACGGCTGGACCGATTTGGCTAATTTTGGTCTTGAATTATTTGTGGAGGAGGTCCAGAGAAGGTTTAAAAGGTGAATAAATATGGAAGTTGTTATCGATTGAGGCAGTACGAAGTCTGCCGGGTCAGCTAGTTATAAAATAAAATAAAATAAATACGATACGTATATGCGTATGCGTCTTTCCTACGCGGTTGCATCGATCACCTCAAGAGTTTTCGTGTTGCTTGTAGTTAGCAACACAGAAACTTCCATGAAAATTTTCGTCTTTCCGTTCGTCAAGTCCATAATGTTAGAACAATTAGAAGGTGGCGAGGATGAATTGGCCCCGAAGGTCCAGTGTCCTATACACCCTATAAGAGCATAATTGAGCTGGGCTACCGAAGCTCTTATACGCGGCATAGCCGTTTGTTGGTGGTTGAACTCCTCCGTAACGCGCGATCTTGTCCAAATTTACCACGGTGATAGTGTGGACACTGAGGAGTGTTTTGAAGCGAGATGGTTCATGTCCGATGTACCATTGAGGAATAATCACCGAAAAACAGTTTGACGAGCGCGCGGCCTTAGCTAAGCGCGTGACCGTAGTAAGATGTCTTATTCTCAAGTAAGAGTCCTGGGCCTGTAGACAAAGTCACATTCTACTAGTGGAATCGCTTCGAAGCGAACCTTCAAATGTTCAATATGAATGGGAGTGACATTTGTTGTTATACGTGACATGTCGACAAATGTTGTCTCTCCCATACATTTCGGTCTTTTGAAGGTTCGCTTCGTTGCGATTCCACTAGTAGAATGTGACTTTGTCTACAGGCCCTGCTCGCTCAGCTCAATTTATTTCAGCCGCACCCTGCGCTGAATTCCTAGTTGTAAAACTAAATGGTGGTTATTGACACGAAACTTTCAGCTGAGAGCTGCGTTTCTGGGTCAAGTTTCTATAGTTGTAGCTAAATATTTCAATGCAATTGTAACTATTACACTTAAACTAAGTCCAATTAAAACGTTGGAATAAAAAACAGTGCTAATAATACAATTATGTTAAAAACTAACTAACTAACTTGCTTTTTTCCGCTATGTTTCGCCTTCTTAACGGCAACAGTGGCAGAAAAAAAAAACACCTCATTCTTATCCAGGTTTTAATAAATAAATACTCTACGACATTCTACACAGCGCTTTCTAGACCCAAAGTAAGCATAGGTTAACTAGCTTGTGTTATGGGTTCCAGACTGCGGATACACATCCTTATATACTTTTTTTTGTAAATACATACATATTATACATAGAAACACCCAGACCAATGCAAATAGACATATTCATGCATACAAATATTTGCACTGAGCGGGAATCGAACCCGCGCCCCCTGTCGTACCAGTCGAATGCACTACCGCTACGCCACAGAGGCCGGCGAGGCTATCTTTGAATAATAATCAGATAGAATTTGGCCGTGCGCTGCGTCGTGCGTGTGCACGTATACGGGCGCTTGTTTCGTGCAATTAACACTGAGTTAATTTCGTGCAGATTATTTGCACAAAATCGTGCAAAAAAATCCATATGATTTGCACGACGACATGTGGGCACTCGCATGCGTGTCACGCATGAGGCAGCGGAGGCGGTTAAAAAGCTGTAATCCATAAACGCATGGAAATAATAATTATATGAATAAAATCACTGTAGGTTGCATACTTAAATCTCAATACAAAAGAAAAAGTACCCACAAAATTATAATATTTTGTGGGTAAGAAAAACATAGCAAAGTGTAGGTAAACTAAACACAATAATTTATATTATATCACTAAGTGTCTCCCCTTGTAACGGACTGGTCGCGGGTTCAACTCCCGTCCTGGATGTTCACTTTTTCCGAACTCAATCTATTGGAGAAGTTGGCATACAAATTGCTTTAAAATTTCACTGAAAATACTTATTTTGTTGTGCCAGTAAGAAATAAGTATTAATATAGAGCTGTAGTATGTAGCACTAATATAATTCTACGCAGATTTGTGTCTCACTGAACTGTAACTAAAACATGCAATTGAGCGCTGTATAATTTCATTTAACAAAATAAAAAACATTCGTCAACCTAAGGTCACTCAGCACGGCACCGACAAACGAAATACGAAAGTCGGGGTACATATTCGCACAAAATACGGAAATACACCTGAACTAGACGTTAATTATCCGCACAAATACATTTATAATATTCCGGCACATCTCTTACATAACTAGGACGGTTGCCAGCTTCGCAATCAACACAAACTTAAGCGTAGCGAGATTTGCCTATCCAACAATAGGTCAACGTGACCGGTCGACTTTTTCCATTGATTTGGTTTTTCGCTGATTATTCCTCGATGATAAGACGGATCTGGACATTCGACCCCTTACGACACTTAGTAATGTCTACTTGATCACCGTGGCAAATTTGGTCGAGATCGGTCAAACGGTACCTCTCGGAGGAGTACCATTTGTTTGAAATGCAACTTTGAAACCAAAGACGCTTCGCTCGCCTTCGGCTCGCTACGCTTAATTATACCTAATGCCTTTCATTTATCTACTAGTGGTCTCCCGTGGTTTCGCCTCCGACATACTTCGATCCTCCGTGGAACCTATTTAACTCAAAAGTGCATTAATTTTGCAATAATGTATGGTATTTGCCCGATTTGTTGACATATATGATTACTGTTCCGCTCCCCTGGGTAATAGCGTGATGATATATAGCCTATACCCTTCCTCGGTAAATAGGCTATCTAACACAAAAGTATTTTTTCAATTCGAACCAGTAGTTCCCGATATTAATGCGTTCAACCAAACAAACTTCCGCTTTAATATTATTATTATATTATATCTATATTATAATGTATTATTACTATTATAAAATCGTAACTAAGTTGTGTCTGTACATTGGAGATATTAAAAAAAAAACACTTCCGTTATGTTAAATGAACGATTCTGAATACAACATTTTTTTTTTTGAAATTCACGTCTGTTTTTCTGTTTATACATTTGTTCGCGATGGACGTAAAACCTTCTGAATGGATTTTCATGCGGTATTTTTTTAATTCCGATAATAAGTTCCGGTGACGAAGAGGTGTTTAATTTTAAAGTCTATCTTAAAGAAGAAGTTTAAGAAGTCTGTGGTAACAGCAATAATTCTTTAAAAATAATCCTCCTTCGTCATCCCAGCGTAGTCGCAGTTTCCTCCAAAGCTTCTATCTAGGACATCCTCGTTTTTACTTCTTCTAATCTTTTTTCTTTTTTATTTGGCGCATTAGCTTTTATGGGAGCGATTACCGTCTGATCTCCCAACCCTAAGGGAAATCCTGCGCCACAGCCTCGTCCGTTATTCGAAGGTGTACCACCAGCTAGCAGAAGAGGTTGGCTTGGGCCCTGTACATCAAGCATATTTGAAGATGTATTCCCGTCTATGTTTCATGTGTCACTGGATCCTGCGAAACTTTTTTAGGGTTCCGTTGCCAAATGGCAAATAACTGAACCCTTATAGATTCGTCATGTCTATCTGTCTGTCCGTCCGTATGTGACAACCACTTTTTTTCCGAAACTATAAGAACTATGCTGTTGAAACTTGGTAAGTGGATGTATTCTGTGAACCGCATTAAGATTTTCACACAAAAATAGAGAAAAGAAACAAACATTTTTAGGGGTTGGAACTTTTTTTTCATCAAACCCGTGTTAGGTCTTCAAAAATAATATTGAGGTAAACGAATAGTTTGCACGAGAGACACTTCCAAAGTGGTAAAATGTGTCCCCCCCTGTAACTTCTAAAATAAAAGAATGATAAAAGTAAAAAAAATTATAAGGTGTACATTACCATGTAAACTTCCACCGAAAATTGGTTTGAACGAGATCTAGTAAGTAGTTTTTTTTAATCTATATATATAAAAATGAAACCCGTTTTCCGTTGTCACGACATAGCATGAAAACGGCTTGACCGATTTGGCTGATTTTTTTTTTGTAGTTTTCTAATACTCTGTACAAGGTTCTTACGGAAAAAAATATTAAGAAAATCTCTCAGATTTTTTTTTTTCGTGCGCACACCGACGGTTTTAGTCGATACACGACATAACCACCCCCGCTGGCCGGTGGGGGGTATCCGAAGGGATTGATCCTCCCCAAGTGTCCGTTGCCGGGCACCCCGGGTAAGCCCTTGAATTCAATACATGGCGGATCATTTTGACGTAGCGAAGCACGTACCGGGCCGCTAGTACGTCATAAATCGTAAACCGCAATTTACCTTTCATTCAATCAACTGAAATATAAAAAATTTACTTGCTGCTACGGAACCCGGTTTTTTGTATGTGTATTCCGTTAAAAATCTTATTATTATGGGAGGTCGCCATCTTGATTCCATTTATCCCGTTATGCACATTATGCATGACTGGTTATGATTATGGTATTTTTTATCGTTAAGTACGTCATTTTCCATTGAATAAATGTCACCTGGGCTGTTTGCAAGCGTGGTGCGTCCGCACCGTTATGTGTGGTGAACTTGTAGGTGAGAGGTCACACGCGACGAGGCATTCGGGACTGAGACGAGACCTTTCATATTGTGTCGTGTGCACTCACTGGAGGGGGAGAAAATATAATAACATAACTTCACGCCTGTATACCCGAAGGGGTAGGCAGAGGTGTATTACACACCCACTATTCGCCAGTTATGTTAAGGTCCCAATGTAATTGGGGGCGAGCCTATTGCCATCTACCGGGCACATTATTAAGCGAGCGATAATTAACATTTATTAATGCACAAATAATGAAAAGTCAGAGGTGTGTGCCCGGGGCGACCGGGGGTCGAACTCGAGATCTCGTCTCAGCAGTCCGTTACGTTGGGCTATTGCCGCTTTTTTTTGAGAAAATATGTTAAAGAAATTCCATTTTAACTTTTACACGTTGATAATCAATTCAATTCATTCATCGGATACCCCTCCGTCGGCCAGTGGGGGAGGTTATGTCGGGCTTGAACCAACTAAAACCGCATACCGTCTCGGGTCTATAGACGCCGGGGTGTAAGGTTGCCCATAGAGAATATCCCTCGCACCCCGACTGACCCTGGGTCATCTCCGGTTTCGAGATGGCCCCCTCGGGTTTGGAAACCACGGTGTCCCCGTCTTGCCCCGGTTTGGGGGAGGGGCGCTAGTTGCCCCACCGTCCCGGCCTGCTTCTGCTGGGGTGACAGGCCTCACCTGCCACCCCCAGGCCTGCGCTCATGGAGGACGGAGGTCGTTAAGCGACCTCCGGCGCCTGAGTCGCCTGCGACGCGTTGTGAGAGAGAGTTCTAAACCTCTCCCGGGCGCGCTCCGCACCATTGCCGCAATCATGCTGCCGAGCGAGAGGACTCCCACCCCGATGGCTGCCACTAGGTCACGCCCAACAAACGCGATCACATAGCTTTGTACCTACATATCTATAGAGGTATGTAGGCACAATATTTACATAACTTTGATTGGCTTGAAGTTTAACCAGGTTACACAACCGGGCCCTGGGGTTATCCTTTCGAGGGTTCACCTGGGGTGCCCGGCACTGGACACTTGGGGAGAGGACACCGTGTGGTTTTAGTCAGTTATTCCGACATACCCATCTCATTGTTGGTAGCGATGGGGCGGAGCCCGTGATGGTTTCTACATGCAATACATCCGACTAAATCACTAATCCGTATCTTACAGGTGGTGAACTGTTCTCGCAGCGCTTCGAGGGTTACTCGCTGCGCGTGAGTGCCCTCTTCGAACAAGTGGTTGTGCAGTGGGCGCGGCCGAACCAGCAACAACGTGAAGTGGGACTGGAGAAAGAGACGCTAGACAATCAGTGGCACTGGGTTGCCCTGCGATTCCGACCGAACCCACCCTCTCTGCTGCTCGAAGTCGATAAGGACACACAGGTACAATTCCCCGTTAATAGACGATACAGCTTTTTTTTTCCACGTCCAGACTCTTAAGAATCTGATCTGGAAATATGCTCCTTGCTACTGAGATTTTTGTAACAGAAAACCCCAATAACACTTCAATGTATGCTATTATAAAATTGTAAATTAGTAGTGTCTGTACATGTGAAATATTTGAACAAAAAACTTGGGCTAAGTTAAATGAACGATTCTGAACACATTTTTTTTTGGTTGTCTTTGTTATATTAAATAGGGATAGAATGTAAAAAAAATGCCAGTTTTTATTATTGTGTCCAGTGCCTTTTTTTTTTTTTTTTTTTTTTTTCGTGTGGAAATCCCTTCGGATACCGCCCCCGTTGGAGAGTGGGGGGTCTCCAGCGGGGGCGGTTATGTCGGGCTTGCACCGACTAAAACCGCACGCCGTCTCGGGTCTTCAGACGCCGGGGTGTAAGGTTACCCATAGAGCATATCCCTGGCACCCCGGCTGACCCTGGGCCATCTCACCACTAACAGCATCGCTCATCCTGTCTCCTCTGAAAGCAGAGGAGTACGGAGAGCGATGTGTTCCCGAGTGCCTAGTGAAAGTGACTGATCTTCACAACACAGGGTATCCTAGTGTAGAGATCAGTGCCATCATTTGTTTAAGATACACATGTACTATTTCAATAAAGTTATTATCATCAGCTAGTAAAAAATCGCGCTGCCCGCTGCCCAGGTGGCTGGCGACCGATCCTATAAGTGTGGACAATCGCTTTACATAGCCCACTGCGATAGTTGCGTGATAGTTTCTGTATATTGAAGAGTGCTGAGTGAATCATATCGGCCACGTTAGTGTCAATGCTATAAGAAAGGTGCCGCTGACCTTGCGACGTCACTATATTTTGCATCGCAGTTCGATCAATGTGTTGTTATCTCGTATTGTTTCAAGCTACACGTGCAGGTACGCAGCTGTACAAACATATTGTATTGACAAAGATGATCCGAAATTATGTAATTATGATCTCTGATCCTCAATCTCAGACGGTAGACATATGTAACACTCTTTCGGCTCTATTGTAACCTTTCACACACCGCGGTAGCCTAGTGGTAAGAGTAATGGACTGCTGAGACGAGGTCTCGGGTTCGATCCCAGGTTTTACCATGGCACACACCAATGACTTTTCGATGCTTTTCGAAGTTATGTGTGTATTTATCGCAGGTTTATAAGTGCCCCGTTAATGGCAATAGGCTCGCCACCTATTACATTGGGACCTAAACATAAACTGGCGAAATGTGGGTGCGCTATCACCTCTGCCTACCCCTTCGGGGATATAGGCGTCAGTTTATGTTATGTTATGTTGTAACCTTTCTTTTTCGTGCGGAAATCCCTTCGGATACCCCCGCCGGTTAGCGGGGGAGGTTATGTCGGACTTGAACCGACTAAAACAGCACGCCGCCTCGGGTCGGGTCGGGTCGGAAGAATTAAGAAAGTCACTCACACATCTATATAAATAAATAAAATGAAGTTTCATGTTAAAATAAAATGTTTTTAATGTTTACACACGATACTTTTTTATATTTTTTTTACATTTTTGTCTATCTGTTTGAAAGGGTTAATCTCTGGAACGGTTGGGCCGATTTTGACGGACGGGACTTTCACTGGCGGATGGTAATGTTACAAGGCGTAACATAGGCTACTTAAATTCTAGAAAAATATCTAGGGATCCGCGCAAAAAATTGAAAACCACCAAAATGTGACGCCTCTGGTGTTGCACACGTCCATGGGCCGCGGTAACTGCTTCCCATCAGGTGGGCCATGTTCTTATCTACCACCTAAGTGGTATATGTACCTATGGGTTAAAGGGGTGCAACCGAGGGTTCGAAATATGCCACGGGCGAAGCCGGGGAGAGCCACCTAGTAATATATATATATATATATATATATATAATAGTAACAATAAATTATTTTATTGCCTCACCACAAGTCGGAACTGATAATTTTTCTGTCTACACTTGACATTGAGCTAAGACTTTATTTTCCGTTTAAGATACTTTACGAAGTTCCTCTACCAAAGCAACTCATTACAGGTTTGTGGTTTCCATATTTTATACTAGCTGCTGCCCGCGGCTCCGCCCGCGTGGAATTCTGTTCCCGTTCCCGCTTCCCATGGGAACCTATTCCAGGGATAAAAAGTAGCCTATGTGTTATTCCAGACTATAATATCTCCCTGTGCCAAATTTCAGCCAGATCCGTTTAGCCGTTATTGCGTGAAAAAGCAACAAACATACATACATACACACCCACAAACTTTCGCGTTTATAATATTAGTAGGATTTAGGATATACTGCTTCCGGGCTGTTTGGCCGTGGTCCATCGGAAACTTGAATTCCAGACGTTTCGTCGATCACTGCGGTCGACATCTTCAGTGGTACCGCTCGGGACGCCGTGTCGTCGCCGCCGAGGAAGGTTCTCCGCACTCGACGGCCAAACAGCCCCGAAGCAGTATATCCTACATGCAACGCCGGCCGTGAAAGCCTTAAGCTTTATATTAGTAGGATTGTTTTCCCTTTTTGCATGCCGTTCGTCTAGATAGGTAAGTCGGTGGCTTAGTGGTTAAGGAGTCGACTCTACGATTGAGAGGTCCCGGGTTCGAATCCTGGCCATTACACTACTGACGTGAACCCACTTCTAACAAGCCATTAAGCTTAGCTGGAGGGGTTAGGAGGAATATTAGTCATTTCGGTTATTAATATTCTTTGTCTTGTGACTCAATTCTACCGATTTCTAGAAGCACTCAAGAGGCACTCATCACAAAATCCATTGATTTATTTACTCTTCATACTTTTCCTTTTCTAGGTAATATCCAACGTGACATGGAACCCGGAGTTGCTGTCCCCGGGCGCGCTGGAGTCGGGCAGCGCCGTGCTGGTGGTGGGCGGCGTGTTCAGCGGCTGCATCTTAGAGGGACCGCAGCTGGAGTTCCACTCCACCGGCTCGCAGATACGGAACGTACAGTTTGGAAACTGCCCACTGACAACCGATGACTGTGAGCATACCTTTAAGGTCATCTCCCTTTAGGTGTAAGGGTAACCTATGCGACTAACTGATTTGGTTCAGTGGACTATACATTCCCTTCGGTAAGTTTCATACAAAACGTATAGAAGCATCACGACACAAAACTAATAGGTAAGACGGGGCGCAGACGAGACACGGACACGACACTTTCTACGACTGCCCCTTTTTTTCCTTGCGGAAATCCCCGCGATAACTTCCCCCGCCCACCAGCGGGGGACCAGCGGGGGTGGTTATGTCGGACTTGAACCGACTAAAACCGCACGCCGTCTCGGGTCTTCAGACGCCGGGTACACCCCGGCGTCTGAAGACGATGAGGTTGCCCATTAGGCATATCCCTCGCACCGACAACTAATTTACGTGTAAATAATAGAAGGTGGTAAAAGTCGAAACATTGATCGCAGATTCCATTTTAACCGGCTTCCCTTTTGAAAATTTTCACCCTTCGCCACTGTTGTTTTGTATAAATAAATAAATAAATATTCTAGGACATTCTACACAACGCTATCTAGACTCAAAGTAAGCATAGCTTAACTAGCTTGTGTTATGGGTTCTAGACTGCGGATAAACATAGTTAAATACATTTTTTTTTGTAAATACATACATATAATACATAGAAACACATAGTCCAATTCAAATAGACATATTCATTAATACAAATATTTACACTGAGCGGGAATCGAACCCGCGACCTACGAAGTGACTGTCGAACGCTCTACCGCCTCGCCACGGAGGTCGCCAAGTATGATATAAGATGATTGACTTCCGCCCTATGCTATATGATATAATGTAATACATTCAACTCGCGTCCTGTTAATACGTTTGTGTCCTTAACAGGTATCGACAGGAAGGACGTGCTGCGCATCCCGCCCAAAGACCACTGCTACAACGAGCCGTGCATGCGACACGGCACTTGTATCTCGCGACACGACAAGTAACTACATTGTTTCATTTAGTTTTGAACTTATAGGTCAGCAAACAAACTCAGGTCCCACTAGATGGAAGAAGCTTCCGGGGTCTATGAAACCCTGCAATACTAAAGGCTGGTTTCCACTGCGAGCGGAGAACAGTCCGTGCGGATCCCGTTTACCTACTACTGACGCTTAAAGCAATATGATAAAATTTGTTGTTTTTTTTTATATACCACTCAAGCTCACGGCCCACCTGATGGAAAGCGGTTACCGTGGTCTTTGGCCGTGTGCAACACCAGGGGCATCACACTCGCGCTGCCGACCCTGTAAAAACCTTCTAACGCTTATTAATTAATTCTTAATTAGAGTTCAAACGCGTATAGAAGAAAAAAAATACAAACAAAAGAGAAAGGAACTGAGTCCGGAACTCTTATTAAGAGCGTCGGTAGCTTAGTGGTTAAGGTGTCGACCCTACGATCGAGAGGTCCCGGGTTCGAATCCTGGCCATTACACTACCGACGTGAACCCACTCCTAACACAAGTAATTTAGCTTAGCTGGAGGGGTTAGGGGGAATATTAGTAATTTTGATTACTTGTATTCTTTAAAAAAAATGTGTGCGTGTACTAGTGTACACAGGTAAGAAGTGAAACTTCTTTATGACCTTATTTTTCGAAAAATGATCTACTATATGCAAATTTACAGAAATTGGTTTATAAATAAAGTTATATTAGATAAAGTTTAACAAAAGGCTTTTATTATCATAGACATGAATACAAATAATACAATTATTTCATTTTACCTTTTTACTACTAAGATTATTACAGCATTTCATTAAAGTACAAAACAGTTGTATTAGTTAATAATAACTGTTTAATGGAATTATATACATTGACCGATAGTTACTATCAAAAACTGAGGTTAACCTTAAATAACTTGAAAAAAATAAATACCATAATCACACCCACGTGTTAGAAAAAGAGATATAATTACTTACTTTTTTTTTGAAATTCACTGAAATTAGAATTAAAATAAACCCTTTGATTTTGCTGATCACTATCAGTCGAATAAATCAACTTTTTTTAAAAGATGGCGCGTAACGGAAAAATGTGGCTGTAAATTTTTTTCCAACGCCTATAAGGAAGTTTCACTTCAACAAGCTCCGTACGCAGTGGACACCAGGTTTTAAGGTGAAGCAGATAATTAATTCATAGAATGCAGCATATAAAAGCGTCGGTAGCTTAGTGGTTAAGGAGTCGACCTTAAGATCGAGAGGTCTCGGGTTCGAATCCTGGCCATTACACTACCGACGTGAACCCACTCCTAACACAAGCAATGTAGCTTAGCTGGAAGGGTTAGGGGGAATATTTGTAATTTCAGCTGCTAAAATTCTTTAAAAAAAAAAACAAAAAAAAAAACAAAGATCAATATCAACTATCCTAAATGTCCATTTGCTTTCCTGGTTGGCCCGTGAAGGTATATAGTGTAGAAATATGAACTCATTGTCACATTAAATTGTAAGAATGTTTAATTTACTTTCTCCGAAGCAGCAGGACCCCTTAGATCTGAAGAGGTTTTGGTTTGCTATCTGCTCTGCCCTGTATTGAACAAACCTCCTAGTGCGTTAAGTTCTCCTGGTACTTTCCATTCTAATTATATATCAAGCATGCAATAATGGATTTAATTTATCCATGATATTTTATTTTTTTACCCCCGACGCAAAAACAGGGGTGTTATAAGTTTGATGTCGATGTCTCTGTGTGTGTCTGTCTGTGGTATCGTGGCTCTCAAACGGATGGACCGATGGCGATTGAATTTGTTTAAATTTGGAAGCCAGTTTCCTTACGGTGATTCTTAGCCATGTTTGGTTAATATCGGTCCAGCAATGTAAGACTATGAGTTCTTTTCCAAAATATGATTACTCGATTAATTTCTTAACGCGTACCAGTATATTAGTTTTTTTTACTTTTTAATTGTTATTCCTTAAAGTAGTATTTTTGGCGTAATGGGGTTTGTTAAATTTTTAATTTATTTTATATTTGGATTTTATTGCTTTTTATTACGTTAATTGCATATGTGTACGCCTGTATCTATATGGAATTCCTATGATTTAAAATCCCAGTACAACTTGTACTTTTAAGGACATAGTACTCATATTGTTATGCGACGAACCTTGAGTTCAACGTATTTTTAACTGCTTTTGTTAACTGTTTATTATGTTCGAGGTGTGGTCTATTTCAGTATTTTATTTGCAAGTGTTATTGTTTTGTTCAGTAAGAATTCCATCTACCAACTTAGGGTGGAACCAGCAAGTACGGCAATCTAATTCAAAACTAACATGTATTTTATTGTCAATTAGTGATTCGCTACTCGACAATCGTTCTTTCCGATGGCTGCAACGAACGGAGCAGACCACAAACGTGTATAGTGACTGGCAAACATCTTGAAACTGTATTCGAGCTGCGCAGATGGCGTTTTGACGTGAATATGTTCTCAAAATTGCTTCCATAAGGATGCAATTAAAGAAACGTCTGGATAAAAATTCACTAAAGGATCAAATAATTTATCACGCTAAGTAAGGACTGTGAGACATCGCGCGTGACGCAGGAAAAAGTGCTGCCATTTTGAGATCATTTTGCTGCGTATTACCGGTTACGAGACTTATTCACTTACAACACACGACCGTGTCCATGTCACACCCACACCCCATTTTGGAGGTTTCTTTGGTGCTAGCGCGGGGTTCAACGGCCGGAGCGCGCCAATTACTCAAGCATAGATTATATCACTCCAAGTTTGTCCACTTGCCGACTGCGTTCAAGATGTTTGCCGGTACCAGTAGTAGCTCTGACGCCGAGCGGTGGTCGTGTCCCAGGTACGAGTGCCACTGCACGGCGCGCTACTCGGGCAACAACTGCCAGATGGACGTGGGCGACCCGTGCGCGTCGGCGCCCTGCCGCAACGGCGCGCCGTGCCGGGAGGACGCGCGCGGCGACTACGCGTGCGACTGCCCGCCGCACTACCACGGTACGCCCGCTTGGACACGTCACCACGGTGCGGCGGCTAGGCATGGTGAAGTGTACGGTTCAAACGTGTACTCAAACTTGCCGTTCTTGTGTAGATATGAAGTGCCAAAGACGTATTCTTCTCCTGTTATGGCTAAGACGATCGAATGTAGAAAAATAGGATCAAAGATCTAGACAAGAGCTGCAAGTTTGAACCGAGGGTTGCTGCCGTGAGCCGGCGCGGCGGCACGTACATGGCATCGTGCCGTAAGACGACGTTGATGTGACGGGATGTGTCCACGCCCTAAATCAGCCTCTGTGGCGTATCGGTAGTGCATTGGACTGCTACGACAGGGGGCGCGGGTTCGATTCCCGCTCAGTGCAAATATTTTTTTGCATGAATATGTTTATTTGCATTGGTCTGGGTGTTTCTATGTATAATATATAAGTATATAAAAAAAAGTATATAAGTAAGTTTATCCGCATTCTAGAACCCACAACACAAGCTAGTTAAACTATGCTTGCATATATTGGAGAATTTCAAATATCCGGGACGTGTCTAGGTTGCTCCGTTGGTCAGAGCATTCCCCCTGTAAGGGACTGGTCGCGGGTTCAAGTCCCGTCCTAGATGTTCTGTTTTTCCGATCTAAATCTAGAGTGACTACCGTCAGATCCTTCAACTCTGAGAGGAAATCTTGCGCCAGGGCCTCGTCTGTTAATCAGCCGTTGTACCGGGGTTCTAGTAGGTGAAGTTACCTCGGGCCCCAAGGATCTCGGTAGAGCACCATACCCCCTGCCCATGCCACTTATGAAATAATTATGCAGGAAGCTAATTATTATACCCGAGTTTATGAAATAGGACGTAGTAAAATAATATCAAAATATTTCCACCAGACGGAATAAAAATAATTTGTTAATAACCTAACCATCATACAGGTTATTGACTCTAAAAGCAAAAACTTTTAATTGGTCATTCTATTAACCGCCGACGCAAAAACGACGGATTTATGAAAAATAAAAAAACCTTTTTTAACTAATTAGATCAGAGTGTTCTGGACTGAAAAGATCTGCAGCAATCCCAGTTATATTTAGCGTCATCTAAATAAGTTGACTAAGCTCAGACCTACTGATTCTGCATCGCGCTATGAATGTTCTCACGGTAAGTAATATAATAGTCGTAACAATATAGCGAAGTTTATGTGTAACAGGAACGTACTGCGAGCTGGAGGTGTCGCTGGACCCGCTGTGCGCGGAGGGCCCGTGCGGCAACAACGGCAGCTGCAGCGTGCCGCCCGGCGCCGACCACTACGTGTGCGCCTGTCCCCCAGGTATACCCCCCCCCTCCCACTAGTATTGCTTCACTACACCCCGGCTGGGGCGCGTGGAGTCATGATGACAGGCGGTGGGCCTCTGCCATGAGGAGAGCTTCTCCTCCCCTCAATAGGGGAGTCCGATATTTAGTTTGCACTAGCATGTGTCTATATTTTTGTGCAAATATCAATTTTGTTTCCTTGCTCAACTCTTAATGAGGAATCCCGTCAAGATTTCCAATTTTTCTTTATTCAATAGTTTTTGTACCCCGTAGCTTAATCTATATATAATATTAGTAAAAAGTGGATAATGTTGACCCTCTTTCCTGAGACTTTACCCTCAGCTTACCATCAGGCGAGGTGAAGTCAAATTGACGTGTCCAAAATAAAAAAAAATGTTAGTAGTATGATTAGTAAATTATATTCTAGATGCTCATTATGTAAAACAATGAATTGTACTACTGTTTTTATCCCAAATATTAAAATAAAAAATAAAATAAATAAAATAAAATAGGGGAAGTCGTTGGATTGGGTTATAATCCCTTTTGATTTATGGGCCGAAAGTTCCCTCTTCACGCCGCTTCGGCGGATACCCCAGCCAGGTGAGATGACCGGTTATCCGGTCAAGGCCCAGCTGAGGGCGTCCAACGACAGAAGCGGCTCCCCCTACCCCTTCACTAGGACTGTGCACTTGTGGAGGAAAGGGGTGTGATGTTCCTCCAACACAAAGGGAGGATCCTCCGACCAGGCAAGGTTAAAAAGATTTAAAACTAAGTCTTCTAACTCATCTGGATGAATGCTAGAAGAATCAAAAGACTCTCGTTTAGCTTGATTTAGTTTTTGTACCTAAACTCCTGTATTCCAAGTCTCTATAATTCATTTTGTTGACCACCTCTGTGGCGTAGCGGTAGTGAATTCAACTGCTAAACCAGAGGTCGCGGGTTCGATTCCCGCTCAGTGATAATATGTATATTTGCATTGGTCTGGGTGTTTCTATGTATAATATGTATTTATTTACAAAAAAAAGTATTTAAGTATGTTTATCCGCATTCTAGAACCCATAATATGACAAGCTCTTAGTTTGGGTCTAGATGGCGTTGTGTACTTTGTCCTGCAATTTTTCTTTTTTTTTTTATCTAAACCTGTTACGATAATTTAGTTTGTTTGTTTTATTTTTGGATATATTTACACGGCACTGTCTAACAGACCCAAATTAAACATGTAGGTAGTATTCATGCTAATAAATATTTACACTGTGCGTGAATCGAACTCGCTGCCCTTGATGTAGTAATCGAACGTATGACCGCCACTCTACACGTCGTAACAATATAGCGCCCAAGAGTCTCCCTCCGAGAAAAGTTCAAAGAAATAAACATTCTAACTGTAGTTTCCCAATATATTTTTGAAAATCTTGTGTATGTTAGAAGAAACATTTTCAATTTTTTAAGGCTTTGTGATATACATAACGTAAATACTAGACATAAAAACAATCTTGTGGTTTGTAATAGTCGACTCCACAAGATTAGTAATTCCTTTCAGGGTAACTGTATACCTTCCTAGCCTACCTGTATAGCTTCCTAGTGAAATGAAGAATCTACCTCTTCATAAATTTAAAAGCCAAATTAAAAGTAAACACTGCCAAAAAGGCTACTATAACATTCAAGACTATTTAGACGACAAACAAGCTGGGATATGAACTGTTTGCTCTCTCTCTATGCTACTCAAATGAGATATTTTACTTAGGTTAAGTAAATATGTTTGTAAATAGACCAAAAAAAAAACAGCCCGCTGAGTTTCTTGTCGGAGTCTTCTCAGGACAGGGCCGCGTTTCTAACCGGTGGTCCATTTGCCAAACATTAGATTAAATTTTTTATGACGTTTTGTAAGTTCCGTATTAATGGTCTATACAAAATAAATGGTTTTTGACTTTGACTTTGACTTTGACACGTACTAAAATCATAGGCCAATTTGAGATTTACCTCCTAGATGTATCTTCTGTCAGTGATTTTATTATAAATCTTTAGGCTTTCAAGGCCGGTTGCATGTAGGATATACTGTTTCCGGGTAGTGAGTACACCCGAACTGGTTGATGATCGAAATAGTACTAAATGAATTAAATGATGAAATAGCGCGGATCGGCGTAAACTGCTGCCCACGCGCAACGTGACTGTACGGTGCTTGTGTTGATTATTGCATCGTACATTTTATATATTAGTACTCACAAACAAAGATCATTATGGCGTATATTTAAAAACCTTTGTACCATGTTTCCCTACCGAACTTCATACCACCGGCTAGGTATAATCAATCTCTTATCTGAATAAATAGCATAAACTTAACAGGCAAAAGTAGAGAGTAATAGCAGAGATTGGTTCTAATTCAGACTTTTTTGGCATGACAGTCGGAGCCTTCGACGTCAAGGGTCGCAATTTCCTTTCACGCTCAGTGCTAATATAATGTGTTCCTGAAACTAGCTAGCTACCATATCCTTACTGGAGTCCTAATAATCCCACTACCACCATTCCGTGGAGTTAAGCTAGACATATGGGCAGTTGTCTGTACCGCTGGTGCATGGTCCCCCGTACCCCGTAGGCTACACGGGGCGCAACTGCGAGACGGACGTGGACGAGTGCGCGGCGGCGGCCGGCGCCTGCCTGCACGGCGGCCGCTGCCTCGACGCCGTCAACAACTTCACCTGCGACTGCACCGGCACAGGTATGCACCCACCACCCACCACTCCTCGCGAGGGGACTGAACGGAATAATACACTCTAGAGGTGCCTGAGGTTTACTCGAGGGGATATATTTTTAAGCTTATGGCCATTTATTCAGCATATAAGCTGTTTTTATTTCTTACTAAAATCCGTCCAGTCACCCTCACAGTAAGGCCGTTTGCTGCGTCGTGTGTGCACGGGTGCTTGATTTGTGCAAATAATATGGTTCCGAATGTCGTGCAGGTGCAGATAATGTACACAAAAGGTGTGCAGACAATCCATACGATTTGCACGACGTGCGAGCACCGGTATGAGGCGACACATACACAAACGCACATTCACTCTTCGTATTAACACACACGCACAGAAGCGACGGTAGCTTAGAGGTTAAGGAGTCGACCCTACGATCGAGAGGTCTCGGGTTCGAATCCTGGTCATTACACTAGCGACGTGAACTCACTCCTAACACAAGCAATTTAGCTTAGCTGGAGGGATTAGGGGGAATATTAGTAATTTCGGTTACTAATATTCTTTTACAAAAAAAAAAACACACCTTTCAGACTAACGCATACACACACTCCCTCGCACACACGTAATACAGGTGGTTTACACCTTTTCTGGCAATATCGAATCGCAATACTACGACTGGTCGTACCTTCGGGGATTTATGGATTAAGATTTTATGATGTTTTCTTATTAGGATACAATGGTGCCCGTTGTGAAATGAATGTGAACGAGTGCGAAGAGGACAAGACTATTTGTGGCCATGGATTCTGCTACGACACGTATGGCAGCTTCATGTGTGCGTGCCAACCCGGGTATACTGGCGAGAGGTGTCACAGTGTGAGTACTCAATCTTTTAATATCATTAATTAATATACCTAAGAAATTTGCTTTTTTCGTAACTACCGTCTACAAAATTAATTTATTCCCTCTTAGGATAGCGATGTGTTAGTAACATTTCTACAAATTACAGTGTAGGTATTATACACATATTATGTTCCCAAATAATAAATAAATATTCTACGATATTTTTATACAGCGCTCTCCAGACCCAAAGTAAGCATAGTTTAACTAACTTGTGTTGTGGGTTCTAGAATGCGGATAAACTTACTTATATACTTTTTTTTACTTACATATTATACATAGAAACACTCAGACCGGTGCAAATAGACATATTCATGCATAAAAATATTTCTACTGAGCGGGAATCGAACCCGCGCCCTCTGTCGTAGCAGTAGAATGTACTACCACTACGCCACAGAGGTTGACAAATGAACATGTAGATTCTTTAAATCGAGTTTTATTACATGAATTGCTTTCCATAGCATCAGCTAAATCATTGACGTATTTAAGGTGATAGTAATCAGTGAGTACATATCGAAATTATATCTATGTAGAGTCGCTAAATGCATAGATTTATAAGGTGTCCCAAAATTAGGTCTCTGAATTTGGTGAGATGACTTGGTATCGACAAAATATGTATTTGAAACAAAAAAAAAATATCGGGTAAAATAAAAAAAAAAATAAGAAAAATCTAAAAATGAAAAAAAACACCACCAGCGACCAGCGTCATGTGACGAGACGAGCACACGTGACGCTGGTCGCGATTTAGGTATTTCCCACACATCCGCTTAGAGAATACTGCGAGGACTGCACGCCAACCATGTGCGTCACGGGCTCGTCGCGTCAAATCCGATCCAAAATCTAAAAATGAAAAAAAAAAAAACCAACCGCTTTTTTAATTTTTAGATTTTTTTTAATTTTATTTTACCCGATTTTTTTTTGTTCCAAATACATATTTTGTCGATACCAAGTCATCTCACCAAATTCAGAGATCTAATTTTGTGACACCTTATATATGTATAAGAAATCCGAAATCAAATCAATATATTATCATTATTATCTCAGTCCTGCGATATCGACAATGTACCTAATGATGGAAAAAACACAAAGTTTGCATGTGAGCACTCGCCACTCGCCACTCGCCGATGAGTGGGTGTCGTGGGTGTCGTGGGCGAGTTACAAGAGGTGATGGAATGGCGTTGTGGGCGCAGATGTCGGCGTGCGCGTCGGGCCCGTGCGGCGCCGGCGGCGCGTGCGTGGAGGAGAGCGGCGGCGCCGGCTTCCGCTGCGTGTGCGCGCGCGGCTGGGCGCCGCCGCTGTGCGCCGCGCTGCTGCCGCCGCCCGCGCCCGCCCCCGCGCCCGCCCCCGCGCCCGCCCCCGCGCCCGCGCCCGCCTCCGCCTGCGCCGACGTCGTGTGCCCGCCGCGCTCGCACTGTGAGTACGAGCCGTGAGCTGTTTTGTGGAATGCTGAGCTAATACCGTGCAGATCATGTTCACATAATCGTACAAAGAAATCCATACGATCTGCACTACGTGCGGGCACGCATGAGGCAACGCACGCCTTTATTTTATTTTTTGTATTTATTTTTGTATGAAACCTTAGTGAGACCACAATTAGAATATGCCGTTTCAATTTGGAATCCTTTCTATGCTAAATACATTCGAGAGTCTAGAATTAGTGCAAAAAAATTCTTATGTGTCGTAAACTATAAATATTATCGAGTTCCTTATGTGCAGTTAGTAAAACAATATAGCATTTTAACATTGCAATCTAGACGTCTACTTCTGGACGCCATGATGCTGTATGGTATTATGTAACAACAGATATGATTGCCTTGAAATCACCAATCAGTTGTGTTATATAGTGCCTAGAACTGTTCATCGACGAACGGTGCGTGTGCCCCAATTGTTTTACACGGGAACTTGCAAAACTAACGCAGGCAACACACATTTTAATGAAATTGACATCTTCGCATTTTTCAGCGAACAATTTAAAAGTCGTGTCATTAAGCTCTTGTCAGCTTTGTAATTAATTAAAACTACTTTATTACTTTATTAATTTCTGAAATAGGTCCAAGAAAATTTGTTATTAACTTATGAATTTTATATTTCACTTCTGTAATCTTCTGTTATTATGAGATCGTGACTACAACTTGGCTTGAGTTTCTTTCTTTTATATTGTAAATCCGCGAACAATAGTGTGGGTTATATGTTCACCAATAACTATTTTAGCATGTAACTGTTTTATGTTCCAAATAAATAAAATAAAAAATTAAGGCATGAAACTGCCTTAAGCGGACGTCCGCGCGGATTCATACAAAATTGCTCAGTCACGGGAACCCGCGCGGGCGACCATTGCGGGGAGGAAAGGCCCGCGCGTTCGCCGAGATCCGCCACGGACGCACGCGCGGGACCCGCTCGCTTCAATAAACGGGCTTATTGGCTGTTGTTTTCTCTTTGCTAATCGTTGTTTTACTACGCAATAATATATTAAGTTTTCCAACAACACGACTGTACACGTACAACGTTGAAAAAATGGACTAACAGCAATTTATACCTAGTCCGCACTCCGCGACGAGACGCTGCGAGGAGCTAGCACGGAGCCCGGTTCAAAATCTCACGTGTTAGTTGGTCATTTATCCATCCGTGGTGACATTTCTTGTTACATCGCGACGTGAAGTAAGTTGCGACCAACAGGCACAGCCCAAGAAAAATAACCAGCACAATGCTTATTGTTGATAAATGGAACTGCAGCTGCTTTGTGCTAGCTCCAATAGAAGACCCTATTCCATTTTGGTTGATCACGACCTCCTCAGGTTTTGGATAGTTCGATTTACACATTTCTATATTGTATTAAAGGTACTCGGACCACACACGTTGGGCACGCACACTTAGTATCGGCCAATATTATGCACGCTTATACGAGTTAACACGCCACCGAGACCGACTGTCACCCGACGCCACATACCAAACCTGGCGGGTCGCCATGTAAGGAATGAGAATGCTCTGACTGCTGAGTAATAACTGATCATTTATTGAATATTCATTAGTTTATATATCCGTAATGTCTGACACAGCTTATACACTACACCGCAAACGTGGCCACGCGCGTGGCAACATAGTTTCAAGCCTTACAGTGTCAATTACACTTTACACAGTACCCCCGTTGGATGTAATGCACCTCTACATATCATACCATTTAGCATTGCCTGTTGCCATAATTACAAGGTTTTCTTTCGACAGGCATACCGAATCAAATGGTGGTGACTGGTGTTATTGCCAAGCAAGTAATGTGCGTCTGCGACGTGGGCTACTACGGTCAGTATAATAAACTCCAAACATTATTTAAAAAAAAAAAACCTGTACAACATGTCGTTGCTGATTTTCTTTACTGAGCCGAGGGTCAAAGTTCGCAATAACTTACCAGCTACTCCTCTGATATCGAGGACAACATTAGACTGAAGTCAGTTTGACTCCGATACTAAATCGGAATTTTACACACGAATAGATTACATAAGTTCTAAGTCAATATGTGAATAGTTGGACTGAAAGTGCAAGAAAAAGTCTAAATTAATCCCCTAATATCTTTACTCTGCTTCTTTAGACATTTGTCTGGATCTTACACATTGCAGAGCCACAACACCTCTCTTATGTACAGGTGTCCCCACCTAGGTGCCCCCGGCCCTTCACGGAACTGTACGTCCCTAGAGACAGTATTATTATTATTATATTATTCATTTTGCTCAATTCCTAACCGAAATTATTTATTGAAATGTCTGCCCGTGACCATGACTGCTGAAACGCAACCGAAACGTCGAGATCAATGTAAAATATAAAATAACATCAAATAAATCGCGATAGAATCCGTTAAAAATAGTTTTATTTCAATGTGTGACATTCGCGTAAACTTCCGACAATATCACGACATTATTTATTTTGACGCGGCGATAGCCTAGTGGCATACGTAACGGACTGCTGAGACGAGGTCTCGAGTTCGATCCCCAGTTGCCCCGGGCACACACCTCTGACTTTTCGTAGT
Organism: Cybosia mesomella; assembly: GCA_946251805.1. NCBI lineage: Eukaryota > Metazoa > Arthropoda > Insecta > Lepidoptera > Erebidae > Cybosia > Cybosia mesomella. The sequence continues at coordinate 833,505 of OX276390.1, forward strand.
TATGTGTGCATTAATAAATGTTAATTATCGCTCGCTTAATAATGTGCCCGGTAGATGGCAATAGGCTGTATATATTACATTCGGACCTTAACATAACTGGCGAATCGTGGGTGTGTAATACATCTCTGCCTACCCCTCCTTATTTTATAGTTTTTTAGGATTATTTTCCTATATTTTTAAAAGAACAAGTCACAACTCTATCTCTTTCCATTTCTTCTTCTTTACACTGCTTCTTTAGGAATTTGTCTGGATCTTTCACATCACAAGGCCACAACACCTGTCTCATACGCATGTGTCCCCACCCAGGTGCCCCCGGCCCTGCCCCGAACTGCACGTCCCTAGAGACGGTGTGCGAGGTGGGCGTGTGCCAGAACGGCGCCACCTGCTCGCTGGCCGCCGACCACTTCAACTGCACGTGCGCGCCGGGGTACAAAGGTACCCACATCCACCACTTTGTGTCAACTGTTTATGTTCGTTAACGCTAGTGTTTGAGACCATTTAGTACTATGTAGTTCGAGCTGTGGTAACGATTTTGAAGACCGAAATTATCTGCGACCAGAGAATACATTAGAAATATATACTGTCTTTAAAAATGGTAGCGTTTCCATCGTCCATTCATTGTATGGGTGTAGAGAAATACTACTTTTAAATTTGTCTTTACGTCTGTCTGTTGTATAGTTTCATGGCGCGTCAGAACGCTATCGGTTTCATACATTTTAGAATGGTGAGAGAGACAGAAGCCACACAACCGATTGTCACAAATAAATTGTCAGTTATTCCTGATTAGTTTTTATAGATAAACTAAGGGCGTTAATCGTTTTCATGATTATGGTAATGTACGGACAAACGTACATTATTTTGACGGCTTCTGTGGCGTAGCGGTAGTGCATTCGACTGCTACGACAGGCAGGGTTCGATTCCCGCTCAGTGCAAATATTTGTATGCATGAATATGTCTATTTGCATTGGTCTGGGTGTTTCTATGTATAATATGTATGTATATAAAAAAAAAAGTATATAAGTATGTTTATCCGCGTTCTAGAACCCATAACACAAGCTAGTTAAACTATGCTTACTTTGGGTCTAGAAAACGTGTGTAGAAAATTTATTTATGATTTTATTATTTATTAGTTAGCTATGTATTTCTTATATACATAACTTTTATTGATTATAGTTAGTCGTTGACGGCATGATTTCGTATATTGCCTATATCAACACAAATCAGTGTAGTAAACATACTCAAGCAGAGCGCTACATTTGGTCCTTCGAGCCGGATCAAATGTAGCGCTTGGGGCTACAGTAGTAGTTGCTAGATGATAAATTACGGTGTTTAAGGTAGTCATAAGGAAACAACCGCTTTGCTTGAGTATGTTTATTACACTGATTTGTGTTGACATACTTAAAATATACAAAATCATGCCGTCAGCGAGTAATTATAATGAATAAAAATTATGTATATAAGAAATAGCTAATTAATGTACGTTTGTCCGTACAAGTTACGTTACAAGGAAACAATATGATCTTAACAGTAGAACCGGAGATGACAACTTTTTACCCTCGCTCGTCTTACTTAACCATTTGATGTCTCGCTTCTGTCCAACTGTACTGTGTAATCTTAAAAATCGTTACCATAGTGTACCATGTCTGACCTAAATATTCCATTGCCTGTTATTGTGAACGATATTCGATGTACTGTTTATGTTTGTGCAACATTGATGACATGTTCCTTGAATGCGACTCCATACGTTCCTTGAATGACTCGCTTCCTGTTTTAGTCCCATACTGCCTAACGATCATCAAACTACCATAAAACATCCGAAGTTTCGGGCAATCGGTACCGTGAAACGTATTTATCGCGGAATTAGACACGAAGACAGTACCTATGTGACACTTCTTTTGGCTTAAACTCTACCGGAAGAAATTCGAAGTGTCTTCATGGTACAGCTAGCGTCAAAAGTTGATGATCATGTAAAGGTGTCAAAAGTAAGGGATACTACATTAAAAGTAAGTAGATTTGTAACAAGAGAATCCGCTCCAATACATACAGCCTTTCAAATGTATTCCAAAAAAAGACAAAATATGAAAGAGACAAAAGCTATATTAACTAAATAGTGAAAAAACTTAAATATACTTTAGTGCCAACGAATAAGGTGGGTTTTCATTAATCCAAGAAACTGATAATTACTCGTGGGTGTGTAAATACACCTCTGCCTACCCCTTCGGGGATAAAGACGTGAAGTTATGTTATGTTATAAATTACTCTGTTTTGTACGTCAATCACTTTAGAAAATTTTTCTCAACACTTACTATGACGCTCTGCAGTATCACCTTCTTTTGACACTAGATATGATTATCAACTTTGGACGCTGCCTGTGCCTACGTGGCTAAATGCTACATGTTTCGTTCGCGTTTCGTACGGAGCCGAAGTGGCGGATGTTTGCTGGTAGCCCACCCCCATGCATGTGGTCGTACTCGTACGTGGCGAGCTGTGGGCTGTGTGTGACGTGACGTGACGTGTTGTGCGTGTTGCGCGGCAGGCGCGTACTGCGAGCAGGCGGCGGGCAAGGCGCTGTCGGACCTGAAGGCGGCCGAGCGCTGCGCCGCCGGCCCCTGCCTGCACGCCAAGAGCTGCCAGGACCTCGTGAGTACCGCCCCCTGGGGGCCTGCCTGCAGTTTTCGCTTGCACTAACATATGCAGGGTGAATTCATCAAGTAGACGTGTATACTTCCCACAATTTGTTCCTTATTAGTGGTACTATCAAATACTGCGTGTTTGTTTTTTCCAAAACATCGGGTTCGATTCCTGGGTGAGAAAATTGATTATTTTAAAATCCAATAATACCGTTTTAGATTTCATCGAAATCGGCAACGAGACTCCTTTGAGTACTTTTGCTATTCCTCATACTTTCTGATTTAGCCCACTTGAAAAGTTCACCCTGTATTTATAATATATTCAAAAGATGGCGCCGTTTGTTATGCAATCTTTTGGGTATATATTATATTAAAATCGTCGATAACACCTTTCATCATCACTCAGTATGGTATGTTTTTATAAATCATCATTATATTTACTAGTATTTTAGAGACGTAGTTACGGCTTTGTGTGTTTTTGACGTATATTAGATTTAGTTCAAGCTGTTGTATATTTAATTATCAAACTTACACTTGAGGACACTAGAATTAAGTCCCTTTGTATTTCTTTTTCGATGGTTTACTAATAAAAAATGTACCAAGGCACCTCAGGAAGAAGCGTGAGAGTTCTCGAGAGCGTGAGACTCAAATCAATTTGCTTCAGTTTTGTTGATCGATCTGTTTATCGCACATCAGACTGACAGTTTAATATACAGAGTGCCTAGTGCGAGTTTTGTTTAATTCGTCTAACAAAAACGTGCGAATACGTGAAGATTATTTTGTATGGGAATTTAAACAGTGCAACCTAGATGATAAAGAATAGACTACGATAGAATCGATACAGAGTCATCTAGCGACAAACGCGAACGGCGTTCATTTTGTATGAGAAATTTGTAATTTTAACCTAGTTCTCGCGTTTGTCGCTAGATGACTCTGTATCGATTGTATCGTATTCTATTCTTTATCATCTAGGTTGCACTGTTTAAATTCCCATACAAAATAATCTTCACGTATACGCACGTTTTTGTGAGACGAATTAAACAAAATTCGCACTAGGCACTCTGGCATCGGGGGTGGCAGGTGAGGCCGCCTGTCACCCCAGCAGAAGCAGGCCGGGACGGTGGGGTGACTAGCGCCCCTCCCCCAAACCGGGGCAAGACGGGGACACCGTGGTTCCCAAACCCGAGGGGGGCATCTCGGAACTGGAGATGGCCCAGGGTCAGTCGGGGTGCGAGGGACATGCTCTATGGGCAACCTTACACCCCGGCGTCTGTAGACCCAAGACGGCGTGCGGTTTTAGTCGGTTCAAGCCCAACATATCCCCCCGCCGGCCAGCGGGGGTGGTTATGCGAAGGGATTTCCGCACGAAAAAAAAATAAAAGGTACTCTGGCATCAAACTGTCACACAGATGTGCGACAGAGAAATCGTTCTACAAAACTGAATGGAAGCAGTCTAAGTTGGACTCTCACTTTTCATCCCGAAGACGTACCAAGTCAAAAGCTTTCTGTCTCTCCGTCTGTTTTGTAACAGGAGTTATTATGATCTATACTACTATTTTATATCTCGGCGAAATAGATATAGGTTTTTTAAATAAATATTCTGCGACATTCTACACACCGCTTTTTAGACTCAAGGTAAGATGTTTAACTTGCTTGTGTTATGGGTTCCAAATGCGGATAAACATACATACTTTTTTTTTGTAAATGGCTTGGTTTGTGTCCAGGGGTATATTACACGGTTTCACAGGCTAGTAGCCACAGCACTTAAGTAATACCCACAGTTGGGCTAACATTTCCAATGCACCGTACATAAATAAAAAGTAACTCACTATAGTTTTTTAGATTCTATAACACGAGGAATTTTCGTAGGGGTTTAAGTAGTTTTCAACGATCAGAAGTTCTCTACTTTATTGCACCATGGCACACGAGGGATGGCTGTGAGGCACATTCTCATTATTGAACATGCCGAGGTATCACCGCCTCGGAGCTAAGTAGATGCGTACAATAGTGAACTAACTAGTTTGTATAGAGCGTCGGGTTCCGCTGCGAGTGTGAGGCGGGCTGGGGCGGCGCGCGCTGCGACAGCGCGGCGGGGGCCGAGGCGGAGGGGTGCGGCGCGCGCGGCTGCGCCAACGGCGGCGTGTGCCGCGAGACGGGCGACTGCGAGTGTCGCGGCGGCTGGGGGGGGCCGGCCTGCGAGCTGGCGGCCGACTGCCGCGCGGCGCAGGCGGCGTGCGCGGCGCAGCACGAGTGCGTGGAGCTGGGCGGCGCGTGGCGCTGCGCCCCCGCCGCGCCCGACTCGGCCTGCGCGTCGTCGCCGTGCCACAACGGCACGTGCCTGGCGCTGGACAACGGCCTGTTCCGCTGCCAGTGCCCGCCCGGCGCGAACGGTGAGCCCAGCTTTCCTTTTCTTCATTGAGCGGAGCTCGTCACAGCTTTGCTCTCTATTAGACGACTCATGTATTTCGTTGGACTATCTTCTCCTTCCAAACGGCTGAACCGATTCTAATGAAATTTCACACAAGCAAAGATGTTACTGATGGGAAGGACATAGACTGTAATTAAAAATTCATGTGTACCACGGAGTAATAATCACCGAACAAAATTTTCAAAACATGATTCCGCAATGATGATCAATGTTAGACACACAGTTTTGGCGCCAAATGCGTAACTTTTAAAGTAGAGTCGAACAAAAAAAGAAATTTAGAAATCAAAATCAAAATCAAATAATCACCGAACAAAATTTTTAAAATCTGATTCCGCAATATTGACAGGTCAAATTACACTGATGATAGTTATCAGTTGGAGAGCTTAGCTCCATTTTTGCAACAGCAGAATGTATTGCAGACCTAGTTTAATGTGGGTACCTTTTTTTTTTTTTTTTTTTTTTTTTTTTTTTTTTATCGTGCGGAAATCCCTTCGGATACCCCCCCGCTGGCCAGCGGGGGCGGTTATGTCGGGCTTGCACCGACTAAAACCGCACGCCGTCTCGGGTCTTCAGACGCCGGGGTGTAAGGTTACCCATAGAGCATATCCCTCGCACCCCGGCTGACCCTGGGCCATCTCACCACTAACAGCATCGCTCATCCTGTCTCCTCTGAAAGCAGAGGAGTACGGAGAGCGATGTGTTCCCGCCACGTTGGGTATTGGCCGACGATCAATGCCAACCCTATGAAGGGGTGAAGGGGAAGCCATTGACCGCCGCCCAGGGTGTACCGGCCGCTCCGATTCCGTTCCCCCCGGACTGCAGCGGGATCGGAATCGGAGCGACACTCGAGGAGGTTACCCAACACACACCCCTTAATGTGGGTACCTAATTCTTTTAGAACCTATAATTAACTAACTTATGGATTAAATGCTGCAGCAAATTTTAGTTCTCTCATGTAGGTGTATTGCATATCCAAAAACACGTGTGTCGGCGAAAAGCCAACCCCAGCTGAGTTTGGAAAAGGTTCGGAATGATGACAGGCCTGACTATAAATACATGTACAATTTTATTTGAAGAAGTTGTATACAACTTAACTGTTTGGAGCACAAAATAAACAACACACTTTACTATTTACTATGTATTTTCTTCTTTCTATTCTTTATTTGAGTATATGGTACCCATCATGTAGGCTGGTGTGTCACGGATTCTCGTTCCTTTCAAGTTAATGGAGTATGGCAATATCGAGGGGTGTCGGCTGTAGATGCCCCTGCCTCCAGGCGTCCACGCACGGACAGTGCAAACGGTTTCTATCTTCGCTGTCACCCCCACCCATGCTACCGACGACAACACTATATCACCACAACACCATTTAGGCCCTTGTCCTGAAAACTCTAACAAATTCTCACTTTGTTTCAACCTTGGCCAACTCTTCATTCTTTCTTCACCCCCACTGGGCACCGCAAACAACTCCGTGCCCAAAAACGTATTGTAAATCTCTTCAGCATCTTCAGTTTGAGTTACTGTAATTGGTAGACTTTCTGAACAAAATACGGTAAAGCGACAGGGCAAAGCGCAGTCTACAAAGTCGATTCTTGCCAAACCACCAATGAAAAGGGTTTGACCTTTGTGTAAGTAATAAGTTTGGGGTCTAATCATTTGCTTAGGAATGGTTAGAAGTAGCTCCTCGGTACTGAGCAATGAGAGGACCTGGTCAGGGTGAATGACACCGGGAGTATCGTACAACCACCTGCTGTTGGCAAATAACTTATTTTTTTCATTAAACACCCCCATCTTTTGTTTTCCAGTTTCGTCAGTTTCAATTAAATCTGTGAAAGATCTTCCTATGTGACCGATCAAAGATGGCGGCTCGACTGGCGCCTTCCCTTGCAACTGAGCATTTCTTATTGCTTTCTCAACTTTCATGAGCTTCCTTTCTGAGTGTAGTCTTTTCGTCCTTGTATACATTTTCCAGCCTGAAGGTCTGTTTATAGGGAATTTTAGTAGGTTAAGAGTAGTCCCTGGCCAACGACTGACAGTGGCCCTTTTGATAATGTCCACAGCATGCACTTTGCAGTAGTCTGACTGTAAGAGAGCATTGAAAAGGGAACTTTTGCCAACATTGGTACAGCCGACGAGGAATACGTCACCCTTGTATAGCCATGTCTTGAAGAGAACTGAAATGAGATCTTCAACACCATATCCAGTCTTGGCTGATATAAGAGATATATGCTTTATGTTCGCATCGGCCAATTTTGTCTTGTTGAGTTCTGATATTAGACTTTCTTTTATACGCTTCAAGTAACCAATGCTGTCACCAGGTAACAGGTCCACCTAAAAACCACACAAACAGTTAAAAAACAGATTTAACTCTGTTCACTTAAAAACTATTAGCCTATCACAAGGGGGTGACATGTCCATCACAAGGTAGATACAAAGAGCACTTACAACTACGACAACTGTATGATTATTACCTCACTAGTAAAAGAAAAAAAAAGAAACAAATTGCCACAGTCTTGGTCTCGGAAAATTAAGACTTTATTTTTGCATGCAACAATGAGATCTTGAGCGTCATTTGTAGCAGCGGTATTGTTTCTATTTGGAAATACTCTGTAAGACTGTACTTATGGGGCTTGAGAAGCCTGCGAATTTATTTATTTATTTATTAGAACAGCCAGTGGTTAATACAACAATACTATGCTATAACTACATAAACAATCAATCTTTTTGGTTGTTTAACTTTCTAAGGCAGCCACTGCATGCTCAATTTTGATCAAGTTCAGGGCTCAAGTCGGCCTGTTTCAATAGGTATTAAACAAGCCGATTTAAACTTTGATCTCGATCACTCCACATAGACACAAGAATAAAAACAACATAAAATCGTCACATGAAATGATTTCAAAATAAAATGACTTAACTATCACAATGGGACAATTAGGTCATAATGTCACATTATATATGTAAATAAATGTCAAAAGGAAGTTGATATATGAAAAAACAAAAACGATAAGCGGACCCCAGGTTCTAAAGTGCAAACTTTGGGAGTGATACAGTTAATTATTATATTATTTATACTGAAAAAGTGCAATGTATATTATACAAACCTTATTTCCAACAACTATAATTGGTCTATCGGTGCCTATAATATCCACAATGCCTGGCCATATTGAACAAGGGTAGTCAAGTAGGTCCACCATGAGCAGCACCAGTGATTTGATATTTCTAGAAAAATATATTTATGGAGAATGACTTGACATCAATATGACATGAATCATTCAAGTTATTGAGATTTTTTTGAAGGTTACTATTGGAATAAAATAGTATATACTTATAAGAAAGATATTAGTCAATAGCAACTTCAGCCCTGCATGTAGAACTGTATTATAATAATTTGTCTCATAAAGGTATATGAAATTGTTCCCTAGACCCATACTAGGATTCAGGTCTCCTTTGATCCACTACTACAATAATAGTCTTTTTTACAAGTATAATATAAAACAGGCAATCTCTCACTCAAAAAGACTCAATCTGCAGCATGCTGCTCTTTACAATTTATAACAAATGAAATCTCAGAAAGTACTAGTTCCACCAGCATTGGAAAACATTTAAGTACATACCTGATGGACTGAAGAAGCTTCTCGTATTCTTCAGGCCTTACACTAACATCTAATGCCACATTATACTCCTTGAGGAAGTGACATCGCTGACATTCAATAGTTTTTAACTCAATTACAGTTCTGTTTTTGAAAATCTCACTAGGCAAGTAGCCTGGTATAGCAGGGTCGCTGCAATGCAGTAGTGCACCACAGCCTCCACAAGGCACTCGACTCACATATTCAGTAGGGTCCGGAGTACCATAGTAGCACGACCAATTTTTATCATACTCATCATCAGAATCAACCTCGGATGATATTTTGCTATCATCAAAATATTCATAGTTTGTCATCCATTTCTTAATGTTTGAGCGATCAAATTCCTCTGAATCAGCATTAGTATCTGTTATTTGTTCATTATTATCATATTCCACTTTTGTAGAGGTCCCATATGGTAATTGGAACTCATTGTTTGGTTCAGCGCTAACAGTGACATTTTCTTCTTTGAGCAATCGCTCTTCATCAACATAGTAACGTAATGAGATGGGCAGTGGTTGTAAACTCTTGTCTGCATACTCTTTTTTTAACTCATACTTTCTCTTATTGACACATTTTATGTGGTATTTGTAATAACCTAAATGTAATTTTTCATGCTCTAAGTATGAATTAAATGTGATCTTATCCTTATATTTTTGTAATAATTCTGAGAATTCGCTATTGTTGTGTTTTTTCTCAGTTTGTATATTAACTGCATCAGTTAATGTTCTTATTTGGTTGAAATACTTGTTTTGTAAACTTAATTGCTTCCGACATAACCTCAACACTCGGCGCATTGAATATAACATTGTGATGAGTCACGCTCGCTAGTACTGTGGCTTACATTTGTACCTATATAAGTTTCGATAAATAAAAGCTTTATTTCACATAAGTAGCCTTTTAAAAGTAAATAAAAGCAAAACTTTGTAATCAGGCATCAACTCAAGGACTTGACACTTTTACTAATTTTGACATTGACAGATAAAATTGGGAGCAACATTAGTGATGTATTTTACTAATCGGTTTTTACCTTTAAGTTACGTAACCGGTTATTTGCATAAATGTAATCATGTTTCATTGCTGGGATTTCAAATATAGTTAGTTTTTGAACAATGTAGCAATTGAAATAAATTTGGTTTTCCAAGTTAGCAGAAGTATGTTGATATTAAGTAGTCACATCTATAGTTGAACTGATGCGATATTTAGTTTCGCGTGTTAGTGCTATTGGCCAATACACCTGTACAAACTATGTTAAAGCCAACAACAATGTGACTAATTTAATTTCTCGGATATAATGGACATTTATCACACGTGATTTGCATTCTTATTATTATTTGTTAATATTTCGAGTTGTATACAAACGATTTATTATGTCATTCCGAATATTTTTATTACTCCTGTGGATTACAGGTAAGCAAAAGTACCAATGTCTGCGTGTATATTTAATACATCTATTATTATGTTCCATTACTTTTTTTATAGGTCGTTTATGTGAAATGGACATAGATGAATGTACAATAAGGCCAAAAATATGTCACCACGGGGTTTGCGTCAACGTTCCAGGTTCCTATGAGTGTTATTGCCGGCCCGGTAAGTGCATTATTAACTAGTTATGCGCTCATTAGCAATTCAGCATTCCAACTAATCTATGCATGCATTACGTAGGGTATACGGGCGACAGCTGCGAGCAGGACATCGACGAATGCTTATCATCGCCATGTAAGAACGGAGGCACCTGCCAAAACTTGGAAAATAATTACGATTGCACTTGTATGGAGGGGTTTGAAGGTTAATGCTCAATTCATTTAAATTTATTCACCATTAATTATTAGTTATTCGTTTTTAATTGTATGTTATACTGTTAGGCAAGGACTGCTCGATCAACATCAATGAATGTGAGAAAAATCCGTGTGCGGCTGGCTCGACCTGTGTGGACGGCATCGCTAGCTACTCGTGCGTGTGTCAGGACGGACTGACGGGGCCTAATTGCGAGACGGACATTGACGACTGTCAGGTAAACTGATTCGATAAGGCCACGGCTCGATTATAAACTCGGTGATTTGTGTATCAGCTATGGAATGTAATAAAATTGAGTGTTCTTGTTGTATCGCATTGTAATTTAAAAGTGTCTTTATGGAATAATCAGGTCAAAGTGAAGGCATTCCAATAACACGCAGTACCAATACAGGTGTTTTGTTAATTTGTAATTACAATGGGTATTAAATTTCTCATTCAATAGAATACAGACCTAACTGCTGAAAAGTTTTAGGCATTAAATTACGTATATTGTGTACCAACACCCACTTTTTGTCAATTATGTTTTCGGTTCCACGTGATTACGTGTCGCCACTAAAAACTTCCTAACACAAAAACAAAGCTATAGGTCTACACTACATACACTTGACGTAAATTCCGATGCCGAATTTCCGTTGCGGTAAATCCATTATTATAAGGGTCGCCAAACAACTTGACAATTTGACCTTGACGCGCAACCAATCACGTGTTCGGGTGCGCATCAAGGTCAAATGGTCAAGATTTTTGGTGTTGACTATAAACATTGCAGCTACATTTGAATATTCCATGGCATATTTATCAATCGACTGAAACGAAATCTTACGCCGATGGAAGATCGGTATGCGGATTACGGAACTGGTCCGCGACTGATCTTCCGCTTAGCTACCGACGCGGAGGATTCGCGACGGTATTTCCGTCAAGTGTGACGTAGGTCTAGGTTGTTTTATCTGGGATATACAAACGTCGAGCACACTTTTGCTCAATTCGGAAATGGAACCCGGACAAGGAGGCGGTCGGTATCTTAGGACGTATTCTTCTTCGTTCTCATCTAGGGTATAAATGATGTCATTGTTGTATTGGATGAGTGAAATGTAGTTATCGGTATATCTCCTGTCATACTGTAACTAATAATAATAATGGCGCTGTGTCCGCAGAGCGGGCCGTGTCTGCACGGCGGGCGCTGCGTGGACGGACTGAACAGCTACTCGTGCGAGTGCGGCGGCACGGGCTACACCGGGGACGACTGCGCGCTCAACATCGACGAGTGCGCGCCCGCGCCCTGCCGCCACGGCGGCTCCTGCATCGACGACATCAACGACTACCACTGCGCCTGCTTCCCCGCCTACACCGGTGCGTTACACGTCGTTACTGAACAGCTCCTCGCGCGAGTGCGGAGTCCTATGGCAGCTGTTCCTACGAATGAAAGTACACCATGCCAATATTTTTACTACATAGCGAGTTACCGGTATTTTTTAGTACTCTACGCGTACCACAGACGGTACTGTCACCCTCGGCATCCAACTTTTCGGTGCATGTACTGTACAATCATACTGAATCCAAAATAATCAGAATCCCTAAGACCTTTTTGGCCCTTCGAGCCACATTATTTTTACATTTATGTTTTCCAAAATCCTTTCAATGAAGTTTTACAGTTTAGACGAGTTTCGCTACGTCTATGTCATTTTAATGCGTGTATTAGAAAGTATTTTGAATGTATGCTCGCATCCGCAGGCAAGAACTGCGAAGTGGACATAAGCGACTGCGAGCACGAGGCGTGCAAGTACGGCGGCATCTGCCTGGAGCGCTCCAACGCGAGCCTGTACATGCCCGAGGACGCGCCCCGGATCCAAGTGGGGCCTCAGCCGCAGATGCTGCTGCCGGATATTTTCTACCAGCCCTTCTCATACGAAAATGCAGCCGGGTAAGCTACTATATTTTAAGAACTTAATATATAATGAATATATTTTTTTAATTTTGTTATATTATTTACGAATAAAAAAACATAACATAATCCAGCTGACCTGTCCCGACCTCGCAGAGGAAAATTAAAAAAAAAATCCTATAACGCGATGATTGCCGCGCCACTGGATCCAATTATTTAATATAACCTTCGCGCAAGCAGTAAGTTGGCATAGTTTTATCGGAAACACATAAACGCTTCGGGAGTGCAAAAAATTGAGTATAAGACTCAATAGACTTCTAGTTGAAAACGCAGAGTGAATTTAAAATATAAGATTTTAAATTCACTCTGCGTTTTCAACTAGAATAGTTAGACAGTGACGAATTTTAAAATAATGGAACAGAAAGTTCTAAATTGAAATACTTAACTAATTGAATGCATGCAAATTGCAGTTTCTTCTAAAGCCACAAAATAATGACTTCAAATATCTTTTAAAGTATTTATTGTTAATAGTTTTTTTATTCATATATCTCGTGATTTCTCACCTTGGCACTATCAACAAAATTTTCATAATGAATTCATTATTTCATGAAACGACATACTTTTATATTGAATTTTCAATTGGTTTGCTTTAATCTTAAAATACATTGAACAGTTCGAATAAAGTACCACTCTACGAGTTAAAACTCAAAACACCAAAACGGAATAATTACAATATTAAATCGCTTATATTTTAGCTTATTAACTTCATATACACAAGTACTCGCTAAGATCTTCGCCTTGATGCTCGTAGTAAGGATGTATTAAGAAGGTGCGTGGGGTAACAGGTTCGAGTGCGTGTGCGTGCACGGCACGAACGGGTCGCGCTGCGAGATCAACATCGACGAGTGCCAGACGTCGCAGTGCGGGCCCAACGGCAAGTGCATCGACGGCATCGGCGACTACACGTGCGACTGCTTCGCCGGCTACGAGGGCAAGCACTGCGAGAACGAGATCGACGAGTGCGCCAGGTAACCACGCCACTGCCAGCTGTCCGGGCACAGCTGGCACTAGTGATGTGCTAGGTAGCAATGAAAAACTATCACACAAAGTGTCAAGGAAATTCAACTGTCGTTTCAAGGACACCGATTGAGAAAAAAAGGTAAGATCCGTATCCGTTTTCGCGAATCTTGACCGCAAATATCCTTATTCGGATCTGTAGTCACGGATATACATTTTTACCGATCCGGCACATCACTAGTTTGCGCAGCACGGACATAAATCGATTAGCCAACTTTCATATCATGTTTCTTCTACAAAGTGTAATGTAGACTATAGATCAGTTGTATCGGTATACTTTTTTAAAACAACACGACAGCCATAAATAATGAATTTTACATTGAAATATTTAAAAGACAAGACGACCGGACGTTAATTAATTTTAAAAGAACTGAGTTATAATTACATAGACAGCAAATAAATTAGTCAATTGCACGACAGTTATAGTTGGTGACGTCATTCGTCTTTGTCATATGTTTTTCAAGTATGCAACCAGATTTGAAAACATCTGTTATCAAATGCTGACCATAGTGAAGAAGTCGCACGATTCTAAATTGCTTTGTATGATTGAAATGTCTCTAAGATGTTCCTATGGTTCATGTTGTGTGTGTGTGTGTGGTGTGTGCGCGTGCGCAGGTACTCGCCGTGCGCGCACGGCCGGTGCATAGACGGGCGCGCCACGTACTACTGCCAGTGCGCGGCGGGCTGGGGCGGCCAGAACTGCTCCGTGGTGCTGCAGGGCTGCCGCGACCAGCCGTGCCGCCACAACGGCTCGTGCCACCCCTGGCTGCGCGACGAGACCGAGCACCGCTTCAACTGCACCTGCACGCCCGGCCACTACGGCACCACCTGCGAGAAGGTACCCGCTTCAACCGCAGAGCAAACACAGAGAGGAGGCGGGCTCACGAGCTGCACTGTGGCCATCGGGCCTGCCCTGGCGTCATCGCAGTAGGCGTGGCCTTGTCAGTGTACTGTTGGCGTTTGTCCTGTGCACATGTCGCTTTAGTATCTTCAATTATAATTCTACTCGTTGCTAATGGAAAATGAAGAAGCGGGCGAAATCTAACCCCCTCTTCACCATGCTTCACCCTCGCAAAGTGTCACGTGTTGTGTCATAAGGAAATCTAATTGCAACACCTCCTCTATGTATATGCTCTAAGACTTACAGTTACTGACATCATCGGGAACTTATAAAATTTTAATTCCTAAATTCACGTGGATATGGGATTTCGTATATTTTTGGGGTTCCGTTGCCAAATGGCAAAAACGTATAGATTCGTCATGTTTGTCTGTCTGTCCGTCCGTATGTCACAGCCACTTTTTTCCGAAACTATAAGAACTATGCTGTTGAAACTTGGTAAGTAGATGTATTCTGTGACAAAAATAGAAAAAAAAGCAATAAATTTTGGGGGTTCCCCATACTTAGAACTGAAAGTCTAAAATTATTTTTTCATCAAACCCATACGTGTGTGGTATCTATGGATAGGTCTTCAAAAATGATATTGAGGTTTCTAATATCATATTTTTCTAAACTGATTAGTTTGCGCAAGAGACACTTCCAAAGTGGTAAAATGTGTGTCCCGCTCCCTGTAACTTCTAAAATAAGAGAATGATAAAACTAAAAAAAATATATGATTTACATTACCATGTAAACTTCCACCGAAAATTGGTTTGAACGGGATCTAGTTAGTAGTTTTTTTTTAATACGTCATGAATCGTAAACCGCAATTTACCTTTCATTCAATCATCTCTTTTAGAAACATTAAAAAAAAAAACATTATTACGTTACTTGCTGCTACGGAACCCTTAATGGGCGAGTCTGACTTGCACTTGGTCGCTTTTTTGCCTTTATTTAAGATGCATAATTCGAATCACATGGTAAAGTAATGAAGTATTAATTTAATAAATTAGAATACAAACGCTTCAAAACACTATAATGTTAAATTTAATAAAAACACCTTCAAAATTATTAAACAACTGAATAATATTTATTTCTAAGTAATAGGTAATTAATGCTTAACGTTATAATACCGCAAAATACGGACTAAGGCAATTTATAACATATAGTTTTTATTTCTCAGATAACAACAATGTCCCTCGAAAAAAACAGTTACGCGGAAGTGAACACATCTCGCGAGGAAGGTTACGACATCGCCTTCCGTTTCAAGACCACCCTCGCCAACGGTCTCCTGGCCATGGGGCGAGGCCTCACGTACTTCTTCCTGGAACTGTCCAACGGACGACTGAACTTACATTCGAGCTTACTCAACAAGTGGGAGGGAGTGTTTATTGGATCGAATCTGAACGACAGCCTCTGGCAGAAGGTGTTCGTCACGATAAACTCGTCCCACCTGGTGTTGGCCGCCAACGAGGAGCAGACGATCTATCCGATCAGCCAGAACGAGGCGTACAACTCGTCCGTGACGTCGTTCCCGACGACCAGGCTCGGCACGGCAGGCTCCTCGTACGCCACAGTCACGCACGGACCCAACTTCTTTGTGGGGTGCTTTCAAGATGTGGTCGTGAATGGACAGTGGGTGAGTTGGGTTACCTACTTTTTTTATTAATTTGGTATAAAATAGATTTTTGTTTGCTTTGAATTGAATTTATGTATTCAGATAATCTTTTTGTAGAAAACTATTTAATATAAACATATCGTAATTTTGTGAATTATTGTGAACAATTCAGTCGGCTGAAGAACCAAAGCGATGTACAGAAAAGCGGTTGATGATTGAAAGCGTTTATTACTAATTGATATGTATAATTAAATGCTAAATGATAATAAGTACGCGTTGACCGTGTTTCGGATGGATTGATGAAATGTATGCAATTGACGCGCACTGAATAATTGGCTGGCCCGTATACTACGTGATGACACAAGGTGGTCGTGCCTCAGGTTCTCCCCGAGGACTCCAACGCGACGGACGGCGAGAGCACGACGGAGGCGAGCCTGGCGTCCAGCGACGAGGAGAGCGGCGAGGCGGAGGGCGCGGAGGGGGCGGAGGGCGCGGAGGGCGAGGGCGGCGCGGGGCGCGCGCGCGCCGTGCTGCGCGGCGTGCTGGCGGCGTGCCCGCGCCGGCCGCAGTGCGCGCCCAGCCCGTGCCGCGCGGGCGGCGCGTGCCTGGACGCCTGGACCAGCTTCGTGTGCACCTGCCCGCGCCCGCACCTGGGCGCCACCTGCCAGTACAACTACACGCCCGCCACCTTCGGCCAGGTACGCCGTACGCAGTACGCCGTACGCCATTCTCGCATGAACGCCTACTGTTTACTTATATGCCAAATGTAACACCAAATGATTGTTCAAGTATATAAAGTAAACGCTATTCACCCATTCACACACACTTATACACTCACAGAGACATGGTCGTTCGTACTAAACTATATTTTTGAAGTGAAAACTTCTTTAGCGGCGTTGTGCACTTTTTTGTGATGGGTAAAATCGGTTAAACTCGCGTCAGGACACGACCTGATCGGAAATTCGTAAGACGGAGGGATCGTAGATCGACGCGGCGTAGGAGAGGAAGTATCCCCCTCTCTTTCTACTGTGCGGCGAAAATGTATGCCTGCGCCTGCTATTTCGTTTAGACGTCGCAGGGCGCTTATGCGCCGCTTATGTTCGTGTGTGTTTATGTTCTAATCACACACGAATATATCGACGTGGCGATTTCAGCATAAACTTTGCAGACGATAAAAAACCACTATTAATTGAAATTTTTAAATAATAAATTTGGTTTAACTATGTCAAATGATCGCAATCTTAGCACAACGAAATACAAAACTATTATTGATGCGCTCTTTATTAGACATTTAAATAGGTTCGAATCAAAACTGTTTCTTACTTCAGCCACCATAAAACTATCGTATCAGTTTTAGAGATTGGCAATGATGGTTCTGGCATGATGGTGAAAAGGTCGTTGAAATTATGGATGGAAGTTGATTTTTCTGAGAGATGAACTTTTTAGGTGAAAAGGTCGTTGAAATTATGGATGGAAGTTGATTTTTTTGAGAGATGAACTTTTTAATGTAAAATAATTGTAATAGTTCTGAACTGTTAAATTTTTAATGTAATATGAATTGTCATGTTTGTGTACGATAGCGCACGCAATAAATGAATATTGTATGTTACCACATAAATGATAGTACTTTTATACTTATAATTAAAGCAATTCGTACAAAATTATTCCCTAACCATTCCAAAATATCAAAAATGCACAACGTTAATATTCAAGTTTTCACTTCTGCCGGCACTCCCGGAGTGCAACCCGTCGTTTTTTTTTCTACATTAGCTAAAACTGATTCATTCGAATATGTGCTATATTTGAGCCTCTTTATAAGTGCGATAGAGACACAGAAGTAGTCGTACACATAGGCTTAGTCCTGCAGTAGTGAGCACTGAGCAGAGGATGGTGTACGTTGCAGGAGGCGGCGACGCAGCACTCCGTGGTGCGCGTGGCGGTGTCGGAGGCGGCGCGCCGAGCCGTGCGCGCCGCGCTCGACATCTCCATGTTCATCCGCACGCACAAGCCCACCGGCCAGATCTTCTACCTCGGCTCTATACCCAGGTAGGCACTCAGCGCGCCGCGCTCGACATCTCCATGTTCATCCGCACGCACAAGCCCACCGGCCAGATCTTCTACCTCGGCTCTATACCCAGGTAGGCACTCAGCGCGCCGCGCTCGACATCTCCATGTTCATCCGCACGCACAAGCCCACCGGCCAGATCTTCTACCTCGGCTCTATACCCAGGTAGGCACTCAGCGCGCCGCGCTCGACATCTCCATGTTCATCCGCACGCACAAGCCCACCGGCCAGATCTTCTACCTCGGCTCTATACCCAGGTAGGCACTCAGCGCGCCGCGCTCGACATCTCCATGTTCATCCGCACGCACAAGCCCACCGGCCAGATCTTCTACCTCGGCTCTATACCCAGGTAGGCACTCAGCGCGCCGCGCTCGACATCTCCATGTTCATCCGCACGCACAAGCCCACCGGCCAGATCTTCTACCTCGGCTCTATACCCAGGTAGGCACTCAGCGCGCCGCGCTCGACATCTCCATGTTCATCCGCACGCACAAGCCCACCGGCCAGATCTTCTACCTCGGCTCTATACCCAGGTAGGCACTCAGCGCGCCGCGCTCGACATCTCCATGTTCATCCGCACGCACAAGCCCACCGGCCAGATCTTCTACCTCGGCTCTATACCCAGGTAGGCACTCAGCGCGCCGCGCTCGACATCTCCATGTTCATCCGCACGCACAAGCCCACCGGCCAGATCTTCTACCTCGGCTCTATACCCAGGTAGGCACTCAGCGCGCCGCGCTCGACATCTCCATGTTCATCCGCAAATTATTTATATATAAATTATTTCAAAACGTAACACAAATTATTTTCTTCAAAAAAAACATATAGTCAGTGTCACTCGATACGGTGTATAACCAAATTTGTCCAGACATTGTAAAGTTATGATGGAATAAAGATATTATAGTTTCATGCATACTGAGTCCTTAACTCATACAATAATGTTAAGTTGTCATATATTGTCATCAAAGTATCGTGATGTCTAGTGAAGTAGTGCTTCCGACTAGACTGGCCCTATAGTGGGGGAATATGTTTGACCAGGTACGGTGCGACGGACGAGAGCCTGGTGGGCGCGTCGCTGGAGGGCGGCGAGTTGCTGGTGCAGCTGCGCTTCAACCAGACACCGGAGAACTACACGGTGGGTGGCACGCGCCTGGACAACGGCCTGCTGCACCTCATCGAGGTGGTGCGCAACTCCACGCTGGTGCAGGTCAAGCTCAACGGCACGGAGTACTTCCGCAAGTCCATCTCCGCCGCCAAGCAGATTGACGCGCAGGTAGCCTACACCCACCACCCGACACCCAACACCCACTACCCAACACCCAACACCCACTACCCAACACCCACTACCCAATATCCACGCTCTCTTACATAAACATGAGACGTTATTTGATTTTGCTGTTTCTTTCAATGTCCAAATTGCCTGGTTCGAAAGCGTAATTTATATTGTTTCCTCTAAAGCAGTGTAACTTCTCATGTGCGTGAGGTATTATTTACTTGTGCTGTAGTGTCACCTGTACTGGGTGTAATTCATTTACATTTGTTCCGTTATATTTTGTCATAAATAATCAATTTCATGAGGTAACATAACATAACGTAACATGTTTTTTTACCATATCGCCTAGTATTCACTCTGGCGGTTACATTATTTCTTGTAGTTAAAACACAGTGAATAGATTTTAAAGTGATTTGTCTGTTAGTATCCAATCAAATCGCATTAGATCGTTAAAGGACCAGAGAATATAGAAGCTTGTGTATGTGATGTACAACCGCGTGCGTGCCGACAGGTGCTGTACCTGGGCGGGCCGCCGCCTGCGCCGGAGCCGGCACCGAGCGCGGCCGCGCCCACCGGCCCCGCCCCCGCCGCCCTGTCCGCCCCCGCGTCCGAGGTGCCGCCCAGCGACGCCGATGATTCCGCTTACTTCAAGGGCATCATACAGGACGTGCAGGTATTGCGCTAGACCTTCCTTCCTATAAGATTCTACTGCAGGTTATGAATAAGATCATCGTAATAACAGCCGATTCGAAAAAAGTGATTGCGAGTTTTTATTCGCAGTTTCTTTTCTCACAGGATTTCCATATTGCCTTGTGAATCGGATTGTAAATTAGGAGTGTTACTGAGGGACATATTTGACTCACTGTATTGATGGGGTGTGCAAACCGTGGGCAGATCTCGAACGGCGTGAACGTGACGATCGTGGAGTTCTTCCCGCTGCGCGCGGAGGGGCTGGCGCTGCCGCCGCCCTTCGGCGAGGTGGCGCTGGACCCGGCGGGCGTGCTGCGCGGCGTGGTGACGGACGACGTGTGCGCGCGCGCGCCGTGCCAGCACAACGCCACCTGCACCAACACCTGGAACGACTACGTGTGAGTACGCACACGCTCACACGCACGCTCACACAGATAGCTGTATTAATACATAAAGTCACCAATTTTCCTAATCTGTGGATATATGGTATATAAGTACAAGTATAAAACAAAATATTTGAAAGGAATCTTTTTCCTTACTTCTAATAACCATAATGTTAATGAAGGACTGCATATTGTTATAATAAATGCTGATTATATCAAATATTGAAGACAAGAAAATAGGAACAAAAAAGAACCACGTTATATTACGAATTTGTATAATGAATGACAGACAGAAAAGACTAACGAAAAATACATATCACTTCTAAAAAAGAGAGAAAAAATAAAAATGAATATGACAAAAAGATGCGTCTTGCACACGTGATACTATGATATTATCGAAAGTTCACACGAATGTTACTCATGATGAATTAATAAAACTATTTTATCTACACTCAAATCGAAAAATTCGAATTACGGATTAAAAGACGATTCTATACATACACACTTTATAAACGCATATACATAAAATTAAAAATAAAACTTATTATAGTACCGCCCCAACTGTATCATAAAACTCATTACAGTACCGCTATCTTTTTTTATTCATTAAACTAGCCTATGGTTTTAGGCTGAATATGAAAAAAAAAGGCGCTCGCATGTGCAGTTCGAACTGTGGAAAAAATGGCCTACCTACTTTGTTTAATTTCAATTTTCCCTATGAATGAAGATAAAGTAATGTATGAAACTGCATATAACTTAGGTATTAAAACGCTCGAGTCAATCTATTATTGCATTCGGCTACGCCTCATGCGATAAACAAACTCTCGTGTTTTAATACCCCTTCTTATATGACAGTTGCATAAACTACTATTAACGGATACCAAATAACACGTTATAGAACCGTTTATAATTATTTTATTTGAACCATATTATATGTCAAATTTATCTTCAAAGCCATTCAAGCCATTCATTATAGCCTTTCACAAAATACTCATTATATTATTGTAGTTATAAATTCGGCTCTTTCCGAATAAGTGATCACCTCTCAAACTCTCAATATTTGAATTAAATGAACAGTAGAAGCGCATCTACTGTTCATTTCAGATTATATTGTTTCGTTGTGAAGTCACAACGAAACAATATAAACTGAAATGAACAGGGTGCTTACTGGGTAAGTACCCAGTAAGCATTTATATGGAAAAGCGCGTTTTATCGGTTTAAAACCAATAATACGAAAATAAATTTTAATCTATTTACGTTGAAATAAAAACGTTAATGCTTGTTATTTAATTACTAGTGAAATAAAATAAAATTCGGAACTTCGAGACTATTGAAACTTTGTATTCACGCACATGAACAATTTGTAGAATAATTTGTTTAAATCTTGCAGATGCCAGTGTCCCCGCGGCTACAAGGGCAAACAGTGCTCCGAGGTGGAATTTTGCCAACTGCAGGGGTGTCCGTCCAACTCCTACTGCCGCAACCTGGATGCCGGGTACGTTTACGGTACACACCTACGTACACGTCCTTTGTTACTTTCTTACATCATTCGAAAATAATCAAAATCTGTTTTCACAACTATGAATATACACTTTATAAATTAATCGGTAATGTATGCGTGTGCGCAGATACGAGTGCGTATCGAATGCAACATTTGACGGCGTGAACACGACGCTGACGTACAAGTTGCGCGTGCCCTCGCGGGGCGCCCCCCTCGCTCCACTGGCGCCGCTCGCGCCCCTGGCCGTGTCCCCCGACGAGGATCGAGACCTGCCCGACACACTCACCATCACCTATAGGTACCGTATTTTTATAATGAACTCAAGCGCAATGAAATTCACACTACCACGAGTTGCGTTCACAATATAACCCCAACTTAATCACGATATTTTTTAGTTTCCTGATGATCTGTTCGTTCCTTTGCTTCGAATATAATTGCTCGTGCCCCAGCTTCATTGGTTATACAAGTACCACGAAGAACTTAGTAATTACAAGAGTTTAAATCAAAGTTTTAAGCGTCATTTGGAGTGGAACTTTCACTCGCTAGTCGATTTCCAAACATGTGATGGTACGTACGTACCATGGCGTGGCGCTGACGAGTGGCTCGGTGCGTGGCGGTGCGCAGGAGCAAGGCGGGCGGCACGCTGCTGCACGCGGCGGGCGCGCCGGGCGCGCAGGGCCCCGCGGCGTGGTTCACGGTGGGCGCGTTCAAGGAGCAGGTGACGGTGCAGTGGCGCCTGGGCGCCGACCCCACGCCGCGCCTGGCGCGCCTGCGGGCGCCCCACTCGCACCTGCACTGGACCACGCTGCGGCTCAGCTTCGCCGGGGACACGCTCCGAGGTGAGTCTTGCGGCAGGACCGTCCGCCAGCTACAAACTTGGACATGTATTCATCTGTTAAATTTTTTACGTTTATTTTTGTAGGTACAAAGTTTTAATTCTATTTAAAATTGTCTATAAAATTGGGTGCTTCCATGCACATATAAAATGTGTATGATCGAAGAAATCTTATCCTTCCTGCTGAAATTCGTTGGAGAATTTCTTAAATTTCTACTTGTAGCTACACCAATCATCGTCTAAAAGTTACATTTCTATCCCTTAGGAGCAGTAGTAGTAGTAAGTAGCAAATCTCTTTATTGTATGTACACAAGAATACTCCATACAGAACATAAGCTGGTACATTTTTGAGGTATATACAATTGGCGGCCTTATCGCACAAGGCAATCTCTTACAGGCAACCATTGGATAGAGAAAAAACAATTAATAGGAGATATAGGGCAGTTTCTGATGTACTCTGACATTTAAATATAACATTATAAATACATAGACTTATCACTATATCTATAATATATACTAGAATAGTACTTTTGTCCTGGATAAAAAGTCCATTGATGAAAGTGTGCAATATCTCATGGTGATGGTGATGGCCATGTTCAGGCGCGTTCATCGAGCCGCACGGGCACGAGGAAGCCACGCTGTCGGCGGGGCTGAGCACGCGCGCGTGGCAGGCGCTGGTGATGGCCGGCCGCATCCACCTGGGCGGCATCCCGCGCCGCGCGCCGCCCGCCACCACGCCCAGCACCACTACCGCCGGCACGGTACGCCACGCCCACTACTACTACCTTACACTTATTACACTTACTTTCCGAACTTACACTTATTACACTTACTTTCCGAACTTACACTTATTACACTTACTTTCCGAACTTACACTTATTACACTTACTTTCCGAACTTACACTTATTACACTTACTTTCCGAACTTACACTTATTACACTTACTTTCCGAACGTACACTTGTTTAGCGCGTTGGAAGAAATTAATAAAGTATATTTTTCCTATAAATTTATGTTACAAACGTTCATGTTAATTTTAAATTCTCCTTGATATTTTTCTGCTTCCAAATTTGTTTAAATGCGTTAAATATTGCTTGCTCTACTTTATACAAGATGTTGTTTTAAAGTGAGCGTGCATTATCAAATTTTAAATTATAGGATTTAGTTATAAGTATTGCATAGTATTATTGCAGACCCGATTTTCATGAAAACTAAAAATGGGTTTCATTGCATTTAAAAATAACCATATTCTTAGCTAAACATCGAATCCGTTTTTAACAAGTATACGCATTGTAAAACTTATTGTTTACAAAATAATTAAAGTGTGATTTTTTTTATTGTTTGCAAAACCATGTAAAATAATTTTCTATCTAAACAGATGGAGAGCTCTACCGACCCTAATGTGTGGGAGTACTCTGAGGGTGAAGAGGTCATCGGAGATAACCTAGCCGGTGAATTTTTCAAGGTAAATACATTGTAATGAACATAACATAACTTCACGCCTGTATCCCCGATGGGGTAGACAGAGGTGTATTACACACCCACGATTCGACAGTTATGTTAAGCTCCCAATGTAATAGGGGGCGAGCCTATTGCCATCTACCGGGCGCATTATTAAGCAAGTGATAATTAACATTTATTAATGCACACATAACTACGAAAAGTCAGAGGTGTGTGCCCGGGGCGACTGGGGATCGAACTCGAGACCTCGTCTCAACAGTCCGTTACGTACGCCACTGGGCTATCGCCGCTATTGTAATGAAACATATTACGTGATATGTATAATGGACTAATTATGTTTGTTTTTTTAAATTTAATTATTATAGTTACGTGAAATGTGGTACCTTTGTCATAATATGATCCGTTCGTTGCAACACTCATTCGGCGCGGTGACGATTACTATTACTGGAACTTTCAACGTCTCTTGAAATATCCACGTATGTTCTACGACTTGGGTCACTGGTGATAAACACTGTTGAATGCCGGTTTAGAGTTTCATTTCGTTTTCTAAATGATTTGTGAGAAGATTTAACGAGTGTGTGTCTGATGCAGGGCTGCATGGGCGCGGTGCACGTGGGCGGGCTGCTGCTGCCGTTCTTCACGGAGGAGCAGCTGTTCGTGGGCAACACGGCTGCACTGCTGGCCTCGCAGCCGCACTACGCGCTCTTGTACGTATGCCCTGGGCTCACTTACTACTTCTCAACACGGAGAAATAACTGCTCATGTCCACGCTGCAATTGCTTCAACTAATTGTGTCTTAAGACCCCAAACACACGAATGACATTCCCATATGGCCCCAAACCAGCATGTAGTATGCCATAAAAAATACTTTTACTCTATTTCACCATCAATATAACCAATGTCCACGCTAATGATCGTACATTTATCACGGTCAGTAGTCATTTTGCTCAGGTTAAGCAATCATATAAGTGCCCGCAAATAATTTATTTACTGTATTATCAAACCAATCGATCAAGCAGCAGGCCGACCATGAATTATGTCGGGCAATCGGTATCCCGCAATCGGGCCTGAAAACGGCACATGACAGTTTATTCGGCCTAAACCCTGCCATGGAAATCGCAATTTTAATTCGGAATTTTGACAGCCCGATACACGATACTATACGACTTATTTCACAAGGTCGGAAGGTTGTCATAATCCAATATAAAGGAATGTATTTTTTTATATTTTGGTGTATAATAATTCATTTTTAACAGAAATATATTGCAAACGAAAACCTCCTTGTTATGTTTGATGCAGTCCCGAATATACTTTATGTTCCTGACTAAAAGAACGAAATGCGACGCTTCTTTCGTTCGTGTTTCGTGCGGGCCCGCAATTGAGTATGTACATTTCATGGTAGGTCACCAGTTTAGATAGTAGGTAATCATACATTGGGAGGGGTGTGTGTTGGGTAAGGGGTGTGTGTTGGGTAACCTCCTCGAGTGTCGCTCCGATTCCGATCCCACTGCAGTCCGGGGGGAACGGAATCGGAGCGGCCGGTACACCCTGGGCGGCGGTCAATGGCTTCCCCTTCACCCCTTCATAGGGTTGGCATTGATCGTCGGCCAATACCCAACGTGGCGGGAACACATCGCTCTCCGTACTCCTCTGCTTTCAGAGGAGACAGGATGAACGATGCTGTTAGTGGTGAGATGGCCCAGGGTCAGCCGGGGTGCGAGGGATATGCTCTATGGGTAACCTTACACCCCGGCGTCTGAAGACCCGAGACGGCGTGCGGTTTTAGTCGGTGCAAGCCCGACATAACCGCCCCCGCTGGCAGGCGGGGGGGTATCCGAAGGGATTTCCGCACGATAAAAAAAAAAAAAAAGGTAATCATACATTTATGGTCCTTCGAGCCGGACAAAACCGGAGCAAAAAAAGCGTATGACTGACATCATTATAGTTTGATTGCTGCTGCATGTGATTACGGAATCTCACCTATTAATGTAATGGGTGATGTGTGCTGCAGGTCGGGCCGCCCGTACGGCGCCTCGACGGACGTGGGCTGCGTGCTGTGCCTGGAGTCCGACTGCACCAACGGCGGCCACTGCGACAACGTCAAGACCTCGTACTCGTGCTCCTGCCCGCCCGGCTACGACGGGGACTACTGCCAGGTATGCATTCAGTACTTCTGCGGCATGCCACGCGCATTCTTAGGCCTGATAATGCATATACTTGTGTGGAAAATTGGTTGTTATTTCAACTATGTTATTCAATTCCGGACCAGCTTCAAATAGAACTATCTTCTAATGCGTAGTCGCGTGTGAATACGTAAATTAGGAATGGGTTTTGGTTAAAACTGCTATTTTCCCTGTGACAGATCGATGTGGATGAGTGCGCGGCGCACCAGTGCCAAAACGGGGCCACGTGCCAGGATGGGGTGGCCACCTACACCTGCATCTGTCCTATCGGCTTCTCGGGCGACCAGTGAGTAACTATTTTTTAATAATAGTTTAGAAATAAATTTAGTACTTTTGTAATATTATTTTTTTAATTAAAATGTATATAAAAAAAAAGAATATAAGTGGGTACATAAAAGGAGACATATTAATTTGTTTAATTGAATGCTTTATTACACGGTAACAATATGTAATATAAAATTATTAGGACCACGAGCAAGTCCTTACATTGTAATAGTTTTAGTTTTGGGCGCACAGAGACGTGTGCAGTACATTTATAACTTCACATTTCAGACTTTTAATATTGTTATTTATTTACCATATCCGTATTTAGTGGTCCTTCGAACCGGATATGAACCAGCGATGTATGGAAGTAAACTTAGTGTAGTAACCGTACCACAGTATTGTACCGATTTTGTTCAATCGTTACATATAGGCCTATAGTTCAGTCGCTAGTTAGATAGAATCGGACCATGCGCCCAGATGGAGCGTCACTCACTTAGCTTCCTCTATTGGTCAGCGAGCGTCAGTCTGTGTCGGGCTTAGTAAAGTTACCGGCCAACTTGGTGAACAAACGTAAAAAGTTCTGACATTTGTACCAATGACGCGAACCTTTTGAGCTCGTGATTAGTTTAATATAATGTATAATCGGTTGATTGGCGGGCCCCCCCTGTGGCGCCCCGCACTGACAACCGAAGAGACTTCAAACGCGTTCTGCGCAACTAGAGTAGCGTGTGTCGTGCGTGTGCTGCCGGCCACTATAAAGGCGCGTGCCGTTGCAGCTGCGAGACGGACATCGACGAGTGCGAGTCGGGCCCGTGCCAGCACGGCGGCACGTGCGCGGACGGCGCGGGCGGCTTCTCGTGCGCCTGCGCGCCCGCCTGGCGCGGCGCCACGTGCGACGCGCCGCGCGAGCGCTCCTGCGCGCACCGGCCCTGCGCGCGCGCCGCCCGCGCCTGCGTCGACGCGCCCCCCGGTATGGTGCACTTTGTCCTTTAGCCCGTTCAATTTGTATTTTATTCCAGGAAAAAGTTTCATGTCAATGCTTTTACTGTCGAGTCACTTGATCTCGTATTGAGTCAAGTCCCTAACCCGACTGGCATCATGTACAAATAGTGTGACTTGACCCTTTATGTTACGTAACACAAAAAAGTTAAAATTTAATCTTTTAGAATTTTTCCAAATTGCCACATGTTTTATGTTGTTTTTTTGTCACAATTTAAGCAAAGAATTTTAATATACATCTTGAAATATATTTTTTTCAACCTCCCCGGAAGCAAAGCTACCTACAATTCCTAGTAAACTTTATTATTTTTAAAATGATTTCCATAATTGACTGAATAATAACACAGTTTTTTATACACATAAAACACATACATATACACATACACAATAAAAGTTTTTTGTCCTAAAATCACCTAAACACTATCAGTTTGACATTTCATAATGATCTTTAATTCTATTGTTAGCATAATAAAAAGTGTCTGTGTGTATCGCAGATCCGCCGACGGGCAACAACTTCACGTGCCAGTGCTACGACGGGTTCTCGGGCGTGTACTGCGAGAGCGCCTTCTGCGAGCTCACCCCCTGCGTGCACGGCAGCTGCGTGCACGACAACAAGGTACACCACCTTCCCTCGCCCCTCCCTCCCCCACATACAAACGTACACATCAGCATCGCTCGTACAGGTTACCGTATAACGAATGTTATAATGTTAATGTTTAATTACCAATGTAACGTTCGTTATATTGATTTAATCTCGTATGACAACTGAAGCTCATCTGAGGTGTAAACGTATATGTATGAGAAAAAAAAGTAACTTTTATTAAAGTAGTAACACATGTTGGAGCTAAACCTAAGATAATCTTCTACTCGTCTATGCTACACTGCGTGCTGGTGATTTACGAGGTCAACATTTTTAAAACATTACTTTCTAATAGTGTGCTTAAATGTTATTAGTAACAAATCTATATTCAGTTACGGCAACGTAGCCTTACCTACAATGTAAATAAACACAAAAAAAACTCAATTTTACATGTCACGATTTCAGGTATAATCTTTGGAATATAACTCGACAGTTGTATAAACATCCACATGTTAAGGTTTGGAATTTGAAATGTGTTGAAATGCAATGTTACGATGTGTATGGCGCTCCGCAGACGGCCGCGTGCGCGTGCGAGGCCGGCTTCAGCGGGCGCCTGTGCGAGGCGGAGCGCGACGAGTGCGCCGAGGCGGGCGGCGCCGCGGCCTGCCTGCACGGCGGCCGCTGCCTCGACGCCCAGGGCGACTACCTGTGCGACTGCGAGCACACCGGTCAGTGCTGCACACGCGCGCCCGCGCACACGCACGCTCACACACATACACACGCACACACACACGCACACACATACACACACACACGCACACACACACACACACACACACACACACACACACACACCTAGACCTAGGACACCGCCAATAGTTCGAGGGTGAAATGGGTGACATTCACCCGAGCTAAACACTCTACTTTTCATTTCGACTATGTGAGGAAATTAAAATACTACACACACATTTATTGAAACAGGTATATTAATAAATTTAAAGTAAAATTGGGAAAATTGGAAATAAATTATTAACAACAGCTTTTGCCTGTTCTTTAATTTCATCGGGAGTTAAATTAATATTCATGTCACTGGAACCACTTTCCGAAACCATTTTTAACCACAATTCACACAAGGTATTTATTTATATTGAATCTCGTTTTCCCGCTAATTCTTTAGCAAACTTAAATTGTTTTTTTGTTAATACTGAAAAAAAAGTTATAATTCACGTACATACTGCCAACATTAAACAAGTTTTGAAAATCGAATCTATTGGGTACATTGTAATGGAGTTGGTCACGAGATATGCATTTAGGCGGCCATGTAAAAAAAAAGCGTTATGATATCAAGTTATTATGACGTAATTAAATTATCATGAACTCCATGGCAAAACCTAAAATTTTAAAAAATTACTTTCCACCCTAGGGATGAAATAAGCTACTTTCCATCCGGCTATCTTATCCATGAAAATTAAACTTTCCGAACAGGAGAGATGAAAAATACTTTTTAGATGTCTTTGCTGGTAGCAGGACGCGATGGCGGAGGCGCGCCAATCAACAAAGGACAGTCCTTTTATTGGTTTTTTGGTTGGCCAGTTAGTGCATATACCCGAGGTGTTATACTATTTTTTAGTATGTTGAATAGTCGACTTCACGACGGAATACAAACCTGACTCTGAATTTTGAGTCAAGATTTTTGCCTATAAACATAGTCATTTTCAACCCTTAATCAAAAACACAAAAATATTCATACAGTGAATAATTACACCACAATCGGCAGCTTCCGATGCTCGCAATACCATCCCACCTCTGTCATACCACCAAGTGCGGTTTGCACGCATGACTCAGTCGCATCATTGCCACAATGACGTCATTGTCTGAACACAATTACGTCATTTCAATTTACCTTTTTGAAAATATGTTTGATGCAGTCCAGATGAGATCACTACAGAATATTTATGTAAATAAGATTCGTTGTTAGAAAGAGAAATGCACATAAACGAAAGCGAATTGAATTCTCCGAAAATGGCTTGAAATAATAATTATTATGAAGTGAAAAATAAAAATAAATCCGTTCCCGCAGGGGGAACGCACAGGTAGATTTCGTGAAGCAATTAATATTATTTTATTAACATGTTTTTTTTTTTTTTCGAAAATGTTAAATTTTAGCGAAAAACTTTTCAGACATTTATTTTACACTTAAAAATGGCCTATCGATTAAAAATGTTTCCGACATCAAGAATGTTCACCGGTTAGAAGTTATGATTTTTTTCCCGAAAAATTTTGGTTTTTCCCCCTCCACTTTTAGTTAAAGTTTTAATCTTATAGGTTTATAATTAAAAGTTGTTGGTATTCATGTATACTATGGGATAAAATTAGAACGGATCGAATATCTTTCATGGAACGTGAAATTTTGAGGAAAAACTGATTTCACAAAAAGTGAGGCCCTACCGTCCCCTTAGGCCGGATTCCACCAATTCACGAACTTAAAACTAAGTTTACACCCAAGCTATTTGTGACCGCAGTTTGAAAGCGATCGGGGCAAAAATGCGACCGTGCGAGTGCCGCAAATTTTGGGAACTTTTTGACCAGTGGTCATTTCGGACTCAGGGGGTCATAACTAGACCTCCTATGAAGAATTTTTTTTTAAATTCGACAGTAGTCAAGAAACCAATAGGTAGATCGATTTCATCGAAATTCGTTAAAATAAATCAAATAATGGATTTCAGTAGTAAAATTCGTTCAACTGCAGTGGGTTCTCAGGTTTCATACATTACTTGCTTTTCTATTACATTATCAGTTTAATTTCCTATTATTGATGAAATCCACTCTAAGTCCCAATCGAGAGGTATAAGTTTAGTTGTGACATCCTGGTTCCATAATCAGATCAACTCGATAGTGTCAAATAATATTTTGTCAAATTAATGTTATAATAAAAAAAATATAAACTTAAAACGATACGACAATTAGAAATGAGTTGAATTCGACATACAAGTTGTACTATATACTTACATAATTAATTCGATATTTACATAAGTAGGTGGATAAGGTACACAGTCGGTTCGAGCCCGACATAACCGCCCCCGCTGGCCGGCGGGGGGGTATCCGAGGGGATTTCCGCACGAAAAAAAAAAAAAAAAAAAGGTACACTGCCGGTTTACACATCATCAATTCTATCATCTAAAAAAGTTTTTTAGGGATTTTCTTTAGAAAAGCCCTATTGCTATCGAGTTGTCGTCGACGTCATCGTTAACCATTGCAAGATAAAGAAAAAATCGCAAATTTTTTTTTATCGCAAAATCGAATATCCCTTGTATTCGGCTGAGCTCGTATCAGGAATTCAACTTATTTTTAATCTATACTAATATTATAAAGCTGAAGAGTTTGTTTATTTGCACGCACTAATCTCGGGAACTACTGGCTCGAATTCAAAAAATATTTTTGTGTTGGACAGCCTATTTATCGAGGAAGGCTATAGGCTATATACCATCACGCTGCTATCCAGGGGAGCGGGGCAGTAATCATATATATTAACAAATCGGGCAATTTTCCATACTTTATTGTATAACTAAATAAAGTATAGGCATGTAGATATGGATTAAATAGGTGCCACAGGGGATTGAAGTATGTCACGGGCGAGGCCGCGGGTAACAGCTTGTGAAGAATAAGGACTCCCGCAGATAGTGAAGCATACATGAACAAAAATATGACTCAGAAATGTTTATTATGATTGCCCGATTAAAAATTATCTTTGTGTTGTCTTTCCTTTATTGTAAATTCACAATTCGTAATCTTTTATTAATAGCTATTATTCAGCGATATGAAACCAACGTAATAACCTAACAATACATAGGTAACGTTTGTTTAAGTTGGGACGTGGTCCGAATTTCACATCAGCAAAGTTCCACTAACTCGGGTTTACAACATTGTCTGTGTTGTGCATGTTTGTGTGTGTGTTTATGTGAGCAACACATTCATGCCTTATCGTGTATGTTGGCGATCGTTTAATCTGCGTCTGATAACGTCGATACTGATAACAGGACACTGGCTCACAAACTTGTACGAATCGATGACGTATTATATATTCACGCCTCTATATCCCCGCAAAGGTGTAATACAGGCCACATTTCACCTACTATGTTTCCGGTTACACAACACGGTATTAATTCCTGACTTCGTAATTCTATTCCGAATTCAATCAAACATTCGACTAATATTATAAACGCGACAGTTTGTGAGTATCTATGTACGTTTATTGCTCTTTCACGCAATAACAGCTGAGCGGATCTAGGTGAAATTTGGCATAGGGATAGATTATAGTCTGGAATAACACATAGGCTACTTTTTATCTCGTGAATATGTTCCCATGGGAAGCGGGCACGGGTTCAGAATACCACGCGGGCGAAGCCACGGGCAACAGCTAGTATAAATATAGCTTAAGATACCTTTTTAAATCTAAAATTGCGTACAAAACTGAATTATTTTTAGTAAGTCCACAACGGATATGAATTCGGTCTAATTCATAGATAGACCTGTATGAAACCAAAAACTCTAATTATAATTTTTACCGACTGCATTAGGGTTAAAGATTTTTAGTACGACTGATGTTATGTACTGATGTTTAAGTTAATTTTTCATTAAGATTATATTTCTTATAGAGTCATTATAAATTACTACTTTAAAGAATAAAACATTGCGATTTATAGTTACTGTGAGCAGTTTGCAGCTTTTTTAAATTAATTATAGACTCTTCCAGTGATTTCTTCGGATGATTAGAGGCGCGACAGTCTTCACTCAAAGTAACGAACTCGCCATGAGATGTTTTAGTTTCACTCAATAATAAGTGTAACATTGACAAGAATTGTAATAAGAAATCGTTTAATTTTATTGCTCCATGAAACATTAGTCTTACTACACTAGTTGTTGAGAAATTAATAATGAAAAAGAAATTGCGAATAAATAATTAAGTATTAGTTGTAGCGTCTTGCTTGCCATTGAAATTTGTTAACAGTAATTCTAATTACTGGCGATTGAAAACGAGCCGCCGTAACTAACAGCCATTGCCTAGTTGTACTTACTTAGTCGTACTTTATGACTTAAATTAATAAAGATATTATGAATAAACATAACGTGAGTGTTAAAGTCATAGTTATCTTACTATTAATGTGTCCTTGACCTTAAGTAGCAGTAGGCTGTGTTCTATAAAGTCTGTGCTAGTGTCCATTGTTTTCTCCTTTTTTCGCTTGTCTTCTCCTTTGCTCACTGCAGGCAGCATCTTAAGAATGATATCTCTGGTTACAACGTAAGCTTACCTTTAAGCGGCTCACTGGCCCATTTGTTACTTATAGATAAAAAAATACACAAACACCACAGACACTGTTTTAAAAATATTGCAGCATGATCTAAATTCTAAGAAAAACAAATGAGCACAACAGATGTGTCCGTATAGTAAACATTTTACACATCACTATTACTAAACTACTATTAAAAACAATAGCATCGCGTCAGTCACCTATACAACAGTAGGTACGTAGTCAGCTAGCTGACAGCGCGCGTCCAATAAATGATTAATTATTACAATAGGGTCGTCCTTATAATTGTCAAAGTACTAGCAGAGGCAGGAAAACTCGGGCGCACTTTGTGAATCACTGGCCGACACTCGCGCCTCGCAAGGTTGCCTCGCCGCGACGCGCCAGGAGCCGCTCTACAGTACTCCATTATTGAATATATTATTACTTTGTGTAAATGCAGTGCGGTGATGATGTGATGGGTTG
The DNA here is from genome assembly GCA_946251805.1 of Cybosia mesomella. Classification (NCBI taxonomy): domain Eukaryota; kingdom Metazoa; phylum Arthropoda; class Insecta; order Lepidoptera; family Erebidae; genus Cybosia; species Cybosia mesomella. Next base: position 867,441 of record OX276390.1, read on the forward strand.
TGATGAGTGATGACAGTGCTTTCGAGATAATGATGCGATTGCTGCTTGTGCTCTTAATAGGTATTGTATGAGACATCATGTCTACTTTTGTTTTCGATAGCGTTGCGTGTGACCAATAAAGTGTTTACTTTACCGTCTACCTCAAATATAAGAAACTGCGACTCATAACTGGGGTTTTTAGGACAAAATTCGATATTTAGCAACTCCTCTAAAGTGTGCTATCATCCCTGGCGAAACCCCACATGAACACCCATCACTATTCCTACAAGTTGTGTTCCTGAGTTGGTGGTTCCTGTAATTTAATAGCTATTTCCATTATTTATATTTTGTTTGAAAGTTGATTTCAAGATTTTACAACTCTGTATTAAATTTTGATTTTATTGGCCGCTTGATAAATTAATTCGATCTTCAAAAACAGTACTTCCTAAAAGCTATCCATTTTGATGATAAATTTCGTATTACTTAACAGCTGTCACTTTTCAAAAATGTAATAAAAGTTGATGTTTGTTAGCTTAATATTGTCTCATTCATACACAAAAAAAAACATAAAATTTGGATTTGTCATTCCTAAAAAAAATGCAAAAATGTTAGTACTGAAAATTGGGCTTCCTCCAATTTCTTCAGAAAAACGGCAATTTCATATGTAACGACCTAATATTTTCTATGTCCATCCTTGGACAGCTGTCCTTTTTAAGCACACGTAATAGCAGGCTAGGCTATTACCGTCTTGCGAGAACGTTTACAAACTTCGGCTATAGAGTTGGGTTGGGTTTTCCGTTAGAACCAGCCTTTGGTTGATTCAGTAACCAAATCTGAGATCTCATACATAACCAAAAGCAACCATACTTATTATCGCTGCACTGCCAAGGCATACAGCGTATATAGCAATATCTTTATAAGTTATCGTTTATTAATTAAAAAGTCAAAGTAAAGTCTAGTATATGTTTCTGAACTAACTACAACGCTAGGTCATCATTATCTTATTCCTGATACATATTAGCTGGATTAAAAGGTCGCTGCTGTTTCAGAGTGTTGCTTTGAAAAAAAAAATGTATAGGCATGGTTGATCTTCAATATTTTTTATGCATTTAGATCGGAAAAAGAGAACATTTACAGGTCCCTTACAGGGGGAATGCTCTGACCAACTGAGCCACCTAGATGATGCAATAGATGCTTAAATATTTTTGCCATATGTCGGATAATTTCTAAAGTGTTTTCTATAAAATTGTTATTAGGTTTTGTTTGACATTCTCTTAACTATCAAAGTTCGGATCAAAAAATTTGTAATTACAAGTGAAAACTTCAAGGCGCTATGTCGGACGGATGCGGTCGATGACTGGATCCTCACTGCAATAGTTTATGACAGCTTTGTGAATATGTGTGCGGTTTGGCCGACGCCATTGCGATTTATAATTGTTTGTAAAAAGTTAAAAGTTTCCTCTATTTCAGCCTATTCTTAATATAACATTTTAAAAGACGACCTTAGCTTTAGCAAGATCGGCAACCTGAGTTTTTGGCTTAACCATTCATTGTTTTAGTAACGATCTCCTTAGATACCTGAAAGGTTCAATAGGAGTGGCCGTTGCACACTACATAAATATAGTCTGATATAGTAGACACGGCTAACAACTACTCGAAGCTACATAGGCACCGGCATCTGTATCGGGTTGTTATCTATTACATAGCCAGTTGGCATTTTCGTTTCATAGTTTTTCCAGCACGAATGAGTCGACTAGGCTAGACCGACAAGGAGGGATTTCCGCACGAAAAAAAAAAAGGTCCTATCCTCTACCACCCGAGGGGGCCATCTCGAAACCGGAGATGGCCCAGGGTCAGTCGGGGTGCGAGGCATATGCTCTTTGGGCAACCTTACACCCCGGCGTCTGAAGACCCGAGACGGCGTGCGGTTTTAGTCGGTTCTAAATGCAAAAGTGACTTCGTTTATAGAGAAGTTAATTAAGATTGGAAACAGTGCATAGACCACTTTTATCCCGAGAATACTGCCACTGAATAGGTTTCTGTCAGTCGCGGGAACGCGATCAATATTCCACGCGGGTGGAGTCGCGGGCATAGATTAGTAGCATATAAATTAATGTGATTATTGTACAAACATTGTCGTTTTACGCAATTCATAGCGCACGTATTCTATTCACACTATTTTATTTATATTATCAATTATTTTCCTCGACTGAACGACGGCTGTCCCATTAAATATCAATGGCTTTACCTTAAAACTTGTTTACGATGCTGGTAGTAATTGTCATATATATGAATATGGCTTGTTAACTTTAGACTAAAATAAATAATCTAGGAGTGGACTGCGAATTTCAGAGAAAGGATAGAAGCTCAGAGTAAAATATTTTTAGTCTCCAAGTGATACTTTTCACTTGGAGACTAAAAATATTTACTAAAAACACTTATGAATTAGTATCAAGAATACAGTTCTCAAGGTAAACCTGGAAAAGACTAGGCAATAACATTGATGATATGCTGAACATAAGCATTGTAATATTAATTGCGCTCTCTTGTTCAATAGCGCAATTAATTATCTTCTTTACATCTATACATATAAATAAAATTGGAGTGTCTGTTTTTAATATTGAAATAACCGTTTTTAACTACATGTATATGCATATATATACGGTACATACACCAAAATAACATTTTTTTCAATTTTTGTCTGTCTGTCCGTCTGTCTCTCTGTCTGTTTGATCCGACTAATCTCTGAAATGGTTGGACCGATTTTGACGGGACTTTCACTGGCAGAAAGGTAATATAACAAGGTGTAACATAGGCTACTTTAATTTTAGGAAAAATAATTAGGGTTCCGCGCAAAAAAACTAAAACCCTAAAAATCTTAATCCACGCAAACGAAGTCGCGGGCACAGCTAGTCAATTATATCAATAAACAAAAAGCTGTTACCAGAACATCCTGCACTCGTATATTTTGAACTGGGACTATCCCACCCCCGAGAAAGAAAGGCCATTAACAAGTAATTGAGTGAAGCTGGAAAGATTACGTTGAAATAACCATACTTATAAATAAATAAATATTGTAGGGCAAAGTACACAACGCCATCTAGACCCAAACTAAGCAGAGCTTGTCATATGGGTTCTAGAATGCGGATAAACATACTTAAATACTTATTTTTTTTGTAAATAAATGCACATTATACATAGAAACACCCAAACCAATGCAAATATACATATTTGCACTGAGGGGTAATCGAACCCGCGACCTTTGGCTTAGCAGTCGAATGCTCTACCGCTACGCCATTAGTACTTAGTACGACTATTATTTCGACAACCTCTGGTCGTCAAAATAACAGTTAACTACTATGACAAGTAGTGTCAATAACTCTTATTCTTCGTTTAGTTAATGACTTCTGCAGTAGAAGCACCGCAATTTAGCCAATCTCTAGTAAAATAGAATAAATGTTTATAAAATCATTAATGGCGAAGACGCCAATGCCAAGTTCATTCTCTCATATCGGTACGCGAAGTGAAACGGTCGGTGCCATTTGACCTTAACGTCATCACCTGTTATTAAATTGTCGTGTTGTCGGGGCGTCTAAAAACTGTCCTTGCTACCTATGTTTCCTGATCTCATTGTCACCGATAAAAAAGCGAACGGAAGTAACAAAAGTGATGGCTCCGTGGTATAAGTTTGCGCTTATGCATACGTGCGTTTCTGGTTCTATTCTTAGGTCAGACTAATAAATTATAGGCTTTTTCTTTTAGTAAATTCTAACGGTAGTAAATTTTAGTGAATTCTTCGGTCTAATATATTAAAAAAAAAATATTAAGAAACTTTTATAAATTGTCTGTTATGTTTAAGTTTATTTGTTAAACAGCATATTTAATCAATAATGTCCAGCGAGGTTGGTTTAAAAAAAAATAGAGTAATTACGTCCATCAGGTACGAAGTAAAAATTAAGTTTAGTATTTCGGCTAAATGGCACTATGTACGTTCTTAATATTTATGTGATCGAAAATCATTTGTGTGTTGCGTAGTCGTGAGCTATTTTACCCGAAAACGACTGCGCTACTATATAGGTCACTGTCACAAGACGTGGAGAAACAGTTAACCGTCAGTACGTAAACCTTACAGGAGAGCCTTAACATTGTTTACTGATAACGTTATCAGATCCAACAATTACAGCGTGATAAAGCTCCTTGACACACAATAGGTACAAAAGAAAGCGTAGCGTAGCCTTATTCGCTTGAAAGTACATATTTGTACAAGCAAACTCTTAATATGCACATTCGAAAACTCGTGAATGGTTTACAATTGTATTAACAGTTGTCAAGTAGTTATAACATACTGTTGGTTTTCTTGATAAAATAAAATAAATATAAATATGCACCTACTTCCAGGAATGGGTAGGCTACAGCATACTGTAGGCATACACAACAACATATTAAGTCAGCCATATGAGAGGTAAAGAAACAAGAGGCAAGAAACCAAAAAGGTTAATCATTGCGTCTGGTTTTCGAAGTTAAATTTTTGACATACGGAGCAACATTGCGAGCGCGTGGGCGCCGCCATCTCCTTCGCGAGCATGTAATGCTCGCGAAGGAGATGGCGGAGCGCGCCCGGGAGAGGTTTAAAACTCCCGGCCCGCCGAGCCCGCAACTTGCTCGCCGCGCGTCGCAGGCAAATCAGGCGCCGGAGGTCGCTCAACGACCTCCGTCCTCCATGAGCGCAGGCCTGGGGGTGGCAGGTGAGGCCGCCTGTCACCCCAGCAGAAGCAGGCCGGGACGGTGGGGCGACTAGCGCCCCTCCCCCAAACCGGGGCAAGACGGGGACACCGTGGTTTCCAAACCCGAGGGCGCCATCTCGAAATCGGAGATGGCCGAGGGTCAGTCGGGGTGCGAGGGATATGCTCTATGGGCAACCTTACACCCCGGCGTCTGAAGACCCGAGACGGCGTGCGGTTTTAGTCGGTTCAAGCCCGACATAACCGCGGGGTATCCGAACGGATTTCCGCACGAAAAAAAAAAAAGATACGGAGCAATTGAGTCGACTAGGTAACGAGCAAGTACACCTATACTCGTATATCATTGAGACGAGCGATCCGTCCGCAGGATGGACGGGTGCGCGCTGCGAGCTGGACGTGGACGAGTGCGCGTCAGGCGCGGGGTCGTGCGAGCCGGGCGACTGCCTCAACCTCAACGGCTCCTACACCTGCCTGTGCGCCGCCGGCTTCTGCGGCCACGCCTGCGCGCTGCGCGACCCCTGCGCCGCGCCCGCGCCCCTCGCCGCCGCCGCCCCCGCCCCCGCCGCCAACGCCTCGGGGCCCTGCCTGCACGGCGCGCGCTGCGAGCAGCGCTGCAGCGCCGTCACCGACTACGTGTGCCACTGCGTGGACGGCTGGGGCGGCAAGAACTGTTCGCAACAGGTACTGTACTACACTGTACTATACTGTTCTGCACTGTACTATACTATACTGCACTGTACTGCACTACACTGCACTGTACTGCACTACACTGCACTGTACTGCACTACACTACGCTGTACTGTTCTACGCTGCACTACACTGCACTGTACTGCACTGTACTGCACTGCACTGTACTACACTGCTCTGCACTGTACTGCACTGCATTGTACTACACTGCTCTGCACTGTACTGCACTGCACTGTACTACACTGCTCTGCACTGTACTGCACTACCCTGCACTGTACTGCACTACACTGCACTGTACTGCACTGTTCTGCACTGTACTGCACTGCACTGTACTACACTGCTCTGCACTACAGTACAGTGCACTGCACTGCACTATACTGTACTGTACTGCACTGTAATGCACGGAGCAACGCCACGGGGCCCTGCCTCCGACTGCGTGGGCAAGATCTGCTCGCAGCAGGTACCTGCCTGTCGACTACGTGTGCACTGTACTGTACGTGTGGCGCCCCCCGCAGGTGGTGGCGGCCGGCGCGGAGGGCAGCGGCGACAGCTCGTCCACGGTGCTGATCGGCGTGGGCGCGGCGCTGGTGGGGCTGGCGCTGGGCGCGGCGGCGCTGGGCGGGCTGGGCGCGCAGGCGCGGCGCAAGCGCGCCACGCGCGGCACGTACTCGCCGTCGGGCCAGGAGTACTGCAACCCGCGCCACGAGAAGATGCAGCACGCGCTCAAGCCGCCGCCCGAGGAGCGCCTCATCTAGCCGCGGGTGAGCGCCACTCCACCCACACTCCACCCACACTCCACCCACACTCCACCCACACTCCACCCACACTCCACCCACACTCCACCCACACTCCACCGGCGGCTTCACACCGATTTACATTCGTACTCATATAAAGGACATTCATTCATACTTCTTCGGCGCGTTAAAAACACCGATCAGAGTGTATTATCAGCAGAAATCGGAATAGATTGAGTATATTTACCTAAAAGTCGAGGAAGGACGTAACATACAGTTGATAATACCTTCTTTATTTTTCGTGCGAAAATCCCTTCGGATAGCCCCCTGCCGGCCAGCGGGGGCGGTTATGTCGGGCTTGAACCGACTAAAACCGCACGCCGTCTCGGGTCTTATAACGCCGAGGTGTAAGGTTGCCCATAGAGCATATCCCTCGCACTCCGACCGACCCTGGGCCATATTCCGGTTTCGAGATGGCCCCTTCGGGTTCGGGAACCACGGTGTCCTCGACTTGCCCCGGTTTGGGAGAGGGGCGCTAGTCGCCCCACCGTCCCGGCCTGCTTCTGCTGGGGTGACAGGCGGCCTCACCTGTCACCCCCAGACCTGCGCTCATGGAGGACGGAGGTCGTTAAGCGAGAGTTGATAATACCTCCTCTAAAATCCCGGAATCATAAACATGAAGATTAAATCCCAAGATTTTAAAAATATAAACTGGACTTTGAGTACAGTTACAAATTATTGATTTGAAGAATCGCATTCCAATTTTTAGAGTTCCACACACAGTTTCGCTGGTTCAAGTCCCGTCCTAGAAGTTCTCTTTTTTCGATCTAAATCTATGTAGTAATTGCTTTGTGGTGGAATACTGATATTTAAGGTCGACCCCAATATAATTAGGAAAAGGTTGGGAAGATGACGATGCTAATAAAAAGAAAAATTTAAAAAAAAACAATCAAAGTAATATACATTACTTTTATTACAAAACTTTTCTTAAACTTAACAAAGAACCTGAAAAAAGTTGTTACACATATTTCAAAAATACACAACAAAAGAACTCTGTTTTTGCCGCCGTACCGTCTATTGCAAATGTTGCGCTGCAAAAATGCAAATGTTGTCAGATAATGCAGATATAATTTGATTCAATTCAAGATTAAAGTTCCACAAAACTTTCACACATTCGCAACCACAGAATATTATAGAAAATATTAAATTAAATTTAAATATTTATAATAGAAAACGATGGTTGCTATCTCTTTCACAAAACTTGCTTGAATAAAAGAGAAAATAGATAGTAATTCCTATATGTGTGACAGCGATATTACATTTGTGTAACAAAATATATTTAAAAACAATAGAGACTGCCGCACCACCACCATCTGAATAATATTAACCAAATTGTACAACAAAATGTATTTATTAAGGCATAAGTTAAAATGAATTTTATATACACTTAAACAATTCCAACTTAGTTTTAATTTACCTATTTAAAACATTTGAATCTGCCTCAATTTTATGTTTTTAAAATTCCGGGTTTTAATTGTCATATTTATAATTCCGGGATTTTAGAGGAGGTATTATCAACTCTATGCTAATTCTTCGAACTGTAGGTAAATATACTCTACCTATTCCGATCTCTGATTATCAGCGAAAGACGGATGTTGCCCTTTCGAGTCTAACGTAGAATATTCCATTCCCAAAATGTCACCGTGTAAAAGAAAGCCCTATTCGTGAAACGTCCTATTAAACAAAATATCAGGTCCTATTCGCATACTCATATATTCATTTTCGCGTCAGTCCCGGTCGCATCCAAGACCTTCGCTTCGGAGTCAGGGGTCCTCCTACAATTCGACCGCTACCATATAATAATAATATCCGGGGATTTGACGCACACAATACATGAGTTTGTAACGTTAAAATAACAGTTTTTCAATTAATGTATACACGGTACTTAGAACAAAATTTTTTTTTTTTACTTTAGTCTGTCTTTCTTTTTGCTTGTATTAGGTAATCTCTGGAACGACTGGGCCAATTTTCCACTGATATATAGCTAATAATACAAGGCTTAACGTAGGATACTGTAATAACGTACGTGTAAAAACGTAATAACGTAGGACTGTCATACTGAATTACGAAGTACAAAATAGCGATGAACTGTAGCCCTAAAGTACCGAAACGCGACTCACGGTAGTGCGAAAGTACGCCACATCGATACCCATAATTTCGAATATTTTCCACCGCGAAGCACGGTGGTGCGAACGTATTCCACATCGAGTTATTTATCTGGCCTTTGTTGTGGTCACAACCTAACCCTGCCGATTTCAGTGATGTAAGAAAACCACTAAGAGTATATAACGAGTACTTTCGCACTACCGTGCTTCGCGGTGGAATACATTCGAAATTATGGGTATCGATGTGGCGCACTTTCGCACTACCGCGAGTTGCGTTTCGGTACTTTAGGGCTACAGCGGGGTGCCCGGCAACGGACACTTGGGGAGGACACCGTGCTGTTTTAGTCGAGACACGACATAACCATTCCCGCTGGCCGGCGGGGGGGTATCCGAAGGGATATCCGCACATCAAAAAAAAAAAGGGCTACAGTTCAATCCCTATTTTGAACTTCGAAATTCAGTATGACAGTGGTTTTAGAGGGATAATTAGGATTCCCTGCAAAAAGAAATAAACCCCAAATCTAAGACCACGCGAGCGAAGTTGCAGACACAGCTACTTTAAAATAAGGAAAACGACCAGTATATACCATATACGTATGTTTATATTGGTATCAAATCCGCCAGCAAGTGTGACTGACTGTACAACATTTATTGTAGGGCAACGCCACTTGAGCTAAGTTCAAACCAGAAGTTTAATTTCACTGTGTCTGAATTTGATATTAAAATCATAATAATTTTAATTAAACAAGCTATGTGATTGACTTGTAAAGTTAAAAAAATTGCAACCATTTCGATCAAAAACTATGTCAAAACCGAGGTAATCTTTTTTTGCAATACAAATTTCATGACCCATTGAAAACCATTATAGACATCGGTGTATTTGAATTTACTTTTAATACGATTGAGACAAAGTAATAACAAGATTTAATGAACAATACATCAACCGACCTGCAAAACAGGCTGTTCTCTAAACTTAACTATAGTTATTAGTATCGGATATCCGATATTCGAGACAAAAATTACAATATCATAAAAAATTTACATACAGCATCTGAATTCCTTCAAATCAAACCGCGCGTTTGTTCCAATACGCGTTTGGTCCAATTGTCGAAAACAGGAAAAAATCGCGGTTGGTCCAATTCGCGATTAGTCCAATACGCTATTGGTCCAATTTGAGGTTTTATTAAATAAAACGACACATTGTTACATATTTCTTTAATGAAAAAATGGAAAAAATCGCGGTTGGTCCAATTCGCGATTGGTCCAATTTGCGATTAGTCCAATACGCTATTGGTCCAATTTGAGGTTTTATTAAATAAAACGACATATTGTTACATATTTCTTTGTTATTATTTATAAAAAGTTAAGGGTTGTGACTCAGAATATAACTTCCCAAAATGTCCCATGGTACCAAAATGTCAACTTCCCATAATGTCCCTTTCCCAAAATTTTGTGGGTTAGGTTAGGTTAGGTTAGAATTATGACCCCAACAGAGTCTGCCGGACTGAGAGTGCCGGACAAATAATTTACAGGTAATAAACATAAGAAACTGCTATAATAATTATATTGTTATTAAACAAATCAATTCCGGCGCTTCGCCGGCCGCTGTCACGGCACGCTCGCTTCGTTCGCTCGGCTCGCGCTCTGTTGGGGTCACAGTTCTAACCTAACCTAACCTACAAAATTTTGGGAAAGGGACATTATGGGAAGTTGACAATTTGGTACCAGGGGACATTTTGGGAAGATGACATTCTGAGCCACAACCTATATATATATATATATATATATATATATAATATTAGAGATTCTGCGTATATACAAATGCCAATATGACCTAACCGGACCGGTGGGTCCCCAGGTCACAACACCCTTCTCAAACTAACCCTCAACCTACCACCATCATAAAAAAGAAAAATTTGACCAATCGCTTATTGGACCAATCGCGTATTGGACCAATCGCGTATTGGACCAATCGCGAATTGAACAAACCGCTAATTGGACTAACCGCGAATTAGGTGGATTGGACCAAACGTGACTAAACCAATCAAACCATTTATTCTTACTACCAATACAACAGCCAATTTTTTATAATTTCAGATTCAAAAGTAGATAGAAAATTGAACAAAATGATAAGAATTACAACAAATCAAGAAGCTCGTCGTGTATTTGCAATGTGGAAGTTTTTGTGTGTATGTGTGCGCATGTGTGTTTGTGCGTGAGTCTGGGCCGGGGGGCGATGAGCCGGCTTGGGCGGCTCGGCAGGCGAGCTCCACGATACGGGTTTTAATATAGGAGCCGACGGCGTTCACTCGTCTTGTACTTAACTCGATCTGCGGCGGCCGAGCCGTCGACCGCCGTCGCAGGCGCACCGCGGTTACAGATGTACATTTTTTATAAAAATGACAAGTTTCTATGTAATTATATTGTAGTGTAAGAGATCATCTATTTTGATATGAAGTATTGTAACGATATCGCTCTGGAGCTTTGAGACGACTTTTACTAGTTTGAATTTAATGAAATTGTATTGACAAATTGAAACTTAGTGCCTGAAATTGAGAAATATTGAATTTTATACTTGAAACGATAATAAATCATGAAAGATATGTAGTTAGATATTGTATCGGTAATGTTCGTGTCAATCCAGTATTATTAAGATATGGCTGGAACATTTTACTGTAGGTTGGTAGGTCCACGTACTGTATTCACGTTGTGTAGATAGGTAAGAGAAGTATTTATTATCGAATAGTCAAGTGTCGCTGTGGGCGACGCCGGGTAGCATTAGTTAGCGAGTATTTAGTTTGTAAGTACGGCACTGTGATGGCACATCATTTTTTTTATCGAGATCACAAAATATTTACAATCAAAATTTTGTAACATACGGTTACAGCTGACTTCTTCTTAAAAGAACGACGGAAAGAGAGAAATTATACGCGAGCCAGTGCAGTGTTCGCCCAGGGCCGGCAGATCGACTGCGCGCACGCACCTAGCATGTAATAATCGAAATTATACACTGTGATAACAAGCTGAAACCATTTTTATATATTTTTTGTGTAATAAAATCTACCACCACGGGACTATGTACTTAATGTTGACTCGTGATCGTCAGGAAGTCGAGCGTATGTGCGCACGCGCCGATCTGCTGGCCGTTTTTATATATAGATGTAAGTGTAAACGATATAATGGACATGAGAGTAAAGCGTGCAACATTCTAAATTACATTATAGTGAAGACGTGTCTCGTGCCGCCACGGGCCCCCCTCGCCCCCACGCCCTGCACTTGCTCGACCAACTGCAGACGCACATCTAGCGGAACTTCAGCACCGTGCAGAGGTCTAGGCAGCTTCCGTCTAATTGACAGTAGTTACAAATTTATCGTAGGTTTAATAAATCGACATACATGTCGGCACTGCAGCGGGCAAGCGGGGGTGCGCGGGCGCAGGCGGGCCGCGGGAGCCGTCCGTGCCTTAACCACAAGTCTGTATATTTGTGTCCCGACGCGCCCTGCAGCAGCGGCGGGCGCGGAACATATTCGTATCCTACGTAGGCTATAAGTACATGTAGTTTAAGTGTATCATAGTAGCTAGTAGTAGTTAGAGCGTCGTACGGCGGTGGTTCGCTTACGCACTGAGTGCTCAACTCGCTGGCGGTGATCATTTATTTTGATTTCGTTGCTTTGTTCTTAAGATTTAAAAAGAGTCAAGATGCGTATCCACTGCTGTCGCGAATGTACATCTATGTCTATTTTGTTCATCATTATGGATCCCATTTTTCCACCACCTAAGGGAAGTACCACCCTCTCACTTAATATCGACATGACGTTTGTCTCTGAGAGTACCTCTTATATTTTCTTTAAATTTTCTCCTCCCCTCTTTCCCTCTTTAGCGTGATATACACGCGAGTGATATCTCTGGTGTTGCAAATATTTTTAGATCAGTAACCACTTGTCAGCAGATGGCTTTCCTGATAGGTATGATTTTTTTTTCAATGCTATGTCAATATTTAAGTAAACGCAGTATTCTTGCACGTTCCCAGTCCACGTCCGCGTCTAGCGGTCACTGGGGCGCCAAGCAAACCCTTAATAATTCCATTTTTGTGATAATTTTTTTTGTTGAAAATATTAATTACATTTTACATTGTTTTATTTTTATATTTTGTTGGTAACCTGTAAAGTATACTAAAATTAGAATTATGTATCGACCGTCCCTTATAGGTATTCTAGTTTATGGTTTTAGATAAGTATTCTACCCTTGTATCAAACTCTTGTACATTTTGTATCATGCAATTATATAGTATTATTATACGAATTATTGTAACCACGACTACGGTTAATATGAAATATTGTTACTTGCAACCTATAAACACAAACTAGCATAATTTATTAGCAAATGTACTCTTACCTCGAGGACACCTCGTGTATGGTCACAGAGCACTGCCTCGTCGTCACCGGTTCGTATTCACGCGGTCGCTTCTCCTACTTAATGATTGCGTACTGACGCTAAGTTGGTGACTCATACCGAATATGTCACGTCACGTTCATGCATTAGAAGCGGCGGGCTCTCCCGCGCCGAGCTGTACTGTACAGCACCGCAGTCTATGGGCGTTATTCAATAAACATCCATTGTATTAAACTTTTTGTTTTATTTATCTACCGCTGATGGCTGGTGTTACTGACTCAAGCTGCCGTAACCTGTCGCACCGTTATTGATAGACTAAGAGGCACAACGCACTTGCGGTTGGCCGCATGTCTACATTATATGAGACTGCGCCGCAACCGCACTGCTGGCCCTAAAAGGACCGGTAGCTGTTACGGGTTGAAGAATCTTCAAAAACCTCTGTCTCACAATGTACCCAATCACGTTATTTGTGAGTGAGTATCGAACCGGTACTCGGGTACTTCATGAAGTAACTCTTTTATTTAATGTGATGGATGCTTGAACCATTGATGTGAGGATATAAAACACATGGGATCTAGAAGCACCATTTCTTCTGGATAACTAACAAAGAACAGTTAACTCTGGTACAGCAGACCCCAGAATCTAGACTGAAGACACAATTTGATTCGACATTACTTGAGTACTCCTATCTATCACTAGGTGGTGCCCGAGGCTCCGCCCGTGCGGACGTTGTTTATCGTTGTTTTTTGGTTATATCTCAATTTATTAATTTAATTTCAGGTTATATACAATTTTATAATAGTACAGATGTTGAAAACCCTCTACGACAAAACAATTGAACAGCATGCTAGGATGTGATGGGTCAGAAAGACGCATGACTGTTCCTTAATTACCCTAAACACTGCTGATTAATGCAGAAATGGAAAATATTACCCAACACGCTATTGGTAATGTAATTTGGTAGTGCGATGGGTCAGATGAGGCACCTTCTCTGTAATTGTTGCGAGCGATAAAAATTAGTATTTTCTAACATTGACGTATCTCTCGTCGTGCTTTATGGAAACAGCTAGATATAACTGTTCAAGCAAGTATGAGTCGCCTGCCTATACGGCGAGGGGACGGCGTCCACAGCACACGGCCGTCCAAGTTCAATATTCAGTACCAAGAGAATCATAGCCCCTATTTCTGTCATGTTCTTTACTGCACGTATGATGTTTTCAGCAAGATGAATATACTCATTTTTAAACTTTCTCATTCCATGATATAGAAAAATTGTCGTTAAATAATAATTGTATAAGATGAATATAATATTTAATAGAGAATAATAATAAAGGAATCAAACACAGAGTAGTTCTAGACACGTCCTTTAATCAAATACTGTACAGGCTTTATATAATATTATACAATAACAATGCGCGCCCCACTGCCGCCCGCGGACAGCGCTCGCAGCCCCCCCCCCTACCACGGCCCTCGCCAGTACAGCGCTGTCCGCGGGCGGCAAGCGGCGACCACACTCGCGGCAAACACATCACATTTGATGCGCAGTTCGGGTTTATTATAAACTCGTTCGGCGCTGTTTCTGAAACACTTGTCAGACGTCGTCCTAATAGGAAGCGATTATGCGAGCAACGCGCGAATTAACGGTGCGATCACAGCGCGATGACTAAAATTGAGTGTTCTAATAGATGATCCCTTCATATGATTCCACGAGCCGGTATTTTTGATTATTCCGTCACTCCACTCCGGCCGCGGATCGATGTTAAACATTTAAGTCGCCCGATCGCATCGCGCGAATGACAGTAAGTTTAATTAGTACAGTTAATACGTCCGAGAAAACTCGCGCGAACTAGCAATGGACGGCGCCTGAGTGTCAGAGATAGCGCGGAGTGAGGAGGATGCCCACCGTGCTGCCGCGTGCCTTTTTTAAATTGTAAATGAAAAATCTAAACAAAATAAGTATTGTCATGATAGCATCGGGTCGCTGGCCCGCCGGCGGCACGCGGGCGCCCCCCCCGCGCAAGCTACGCAAAGGAATGACTTAGATTTTCCTCCTCGCACTATTGATTATCTGTTCCCCCACACGAGCGACCCGCGACCCTCGTTTGGCACCTCAACTTAATAATTTATACAAAATTCACAATCAAAATATAAAATGGAGGGATTCGGAAGTACTGCGTTGATTACTTGATTCACTTGTCGGCCGACGAATCGCTACTCAGTTATAATATTATCAGTACGTCGGCACTTAGCACCAGTAGCCAGCAGCCGCGCGCCCACTTCGTTGCAGAACGTGAAGTGGAGGAAACACAGACGCTACGCACAATATAGGAACAATCAGTCGTCGAGTAGGTCGTCACAAATTGAAAAGATTCCTACTTAAATTACAAAGAAATAAAAATTATGTAAATCATACAAAACTGTCGGATTGCACGAACACAACCATTCTCGTAGGTCTGCTACCGAATAATAATAATTAACATTAAATTACGAATCGTAAAACAATTATGGCATAATTTATATTAGATAAAACAATAAATATATATGCATCGGTCTCGGCGGCGCGCGGCCGCGCCTCGGCGGGCCGCCTGCGCACGCGCGCCTAATACTGTCCTCCGCCCGCCCGCCCCGCCCGCCCCGCCCGCCTGGCGCTGGGGCTACCTGCGGAACAAACACGGTCAGTTACAAGGTGAGCTAATGGGTGGTGAGATGGTAAGTGGTGAGGGTGAGTGAATAAGTGGTGAGTTGGTGAATAAATGCGGAGAGAGTGAGTAAATACGTGGGAAGAGGATGAGTGAATAATTGGCGAGTGTGGGTTGGCCAGAAAATAATGAAAGGGATAGTGAATATAATAGAATAGCGCTCAACAATGCAAAGGAAATGTGGTGAGAGAGTGAATGATTTAAGTGGTGAGAGGGAGAATGAATCGTGCGAGCGGCGCGAGAGTAGCGAGTGAGTGGAGTGAGTGGAGTGCGTGGGTGCGGGGTGCGGGGTGCGGGCGGTTACCTGTTGTCGTGCGGGTGCAGCACGACGCGCTGGTAGTCGCGGCGCGCGAGCTGCTGCTGGCGCTGGCGCGTGCCCAGCTCGGCCGTGCCGTCGCGCGTGATGTACAGCTGCAGCCCGGACGCTGCGGTACGGTATAGTGAGCGGCTAACTTCATGACTATGTACGCTAGCTGCGCAGTGCCTTTTTAGGTTCGTATGGTGGTTGTGCGGGACGCGACCGTGGCTTATAGATTATATTAAACCAATCACCGCTGGCCGGCGGGGGGGTATCGGAAGGGACTTCCGCACAAAAAAAAACAAAAATGACTCAAAGGGGTCGCGTCACTGGTTAATCAGTCCTTATATTGGTTTCTTGGTAGGCCACATCGCGCACATGCGCGCCCTTTTGACGTTTGTTTGCGAAGTTTGCCGGTAATTATATCTAATGTCGAGACAACTTTGACAAACGTATAGATCTAGAGCATCCTGTAGGCCTTATTATTATAGGCATATTAGGCCTATTTTTTAAAATTTCTAGCTCGAATTAATATGCCCCAAAAACTAATTTAAAATGCAAGCATTCCTATCAGATCCTATTCATGATACAGTTTGAAATAAAGTTAGTTTGAAAGGTTTTCAAAATATTCTGGTTCTCAGATGACTTTAAAGAATTGTTGATGAACAAGACCACATTTTCTTTCAAATGTTAGATTTATTAAAATTCTGAAAGAATGGATATTTTGGCAAGTTAGACTTTTTGAGAATTGGATATTTGGACCCTGGCTGTTCCCTCCCTAATTAGAAAATAAGCTATAGGCGAATAGACAGCGGGTCTCTCCTGGCCCTGCGTACTCACTCTCGGCGGAGTCCTCGACGGCTTGCTTGAGGTCGGTGGCGGCGAGCAGCTCGTCGATGAGGTGGTCGGGGTTCACGCGCGTGTTGCCCACGCGGCTCGACACCACGTGCTACAACCAGCAGTGTATATCTATTAACTCACAGTTTGTTCACAAGTAATTTAACTTTAGTTGGGTTACGAAGTGGCCAAACGTTGGTGTTTACTGTGGAGTTGCCATCTGTCTTCCACGACCAACTGGCGATATCCAATTTCTGTCGTTAGACCAGTGGTATCGGATTTCTGGGCGCTTCTATATTAAATTTTACATACAACCTTGATTATAGGGCAACATAACATAACATGACTTCACGCCTGTATCCCCGAAGGGGTAGGCAGAGATGTATTACACACCCATGATTCATAGAATTTGTTAATATTTGGGGCATTCGTATAATCGTCGTCGAATATGTTTCCGGTTGCATTCAAAGTTTCTAATTGAAGCCCGGGGTCCACTCTTGTATTTTTTGTGTTGATTTGGCTGATTTTCGTTTTTACGGAAGCTACTGACGTCCCAATCCAGAGGGTAAACCAGTGCTAGAGCCTTGTCTCTTAATTAGTGAGTGTATTGGCTAGTAGATGAGATGGTTTAGGCCATATATCCCTCCATGTATTGTTATACTTAACTAGCGGTTGCCCGCGGTTTCACTCGCGTGGGATTCTGATCCCGTTCCCGCTACCCATGGAACCCTATTCCACCACCACAACCTATATAAGATATACAAGTTTACCATACATAATTTTGTCATCATCTCAAAGCGTTTTCGTTGAAGGCTCCATGACGGCTTATTTTTGTCCGACACCTCCAACAAATGTCGTTGTATTTTAGCCAATGTATATAAATACTTGGTAAACTATATACTAAAACCTCCGTCGAGAAGCACTCTATCCATCGGATCGGCGCAGCAGTTCGGGAGGCGGCGGAACAATTGCTTTACTAATATGTAGAGGAGGGAGCGGGCGTACCGGCGCGTCGTCGGGCGGCGGCGCGGGCGCAGGCGCGGCGTGCGGGGCGTGCGGGGCGTGCGGGGGGGGCGCGGCCCCGCGGCGCGCCCCCCGCGCGGCGCGCGCGCGCTCCAGCGAGCCGCCGTCGGACGCCGACGCCGCCCCCGACTGCGAGCCCGACGACGGGTTCCTGCGCACCGCACGTCTCCGTTAGCTGCGTCAGCTGCGTCAGCTGCGTCAGCAGCGACACCACACATATACATCGAGCTCAGACCCTCCGCAGCTCACAATTTGTTGAGAACGCGATACATTTGTCGATTATTTTGATATACTATCAATGCCCGTAAAGCAACGCGTATACACGCTAGGGTTGTAGTCGTTTTGGAACGAAATATTTTGGGCACAGTTTCGATAACATGTAAGTCTGGAAGTATTTATTTAAAAAATAAAAATATTTTTTTTATAAAAAGGTCAAATGACATACGTTTGCACAAATCAAATGAAAACTCGCGGTAACTCCTTTCAATATCACGTAATACGCTTACTACGTTTTACTACGATTATTTCGATTCAAAATTTTCGCATCAGGTATCCGTCCAATCAGAAGCCGATTCTAACAGCGCCAGTGGAAACATGTCAGGACACGAACGGCGACGAAGGACCGGTCGATTTGGAGCAGTTACTTTGTTTAAAGAAGTGTTAACTAAGAGTACCTATGTAAGTTGATTATTTTGTGAACAGCTATAATTATTTTTGTTGTTGTGTTTATTTTAATATCACTACATAGACCATCAAGTTATTTATCATTAAATGATATCCTAACCTAATAAAGTATTTCTGACGGTCCTATGTACATTGTCCTAAAATATGAGCAAATAATGGAGTACCTTAAGTGATCAATGTGTCGCGGCACGTCTAATAGGTACCTATTCCCGCGCAGTTATAAACAGGAACGAACCTTCATTCATTAAAAACTGCCAATGCATTACCGAAGCGCTAAAAATGTTTCTACTCGAAAGTGTGAAAAAGATTACAGAAAAGTCACTTTTTTATTATAACCGGTATAGCTATTTGGACATCTTAAAATGCAACCATAGATTATTCCGAGCAACCCCCTTTCGGGTCCAAAACGACTATAAAGTCAGCGTGTATATACACACATTTCGATTTCGTTGACGCATGAAGTGAATAAGGGTGAAAATTTAAAATTCAAGATATACATACAAACTACCATATTAATGAATTAAAAATTTTTTTACCAGAAACGACTAATGCAAGTCTTATAACTTCGTAACCATAACTTCTTAATTTTGTACACTTCCAAATCAGAAAACAATTTACACTTTTTCCCACTCCCTTTTGAAATGTATTCGTAATTTTTCATTTTTCAACCCCAAAGTGTCCGGTTCAAAGCGATCGCGAGTAATGAGCTACACACAAATGATATATCAACAATCTAGAATTACTTTTTCTCGATTCTAGATGTATGTAATGTATGATGTAAAATAAACTTTAATCTGCGGAGGAACTGAGAAAATCGGAAACAATTTTAACACACAAATATATTCATAATATCAATTATCTAGTTATATTTAGATTCAACTGATTCACAATACAATCAATAAAAATACATTGCCAAAGAAAAAATGTTTGAAAGCGAAATGTTTCTATAGATGTTTTTATCTTTATCGACAAAGTTGTGATATAACCCGGTATTTACACTATTCCCCATCACCATGACTACTAAAAAGCAATCGAAACGTCGGGAATAGTGTAAACATAAAAAACACTTTCAATATTTATTGAATGTATTGTCGAAAACTATGAACCATATCATTTTATACTTTCAAATTTTTAGGAATATATTGTGCGTTATATTAAACTTAGGAATACAACAGCTGGTATTAAAAGTTTCACCAAATGCAATAACTCAACCGATATGACTGTCAGCTCACATATCGATCAACTAAGCACGTTATATATAAGTATTTCATAACGAGCCAAGTCCTTTATTTGCTGCTTCAATACACCTCGTATGATAGTATGTTTAATATAAAAATGCAATCCATGCAATGTTATTTACATAATTATTATCAACATATTCACCATGCACGCCACCAATCATATAAAGCATACAAAATATACAACATATTGAAAAATAGCCATGCGTTTATACATTACTTAAACATTAGCTAATTAAAAATATTAATACAATTTAATTTATTAAAATTTTACACTGTTTTGTACATAACAACCAATGTATCGATTGTTTATACTACAAAAACTAACAAATGTACAGAAAAATATATTAAAAATATTTATTATTATAATGTTCAACTTAATTACTAAGACATTCAAAAGGACAAACTGACATGAAGCCGTAGATATACATAAACCATATGTTGCCAATACATCGACACGGTACAACAACTAGTCAACAACACGTCGACACACATGTGAACGGATCCGGGTGCCCAGTGCCCAGTGCGAGACTCATATGGGGCAATGAATTAATGTTTCCATTGACTTTTTACTCGATGGTGAGATCATTTGAATATTTTTATTTTGCTGGCACTAGGATCCCACAGACCGGTGAACTGTCAGGCAACAGTTGGTTTTCAGCATGTGTGTCGGCGGTGTAAGTACGTGTGTGGAGTGACTGACAGCGCCGAGCTGGGCCGGCGAGGCAGGGAGCCGGCGGGGGCGGCGCTGGCCCCGCAGGCCGCCGCCAGGCCGCCCAGGCCCGCGCCCGGCCCGCCCCCCGGCGGCGCCGCGTCCCGCAGCGCCCCGCAAGTGACACACTCGCCGGCGCCCCTTCTGCATTCACCCCCATATACATCACATCACATCACATCGCTCCTATCAGCTCTATGTCATTTGTAACTTAACTTCCCTTACTTACAAACTAGAGAATTAATCCAAGAGCAACCGAGGCACACGAAAGAGAGCATTCACAGTTAGGAGAACAGAGGAGAACGAGAAGAAACCATAGAACCATCGAAAACCACGCCCGCAACCGAGTTTAGTACGCTCACAACGTTACCGGGGGACAGCACGCAAGGCGGGGCGACGTGAGGGGGCGAGGGTGCGAGGGTGCGAGGGGGCGAGGGGCGAGGGCGGAGGCAAGCGAGCGCGGCACTCACCTCACGTGGTCGGTGTAGCTGTGGCGCAGCGTCGTGGCCGCGTCCAGCCGCCGACCGCGCCCCAGCTTCTCCCCGCACATCTCTTCCGTGAACTCATTCTTGGGCGTGGAAGTGAGAATCTTTTCTTCGTTGAGCGCCTGGTTCGAAAGGCTCCTAAACCGATGCCTGATGTCCACGCACTCCGACGAGCCGAGGTCCACCTCGGGGTCCGAGGGCACGCAGTAGAACTCGTCCTCTATGCACCCGGACAGCCTGTGCGCGTTGGAGACCAGGGAATTCTTTCTGTGAGCGAGGGGAGTCAGGAACGGAAAGTTATTGAACAGCTCCTCGTTCTTTTTATTCTTCTCGAGCAACGCCGGAATGGTGTTGAGTGACTTTTGCTTGAATATCTGGAAATTGGTGAGCGGTTCCACGGCTGCGCTGATGATGGTCGCGGCCACCTTCCTCTTCTTGTCGAAGTAGGTGGGCATGGCGAAGGAGTTGTCGTGTCCGTTCTCAGTGATGAGTGTCGCTTCAGGCGTTTTGTACTCTTCGATGGAAGGTGACTGGATCAAATGCCTTGGGATCACGTCCGGGGGTCCGGTGAGGGTGTTGTTGGGTGTCAGGTAGATGTCGGACGTCTCGCTCACTATGGTCTTCTCCAGCAGTAGCTTGGCTAGGGTGCGGCTCGAGTGCTTGCAGTTCTGGGAGGGGACGTATAGCGTGGTAGTGGTGGTCGTGGTCCGCTCTAAGCGTACACTGCGTGCGGCGGGATGCGGGAGTTGAGAGAAAAAAAAAACATAAAAAATAAATTAATAAAGCAAAATAAATAAAAGTTGCGGAACATATAAGATGTTAGTGACCGTGCGTACACAGTTAATGAATACGAAGCGCGGCGATGGGGCTGTACAGGGTTTGTGACGTCATGATTATGTGAATGTGCTCCTCATGCAATGAGGTATGTTCACTGGATGACGTCACAGCTACTTGTCCGTTTGCTGTCGACACTACGCACTTCTCGTTTTACACCAAGTTCACCAACACATACAACGAAACACGGTAAGGGCAAGTATTCACTGACACTAATGGTAAGAGACATCTCCAAAAAAAATATAAAACTTCGTTTGCAATACAATCTAAATACTACTATTATAAAATTGTAAATTAGTTGTGTCTGCACATTAGAGAAACTAAAAAAAACTTGGGTTATGAAATGAACGATTCGGAACACAAAAACATTACTTTTTGGAAATCTTGTCTGCTTGTCTGTTTGTTCGTGATGGACGCAAAAAGTACTGAACGGATTTTGATGCGGTTTTTCCTATCAGAAAGATCTTGGTCCGACTTAAAATCTGTCGTGTGTTTCATTGCAGTTAGTTAAGTAGAACCAGAGATATGACCAAAAAACGAGCCAGCACTACATAACTATGATACGATATTTATTTGAATGAAGTTTTTTTTTAATTAGAGTTTTATATGATTGCATTTTTGTGTCAATACATCGCTTTAAGCTCAGCATAATGGCTACGTTACAAGGATAAAACATAATGTGAACATTTACATTCAATGATATGATAGATGGCGCTTCACAGCAAACTAAAGTAAATATTAATGATTAGTAAATGTTGCCATAACCTGGTAATTTTCAGGGACTCCCTGACAGCAGCATTGGATTACATTCCTGATATTCACAGACAAAGCTGTAAGCATTAGTAAAAGACTGGATCGCTGCATCAGAAAGACCCGTCAGGAGCTGAAGATACCTGAATGTTAAAATGTCACAAGACGATGTGCCATCTGGTGAAGCGCGTCCTTAGATTTTCACACAAAGTGTTACATTTTCTAGAGACGTCTCCTATCCACTTAATTTCACCCGAGTCATACATGAGAATGCGGAGGTTTATGAGAATGAAATCTACCACACGAGCTTGCCACCAAGGACCGGGGTTAGCAGAGTACGCATCCACACCGGGCGAGCACTGACACTGATGACCACCACACTTAGCGAGCTAGCCAGGTCAACACCGACACAGTCCAAATACAGAATACATGCCAAGATGGTGTACATGTACACCAAGGACTTTGAGTCGGAGGTAAGTCCACGATCACAGTCTATATGGAGTGCGTTGGCTGTACCTATTGTGATGCGGTCGTGATGAATCCCCTGCTGAATCGCCTTCGGAACTTTGTCGTGAGTGCGCCGAAGCCGCTGAAGAGCTGCCATACCCAGACGCCTGGAATACATACAAATGCCACGATTAGAAATTTGATGACACAAATTTGTCACAAAATTTGGCCGGGTAGGTACCACCGTGCACGATTGCGAAAAACCCTCCATAGTAATCCAATTTCGGTTTGATTGCGTTCAGGGGTCAGCAAGTGCATAGCCGGGCAGGGGGATTGTGGTCGCAGCACTAGTGGGACCGGCGGGTGTCACGCGGTGCTGCGACGACAATCCTCTTCTGATGAGGCCGTCAAGCTGAGTGCCACCATTGTTAACATGGTACGTGTATGTAATTGTGACCCTCTTTCTAGAGACTTTACCTTCGGCTTACCATCAGGCAAGGTGAAGTCAAATTGACGTGTCCTAAATTTAAATCTGATAGTAATTACTCTAGGACAATCGTAATAGAACCTGTACACAGGTACACCTGGTGTGGTACTGCAAATGACTTCAGATCAGGTTACAGGATTCACGAGCAGTTAATGGGCAAATAAAGTACTTGGATTACAACACAACAAGTTTTCACCCCTGTATCCATGCCTGTTAGAATCATGAATGAACTTTGTTCAGTTCACTAACTGCACAGGAGACCTGCAGAAATGGACCAATCACATTGGTTATGGTATCCAACTTGTGCTCAAGGAATGATTGGTCCGTTTGTATGTCAGTAGAAAAGCAGCTATAAAAAAATTGTGGGTGCCACAGAACATTTGCAGGGAGGTGTTGTAATTACATTTTCATCTCTCCTGTTCGGAAAGTTTAATTTTCATGGGTGGATAGCCGGGTGGAAAGTAGCTTATTTCATCCCTAGGGTGGAAAGTATTATTTTTTTAATTTTAAGTTTTGCCATGGAGATCATGATAATTTAATTACGTGATAATGCCTTGATATCATGTCGCTTTTTTTACATGGCCGCCTAAATGCACATCTTGTGACCAACTCGATTACAATGTAACCAATAGATTCTATTTTCAAAACTTTTCTAATGTTGGCAGTATGTACGTGAATTATAAGTTTTTTTCAGTATAAAAAAAACAATTTAAGTTTGCTAAAGAATTAGCGGGAAAACGAGATTCAATATAAATAAATACCTTGTGTTAATTGTGGTTAAAGATGGTTTCGGAAAGTGATTCCAGTGATATGGATATTAATTTAACTCCCGATGAGATTGAAGAACTATTGAGTAGAATAATATTTGGAGACACTAACTATGGCGACGCCTACACTATGATGACGGATGGCCCCAGGCAGGGTACAGTTTCTTGGTCCACCTCCTCTCCGTGTTTGCTCTACGAGTGTGCGCCGTGTACTCACCTTGCTGCTCATGTCACCGGACGTGTTGGAGGAGTTCCGGGAGTGCGTGTGCTGCTGCTGCAGGCACGCCGCGCACGCGCCGCCCGCGTTCGCCGCGCCCGCCGCGCCTGCGGGACAAGTCGCTCAGTACCCACGGACCAACCCATCACTGATGAGTAACCGCCCGTGAAACCGACTTCAAACTTTCGGGTTAGTTTGGGAACAACCGTATCGGATTAGGCTAGGAAAGTGTCAGGTTAGGAATTAATTTTATTAATACTTCGCTGTTTCTAACCTAGCCTAATTTGGGTCAGGTTAGAAAATATACTGATTAGTTTATAATACGCCAAAAAAACCACCTCACACACGCTAAAGGTGGATACAAAATAGGACTGTATCCACCTTCAGCATTGTTCCATCAATTTGCCGTTAGTTCCCGGGCACAACGCGATTAATAGAACATTATAATTCAGTTCCCGGGTATTACTACATTAACAAGGGCGTGCGACTTACCAAGATGGTCAGGTGCCGAAGTGCCGAGCGGTGAATCGTCATCGTCTGGGGTGGGCAGCTCGCAGGAAGGCATCAACGTTAGGGACTGGACCATGTTGCCTTCTGCAAATACAAGAGCACAGACTATTAGTAACAGTCTCAACTCATTGATCATAAATACTTCATACTTATCAATGTATACTGTTCACGTATTGGGTGTGCAGGGCCTTAGAAACACCTTCGGTGCCCAAGTCAACCTCACCTGCTAGGCGATACACCAGTGAAACAGTAGACCAGGATCTAGCGCAGACTTTCCCCTTGTGGTTTCGGAAGTTGCGACGGCAATCGGTCGCGCAAAAGCGGACATACCAATCAAAACCTATAGAGTGACCCCAGGCTCCAAACTGCAAAGTTTAGACTCAACGCAAACGGGAAGTCGTTATGAGGATGATGAAGACAGATGACTTATTTTATTAATGCAAGCAGATGGAGTTGCCAGTATTTGTTACCATGTATAGGTAGACCACGGGCCCGTGAACAAAATTACCCCGTCAAATGACCCACCGTGAATTACATTTAGGAAACTATTACTATTAGAATCAGGTATTTTCTGATATAGTAGCAGCCCTAAGATGGTAAGTAAAGTGGATAATTCCATCCCTCTCCTTCTGAGATCGCGGCCCAAAACACGATTGCTTATAGCACGTCACGGTAGTTCCATTGTATTCTAGTAGATAATCAGTATTTTTACTATGATTTTTATCGAGATACCACGTTTCTGCAAATAAATTTTCGCCTCTGCACAGTAGACAAAAGTAGCTAGATAAAAAAAAGATGTGATAGCACACGTACCTCCCGCCAGCGCATTGTTGTAGTTCTTCTTCTTGGTGAGGGAGCCGAAGCCCGAGCTGGCGGTAGAGGAGGCGCAGTCATCGTCGGGAGCCGTTGCAGCCGTCTCCGAGCCGCTGTCGCCCGCCGCCATGCCCTCCACTGCCTCCTGCTTTCGCTCCGGACTGCAGCACATCATAATAGACCCGATTGTTATAAAGAAAATGTGTACACCACAAGGCCCTACTAACATCTTTGAGGCACAAGCCGACTTTACCTGCTATTCGGTGCACCTGCTAAATGACGAACGAGACTCTGGCGCAGGATTTCCTCTGGTCAGACGGTAGCCGCTCCGGAAAAAGCCGATATACGTATCAAAAATAATAAGCGGATCTCGGCCTCCAAAGTGTAAACATTGGGCGCCACTGGGAAATCACTGTGATGATGATGATGTCATATGTTGAGGACGATGGTGTCCACTAAAGAGCAGTCAGTATGTCCTTACACTTTGAACAGCGGGTCTCCCGAGATCATGTTCATCTTGATGCGCAGCCGCAGCACGGAGTTGTCCTGGCGGCGGCGCGGGTCGTAGCCCTCCAGCAGGCAGCGCCGCGTCGTCTCGCCCGCGCCCGCCAGCTCCGCTAGGTTCACGTCGCAGAAGCCCAGCTTCTGGTATGACCTGCCGCCTTTGAAAACACGCACAAATTACCTATCAGTATATATTAATGCAATAGAAATTAGAAGATTAAAGGCACCATATCGCGTGGCTGATGCGATGGACTGACTATATAAAGGTACTATTAGTTTCATGTGTCTACTAATACTTTTAATGCCCGCTTCAGCTAGGTTCTAATGAAAGTACACGACACATCTTCTCGTGGTGATGTTGCCAATACCGCGTTACCACCTGTAGAGGGGGAGAAATCTACTCAAAGAAGGCAAAGGAAACATGGCAAGGCCTTCGACATAACTTCACGCCTGTATCCCCGAAGGGCTAGGCAGGGGTGTATTACACACCCACGATTCGCCAGTTATGTTTAGGTCCCAATATAATAGGGGGCGAGCCTATTGCCATCTACCGGGCACATTATTAAGCGAGCGATAATCTACATTTTTAATACACACATAACTACGAAAAGTCAGAGGTGTGTGCCCGGGGTGACTGGGGATCGAACTCGTAACCTCGTCTCGGCAGTCCGTTACATACACCACTGGGCTATCGCCGCTTTCACGCAAGGCCTTCGAAATTCTGCCAAACATGCGAAATATAGCATCCACCTACTTAAAGTCGATATGAAATGTGAGGTAGTGTCTACTTCCCCTATCGAGTCGATACTAAAATCACCCAAATTCTTGTATTCAATTTGACCGCGTTAATTTTTGTTATGTGTGTCTAACATTAGGGGGTTACTAATCTTTTCATTTTAGCTAGAACGTGCTATTCAGTGAATAAATTGCACTGTCGGGTCACAACGACAAAGACCAAAGCTGAAAAATAATCATCGAAGATTCTTATTTTCTACGAAAGGCGCAGGGAGCTATCAACAAATCATTTCTAAAGTTAACCGACGACCTACTGCATTGTTGACAGAAGCAGGATCAGGAGGCGGATGGTTGGTCTGAATTAGTTTAAGAATATTTATCCGATTTGAGCACTCGACGCTACAAAGTTTGTGTTGGTACGTCGAAAAAAGCGCTAAATGCTGAATATTGCGATGCTGATCTATATACAGAAATATTTAAACCACTCAAAGGGACAAAGTTGGAAGCGTTTTAAATTATTTGCGTTTAATGTTATCTTGCATATTTCAGGAGAATTTCAGGATGGACAACTTTCTTGATAGAAAAGATTTAGCCGTTTAACTGGGTACACAGCGAGTCTTGAGGTTTGTCAACGATCCCACACTAGAAGGGGCTTTATGAGATTTGCAACTTATTTACTTTCTAAGGGATTGCGAGATTACTTTCGCAGTTAATTACTAAAACACAAAAAACTACTGACACACCACTGGCGACGGGTAAGGGTCACACTTTGAAACCAGAATGGTAGCATACTGTGCGATTCGTAAAGAAATTTCCTTACGTTCAAATTATGGAATCTCCTGCCATGGCTTTCCCAAATAACTAATTTAAAGAAGGTTATTTTCAAATTGGCAACGCGTTATAAGCTAATATCGACGGTGACGAGACGTATGTCTGTTTGTTTGGTACAAAAGAAATATAAAAAGATGTGTGGCATAAATATGTTAACTACATTACGTGCAGTGCGTGTATGATTAGTATAATTGTGTTATGGCGCACTTATTTAATGAGATTTGCAGCAGTCATAACTCTTGTGACGAGGAGCTTTAGTAGAATTTCACGTATGCTATTACATAATATAGAAACTTTAAGAAGTAACTCTAGTCTACATTTCAGTCTCTTTCTTCACTTCCACCTTCCCTTACCTTTAATTCATTCCGTCTATTATACTTCCCTATTTTGGACCCTTTATCTTACATGTAGTACGCGTGAGGGGCCACCTCTGATGTTGCAAGCTATCATAGTCTACGGTTACCGCTCACCAATAGGTGGGTTGTGTGCTAATTTGCTACCGGCAAACCGGGTCTGGTTTGTGGGTTTTACGAATTTCATCATCATTGTCACCTGACCACTTCGTCAGATGAGCTCGATCGTGTCTAATTAACTATTGAGTAAAGTAAGCAATAATTAAGATTGTCATCCGAATGTTCCAAAATTTGTTGTTTTGTTTTCATACAAACACACGTA
Organism: Cybosia mesomella; assembly: GCA_946251805.1. NCBI lineage: Eukaryota > Metazoa > Arthropoda > Insecta > Lepidoptera > Erebidae > Cybosia > Cybosia mesomella. The sequence continues at coordinate 895,687 of OX276390.1, forward strand.
TTTCCAAGCAAATTTTTTTTAAATTTCTTGACGATAGACCGACCAGCGCCCTCTTAAGCTAAGCTCTTAACCTACACATTTATTGAGCTTGATTGTTTGTTCCGTCTAAATAATAAAAGCGAATGCAGTCACCTTTGAGCTCCTTGCGCACGGAGACCCTCATATGCGCCGGCTCCAGCACGCCGGTGCTCGCGTTGGCGCACATCTTGCACACGAACGAGAACTGCGCGTTCCACAACACCGCGTGGTTCCGTACCTCCTCCCTGCAACAATACACACTTGTGATTACATTTCTGTGTACCATATAGTATACTTGCATAGCATTGCAAGAAATATTCATAAAACAGGTGGGTAACAAGCAAAATAATAATAATATTTTCTATCTGACATCGAATATCCAGCTCCTGGTGCGAGAGCAACAGACTTTCCTCATTTTATGTGGCACTAAAAACATAGTTGGCGAATTGTGGAGCTAAATTATATCTCTGCTTACTTCTTTTCGGTTTCCAGGCATGTAAGACATGTATATTAACAGATTTCTAAGCTTTTATCGCAGTTTAAACTATATATGATTTTAGATTGACATGGTCATTTACATTAAAATTAGAATGATAAACGGGATATTTACCATGTTTAGTATCTTTTTCGAGAATCCGATATTTCGGCACTGTTACAAGTACCATGATCACGGATGTACTAAAGTTCTGCAAGCTAGTTGTTACTCGGCAAACCGTATCGGTCTACCCTCTTCCTCACTCGTTTCCGTATGTTCACAAGGCCCAAACAAACTACAATTCCAAAAACCGCGCCAGCCGATACTGTGAGTGTTGTGTGTCGTGAACGTGATCGAGTGCGTAGTGAGAACGCGGACAGTGTTGTGGTGACGCGCGTCAGAAACGAGTGAGGAAAATTTGCGGTATTTTTTTATTTAGAATTAATAACACTTTTTGTGTGTAATTAATTCGAATAAACTTTTGTATAAGTCAAGAAATTCAATGTTTTGTGGAAATGGAAAATGAAATTGCAACCACGCATCCGGTGTATGTCGCCAGTCGCCAGCGTTTAATATACACACCATCACATCTAAATTAGTAAAAGAGTCGTTATTAAACGGATAGCTACACAAAACGTTATCATTAACACAGTGCCGTGCATGTGGCACGGTGTCGGTAACACCCATATATCTCCGCATGTCGTAGGACGAATCAATGGAGCGGCGGAATCAACTGGAACGCGGAAGTCACAGCAGACACCCGACACACGGCGCAATGGGTTTTACTTCACTTGACTGACGTGACGTATTGTTTTACTACAATATGTTTGTGTAGGATATCACTAGGGTGAATTTCCGTTTATGTGTGTGTGTGTGTGTGTGGTAAGTGAGCACGTGAATATGATTTCACGCCGTCTGAAGGTAAGCTGTGAGTGAAGTGGAATGATGGACGTCATAATAGATGCCAGTTGTAAAAATGGTAAAAGGATGTTTTTTAGTTTAATTTTATACAAGCCAACTGCGTGTCGGTTTATAAAGCCGTAACTTTGTATGCGCTATGTAAAGTCTATGCAGTCGGATGATACAACATATAAGATAGCGTTAATTCAGTAATGAAAGGATTCGTTCATCGTTAAGTACAGCAGCCACCGGCATAAGTTTGCTAAACACTGGCAAATTGATTTTGGAATACGAATACACACACACACACATATTAATAGTATTTTTCTAATCCTCAGAGGAAAAGGTGTTAATTTTATCAAAGTTTTCAGAGCTAAGTTGATCTGTGATTAAGAATTGGTTAGAAAACTATTGCATTGCAGAAGGCAATATTCATATCTCTCGCGACCCCAGAATGTATTAATCTGTGAGCTATTTCCTAACAACACCTTCAGGGTCCAAGTCAACCTCACCTGCTAGTCGGTGCACCTGTTAAACAACGGACAAGGCTCTGGCGCAGGCGCACCTCTCGAGGGTGGAAGGTCAGACAGCAACAGCAGTCGCTCTTTTAAAAGTCAACAAACCAATCAAAAGTAATGAGCGGACCCTGGGCTGTGGACGTAACCAGGAAATCGCTAGAAGCATGATGATAGAAGGTATGCTACGGACAGCCTCCCAAAGAATGTGTGAAACATCTTCGGTCGTAATGCAGTCCTCCCGATTACTGTTAAAGCAATAACGTGGTTTCTTAGTAAAATAAAACCCGTATATTTAAAGATATAATGGCTAAAACGGTCATCGACGGTAGTAACATACAATCTTATCTTAAGCCTAACGGTCTTTCTGCCTCAACAAGCTCTTAGCACTAAAAGTGCTTCGCGGACTCGGTACGTCTAGCTGGAGTGCATGCACTTAACTATTGAACTTGCCTTTAACATAACGCGGTCTAAGTGATGACTGTAATGAGCCCTGCAAATGCTCAATAGACGGTTACTGTTCGCCACGTTTCTATGTAAATCTTCTAACTAAATTGCCCTTACACTAATTGTAGTGCGTACCAGCGTACCACACGTACGGCTGTGGCCTCAGTGCTTCATTAGTCGAAGGCCGAAAGTTTCTACCATAGGGAGAGGAATCCCACTCTGTAAACTCCAGGTGAAGATATGTGTTTGCAGCTCTTCTCAGTTTAAATCTGCATTTAACTTCTTTTAATCGCGTAAAACTGCGTTCACATTTCTGAGCAGGATTTTTTGGTGTTAATAAATGCATTTTTGCTGTCTGACAGGAGTGTGGCTGCTGTACATGAGGACTCGGTTTCGAGACTGGGGGCCGGGCAAAGTGTTATTGGGTGGAAATTCTGAGTAGCAAGCAATGAGTCTGGAAATGTGCCTGGTAGAAGGCTCGCCCCTATTTCGTCGAACTAAAAAGTGTATTTGACGAAATGTGGGTGCAAAATACTATACACCTCTGCCTGCCAATTTGCACCTTTTCTGGTAGTCATAATAATTATAGCAAATGAAAATTATTAGTTGAATTATCATGTGGACCTCTATCCACAGAACACGTGTTGTTTATCGAATACACAATGATTAATTTGTGTCGAAGTAAATAGCTTCGATCACGCACAGCTGGACTCGTGTAGCCTAAATAAATATCGATTTCATGGAACCGGTGTATCACATTATGCTACAATGTGCGGCAGTGATATATGTAGCAATGTTGAAATAGCAGAGATGGGCGGTGATGTAACCTAGTATTCGTTAATTGTATTTTTGATGTCGCTAGAACTAAGTTGAACTATTACGAAACTACACTGCCGTAACAGCTGCACTTAATTGATTGCCATCGATTTATCATATAAGTAGATGTGAACAATGTCAATGCCTTAGAATGCCTCAGTCTGTGTTTCTCGAAAGCTATAACCTGAGAATCTTCAAGTCACGAATGAGCTTCGATGAGCTTCGAACCAGCTTCTACTACGAACTACTTTTAACTGTAGTTTCAGTTAAAACTAAATACTATTGTCGAGAGCCTGCGGTCAAGAGCACTTTTGGCTGCTTTTTTTTCAGTTGTAGTTATTTTTGAGCGAGTGTTTATATGTATTTTTTCTTATAACTGTCAATCGGTATACGTACATAATACACGTGCCTAGATTTATCGCAGACACATGTTTTGACTTACGTTGCGATGCCTCGTGATGACACGACCAGATTTAACAGACGCTATTCACGATTAGGACATCTTCGTGAATACAATACAAAACGGATCCTGCGCTCAATTCAGAGCCGACGTATCAGGTATCTACTGACGATGGCGGCAGTGGCTTAACACTTTGTAAGTTTACACAACGTGGTTTGTTTTTACTCGGACAGGGGCCTCACCATGATGACTTATAAACAGTTCAGTTCCGAAGCAATTCAATACAAGTTTGTAAACTTTATTGCTATGATCCATACTATGACATGCTTAAACTGAAACGCGTTCGCGTTTGGTTCGTTTGTTGACACTTGGAACGTGAAATTGAACGACTTGATACGACGTCATGGTATGATTACGTAACTATGCACTTTAGGTCTGCAATTAAGTTATTATTAAGCGGTCATGGTTAGCCCCAGAGCGCTCAAACGAAAATATACATGCACACCGACATAGTTGGTTGTGCCATGGTATTCTCAGCACGAATGGACCAGTTGTTGTTCTTCAGGAGGCCAAGGCACTGCAGCGACTGGCGGCCCAGCAGCTGATCTCCCGATGATGGTAATATAACTATGGTAAACATGCTTACTGATTTTCTAAAAGCTTAAGAAAAAGTGCAAGATAGGCTAAAATGATTATAAGTATACAGTTATACCTGGAAATGATCACAATCTCAATGGATATCGACTTTAAGTATTAGTAAAGATATTCATAATTCCGTTCAATGTTCATATTTCATAGGCCATCAGCAAATCGAGCTGAGCCACTGAGCTGCTTTGCTACCTTAGTAGTAAATAGTAGTGTATAATAAGCAAAACTGCCTACGTTGCCGACTATGCCTGCAATATATCGCACCGAAAATAATATTGTATTGTACTAAGCAGGGTTGCCAGGAACCCTTAAACAGGTGTTAGCACTATCAGCCGGGGATTTGCTTTTTCTGACAGGGCAAATCCTTTCATACCCTTTCAGGTTTTCATTTTCGCACCAGACGTTCTGGAGATTGTATCTGCTAAACAAGGGTCTGTCTGAATCAGTCTGAATCCTACATGATGTATCTTATCTTACTAGTGTTAGAAATGGATTTAACTGAAATTTTGCACAACAATAGACCGCGAATTGTTCAAGAACATGGAATATTTTTTATTTAGATAATAGGTTCTTGCTAAGGTCAATACTTGAGACACTGCTACGGGAACCTTATAGAATACTTAAACACATAACTTGTCTTGTACTTGTGTAATGATGTGTTAAACTTGTTAAAGATTAAGAACACATAACTTGTTCAGGTGACGACAAGGTGTTATGCAAGTGTGACACATGTATGATACATTTTTGTCTGTGTTTCAGAGAAAAATGTTTAAGTGTTTATTTGTATACTTTTTTAAGAGTGTAAACAAAAACTACAACCATTGAATAACATTTGGACAAAATAGAATTAGTGTTCGTGTAAACGCAGGGTTAGTATACAAAACATTTTATTCCATAAACGTTCCTACTTTTAAATGCTTTCTTTATTCTCCTTAAACGTATTCATCACGATGATAAAATCTCTCTTGTGCCAGTGAAGGTCAAAGCGCCCGTGCCGTACAGTTAAATAAATTTCTCATTATCTTAACTACTGGCCGAGGTGTATCATCAAAAGGGTCATTAAGGAGCGGAAGTGCCGTCCGCACGCGAGTCTCCACGACGAATTCTGATTACCATTTACAGGACCGGAATTGGGACACTGGTAGTATAGTGAGCCAGAGCAAGTTTGGTATGAATATGTCGCATAAAGTTTGAACGAACACCGTTAGAAGTGAGTTTGAATTGGCATATTACTTAGTGACTGGTATTGTGTTCTCTGGTTTAGTTTAACTAACTTATTTAATGTAAATTCAACATCGTCATAAATTAATGTGGCCAGACCGCCAGAGTAATCAAAACAATGTTTTAGTTTAAAATTATAATGATGAGCGATAGGACAGACAGCAAATGGGTCGATAACCTTGGTTCTCTGTCGGATGTATTCGTTACGAATCCTATCCTTCAGAGAAACTCCGAGCATAGCTCTTTCCATAGCTCGCTGAGCGACTTTGAACTGGTGGACCAGCCCTACCGTGAGTGTCCACGTCTCAGCTCCGTAGGTCATTACGGGTAGGACGCACTGATTGAAAACTTTCGTTTTCAAACACTGCGGTATGGATGACGAGAAAACCCGACGTAGTTTCCCAAACGCTGCCCAGCCTAGCTGGATCCTCCTCTTGGCCTCCTTCTCAAAATTGTTTTTACCCAACTGCACAATCTGCCCGAGGTAAATGTACTCAGAAACAATTTCAAGAAGGTGGCCATCCACGACGACCGGTCCTGGATCAATGTGGCCATTGATCAAGACTTTGGTTTTATCCAAATTCATGCCAAGACCGATGCATCGCGAGGCTGAAGCTAGGCCGTCCAGCATCTGGGTTAGCTCCTCTAGCGACTCCGCCATTAAGACTATGTCATCAGCGAATCGCAGGTGTGAGATGTAGTCGCCGTTTATATTTATGCCCTTACCTTTCCAGTCCAGCGTCTTAAACATATCTTCCAATGCGCTCGTGAACAGTTTCGGGGATATGACATCCCCCTGTCTCACTTCTCTGCACAATTGGATGGGTTTAGACTGCTGACCCTGTACTTGGACACTCATAGTGGCGGCTTCGTAAAGGCATCTCAGCACCTCGACATAACGATAGTCTACTTGACATCGCTGTAAGGATTCCAGAACAGCCCAAGTTTCGACGGAGTCAAATGCCTTTTCATAGTCCACAAAAGCGAGACACAGGGGCTGATTATACTCTTCGGACTTCTGTATAATCTGCCTCACTGTGTGAATGTGGTCTATGGTGCCATATCCTCCGCGGAACCCAGCCTGTTCCGGTGGCTGGAACTCGTCGAGTCTCCTGGCGAGACGATTCGTGTCCACTCGTGAAAATAGCTTATAGACGTGGCTCAGGAGTGTGATGGGTCTGTAGTTTTTAAGGAGGGTCTTATCACCCTTCTTAAAAAAGAGAACAACCAAACTCCCGCTCCACGCCTTTACCATTATTAGGTACTAAGTAATAATGCCTTATGGGCAACCATACACCCCGGCATCTGAAGACCGGGACGCCGTGCGGTTTTAGTCGGTTCAAACCCAACATTACCACCCCCGCAGGCCGGCGGGGGGTGTCCGAATGTATTTCCGCACGAAAAAAAAAAGGTACTAAGTAATATTATTTTTACACGCCTACTTATCGTGAAGTAATGACAGAAGCAAAGCGGGCTGTTGTATCGGCCTACACAAAGAGAGAAATGCCCAAGTATAAGTAAGTAACTATGTACTCACGCCTATATATACAAGAAAGAGTAAACAGAGGTATATTACACCCACATATCTGGAACTATATTTTTTGGTTCCTAAAAAAAACCAAAAACACTTGCCAACAACGAAAATTCAATCTCAAAATTTAACAACGAGGCAGTCTTAAGTCGTCGTTTTAATTTATATTTTGAAAACATGACCATCATATTATCATTTAACAAAAAATGTAAGTAGTAAATGAATGCTATTTCTGTTTGAAGCACAATAATACGAGTAAAAAGTCCGCATATTCTCCTACCTCGTCTTATTGTTCAACTCGACCGGCGTCCCTGGACAATACTCGCAGCGGCGAGTCGGAGGCAATTAACGAACTTATAACAACATTGTTTATTATTCAGCTAGTCTGATTAACGCACATGATTCGTATCGCAAGGTTAAGGAATTTTGGTTGAACGACTCTAAACGATTTAATTAGAAACGTTCGCGAAGTGTATCAACATGTGGTTAAATAAAAATGATCATAGCATTACTGACTGCAAATTGTGTGTGTTATCTCCTTTCGGGCCTCTGAAACTGAAACGCCCACGACTATTATAATCAGATGTGACAAAACCATGTGGGCCGGCTTGTCAGTCAGCACGAACCTGCTTAGGTACGTCGTGACAGGTGAGGCCGCCTGTCACCCCAGCAGAAGCAGGCCGGGACGGTGGGGCGACTAGCGCCCCTCCCCCAAACCGGGGCAAGACGGGGACACCGTGGTTCCCAAACCCGAGGGGGCCATCTCGAAACCGGAGATGGCCCAGGGTCAGTCGGGGTGCGAGGGATATGCTCTATGGGCAACCTTACACCCCGGCGTCTGTAGACCCGAGACGGCGTGCGGTTTTAGTCGGTTCAAGCCCGACATAACCGCCCCCGCTGGCACGCGGGGGGGTATCCGAAGGGATTTCCGCACGAAAAAAAAAAAAAAAAGGTACGTCCGCCCCCGCTGGCCGGCGGGGGGGTATCCGAAGGGATTTCGGCACGAAAAAAAAAAAAGGTACGTCCTAAAGCTGTCGGGGTGCGAGGGAAATGCTTTATGGGCAACCTTACACCCCTGCGTTTGTAGACCCGAGACGGCGCGCGGTTTTAGTTGGCCCGACATAACCGCCCACGCTGACCGGCGGGATGGTATCCGAGGGGATTTGTGCACGAAAAAAAATGTACGTTCTAAAGCTGGATTAAAGTAAAAATTTATTAGACAATGTTTTGAAAAGTGGAACTAGTCAATGGTTACTAATGAACTCCTAGAATTAATAATTGTTTTACGGAGTCTCATACATTTGAACGTGTTTTTAAGTTTTCAAACTATAAAAAATGTTTGCCCTGACTTCTATCTCATCAACAAAGCGGGCATTAACTACTCGAGACATCGAAATTAATCCTATATAATATTATAAATGTGAAAGTAACTCTGTCTGTCTGTTACGCTTTCACGCCTAAACCACTGAACCGATTTTGCTGAAATTTGGTACAGGGGTAGATTAGACCTCGGGAAAGGACAAAGGCTATGTTTTGTCGCGATAACCGACATCTACGCGGGCGGAGCCGCGGGCAAAAGCTAGTATAATATATAAACCGACGTCTCAAGTTTTGTTATCCTGGTACTGGTACACTCACGGTATATTCTCACAGGGTTAGGCAGAGAGAATAGATAGCGACTATGTACGGTCCTTACATCCATTAACCTTAAGTGTCTATTTACCCGACTGCCAAGGAAGGTTTATGTTTTTATCCTATTTGGTTCCATAAACATTCTTCCAGGGCACTCAGTCCTTATAAATTTACATCATAATTTTTACATTCTACACAGCGTTTTCTACCCAAAGTAAGCATAGCTTAACTAGCTAGTGTTATGGGTTCCAGAATGCGGATAAACATACTTATTTACTTTTTTTTTGTAAATACATACATATTATAGACATATTCATGCATACAAATATTTACACTGAGCGGGAATCGAACCCGCGCCCCATGTCGTAGCAGTCGAATGCACTATCGCTACGCCACAGAGGCCGTCAATCGGTCTTGACTCATCCATATGTTTGAGGTGATTCCATCCATCCATCTCAGCATATAGATAGGGCCAAAAATCTTGGCAATGTACTCTAGATGCGCAGTTACGAGTTTATAGGTCTCTTTGGCAGTAAGCGCGGGGCGCGACTGCGGACTCTGCGGAGACGACAACGTAATCAACCAATCATAGATATATAAAACTAATCATTGGCTCAAGGGCTCGCGGAGTTTTGGCGCCAACACGGGAAAAGACGCATCAACGCAGTGTTTCATTTTCTAAAATTTGTGTAATTTCGAGTTTTAATGTGTAAAAATGGTGGGGTTTTAGACATAACGTCTTCGACAACACGCACAAGTGTAGGAAAGTGGGATATTTACCGTGAATTGTGATTTTCCATTTTGTTTCCAAAACTCCAAAGAAGCCTTTAGTAAAGCTTAGTAAAGCCACTACTTTACTAGGGCGAAAAAAGGGCGGGAAACTTCGACTGAAGCAGACGCGGGTTTTTCGAATATCTGATAAAAATAATAATTTGTAAAAGGATTGGGTATAAATATTTCCCTAACTTGACTTGACATTGGCTAAATGCGATTTCAAGAAGCCAGAATTTTTTTTAAGAATATTAGTAACCGAAATTACTAGTATTCCTCCTTACCCTTCCAGCTAAGCTAAATTGCTCGTCTTATGAGTAGGTTCACGTCGGTAGTATACAATGGCCCGAACCTGAGAGCTCTCGATCGGGCCGACTCCTTATCCATTAAGCTATTAGTGACATTATTGGATCAGTCTTTTTATTGGTTTTTTGATTGGCCAGTTAGTGCAAATGCGCGAACTTTTTGACGTTTGGTCAAGATTTTTGTCTATTTGTCAACCTTTATTGTCACATGTAATACACATCTGCCTACCACTATGGGGATACAAGCGTGAAGTAATGTTATGTTGTTATCACAACATCTACCATGCACGCCACATTTTGAACGTACGTACCTTTTTTTTGTTTCGTGCGGGAATCCTTTCGGATACCACCCCGCCGGCTGGCTTGGCTGGTTATGTCGGGCTTGAACCGACTAAAACCGCACGCCTTCGCGGGTCTTCAGACGCCGGGGTGTAAGGTTGCCCATACGTAGGTAGGTTACCTTTTTTTTTCGTGCGGAAATCCCTTCGGATACCCCCCGCCGGCCAGCGGGGGCGGTTATGTCGGGCTTGAACCGACTAAAATCGCACGCCGCCTCGGGTCTTAAGACCCGCTTCACTCTATCTTTACCTTCAAATCTTTCTTTGTTTAACATTTGATGGACACTTCTTTTAACAAGCTCGCGCCACATTCTGATTGCGCCTAGTGGTTCGTTTCTTCTTTGGGGGGAAGCAATCAGAGCGTAATGATTTTCTTTGCCGGTAATTCTATTACTATTTGCATTTCACAATTTGACACACACACTTAAAGCTTACCTACTTTTAGAAAGAGTTGATCCTAATCAACCATGTTTAAGCGTTCCTGTTATTTCTTTGCTAGTTATAAAACTGGAAACACGTGTATTTCTTTAAACCAGTAAGAGTAAGAAATTAGCGCCCAAAAACAGTACAGACTTGACAGTCGCTTCATTGAATATGTCAAAAATTACTCCAAGGTATTCAAAAAAGTATGTAGACAAGCGAAGGCCATTCATATTAAAAGGAAAATAATTGAGGCTCCCAATAAAATGAAAGAAACTTGGAAAGTTATTAACAAAGAGTCTGGTAAATGTAAAGTGAGGGATACTGTTACTAAAATTAAATTAGAAAACAAGAATATAACCTCTCCGAAGGATATTGTAAATGCTTTTGAAGATTATTTTACCAATATTCCATTGCAACTCACTTCCTCTATTAACTCTAGCGCTGACAGTGCTGTGGCCCTTGTTGAGAGTAATATGTGTTCTTCTAAATTTAAGTTCAAACATATTGATCCCAATGACATTTTAAAAGCATTTAAAAATCTAAAAATAAAAATGTCTGAGGATTACTGGGGCATGTCAGTTAGTTTAATTAGTCATATAATTAATATCATTGCACCTGATCTAGCACTCATATTTAATGAATGTATAGATGAAGGCACATTTCCTAATTTAATGAAACACAGTAAACTAATACCATTATTTAAGAAAGGATCTAAGTCGGAACTTGGAAACTACCGCCCCATCTCTATTTTGCCAGCTCTGAGTAAGGTGTTTGAGAGAGTGATGCTCAATCAGATGCAACTGTACTTTAAGACCAACAATCTTTTCCATAGCCAACAATATGGCTTTACTGGCGGGAAATCTACCACCGATGCGGGAGTGGCTCTAGTCAGCCTAATTTACGACGCTTGGGAGGGATCGCAGGATGCTATTGGGGTATTCTGTGATCTTTCTAAAGCATTTGATTGTGTTGACCATCAAACACTCTTGCTCAAGCTACGTCGATATGGATTTGATGAGAAATCAATAGAACTATTAAAATCATACTTAACAGATAGGCTTCAGACTGTTGTTGTGAATAACGTCAAGTCAAACGGATCAAACGTCAAAATAGGCGTACCACAGGGATCAATCCTAGGACCTTTTCTCTTCTTGGTGTATGTCAATGACCTGCCTTATACGATCGAGGCTCAAGCTGGCATAGTACTGTTTGCAGATGAAACATCACTGATATTCAAAGTAGATCGGCGAACGCCATTTCAAATTGGTTTTATGCAAACAACCTATTGTTGAATGCAGAAAAGACCAAATGCATTAAGTTTACACTGCCTAATGTGAGGCAAGCACACGTTAATGTCGTGCTGGAGGGGCAAAGGTTGGAATTTGTAAACAGCACTACTTTTCTAGGCATAACACTAGATTCGAAATTGCAATGGGGTGACCATATCACTATTTTGGCCAATAAACTCAGTTCTGCTGCTTATGCTGTCAGACGGATTAGGCAGTTGACAGATGAACCTACTGCTAGGCTGGTATATTTTAGTTATTTTCATAGTCTGATGTCTTATGGAATACTACTTTGGGGGAATGCAGCAGATTTAGAAACTATATTTATACTACAAAAGAGGGCAGTTCGTGCCATTTATTGTTTAGGCAAGAGAGATTCTCTTAGGGAACGATTTAAAAAGACTAATATTTTAACTGTAGCTTCCCAATATATATTCGAGAACATACTGTATGTCAGGAAAAATATATCCAATTTTACAAAAGTAAGTGACATTACAGACAGAAATCTGCGTAATAAAAATAAACTTATCCTTCCATGTTATCGGCTTAGCAAAGTTAGTGATTCTTTTAGGGGGAAAGGTATACGCTTTTATAACAAATTGTCTGAATCGGTCCTTGGTATGCCTGACAATAAATTTAAAACCTTTGTTAAGACCACCTTATGTAAAAAGCATACTATAGGACAGATGATTATCTTAAAGACAAAAATGTCTGGTTTGAGCATGGTGCAGGCACCTCCTAAAATGCTAAAATGTTACAACTACAGCATAGTATTGTAGTAGGCACGCGACCTTTTTACCATATTTTAACTTTTTTCAATTATTTGAACGATTAACTTGGGTTAAATTTTATTATAACGTTTTTTTTTATTATATACCTTTATTTATCTTGACACGAGACAAAAATGTACATTCGTCCATATTTAGTCTTAAGAAATCACTATTATAAGCTGACGTCTCGAAAATGCCGCAGTGGAGTTTGTTGCGCCGTTTCTTCTCCACTAGCGCCTAGGAAGCGGTGGTAAACTTAAGCAATTATTGACGTCAAAAAGATGTAATTACGTTGCACTATTTTGAAAAATAAAGACTTTGACTTTGACTTTGACTTTAGATCAAAAATAAATATGCGAGCTCCTTAAAATATAATTAAGTAAATATTATCTACAAGTGACGGACTCACTACAAATGACTGCTTCTCAGTCTCTCGACTTATTGCCGGCGATTTGGCACTTTTCACGGGTCGTCTGTTTATATGGAGAACAATCTTACCATTTGTCACCTTATACGACACCCTCACGGGAAGAATAGATAACAGAAATTTAAAATAGGATAGATTTCAGTAAGATATCAGTAATAAAAACCTCGAAGAAAGTATACCGGCAGTCGATCGGCTACAAAACAATCGCGACTAAGGTCTTGTCTTAGTGCATGATGCACACCGCGTGCGATACATATCTAACACAGCCGCGATGCGTGACCATGGCCCTTGTCGCACTAGGCTGAGTCAGGCGTCACGCTCGGTTAACGTCACACCACACACCTGCCAGTTAATTAGTTTTTATAATAAAGGCACTTCCGACTTAGCCTACAGTTTGCTGCAAACTGTTACAACATTATTGTGCCTAAACTTAGCTGTGTTCCGCCCCGACAGGAAATTAGAAGAAACGTCATCCTCACCTTTAAGTTTTTTTTTTAATTATTAGATCACGTCAATTTGACTTCACCTCGCCTGATGGTAAGCTGAAGGTAAAGTCTCAGGAAAGAGGGTCACCATTACATACACGTACCATGTTAACAATGGTGGCACTCAGCTTGACGGCCTCATCAGAAGAGGATAGTCGTCGCAACACCGCGTGACACCCACCGGTCCCACTAGTGCTGCGACCACAATCCCCCTGCCCGGCTATGCACTTGCTGACCCCTGAACGCAATCAAACCGAAATTGGATTACTATGGAGAGTTTTTCGCAATCGTGCACGGTGGTACCCACCCGGCCGAATTTTGTGACAAATTTGTGTCATCAAATTTCTACCACCAGTAAAACCACGTAAAGAAAGTACCACTTCTATTGGTGTACGGTTAAACAGCTGCACTCGTGTATTGATCTGCTTCTGCATATTCTATTCGTGTAGCAAACAAAGTCCACTTAACGGCCGTGCCCTTTGGTAGCTTGCAACACCAGTGTTGTCACTCATGTGCAGAGGGTACAGGAGAGGAGAATAGGAATAAAAGGGGAGAATGGCCTCCAGTAGTCTCCTCTACGTCGTTGTCAAGTGAGAGGGATTAATGCTAGCCAAAACATGGCTCTACCACATTGAAAAAATATAAAGCACAGATATATTTTGTTAACATATTTCTCCTATATGACAAACAAGATTATGATGCTGGTATCTATAAGAATATTATCTAACTCACGCAGACGCATCTGCGCGATATATGGGCGAAACATTCTTTATTATGTACATAGTTTTACTGAAGTCAATTTTTCTGTTGTAAAAAACACAGGTTCAGGTTGTAAACACGCATTTCAAGAGACTAACTCAATTGCAAAGTTTGCAAACCCATCGTGCAACGATTGCATTACTCAAGCTCCTTTAACAGTCAGCTACAAATTTGTTTATACTCTGTCCAACCATTTAACTTTTGACAGCGGCTTCAGAACATACCTGTTACATTAACTTGGAAATGTGCGGCCGATTAACTGCCTAATCACATTTTAAATAAAAACACCGAAATATTTAAATGTCTTGCTTAAATAATAATATATGATAATTCAGGGAGAAGCAATTGATTGATTGATTAATTGAATTCACTCGCACAATAAAAGCAGTTACATCATAACGCATCTAGTGTTGGGATGGAATTTGTTCGCTGCAAATCAATGAATCGCAATTAATCGTTTACACTTATTTACATTTACTATCGTGGATTATTTTAGCCTTGCGTTTGTAAATATGGATTGATTTGTATTTTGTTTGTTGATGGATTTGTACCAACTTTTAATGAAAAACATGAAAATGTTGAAGTTGTGTTTGTTTTGGGATTAAAAGTTGTCATTATGTTATGTAAAAACCATTGAAATAGATACTTCAATATTATTTTATTATAGTTAATAGTCGCTTATTATTAGTTGCCCCGGGCGCACACCTCTGACTTTTCGTAGTTATGTGTGTCGTTCGCTTAGTAATGTGCCCCCGGTAGATGGCAATAGGCACGCCCCCTATTACATTGGGACCTAAACATAACTGGCGAATCGTGGGTGTGTAGTACACCTCTGCCCTTCGGGGGTACAGGTGTGAAATTATGTTAAAATACCAATGTATAGAATTGATTGCAACTTCTTCATGAAGAAAGTCGATAGAGGACCTATTTGATGAAAAATTGAGCTGTTAGTCATAAATGAAGAAAATGGTTGGACAGAGTAAAGTCAATCCTTGTCCTTATACTTTTGGTTTGACCACAACACGGTTATGTCGTGTGGTCTACCTGGTTTTTACCTAATTCGTAGTAGTAGGTTTAGTGGCATTCAGCGGTCAGTGAAATGAACGCATCATATAGCAACTAATTACTGACCACAGCGTAGTTGTTGAATAATTACAATTCATAGTAAATAATTGCGTAATTAGTTTTAGCACACAGCCACAGAAAAGGTCTTAAAACGCCGGGGTGTAAGGTTGCCCATAGAGCATATCCCTCGCACCCCGACTGACCCTGGGCCATCTCCGGTTTCGAGATGCCCCCCTCGGGTTTCCGCCCCCGCTAACCACCGGGGGAGGTTATGTCGGACTTGAACCGACTAAAACCGCACGCCGTCCTGGGTCTACAGACCCGGACTCGGCCTCGGGTCTACAGACGGGTGTAAGGTTGCCCATAGAGTATATCCCTCGCTCCTTCGGATAGTACCTTTTGTGAATAGATATGAAGAATACACGCGGAATCCTTGTTACTGTCAACAACCAAAATAACAAACACTAGCTGTTGCCCGCGGCTCCGCCCGCGTATATATCGGTCATCGCGTCCAACGAACTATTTCGTATATTTAATTACGTACTATCTTTTGAATGGATTTCAATTCATTTCAAAAAATAATCAAAAGGCATTGAAACAGTCTTCAATACGAATTTGCGAAAAACCCTCCATAGTAATCCAATTTCGGTTTGATTGCGTTCAGGGGTCAGCAAGTGCATATCCGGGCAGGGGGATTGTGGTCGCAGCACTAGTGGGACCGGTGGGTGTCACGCGGTGCTGCGACGGCAATCCTTTTCTGATGAGGCCGTCAAGCTGAGTGCCACCATTGTTAACATGGTACGTGTATGTGATGGTGACCCTCTTTCCTGAGACTTTACCTTAGGCGAGGTGAAGTCAAATTGACGTGTCCTAAATATATAAAAAATAAAAAAAAAGCATTTATTTGGATAAGAATAACATAGTCTAATTTTGATCGGCATGTAGTGACACGACTACAATAGTTGTCGCGAAGTTTTTTGTAGATATTGATATTATGTTCTATAATATTATTATAAAAATTTTTTTGTTCTATCATCAATACTTTCCGCATACGAAAAAAGACATTTTATGGCAATTTTCTTTACACCTTGGGTTGGTTTCTACTAGGATTTCTAGGATCTCTATTTTTTTTTCTAGTATATATATAGAAAGCAACATTATCAATGAGTATATCCCTGGGGTTATCCTTTCGAAGGCTTACCCGGGGTGCCCGTCAACGGACACTTGGGGAGGACACCGTGCGGTTTTAGTCGATAAACGACATAACCAGCCCCGCTGGCCGGCGGGAAATCCGAAGGGATTTCCGCAGGTAAAAAAAAAATCACTGAGTATATGTTACTCAGTGATAATGTAGCTTTCTATGTATATATTAGAAAAAAAATAGAGATCCTAGACGTAAATTCTAAACGGTGAAAGGATTTTTGAAATTGGTTCAGTAGTTTTTAAGTATATTCGTTACATCAAAAAATACAAATCTTTCCCATAATATTAGTGTACACGAATGGGCTGGCTTGACCGAGTCTCACCATCCTCGCTCTTTAGCATCAATATTCTTTTTTCACTAGACTAATTTCTAGTCATTAGAAAATACTGGTTTTTAGGGTTCCGTTGCCGAATGGCAAAAAACGGAACCCTTATAGATTCGTCATGTCTGTCTGTCTGTCCGTCCGTATGTCACAGCCACTTTTTTTTCGAAACTATAAGATCTATGCTGTTGAAACTTGGTAGGCAGATGTATTCTGTGAACCGCATTAAGATTTTCACACAAAGATAGAAAAAAGACAATAAATTCTGGGGGCTCCATACTTAGAACTGAAACTCAAAATTTTTTTTTTTCATCAAACCCATACGTGTGTGGTATCTATGGATAGGTCTTCAAAAATGATATTGAGGTTTCTAATATCATTTTTTTCTAAACTGAATAGTTTGCACGAGAGACACTTTCAAAGTGGTAAAATGTGTGTATGTAACTTCTAAAATATGAGAATGATAAAACTAAAAAAAAACATATGATGTACATTACCATGTAAACTTCCACCGATAATTGGTTTGAACGAGATCTAGTAAGAAGTTTTTTTTAATACGTCATAAATCGTAAACCGCAATTTACCTTTCATTCAATCAACTCAAATACAAAAATTATAAAAAAAAAACGTTATTATGTTACTTGCTGCTACGGAACCCTTAATGGGCGAGTCCGACTCGCACTTGGCCGCTTTTATTCTAATGACTAGAATTTAATCTAGTCACACTGTTCATGCCCTCTTACATCTGCCTTATATACTTGGTGTGTCATGCGCTCAGTACTCATTCGTTCCAAGTGCTCAAACCACCTTAGCATACCCTTTTCAATTCTTGTAACAGCATTTTCTTTCAGCCACACCATTCTCGTATATCTGTATTCCTCTTCCTATCAGCCAACCTTACTCCACACATACTACGCAATGACCGCATCTCCAGTGCATTCACTCTACTACTTTCATGATTTTTCTGCCATACCCAACTTTCACATCCATACATTAATGTGGGGACTAGCACGCCGTTATGAACCGCCAGTCGTGCCTTCTTCGGCACTGACTGACTTTAAAATAATGTATTTTTATTGTTGGACCTTTTAGGCACATACTCATCTATTTAGCATTTTAAGTCAGGAGTGCGGCCGGTAGACTCGCGCTATGTTGATTTTCGTAAACAGAGGCAGGCGTGTATTGTTTTCAATTGTTTTCATAGCACGCCGCAATGAACGCAGGCAAAAGGTTATTAAAAAGATAACATCGTCTTTAGATATATACGTAATGAATTAATTAACATTAAACAAACGCGTTCAGTTGTTTTTGTGGTATCGTAGCATAAAGATTGTGTAAATAACACCCACGTATTGTTTCGAAAATACAAAAAGTACCTTAAGAAGAGATACAAAAAACTTAGGGAAACATCAAAAATCCCAACTACCTACATAACATAAAACTGAACAGTCGGGTTTTTACAAATGTCTTATTTACTTTTTTTTTATTATATGTACTAACTATAACAAACAAAGCCGCGGTAGCCTAGTGGGATGGGTAATGGACTGCTGAGACGAGGTCTCGGGTTCGATCCCAGGTTTTACCATGGCACACACCAATGACTTTTCGATGCTTTTCGAAGTTATGTGTGTATTTATCGCAGGCTTATAAGTGCCCGGTTAATGGCAATAGGCTCGCCACCTATCACATTGGGACCTAAACATAAACTGGCGAAATGTGGGTGCTAGCACCTCTGCCTACCCCTTCGGGGATATAGGCGTGAGTTTATGTTATGTTTTTTAACTATAACATGCTTGATATTGTCGGAAGTTTACGCGAATGTTACACATTGAAATAAAACTATTTTTAACGTCGGGATCAATGTAAAATATAAAATAACATCAAATAAACCGCGATGGAATCCGTTAAAAATAGTTTTATTTCAAACTATAACATGCTCTTTCTTTACGTGTGGAAACCTCCACAGCCTTCACCCCATCGGTGCCAACGATGGGGTGGGCGTGTCGGAGTCGGACCCTCGAAAGGATAACCCCAGGAGTACCCGTTTTTTTTGTGCGTCCCTTCGGATACCCCCCGCCGGCCAGCGGGGGCGGTTATGTCGGGCTTGAACCGACTAAAACCGCACCCCGTCTCGGGTCTACAGACGCCGGGGTGTAAGGTTACCCATAGAGCATATCCCTCGCACCCCGACTGACCCTGGGCCATTCGCAGTGTCCCCTCTGATAACAGCAGAGGGGTACCTGGAGCGACCACGCCCCCCCGCGGGCCTTGCAGGCCCGCCATACCCTGACCCCCTCGTGCATTGCAGCTGGCCCTGAAAAGGGCCGGTTGGTCAGACTCTTGGCCGTTGACATTGACGCCAGCTACTCCAGAGGAGCAATCAATGATGCGTCATCGCCCACGTTGCCCAGGGTGCACTAAATTTGGAGGTGATTCAACCAGTCGCACCCCACCCCAGGAGTACCCTATGCGCGTGTCGTAAAGTCCGATAAAAAATATGTATCAAATGAGTGAAATTTCAGGTTCAATCGGATGAGCGATGAGCACTACACTCAGTTTCGTTTGTGTGAATAATAAATGAATAATTACTTCATCCATCATTGTGCTCCATCGATTAATATCTGTCTGTATTATTAAAGCGGTTGTGCTCTGACGTAGACGGTGGCATCGGGTTACTGAACTTGGCGGAAGTATTTTAAGTTATCCAAAAGTTTACTTGAACAACTTAAACCACAAATACATTAGCATTCGGTTTGAAATAAAAGGACAGCAATGTATTAGCTTTGGCGCCACGGATTAGCCATCGCATGTCGTAGGGATCTTGGCTTCATCACATTGATCCTTCCATAACACGAATATTTCCTAAATATTTCTAGAGTCGTGTGGGTCGGGGGAGAATTATTTTTAAAACATATATTGAGAAAGTTTTAGACAAGACTCAACATAATACAAGCCGCCAACGAATATATATGTCAATTTTTACCCTCTGTCAAGTGCCAATTACCTCTACATAAAAGGTAATGTGCAGTATAATCAAAAATCGCGAAATTCCACAGTGTTACCTACGTACAAAAGATAATTGATTTGAGACGCATAAACATTTCATAATGAATATCATCACGCTATTATATTAAGGAGTCGGGCAGAATTGATTTCGATGTTACATATTTCTGTATCTTTTTCCAAAGAATTGTCAATGTAACACGAGTGCACCGGATCACCTCATCCGGCCCGCTAAATATATTAACCTAATACTGACGTGTCAGTATAGAGACTTCAGAAATAAACATACCTTGATCTTTTCTGAACTTAACGCGTACAAAGTCGCGGGCAACATCTAGTTAATATATAATTGACAATATTAAATTTGTTGTAACATTGCGCAGACGCCGGTCATGCGCAGGCGCTTGTGAAACACTGAATCAAACAGCGATAGGTTTCTAGGTTTCAATTTCACAAGAAAGCAAATGAATAGTAAATTGCGCGTTCAATAAACGCGCGTTACTTTACAACTAACGATATGCGCTTATTAACTATTGGTAACATATTATTGTACTAGTGCCCTACTAGAACCAGTAGGACCAGTAGGACCAGTAGTTTTTTATACTACTAGCACAAAATGAACAAAAATAAAGCGTCCTGCTATTCCTGCTACATAGCATCGATAACAGGGTGATTTGTATTGAGATTTTTTCCTGGCAGTTCTGATGCGCCACCGACTCTTTTCCTTGTCGGTCAGGATAAGGCTTGGTAGGAGGTCTTCTGTATCAGACCGAATGTATCCATCCGGCGCATCTAGGTGTTTTTTTTTTGAGGTTTTCATCTCCGCAGCCTCAAAGGGTCACTTGTCCTTTGTAACGGCTTGGTAGGAGACCTGTGACAGATCATGTCCACCGCGGTAAGAATACAGAAACAGCCAATCAGCCCGGCTCTCGTTCTCTTATAACAGTACTCTGCCAATCAGAGGGACACATGGCGAAACTAAGTAACTCAAACCATAGACCATTCACACTTGGGCAGAATTTTGACCGGCAAACCTTTCCCCTGAAGATGCAAGAGCGTTGCCGCTTCCGGTGCATCCTCGTAATGCAGGATGCACCAGGAGAAGTTTTTACCCTAATATATTCTTCAGATCTCTGGGCAAAGGCCGGATTTATACGAGAGATGTCCGCGGTGTGACTAAGAGTCCGTGATGGTATGTTGTAGATATGTACTTCGCTTGGACACTCGTAACCATGGCCACCTGCTTAGAGTACTCTCATAATGCTCACCATTCACAAATAACGGCACAAACAGGGAAATGTACAGTAAGCTAAATCTAGTTAATGATAGCTACCACAAAAGCAAGCCAAGCAGATCAACAACTCACAATCTCACAAATATTTGCACAATACATATTAATTACGGGTCATAAATGAGTGAAACCACATTTCTTCATACAACAATGTTTATAATAAAACCATTAGTGCTGTCATTAGGCGCGAGAGTGCGCATTTATGTAAATAAAACTGACAATAAGTGTGTGTGCGCAAGCTGCGCGGTGACATCGTAATTGCGACGCGTATTTATTAACCCGCACTGCTCGTATCTTGATGGACAATAATATTACGGTTTATTTATTAAGTACGTGGAGATAGGTATATTGTTGGGAGTATGGAATCTGGTGTTTGATGATTGTCCAAACTGTGCAGCGGTTAGGTTAACTAACACTGCTTGAAATTATTTGGTAGTTATACTCTACTCGTGCCGTTACCTTGTTTTAAATTAAGCCTAACTTATAACTGCGAAAGCCATGATAGTTTCGGAAGTTTACGCGAATATCACACATTGCAATGAAACACCAAATTAATCGCGATAGAATCCGTTAAAAATAGTTTTACAGTATAACCCCGATTAACCGGGGTCGGGTTATCCGGGGAGCTGATTAACCGTGCGTCCCTGCACCTCCCGTGCGCGACGCGCGAAACACGTCCAAACGCTTCTCAAAACGCTGTGGTTTCAATACGTTCTCATACTTCAAGTACCACTATAGTGTATTTCGCACGGTTTCTGAGTGTTTCAGAAGCTATGATTAATAATAACAATAATAAAGGGAACCTCGTCCACGCCGAAGCAGATAAAAAGACCAAATCTCTGGACCTGGCGCACGAGGTTACCGACAGGTGGAGGGTGGGGACCACAGAAATAGTCCCAGTTGTGATTTCAGCGAATAGTTTGATCCCAAGGAACCTCTCAGTCCATCTTCAGAGGCTGGGGGATCTGGCTTGGGGGATCGGTGGGAAGTCGGTGGCGACCAAGATGCAGAAAGCGGTCTTGCTCGACAATGCCCGAATAGTCCGGCGATTCCTCTACCAATCGCCCTAACACCCCGGCCGACTGTTGCCCACCTCACCGGCGTTATCTTGCCGCCTCTCCCAAACTAGGGGGAGGCGTGAAGTACTTTAACAATAATGCTATGCCTAGTTGGTGTCCCATCCCTTATTAAATTTAATTACTTCAATCCTCTCAATCTGTTGCCCCATGTTACCATGTAAGCCTCCTGTGAACCAAAAACTTGATGCCATCATAAGCAGAGTAATAATAAAAGTAAGTAAGTACCAAGAAATCATAGAGCAAAATAAGTTGCATTCGAAAGAAGATGCGAGTAGGTATAGACGCGAGTAATGATGATCACAGAGTATTGCAACAGCCCGCCGCACGGCCTCATTCCGCGGGTTTACGAGCCGCACGCATCGAACGGTTGCCGGGGAGCGCGGGCGCATGTTTATGGCTGACTGTGCGACGGTGATGATGCGGTGTAGGGATTTATAGCGGTAGTAAACATCTCTGAGCTGGATTCCAGCGTTAACGTGGTGATAGATGGGTAATGGACTGCTGAGACGACGTCTCGGGTTCGATCCCAGGTTTTACCATGGCACACACCAATGACTTTTCGATGCTTTTCGAAGTTATGTGTGTATTTATCGCAGGTTTATAAGTGCCCGGTTAATGGCAATAGGCTCGCCACCTATTACATTGGGACCTAAACATAAACTGGCGAAATGTGGGTGCTAGCACCTCTGCCTACCCCTTCGGGGATATAGGCGTGAGTTTATGTTATGTTATGTTATGTAAGTGAAGTCAGTGATATATTATGTCTTCAAGAAGTGTGTACTAAAAATCTTATAGTTATTTTTTTTATTTTACTAAGATAGCAAACCAACTGGCCTTCGGTTAAATTCCTACGTTGACATCTGCAGAATGGAAAATGAAGAGAAAAGAGAAGGTGAATAAGAAAATTAAAAAAAGGGAAGAAACTGTGCGAATACTGCATCGTTTTGTTCCTTCTCTTTTCACCCCCCTCTTTACAATTTTTTTTAGACGCAATAGATGGCGAGTCTATTGCCGTCCATCGGGTACCATGCTTGAGTGTAGCTTGATGTACTGCTTCCCGAGCCCAGCAACTCACGATCGTACTCAAACCAACGAGGAGTTAGATACAGGCAAAAAACTGGGTGGACTAAAAAGAAAATATCAATCAATCATGTTACGCATCGTTCAAAGGATTTTCACTAATTAAAATTCACCCCTGTCTAATATATTCTATTATAAATGTTGCCTTTCGGTCGATCAAACGCGCCCGCTGCGTGCAATCAGAGTAAGGTCAGCAGATGTCGCGGTGTCTGATTACGGCAGATGGTGACCGCACACCGCGCTGACCGCACTGCCTATTACACTCACTGGCCACTCAATACTCGCTAACTAGATTGTGCACCAGACAGATGATTTCACAATTGATTTAATGGATACGAGCTTTTTTATTTGCTGTCTTGTTAATTTGCCCTTCCAAGATAAAATATGGGCTCTGGCCGTATATAATTTAAAATCCATAATTTGTTAACAGTATTAGTTACAAAATAAAGATACTATTTACCTTACTGTACTGTTAATTGTGTTAGTCCAATTTAAAAAGATTTTATCATTCTATTTTTAGGGGATAAGTACCTTTTGTTTTTCCTTTTTTTTTTCGTGCGGAAATCCCTTCGGATACCCCCCCGCCGGCCAGCGGGCTTTGTGGCTTATGTCGGGCTTGAAGCCACTAAAACCGCACGCCGTTTCGGGTCTTAAGACGCCGGGGTGTAAGGTTGCCCATAGAGCATATCCCTCGCATCCCGACTGACCCTGGGCCATCTCCGGTTTCGAGATGGCTCCCTCGGGTTCGGGAACCACGGTGTCCCTGTCTTGCCCCGGTTTGGGGGAAGGGCGCTAGTCGCCCCACTGTCCCGGCCTGCTTCTGCTGGGGTGGCAGGCGGCATCACCTGCCACCCCCAGGCCTGCGCTCATGGAGGACGGAGGTCGTTAAGCGACCTTCGGCGCCTGATTCGCCTGCGACGCGTGGCGAGTATGTTGCGGGCTCGGCGGATAAGTACCTAATTCTTTCCGCTTCAGTCTTTACGAAAATTTCCTTTGTTACAAATAAAAGTACGTGGGCGCAAGAGCGTTTGCTGGTCCCATGTAAATTAGGTCAAGAGAAGATCCATGAAACAATTTACATTTTACCTACACAATCAAAGATACTATAATTTACCATTAAAGGGGAAGCTTCGAATATGACCGGTTATGAGGAAACGTTCTTACTGAATGAATATTTCAACAAATAGTAACATGCCATACTAATATTAGCTACTAACATGTTGCATGATTATCTATATATATAATATTTTACAGCTGAAGAGTTTGTTTGTTTGTTTGGTTAAATGCGTTAATCTCAGGAACTACTGGTTCGAATTGAAAATTTATTTTTGTGATGGATAGCCGATTTATCGGGAAAGGCTATAATATCATCACGCTACTACCTAGGAGAGCAGAATGCCAACACATCGGGATCTGTATGGGTAAATGAGTGCCACGGGGGCGAAGTGTGCCTATGGCGAAGCCGCGGGGCACAGCTAGTAAAAATGATGACGTTCGCAGTAACCTATGTGGCTATGACAAATTAAAATAGGTTTAACATATAAGTGCGAACCGCAAACCCGGCAAATATCACGAGTTAATAATAGCATTTAAACACTTGGTTCCGTCGTACAGTTCCCACGGCTTGTGACAATAATAGACACAGTAATTTAACGACAAATGTTATGACAAGACACATGCATAATAATGACCTCGTTTAACCGTCTCGACCTATTGTCCAGTGCAGTTCACAAGTCGCGAATCAGTTTAAACCGAACGAGTACTTGTATTTGTAGGTTATTTTCATTAGGATACATACACACACAGACGTGCTATATATCCCCGAGAGGGTAGGCAGATAGAGGCGTATAGTACGCCCATACTTCACCAAGTATTTAGGGTCAATCTTTCAGTGCACGTTATTTGAGGGGAGTTAAAGATTGAAACATTGTTCCGGGGGGAACGGAATCGGAGCGGCCGGTACACCCTGGGCGGCGGTCAATGGCTTCCCCTTCACCCCTTCATAGGGTTGGCATTGATCGTCGGCCAATACCCAACGTGGCGGGAACACATCGCTCTCCGTACTCCTCTGCTTTCAGAGGAGACAGGATGAGCGATGCTGTTAGTGGTGAGATAGCCCAGGGTCAGCCGGGGTGCGAGGGATATGCTCTATGGGTAAACTTACACCCCGGCGTCTGAAGACCCGAGACGGCGTGCGGTTTTAGTCGGTGCAAGCCCGACATAACCGCCCCCGCTGGCCGGCGGGGGGGTATCCGAAGGGATTTCCGCACGATAAAAAAAAAAAAAAAAAGAAAGGTCTCAAAAAAAAGTCGAAAGTCGTCAGTCGAAAAAAAAAAACTCAACGCTGGGGTGTGTGTTGGGTAACCTCCTCGAGTGTCGCTCCGATTCCGATCCCGCTGCAGTCCGGGGGGAACGGAATCGGAGCGGCCGGTACACCCTGGGCGGCGGTCAATGGCTTCACCTTCATAGGGTTGGCATTGATCGTCGGCCAATACCCAACGTGGCGGGAACACATCGCTCTCCGTACTCCTCTGCTTTCAGAGGAGACAGGATGAGCGATGCTGTTAGTGGTGAGATGGCCCAGGGTCAGCCGGGGTGCGAGGGATATGCTCTATGGGTAACCTTACACCCCGGCGTCTGAAGACCCAAGACGGCGTGCGGTTTTAGTCGGTGCAAGCCCGACATAACCGCCCCCGCTGGCCAGCGGGGGGGTATCCGAAGGGATTTCCGCACGAAAAAAAAAAAAAAAGGTACTCAACGCTGAGATAATGAAGATGATAAATTAGGCTATCCAAGGCACTAGTATGGAGCATTTACTTTAACGCAGCCTGTTTTGCAACCAAAAAATCTAGGACCAGAAAATGTCGGTAACGGTAACAGTTCCTATAGATTTAGTTCGGAAACGGTTTGAGAACTAAATCTATAGGTTAGTAAATTAATTGCTTCAAAATTTCATTGAACGGTACAATCGTCGCAGAATCCAATTGTTTTTTACAATCTCAAAAACGTCCAACGCTCCTAAAGAAGTTTTCAGTTCAAGAAAACTTAACCCAAAACATTCGTCACTGACACGAGGCAGGATCCCCTACTCAGTGCAGCCCGTGTTACCGTGATCAATTTCATCGGTAACAGCCCACTAATGTTATAATTATAGTATAACTGATTAGCATGTAGGTACGGCTTTTATAACATAACAAGTATAAGGAACTCACATTTGATTGCCAAGTGCCTTTACTTTTTACAAATACCAGTTTCTGAATTTCACCAGTTTCTGAATTTCAATTTGGATCTGGTTGGATATGGTTAACAGTGTTCTAGAACCAATAGAACAAGTCATGGTTACTTCGGGCCTAGATAGAAATATTATTTTTATAATACAATTCTGGTTGCAATCCGATATTGGCCAATAAACCTTAAACTATACCTTACACGAACGATGCACGAATTCACTAATTTGGCCATAGAGGCTATTTGTGAAAATTTGTCTTCATAAACCTGTATACCCTAATTATGAATTTTGCCATAGAGGCTATTTGTGAAAATTTGTCTTCATAAACCTGTATAATTACCCTAATTATGGTCTAATTTTCAGTTCTGACTGCATCATCATCAAGTCCACGTTTGTATTTACTGTTGTTCCTCCTGTGTAATACCACACAGAACCAAATCATCCATACAGATGTTTACGTAGATGTCCAAGTATGAGGTCACAGTGATGCATGTGGGCTCATGTTTAGCTGATGGCATGGTTCCAGTGACGTCAAGCTACATAATTGAATGTCAATCACTGTGAATTATTGACTCTCGATTTTAAACAGAGTTTACATAGTTAACAAGTTAACATTTCACCTAAATGTTGGCGACCCGCTTGGGAGCAAAAATCGATGTTAAGTAGTAGTAGCATGCTGATTTTCATATGGCTATCCAACGCTGAGGACATAACCTTCTTTCTTACTCCCATTTTTTCCCCTTCTAGGGGAAGAGGTAGCAACGTCCGAATGACATGTCTGGTGTTTCAAGGGATCTTAGGCCACGGTCTCCGTTTTCCATAAGGTATACTGTGCATTTGTTTACAACCTTAGGTTGGGTTTCATCAGTGAAAATCCGTTCATTTAGTAAAACGTGGTAAAACAGTTTAGTTTAAATCAATTGCAATTGAGTCAAATGATGATGACGAGATTTTAAATCTTAGCGGTAAAATTTTAAATCTTAGTGGTAAAATTTTAAATCTAGGTGGTGTAAAATTAGGGGTAAAGTTATAAATAGCTTATCGCTTGGATAGCTTGCTATTCATGAAGTACTCAGAATACTGTATTGGAACCTGAAGTAAATTCGTCTCAGTAAGTTATTGGTGCAGTTCCGTAATCCATCCTCACAAACGATTCCAAACAAACTAATCGCGTTGGAGCTAAACAAAAGCAAACATCCAAGTTTCCGCGAGGGCAGCGCACGACAACAACTGCCGAACAACATCAACAAACAAGATTGCGTTTTCAAGATTATTGACATTACGCAGAGAGTGCACACCACACTATCTTCTCGTATCGAATATCTATCTAATAATGGAATTTCGACTATCTACAAGACGTGCGCCCCGTTACTTATATCATTATAAAATTGGAGGTATTTAACAAAACAACTTGGGCTATGTTAAATGAATGATTTTGAACACAATTTTTTTTTAAATTCTTTTGTTTACGATGAACGCAAACACTACTTATCAGATTTTGATGCGGTTTTTTTCTATTAGAAAGGTCTTGGTTAGACCTAAATTCTGCCATATGTTTACTTGCAATTGGTTAAGTAATCCGCGCGGGCGGAGTCGCAGGCATCTGCTAGTAATTTGCCTAGCATCGTAAACTCTTTTCCGTTCCGTTTCACCCGCGTAAGTCCTGATTTCGTGGAAATATCGGGATAAAAAGTAGCCTATGCTACTCAGGGATAACGTAGCAATGTACTAGTTAATTTTTTTTTGAAATTGGTTCAGTAGTTTCATAGTTTATCGATTACACAGAATTAAATCTTTCCCCTTTTTATTACTAGTATAGAAGTATAGATCAATATATGTTTTTATTGCTCAATAGTGCAATTTGGTCGTTTCATTTTCACCCATAGAGCAGTGGATATACGGGTAACCCAATATTTCCTCTGCAATAACTAGTAAATGAAACCAGGTTAAATGCATCAGCTTTTTTCAAAATTTTACTACTAAGGGGGTGAAATAGGCGATGAAGGGTTGCATGGAAAGTCCGTCATTTTCATAGCACGTAGTATGAAGCACAAAATTTAATATAGCTGCTGTTGGTTAGATATGAACGTAAACATGTATCGGTGTTTTTCAAAATTACACCCCTAATGGGGCAAATTAGGGATGAGCGGTTGTTTGGAAGTCCGTTATATGGAAAATGCATAATTTTTGAAGTATGAAATTCAATACTTAAGCTTATTTTTCTTTACATTTACAAACAGACCCGATAGGTGGCGGTGCAATCGGGCTACAGGATTTTTTTACGAATTCATTTCCGGGCGAAACCCTTATTTCGCGAACTATATTTCAGGTCATACGTAATAAAGGGTAAGCCTTTTAGTATGTTAATTCTCTTGAATACCTAATTAATACGAATTTAGTATTTAGCACTAATTACACAAGAGAATAATAACCTGAGCAGTAACCCGCAGTTTGTGGTGTCATCGTTTTTAATTTTTGTTTCTAATTATCTTATTCCCTTTTGACGCAATCCAAATTAAATGAGGAAGTTATACATTTTCCAACGATTCGCACGTTGTATTAAGTCACAGGCGGTTTTGTGGTAGTCAATCACAACATCTCAAATATCTATGAGCTTAAAAAAGAAAAGGTTGGGGATTTCGAAATTTGTAATTTATAGCGATACGATGTATTACATAACGTAAATACTAGACATAAAACAATCTTGTGGTTTGTAATAGTCGACTAAACAAGATTAGTCATTCCTTTCAGGGTAACTGTATACGCTTCTACAACAAGCTTCCTAGTGAAATGAAGAATCTACCTCTTCATAAATTTAAAAGACAAATTAAAAGTAAACTCTGCCAAAAAGGTTATTATAAAATTCAAGACTATTTAGATGACAAACAAGCTTGGATATTAACTGTTTGCTCTCTCTCTATGCTACTCAAATGAAATATTGTAATTAGGTTAAGTAAACATGCCGGAGTCTTCTCAGGACAGGGCCGCGTTTCGAACCGGTGCACGGTGGTCCATTTGCCAAACATTCGTTTAAAACTGCTATATTGATGCGCAAATTGATTACGAATGCAAAATTACTAGATGCATACATTGACATCATGAGAATTGAGTACGTTTTGAAAGAACAGGGTCGACCGTCGCGTCGAAGCCCGGCGGAAGCGTTGCGCCAGTAGGATACATCAGCGCTGCTTCATTTATGCAGTTCACTGATAGCACAAGATCGTGTTACGAACCTCAGAGTTCACACATGGTAGAAACTACAGAATAAATTCATTATACTTATTTACCGTCATTTTAGTATTAATATTCATAAACTAGCAGACCCGTCCGGAGTTCGCACGGAAAAATTTCGTAATGAACGTCCCATAACCCAATTGCAGCCTCACTTACTGACTCGCAAAAAATGTATTATGTCTTGCCTATGATCTCTGCGTAAGTGCACGCAGGACAATTTAAAGGCAGCGCATAATACAGAACAATATTTTTATATGTCACAGAATTAATATATGTACTAACCAATGTTTGATGAAAAAATATCTGAAAATGATTGGTCGTATGAATTATTTACCGAAGCCTATATCAATAATCCTATATAAAAAATAATAATTTAAAAAAACTGTCTTAAAAGGCCTGGGGGTGGTAGGTGAGGCCGCCTGTCACCCCAGCAGAAGCAGGCCGGGACGGTGGGGTGAATTGCGCCCCTCCCCCAAACCGGGGCAAGACGGGGATACCGTAGTTCCCAAACCCGAGGGGGCCATCTCGAAACTGGAGATGGCCCAGGGTCAGTCGGGGTGCGAGGGATATTCTCTATGGGCAACCTTACACCCCGGCGTCTGCAGACCCGAGACGGCGTGCGGTTTTAGTCGGTTCAAGCCCGACATAACCGCCCCCGCTGGCCGGCGGGGGGGGGGGGGGTATCCGAAAGGATTTCCGCACGGAAAAAAGAAGAGTTATCCATTAGAAATACTACGCGAGCCCGCTCAAAGCTCAGCTTTTTACTAGTATATATTACGTATTAGATTTTTCTAAGACCATTAGAGGTGGGGTGCGACTGGTTGGATCACCTGCAAGTTTGGTGCACCCTGGGCAACGTGGGCGATGACGCATCATTGATTGCTCCTCTGGAGTAGCTGGCGTCAACGTCAACGGCCAAGAGTCTGAACAACCGGCCCTTTTCAGGGCCAGCTGACCCCATTGCACGAGGGGGTCGGCGTATGGCGGGCCTGCAAGGCCCGCGGGGGGGGGGAGTCGCTCCAGGTACCCCTCTGCTCTTATCAGAGGGGACACTGCGAATGGCCCAGGGTCAGTCGGAGTGCGAGGGATATGCTCTATGAGTAACCTTACACCCCGGCGTCTGTAGACCCGAGACGGCGTGCGGTTTTAGTCGGTTCAAGCCCGACATAACCGCCCCCGCTGGCCGGCGGGGGGGTATCCGAAGGGATTTCCGCACAAAAAAAAAAAGGTATCCATTCGAGGTATTATTATTATCCATAAGCGCAGGCCTGGGGATGGCAGGTGAGGCCGCCTTTCACCCCAGCAGAACCAGGCCGGGACGGTGGGGGGACTAGCGCCCCTCCCCCAAACCGTGGCAAGACCGGAGATGGCCCAGGGTCAGTCGGGGTGCGAGGGATATGCTCTATGGGCAACCTTACACCCCGGCGTTTTAAGACCCGAGACGGCGTAAGGTTTTAGTCGGTTCCAGCCCAACATAACCACCCCCGCTGACCGGCGGGGGGGGGGGGGTATCCGAAAGGATTTCCGCACGGAAAAAAGAAGAGTTATCCATTAGAAATACTACGCGAGCCCGCTCAAAGCTCAGCTTTTTACTAGTATATATTACGTATTAGATTTTTCTAACTACGACTAAAATATATTTACTCAAGTAATATTTCCGAAGTATTTTATATCTTAAGAGTTTTATTTAGCCCTGTTATTTTTCTTCCACACATAACAGTTACACAAGCGACGGGTTTTATTTTCTCATACTATTTCAGCTGCAAGTGAACCGGCTCTTTCCTTATTACCGCTCCAAATCATATCGTATTCGGGGCCGCACTAACTGTGGAGTAAATCATGATTAACTGCCTGCTCACCAAACCGTACGGGTTTATAGTCAGGGCAATAGTAGGTGAACTCACAAGTTGTTCAAATCTTAACGCACATTCCAGTAGTTCCCTAGAAATATACTTCGCTCGGTTGTAATTCCTGCGAACATTTAATTCTGTTTCGAGAAATTGTAAAAGATGTGTACCTATATAAACTAGGTCAGTTTCTTTATTACTGTCTGAAAACCAGATCAAAGGTGTGCATAACAGACATAGAAAGATGCAATAAAATATATTTGAAAGCGAGTACTCAGTGACAGTATCAGAATACAACAAAATCAAGTTCCAGTGACACAAATTGCCGCGACATACCTCGCCGCTGGGTCACCAGGTGCATAGTCGTGATGGGATGATAATTATTTTCACACATACACGTAAATAGTAAACTCTCGCACATGCTGTCAGTGTTTCACGTCTGACTGTCGGGTGCATCACGGTGTCAGTGTCACGCGAGGACGTGGCGCAATGCCAACTACTGCGCGCTCCCATCCGATGCATTGATGTGGTACGGCTCAATGGACACGTTTGTTCCTAACAATAGACACAAGCGTCGGAAGCGTCGGTAGCTTAGTGGTTAAGGAATCGACCCTACGATCGAGAGGTCCCGGGTTCGAATCCTGGTCATTACACTATCGACGTGAACCCACTCCTAACACAAGCAATTTAGCTTAGCTGGAGGGGTTAGTGGGAATATTAGTAATTTCGGTTACTAATATTCTTTTAAAAAAAAAAACAGAACGTAAAGGCACACGAAACTAGAGCCACAAAGCTTTTGACTCGGTTATATAAAATGTAAGTATCATTCCATTTACAATACAATTCACTGAGAAATAAATTGGACATTAGATAACACTTGGTATAGAAAAAATACAAAGCAGATGGAAAATAAAACAATGAATTAAAGTCGTTAGACGCGACTGGAGACTTAATTTAACAGCATACTGTTGCAATATAGATAAAACTAGTTGTTCGAACTAGTTGAAGAAGCATCGTTAGCATTTCAAACAATGAAATTACTGTCGAAATATAAATTGCCGCGAAACATCTATTCAGACGTAAAGTTTTAGAAAAGTCTATAAGTTTATTTCACTAATACACGAAATGCGAAGGTATAATCTTAACAATACACTGAATCCTGAACTCATACTCGTCCTGAAACCCCCAATTGACATATTCTTCCACATATTCCTGTCAGATATCATCTCCTCAACCACTCCTTTCCTGGCTATGCCCTTGCTATGTCCTCTTTTCACTAAATCCATTCACATTTTCTTTGTAATCAAACATAATACAATAATTAATAAATCAGATTCATTTGTAATGTACAAAACAGTTGGTCGATGGTATTTATACATAGATACATTAATGACATGCCTGCCGCGGTTGTTAAGCGATGACATCGTCAATGTAAACATATGATTCCGCTCTGATATCACCGTCTTGAGTACAGCATATTATTATGATGAGTTGAAAACGAGGCATATTGCCAACTGATCACATGTGATAAGTGACTCCTGAGTATTTTAAGCCAGTGAGCAGGTATTTGGTAAAAGGCGTTTTTTTTTTACGTGCGAAATCCCCCTCGGGCTTCACCCCATCGGTGGTAACGATGGGCCGAGCGTGTCGGAATCGGACCGACTAAAACTACACGGTGTCCTCCCCAAGTGCCCATTGCCGAACACCATGAGTAAGCCCTCGAAAGGATAACCCCAGAATTACAAAATTTCATAGCTGCCTAATGCTCTTTAATGTTACAATGTACGCCATATTCGCTATGGTGGCCGTAGTTTTTACGAACCAAGTTTATGTCGTCGTAACTTTCAGCCATCTTTGGAGATCCTGCTTTTTACTTGATTTTTATATACTGCAATTAAATTTTTAAGCATTTTGTATGCTTACTTTTCCTTATAGATTTAGATCGGAAAAAGAGAACATCTAGGACGGGACTTGAACCCCTGACCAGCTGAGCTACCTAGACACGTCCCAGATATTCGAAATTATACGAAACGTAACCTAACCTAACCGAACCTAACTATTTACTTAACAAACAGCCCGGAAGCAGTATATTCTACATAACTATTTACTTTTCTCGCAAACACTTCTATCATATTATAAATTGTAAATTAATTGTGTCTGTACATTAAAGTTATTTAAAAAAAAGTATTTTTATAAGCCATTATTTAGCTTCATCTGTCCCGATGTTCGTCATTGCAGATTGAGCTGAAATTTTGCATACATCTGTAAATTGCGTGACAATGTAATATTATGATGGTGTTGATCTGATGATGGAGCTAGAAGACGACACAACCTCAACGAGTTTGTGCTCGTTTGAATAGTCTTGACGAGTAGTTTGTTTTTCAATGGTAACCAGGCTCTGATGATTGAGCTCCTTTTTAGGGATTTTCTTTAGAAAAGCCCTATTGCTATGGAGTTGTCGTCGACGTCGTCGTCGTTGCCAATTTTCTGTCACGGTTTTGGGTATGAAGGAGATGAGCTATCGAGTTGCTGTTCGGTAATAGATTCGTGCTGGGGTGAACCATTGCAAGATAAAAAAAAACGCAAAAAATCGCAAAAAAAAAAAAAAAAACGCAAAATCGAAAATCCCTTGTATTCGGCTGAGCTCGTCTCAGGAATTCAACTTGTTTTTTTTCGTGCGGAAATCCCTTCGGATACCCCCCCGCCGACCAGCGGAGACGGTTATGTCGCCTATGACCAATATTAACTCTGTAATAAGACCACGCAAACCCATGAAGTTCCCGCTCGATTGATTTTAAAGTTTTAGTTCTTTTTATTTACAAGAAAATTATAAAAGCTTATTTCGGATCTAGATAATTTGCGATCACCCATTTACAATTTAATAACGCATGATAGATAAGGATACTATGTAAATTTTATTGTACAATTAATACTTAAATAAAATTTGTTTTTATTATAGTAAGATGGAACATTATGAAGTCCACAACTTGAAAACGACCATTAGATTATTCTAACCAAGTAAACATAAGAAGTAAGTAGACATCCACTTCAGCGCCAGGCAAGTTCCTACTGAACTTGCGATTTGATTAACATTGGATTCATCCGTACCTGTAACAAATAAAAAAGATCTTATAAGTATTTGATAAAAAGTTTGAGATATTACAACTTGAAGCTGGAAGACATTGAAAATTTAACCCGGAAGAGCATGCATTTAGTTTTAGTAGACGATAGCGAAAAAGTTACTGCATTCCCAAATAATTTCCAGCATATTGTAGAATACCTTTTTTTTTTTTTTCGGATACCCCCCGCCAGCCAGAGGGGGGGGTTATGTCGGGCTTGCAGCGACTAAAACTTCACGCCGTCTCGGGTCTTCAAACACCGGGGTGTAAGGTTACCCATAGAGCATATCCCTCGCACCCCGACTGACCCTGGGCCATCTCACCACTAACAGCATCGCTCATCCTGTCTCCTCTGAAAGCACTCTGAGGAGTACGGAGAGCGATGTGTTCCCGTTGCCACGTTGGGTATTGGCCGACGATCAATGCCAACCCTATGAAGGGGAAGCCATTGACCGCCGCCCAGGGTGTACCGGCCGCTCCGATTCCGTTCCCCCCGGACTGCAGCGGGATCGGAATCGGAGCGACACTCGAGGAGAATACCTAGTACCGCTTTATTCTGTTGAATAGCTGTACAGAGAACGGGAAAATTAAACGAAGAAAGGTCACACTCTAGTATTTATTGCTGATGTGTTGAAAAAAAAATCGGCCAAGTGCGAGTTGGACTTGCGCATGAAGGGTTCCGTACCATCTCTACTATCATAAAATACTTGAGTTATGATAAATTGACGATTCTGAACACACATGTTTTTTGTATTCTTGTCCATTTGTCTGTTGTACGCGATGGACGTAAAATTACTGAACGGATTTTGACGCGGTTTTTCCTATTAGAAAGGTCTTAGTCAGACTTAAAATCTTCTGTATGTTTGATTGCAATTTGTTGAGTATAGCCGGAGATTTGACCAAAAAACTATACCCGACCTCCGCGAGGGCGGAACCGCGAGCATCAGCTACTTGTTTATAAAAACGGTAAAAAAACACGTTTTTGATGGGACTCCCATACAAAAACGTGATTTTTTTACCGGGTTTTACCTTTTACCCTTAAATATTTATTTTATTCTGTTTTTTAGTATTCGTCGTTATAGCGGCAACAGAATTACATCATCTGTCTAATTTTCAACTGTCTAACTATCACAGTTCATGAGATACTGCCCTGGTGACATACGGACGGACAGACAGCGGAGTCTTAGTAATAGGGTCCCGTTTTCCTTTTGGGTACGGAACACCTAATAAACTACCTTTTTTTTTTTTCGTGCGGAAATCCCTTCGGATACCCCCCCGCGTACCAGCGGGGGCGGTTATGTCGGGCTTGAACCGACTAAAACCGCACGCCGTCTCGGGTCTGCAGACGCCGGGGTGTAAGGTTGCCCATAGAGCATATCCCTCGCACCCCGAATCCTAATAAACTACCTGAGGTATTGAATAAACATATTTTAGTATCAATCCGTTCACACGAATAAAATGGTTATTGAAATAATTTAATATGATAAGCTTATAAATATAGAGTGACGGTGGATATAACAGCCGTTTCACGATTTTCAATTATAATATTTAGTGTTGAAAGTATGACCTTAATCAATTTCTGTTATGACATAAAAACATAACATAAACTCACGCCTATGTCCCCGAAGGGGTAGGCAGAGGTGCTAGCACCCACGTTTCGCCAGTTTATGTTTCAGGTCCCAATGTAATAGGTGGCGAGCCTATTGCCATTAACCGGGCACTTATAAACCTGCGATAAATACACACATAACTTCGAAAAGCATCGAAAAGTCATTGGTGTGTGCCATGACTGCCATGGTAATACCTGGGATCGAACCCGAAACCTCGTCTCAGCAGTCCTTTACCCATACCACTAGGCTACCGCGGTTTTTTTCTGTTATGAAAGCATTCAATAACAAACGAAGACAGGTGGTTGATTTTAAATGTTTGCTGATACCACATTCATGAATACCTACCTCATGAAATATGAATGAGTTCTCATTTGAATTAGCAATATTCTGAATAAATTATACCCGCCTTCCTCTCTGAAATCAATGAACAAATTGTAAACAACTTTGTACAGGTTTTCTTTGCTAGATACTTTGCAATACGCACTTGCTAATTATCTAATTAGGTACTTCTCGCTTTCTAGTACAAACGCCCATTCAAAACGGCGGCGGCGCGGCGTTGAAGCCGGGTTTAATGGACCCGGGTATCGCGGCCAACTACACTTTTACACTACAAACGTAGTCTTTAATTGTACGCGGCATAGCCGTTTGTTGATGGCTGAACTCCTCCGTAACCACTCCCGCGATCTTGACCAAATTTACCACGGTGATAGTGTGGACACTGAGGAGTGTTTTGAAGCGAAATAGTTCATGTCTGATGAACCATTGAGGAATAATCACCAAAAAAAAACAGTTTTACCCAGCGCGCGGCCTTAGCTATGCGCGCGACCGTAGTAAGACGTCTTATTTTCAGGTAAGAGTCCTGCTCGCTCAGCTCAGTTTATTTCAGTCGCACCCTGCACTGAATTCCTAGTGACCACAATAAAATTAATCATAGTTGCATATTATTTGTATAACGTATTGCTGCTGACCACAAACTTAACTCATCAAATACCAAGCATACCTTGAATGGATACGAAAGTCGATGATTTAATTGGTTTATAATACTTACTCAATAAATATTGCGAGACGTAGTTATAATTGAAAATGAAAGTGTGAAACAAGTGTTTCTATGTATAATATGTATGTATTTACAAAAAAAAACCAAAACAACAACATACTCGCATTCTGGAACCCATAACACAAGCTAGTTAAACTATGCTTACTTTGGGTCTAGAAAGCGCTGTGTAGAATATTTATTTATTTATTTATTAAAACAAGCGATTAGAGTTCTTATCCTTGGGTAGAATTGACCGGACGGAAGGAAGGAAACTCTGCAGCGATACACTCAATTGAGGAAAATTATGTATGGTGAACTACATGCCTCTATGAGGGGTCAGTTGGGTATGACAGAAATACCAAATGCAAAGGCAAAAAATGAAACCCTTATAGTTTCGTCATGTCTGTCTGTCTTTCCGTTCGTATGTACACAGCCACTTTTTTCCGAAACTTCAAAAGTGATATTGAGGTTTCTAATATCATTTTTGTCTAAACTGAATAGTGCGACAGACACTTCCAAAGTAGTAAAATGTGCCCCTCCCCCCTGTAACTTCTAAAATAAGAGAATGATAAATATTTAAATAAAATACATGATGTACATTACCATGTAAACTTCCACCGAAAATTGGTTTGAACGAGGTCTAGTAAGTAGTTTTTGTTTATACGTCATAAATATTAAACCGCCATTTACCTTTTATTCAATCAACTCAAATATTTAAAAAAATTGTTGTTGCTACGGAACCCTTCATGGGCGAGTCCAACTTGCACTTGGCCAGTTTTTTATTTATTTATCATGAGCTTCCTGAACATTGTGTTTTAGGTACTTGCTGCTAGGGGTGTGTGTTGGGTAACCTCCTCGAGTGTCGCTCCGATTCCGATCCCGCTGCAGTCCGGGGGGAACGGAATCGGAGCGGCCGGTACACCCTGGGCGGCGGTCAATGGCTTCCCCTTCACCCCTTCATAGGGTTGGCATTGATCGTCGGCCAATACCCAACGTGGCGGGAACACATCGCTCTCCGTACTCCTCTGCTTTCAGAGGAGACAGGATGAGCGATGCTGTTAGTGGTGAGATGGCCCAGGGTCAGCCGGGGTGCGAGGGATATGCTCTATGGGTAACCTTACACCCCGGCGTCTGAAGACACGAGACGGTGTGCGGTTTTAGTCGGTGCAAGCCCGACATAACCGCCCCCGCTGGCCGGCGGGGGGTATCCGAAGGGATTTCCGCACGATAAAAAAAAAAAAAAAGGTACTTGCTGCTACGGAACCCTTCATGGGCGAGTCCGACTCGCACTTGGCCGGTTTTTTATTTATTTATCATGAGTTTCCTGAACAATGCGCTTTACTTGCTGCTACGGAACCCTTCATGGGCGAGTCCGACTCGCACTTGGCCGGTTTTTTATTTATTTATCAGTAGTTTCCTGAACAATGCGCTTTACTTGCTGCTACGGAACCCTTCATGGGCGAGTCCGACTCGCACTTGGCCGGTTTTTTATTTATTTATCATGAGTTTCCTGAACAATGCGCTTTACTTGCTGCTACTGAACCCTTCATGGGCGAGTCCGACTCGCACTTGGCCGGTTTTTTATTTATTTATCATGAGTTTCCTGAACAATGCGCTTCTACAAATAGGCTACTGTTGTGTCTATCTACTCAACAAAGGTAGAAACACGCGAATAATGTGAAACATTTTGTGAGAAGAAAACTAAGTGAGTTGGAGACCCTTAAACCCCTCAATTTGATTAGTTAAACAGTGTGTGAAAGCAATCGGTCCAGTACCGCTCAGTCTCAGTTCAGTTCAGCGCACGACTGTTTCTAATTGTTTACGCCATTTTGGGCCAGACACACGCCTATGTGAATTGTTATGCCATTTTGTTTGGCACATAACTTTAAACTGTTTATTTCATTTCCTCCTTGAGTTATATCCTTGTCAGACTTATGATGACAGATCGAGTATCATATGCGTTTTAAATATTTTAATTAAAAACCTTGATATTTTCAGTTGATAGGAATCTTGTTATAACAAATATTCACATTGATTAATCGATGACCTGATTAAATGAAATATAGTTAATAAAGTAGCAGCGTGCTAGATTTCATTTTTAGGGTTCCGTAGCCAAATGGCAAAAAGCGGAACCCTTATAGATTCGTCATGTCTGTCCGTCCGTAACCACCCGTAACCCGTAACCGTCCGTAGCCACTTTTTTCCGAAACTATAAGAACTATGCTGTAGAAACTTGGTAAGTAGATTCT
The DNA here is from genome assembly GCA_946251805.1 of Cybosia mesomella. Classification (NCBI taxonomy): domain Eukaryota; kingdom Metazoa; phylum Arthropoda; class Insecta; order Lepidoptera; family Erebidae; genus Cybosia; species Cybosia mesomella. Next base: position 935,222 of record OX276390.1, read on the forward strand.
GTGAACCGCATTAAGATTTTAAGATTTAAGATTTTTAAACAGAAAAAGAACAATAAATTTTGGGGGTTTTCCCATACTTAGAACTGAAATTCAAAAGTTTTTTTTTTTTTCATCAAACCCATACATGTATCTATGGATAGGTCTTCAAACATGATATTAAGGTTTCTAATATCATTTTTTTCTAAAACAACTCCAGTATAGAAATTAAAAAAAAACATTATGATGTTACTTGCTGCTACGGAATCCTTCATGGGCGAGTTCGACTCGCACTTGGCCGCTTTTTTACCTTAATTTGCCGTCGACAAACACAACCCAAATGTTTGTCTATTCGTTAATTTAACGGGAATAAAGATATTTTTTTGTTCTTGGTTTCTAGATTAATACGTTCTAGATGTTGCCAGACTGCAGAATATTTATTTAGAAATGTTTTCCGCTCTACTTTAACCTAACAGTTCAGAAAAATATTTGGTTCTGAGGTAAAACTGGTTTATATAAATATTTTAATTGAAGCGTCGGTAGCTTAGTGGTTAAGGAGTCGACCCTACAATCGAAAGGTCCCGGGTTCGAATCCTGGTCATTACACTACCGACGTGAAACCACTCCTAAAACAAGCAATTTAGGTTAGCTGGAGGAGTTAGGGGGAATATTAGTAATTTCGGTTACTAATATTCTATTAAAAAAATATATATATTTGAACAAGCAAAGAAAAATATTAGGATATTTATTTATGAGGTCTATCGAGCTTAGTGTAAGACGAATATTCACTAAACATTTTAACGTAAGTACGTTTGCTCGGCATGAGTATCATGTAATAGGTACATTTTATCTCGCCACAAGTTTCTGAGAAAGACTTAAACGGCTATTTTCCTCCTTAAAGTTCTGAGTACTGGAACATGGTTGTTATCAGTACAGCAACCGAAAAACATATTTGTTGGTTTCATCAGCACTTTTAAATACTAAAACTTTAATAAATCTCTATATATAAAAATGAATTGCTGTTCGTTAGTCTCGCTAAAACTCGGGAACGGCTGGACCGATTTGGCTAATTTTGGTCTTGAATTATTTGTGGAGGTCCAGAGAAGGTTTAAAAGGTGAATAAATATGGAAGGTGTTATCGATTGAGGCAGGACGAAGTCTGCAGGGTCAGCTAGTAAATAATAAATATTCTACGACAATCTACACAGCGCTTTCTAGACCCAAAGTAAGCATAGTTTAACTAGCTTGTGTTATGGGTTCCAGAATGCGGATAAACATACTTTTATACTTTTTTTGTAAATACATACCATTACATAGCTTCACGCCTGTATCCCCGAAGGGGTAGGCAGAGGTGTATTACACACCCACGATTCGCAAATAACATAACATAACATAACATAAACTCACGCCTATATCCCCGAAGGGGTAGGCAGAGGTGCTAGCACCCACATTTCGCCAGTTTATGTTTAGGTCCCAATGTAATAGGTGGCGAGCCTAATGCCATTAACCGGGCACTTAGAAGCCTGCGATAAATACACACATAACTTCGAAAAGCATCGAAAAGTCATTGGTGTGTGCCATGGTAAAACCTGGGATCGAACCCGAGACCTCGTCTCAGTAGTCCATTACCCATACCACTAGGCTAACGCGGCTTCATTCGCAATTAAATGAATGATAAATACATACATATTATATGTCTTTATCATTAATATCGATAAGATGTCATACAAGCCGGCCCGGGAAACGCGTGGGTTCTACCGCCCAAGCTAGTCGAACTTCGTTCATTTCGATTCAGGGCCCCGATTCAGTAACGCCACGTTTTCAAAACGCGTGATTTCGATTCGATTAGTCAGAAAAACTGTAAAAAATACTTTAGTATTCAGTATGATCTGTCAAAACAAAACCTACCTTCACTTTAGTGAGGTTAATAAACATTTAGAACCACTCATAGTTGATTTCGTTTTCAATTAGATTTTGAGACTTTAATGTTCGTTAGTTTTGAAATCATACGTTTAAAAAACGTAATTTTACTAAATCGAGCCCCAGTTCGGAAGTTAAATTTGATTTTGTATTAAGACTAAAAACTGTAATCACGTATTCAGGCAAAAAAAAAAAATAAATATCGACGACCTATCCGAAAACGGATATATACGGATACGGACGTCCAATTCACCCAAAACCTCGACCAATGAAAGTATTAAGCCGATACTGGTGAAAAGTCGTTGGGACATCTCTTAGTTCACTCCATCAACATCTCACTAACATATCGTATAACGAAACAAGTCAATTTGATGGCAAAAAATATCATCACAATGATGTGTGTGCTACAACCGGTGACATGTAAGTTCTTGTCATTGTGCGCACAACGACCGGTATGATTGGATGGGCGCGCGGGTCACGGCCTTGTCCGAGGCTGGACAATGGTACGCGGCAGCGCCGGCGACCATTTGATCCGACTAGCTATTACCCACGAATTCGGTCGCGTATAACGGTCTCAATAATCTACCTACAGTTAAAGGTAGAAGCTATCCCAGATAAACATGTCAACATTAATGTATCTGTAACTGCGGTTTCAATATTATCAAAGTCATTCTCTGCTTATCTTTGTTTCTTGAAACAGAAAAAATCCCCGATAGATACTAATGGTAGCTATTTTAACTGCTGGTAAAGGATAGATGGATTATTGAAACTGGCCGTTAAAGTATCCTACGGGCCTGTTTAAATACCTACAGTGTGACGACGCATAGTAAGAGCGACATCGGACCTTTTTTTTTTTTTTCGTGCGGAAATCCCTTCGGATACCCCCCCGCCGGCCAGCGGCGGCGGTTATGTCGGGCTTGAACCGACTAAAACCGCACGCCGTCTCGGGTCTGCAGACTCATTACGAATTTCCACGAACTGTCGTAAAAGTTTACGATGTGACATCGCACCGCAGGTATTGTGAAAAGGCTCATCTCGAAACCGGAGATGGCCCAGGGTCAGTCGGGGTGCGAGGGAACTGCCTTATGGGCCACCTTACACCCTGGCGTCTGAAGACCTGAGACGGCGTGCTGTTATAGTCGGTGCAAGCCCGACATAACCACCCCCGCTGGCCGACGATGGGGTCCGAGGGGATATCCGCACGAAAAGAAAAAACAATGGGTATTGTGAAAAGGTTCTATGTAAGACAAGGGCCCGTCCAGGTCTTGGCCTACTTCTATGTCAATTTCCAGATAAATCTATCCGCGATTGAGTAACTAACTCTCGTTTCGGTAATCCGTGCCCGTGATCCTGGCCCTGTGATCTTTGGGAAACTATTACCGGAATAAAAAATATTCAATGTCTTTGGCCAGGTCATATCTATCTGTGTGCCATTTGTGTAGTGTGTGGGAGTTTTAGTCAAATTCATTTGCGTGATTGAACTACAATCTTTCACGCAAGGATATTTTGCCCAATCGACCTACTAAATAGGCCGCAGGAAGTTTTTTTTTTTTTTTAAATCGAATATTAGTAATTGAAATGACTAATATTTCCCCCTAACCCCTTCAGCTAAGCTAAATTGTTTGTGTTAGGAGTGGGTTCACGTCGGTAGTGAAATGGCCAGGATTCGAACCCGTGGCCTCTCGATCGTAGGATCGACTCCTTAACCACTAAGCTACCGACGCTTAGTTTAATTGCTTTTCTAGGAATGTTTATAGTAGGCAATATCATTTGTACGGCGGCAATCATAACATATCATCATCATCATCAACCTATTCTAGTCCACTGCTGGACATAGATCTCCCCTAATGAGCGCCATAGCGCCCTGTCTTCAGCTTGCCGCATCCAGCATCTGCCCGCAGTCTTTCGCAGATCGTCATCCCACCTGGCCGGAGGGCGTCCTACACTACGTTTGCCGAGTCGCGGTCTCCACTCAAGAACACGTTTACCCCAGCGGTTGTCGGTTCTTCGCGAGATATGGCCGGCCCACTGCCACTTCAGCTTGCTTATTCTTTGAGCTATGTCGATAACCTTGGTTCTCTGTCGGATCTATTCGTTACGAATCCTATCCTTCAGAGAAACTCCGAGCATAGCTCTTTCCATAGCTCGCTGAGCGACTTTGAACTGGTGGACCAGCCCTACCGTGAGTGTCCACGTCTCAGCTCCGTAGGTCATTACGGGTAGGACGCACTGATTGAAAACTTTCGTTTTCAAACACTGCGGTATGGATGACGAGAAAACCCGACGTAGTTTCCCAAACGCTGCCCAGCCTAGCTGGATCCTCCTCTTGGCCTCCTTCTCAAAATTGTTTTTACCCAACTGCACAATCTGCCCGAGGTAAGTGTACTCAGAAACAATTTCAAGAAGGTGGCCATCCACGACGACCGGTCCTGGATCAATGTGGCCATTGATCAAGACTTTGGTTTTATCCAAATTCATGCCAAGACCTATGCGTCGCGAGGCTGAAGCTAGGCCGTCCAGCATCTGGGTTAGCTCCTATAGCGACTCCGCCATTAAGACTATGTCATCAGCGAATCGCAGGTGTGAGATGTAGTCGCCGTTTATATTTATGCCCTTACCTTTCCAGTCCAGCGTCTTAAACATATCTTCCAATGCGCTCGTGAACAGTTTCGGGGATATGACATCCCCCTGTCTCACTCCTCTGCGCAATTGGATGGGTTTAGACTGCTGACCCTGTACTTGGACACTCATAGTGGCGGCTTCGTAAAGGCATCTCAGCACCTCGACATAACGATAGTCTACTTGACATCGCTGTAAGGATTCCAGAACAGCCCAAGTTTCAACGGAGTCAAATGCCTTTTCATAGTCCACAAAAGCGAGACACAGGGGCTGATTATACTCTTCGGACTTCTGTATAATCTGCCTCACTGTGTGAATGTGGTCTATGGTGCCATATCCTCCGCGGAACCCAGCCTGTTCCGGTGGCTGGAACTCGTCGAGTCTCCTGGCGAGACGATTCGTGACCACTCGTGAAAATAGCTTATAGACGTGGCTCAGGAGTGTGATGGGTCTGTAGTTTTTAAGGAGGGTCTTATCACCCTTCTTAAAAAAGAGAACAACCAAACTCCCGCTCCACGCCTTAGGAGTTCTCCCACTGTGAAGGACGGCGTTAAAGAGCTTCTGTAACTCCTGTATGACAGGAGCTCCTCCTGCCTTCAGAAGCTCTGAAGTAATTCCATCCTCACCGGGGGCTTTTCCATTTTTAAGCTGCTTCAGAGCTAACACGATCTCGTCTTGACTGATATCAGGCAGTTCGTCGGTATAGTGGCGTGTCAGGGTGGCTCTGGAATCATGGTCGTCTCGTCGAGGACGGGGAGCATGTGCAGTATACAGACGGCCATAGAAATCCTCTATCTCGGCGGAGATCTCCGGCTTCGATAAGACGGTCCTCCCATCATGCGTTATGAGCTTCGTCAGATGGCTCCTTCCAAGCTGCTGAGTGAATACTTTGGACCCTCGGTTTCGCTCTATCGCCTCTTCAATGAGGCGTGTGTTGGAGCTCCGAAGGTCGCGCCGTACCATCTTCGCAATTTCCTTGTTTAGGTGTGACCTGTCTGACGAAGTCGCTTCATCATAACATATAAATTAAATCAATTAAATTTTTAAGCATTTTGTATGCTTACTTTTTTCTAAAGATTTAGATCGGAAAAAGAGAACATCTAGGACGGGACTTGAACCCGCGACCAGTCCCTTACAGGGGGAATGCTCTGACCAACTGAGCCACCTAGACACGTCCCAGATATTCGAAATTCTCCGATACATTAATACGTCTTAAGGCGACGTTGGAGCCATCTACCGTAATTCTTGCGAACTACGGAAACAATGAATAACGTTAAAGTCATTTTTAGTCATTGTTTTTTTTTTATGAACGTCGCCTTAAGACGTATTAATGTATCGGAGAATTTCGAATATCTGGGACGTGTCTAGGTGGCTCAGTTGGTCAGAGCATTCCCCCTGACTGGTCGCGGGTTCAAGTCCCGTCCTAGATGTTCTCTTTTTCCGATCTAAATCTTTATATAAATTAAAGATCTTGTAATCAAGTACACACCTGACAGATTCCACCAGACGCTAAGGTTTCGTATTTCTTTTATGAAAATGAGGAGAATTATTATTAAGCTTTTGTATAGTAAGTTTTGTATAATAAGCGGCGATAGCCCAGTTGCGTACGTAACGGACTGCCGTGACGAGGTCTCGAGTTCGATCCCCAGTCGCCCCGGGCATACATCTCTGACTTTTCGTAGTTCTGTGAGTTTTTTTTTTTTTTTTTATACCACTCAGGTGGCAGACAAGCTCACGGCCCACCTGATGGGAAGTGGTTACCGCGGCCTATGGACGTGTGCAACACCAGGGGCGTCACACTCGCGCTGCCGACCCCGAGTATTAAAAATATTGTCACTTGTTTAGTAATGTGCCCGGTAGATGGCAATAGCCTCGCCCCCTATTACATTGGGACCTAAAAATAACAGGCGAATCGTGGGTGTGTAATACTGAGTAATACACCTCGGCCTACCCCTTCGGGGATACAGGCGTGAAGTTATGTTATGTTATATTTTGTATAGTCTTGTATTTAAACAGATGAAATACCTACATTCTCTTTTGCCAAAGACCGCTTAAAGTTCATTTTACTGTTGCCCCTACTTAAATCTATATATTATGTAAATGGTTTGCAATAAACAGTATAACGATCCGAAAAAAACAGTTCACCTGACCTTTTGGCGACACCACATAACCGAGCGCCATCTAGCTGGGCCAATCCAAACACTTTATCAAGTTATCCTGCATCGCGATACGAAAATTTTACACTTATTATTTACGAATCAACATAACCCGTCGTACCACGGCCAGGCATGATTTCATGCGTCGGTAGCTTAGTGGTTAAAGAGACGACCGTACGATCGAGAGGTCCCGGGTTCGAATCCCGGTCATTACACTACCGACGTGAACCCACTCCTAACACAAGCAATTAAGCTTAGCTGGAGGAGTTACGGGGAATATTAGTAATTTCTGTTACTAATATTATTTGTAAAAAAAAAATTTTCCCAGCAATGTCTTAGGATTATTCCATTGTCATAATTGTGATAACATAACATAACTTCACGCCTGTATCCCGAAGGGGTAGGCAGAGGTGTGTTACACACCCACGATTCGTCAGTTATGTTTAAGTCCCAATGTAATAGGGGGCGAGCCTATTGCCATCTACCGGGCACATTACTAAGCGAGCGATAATTAACATTTTTAATACACACATAACTATGAAAAGTCAGAGGTGAGATCGATCTCGAGACCTCGTCTCGGCAGTCCGTTACGTACACCACTGGGCTACATGTATACGTATAATAGGCCTACTCGCCCCCACAACAACGCCTGCATAACCTAACCTCGTTGTATTAACCATTTCTCTGTCGTTCGTTAGTTTCCACTTTGAATACAAAACGTGTACAAAGCCGTTATACGCCGGCCATGGCGGAAGCGCTAATTGGTTTAAGAGCTTGACATTGACGCTGGGTTTTGTCAACTCTGTGTTATTGACACATTACTGAACTGAACTGGAAAATATTAGGAGGTCGAGAGCGTTATTTTGTTTCTAACAAACAACAAAAACAAAGGAGGAAGCTAATGTTTTTCGGTGAGTCGGTATGTGTCTCACCTATATTTATTCGACGGCCTCTGTGGCGTAGCGGTAGTGCATTCGACTGCTACGACATAGGGTGCGAGTTCGATTCCTGCTCAGCGCAAATATTTGTATACATGAATATGTATATTTGCATTGGTCTGGGTGTTTCTATGTATAATATATATGTATTTGCAAAAAAAAAGTATATAAGTATGTTTATCCGCATTCTGGAATCTATAACACAAGATAGTTAAACTATGCTTACTTTGGGTCTAGAAAGCGCTGTGTAGAATGTCATAGAATGTTTATTATTATATTTCCTCAGTTATATGCTTACATAACAGGGTAAAGCGGTATAAAAGTGGTCGCCATGGCCGAAATCGGTCGGAGGTCATCATCACATTATAGGGAACCAGCCCACCGTCAAGCGGGACTTTATAAATTAATTATGACAAAAATGTTGAATGAGGAAAGTTGGAAATGGGATATCGCTTTCAAGTTAGGATTCCAGAGTGTAAACGCAATATTTCTCCATCAGAATCGCGTCCCCTAGTACTTCTAATATTAAGAATAATGTGATAAACATTTTGTTATTAAAGTTGAAAACGCTTCAATGCTTTCTATATCTTGATTTAAAATCAAATCGAATACAACCTTTCAAACAATCGGCACACGTAATAGATGAGGTAACAAATTAATATCGCGACGTTATAACTCGAGTGCTATTGTTTGAGTTAGTATTACTCGCGATTTTGTCTGTACATGGAGCGTTAGTAGGCGCCGTACGTGGGGAGACGTTCTCGTCTTGACTAATGATCATTAATATCATGCCGTTGATGACTCCGCCGAGGTGAAGGACGAATCTTTTGTTAATTTAAGGTTGCTAATAGCTAGCTGTGTATGTAAAAAGCCGGTCGACGAGGGTGGTTATGCGGCGTTGAGATGGCCAGCTTGTTTAAGATTTAGAAACTGTAACCTCCCAACCGCAAGTCCAAACCAACAATCGATTGCACTATCACTGATAACTTCAAAGGCTTCGTATGACACGTAGGACATACTTGAATGTTGCATAAGTTGAAGCCATGTACTGTAAGCAAGAGTAATGGTCCAAGTAATTTGTCGCTATAATACGTAATACCAATTACCGGGTCGCCGTCATAAGCAGCTTTACTTCCCTGTGTTACTGTAACCATTTTTTATATACTTATTATATACTTTCAATACAACTATCAATTTAGCACCAGAATAGGCTGTTAATTCCGGGAATAGATAGCTGTGGGTCATGTTGGCTACATGCTAAAGCAGTAGCAGGTAGCGCGTTCGAATGCTAAGTCAGAGGTCGCGGGTTCGATTCCCGCTCAGTGCATATATGTAAATTTGCATTGGTCTGGGTGTTTCTAAGTATAAAATGTATTTATTACAAAAACAAATGTATCTCTGCCTCTGTGGCGGTAGTGCATTCGACTGCTACGACAGGGGGCGCGGGTTCGATTCCCGCTTATTGCAAATATTTGTATGCATGAATATGTCTATTTGCATTGGTCTGGGTGTTTCTATGTATAATATGTAAGTATTTACAAAAAAAAAGTATATAAGTATGTTTATCCGCCTTCTGGAACCCATCACAAAAGCTAGTTATCTTTTTTTACTTTGGGTCTAGAAAGCGCTGTGTAGAATGTCGTAGAATTTTTTTTTATATGTGTGATAGGCAAATTTAGGAAAGTCCACGGGTAAAGTGCTATTATTGCAGCCGGTCATAAATGAACAAGTTCAAACACCTTTTAGGCACTCAGACATCAAAATACAAATAAATTAGAAACATTTTCGTGAAAGCAATAACATAGAAGACAATATGAATGTATTTAGGATAACTAAAGTGAAATGTTGGACAGCTAGTAGGGGTAGCTCTTTCAAATCGCGTTTTTAATCATTATTTTTTGATGTTGGCAGCCCTGAGCGTGCATAGACAAATAATAGCAGATGACAGACGAATCGTCGTCCATAGATATGTTAGTCGAGTGTGGGATCCAGTGATTCATTTGCCAATATTAATAAACCGTCTGCTACAACGAACATTCTCGTTTGATAACAAATGCGTTAATGTCACAGTTTTAGAACAGGCTAGATAACTCCTGCGTGGGCGAGTCAACGCCGGGATCTCGTTGCGGTCCTGGGCGTGGACGTTCTCTCGTTGGAGACCATGGTGAGGGCCGTGGTCTCCGACGGGAGCAAGTGGCACGCCGCCGCCTCTTTCTGCGAGCAGGTAATGCGCGCGAAAGAGACGGCGGAGAGAACCCTGCCCCCCGAGTTTCGCACTCATCTACGCCCGGGACTACCGACCTCCATGATCGGGGCCTGAGCAAGGCAGTTGGTCGACTCGCCGTCCTTACAGAAGCAGGCCGTGGCGGAGGCGTGTCGTGTGTGCCCTACACACGCCTGCCAACTCACTGAAGCGGGATAAAACCCGACCCCACCAGGCGAGGCCGCGGTGGCGGTCAAAGTCCGCCGGCAACCCTGGGGTTATCCTTTCGAGGGCTTACCCGGGGTGCTCGGCACTAGGTTGTCGCTCTAGTCGTTTTTACTTCAGTCTGTGTTCAACCTTACCAATCCATAGTCATAAAGATGTCGAATGGTGCCGACTGACGCGTTGTGATTGAAACGTTTCTGTTTACGGTGAGCAGTTTTTACTAAATGGCTCGAGTGACATCAGTCAAACAATCAATGAATTAACCTATTGTAGTCCACTGCAGGCTAGACATAGGTCTCTCACAATGTGCGTGATGGCACCTGATCCCCTGATATGGATGTTTGACTTATAAAATTCCGTTTGGTTTATTCAATTTAAGAATATTTAGACGACAAACAAGATTGCATGTGAACTGTTTGCTCTCTCACTATGCTATTCAAACCAAATATTACAATTAGATTAAGTAAACATGTTTGTAAATAAACCAAAAAAAAAGCGGCCAGGTGCGAGTCGGACTCGCCCATTAAGGGTTCCGTAGCAGAAAGTAACATAATAATGTTTAATTTTTATATTATAACCGCGGTAGCCTAGTATAACCGCGGTAGCCTAGTGGTATGGGTAAGGGACTGCTGAGACGAGGTCTCGGGTTCGATCCCAGGTATTACTATGGCACACACAAATGACTTTTCGATGCTTTTCGAAGTTATGTGTGTATTTATCGCAGGTTTATAAGTGCCCGGTTAATGGCAATAGGCTCGCCACCTATTACATTGGGACCTAAAACATAAACTGGCGAAACGAGGGTGCTAGCACCTCTGCCAACCCCTTCGGGGATATAGGCGTGAGTTTATGTTATGTTATGTTATATTTGAGTTGATTGAATGAAAGGTAAATTGCAGTTAACGATTTATGACGTATTAAAAAAAACTACTAACTAGATCTCGTTCAAACCAATTATTGGTGGAAGTTTACATGGTAATGTACATCATATATTTTTTAGTTTTATCATTCTCTTATTTTAGAAGTTACAGGGGGGGGGGGGGTGGTTTACGTATGGGTTTGATGAAAATTAAATTTTCGAGTTCCAGTTCTAAGTATGGGGATTAATTTGCTAAAAATTACTCTAATTTTTCTTTTTGGACGTTTTGTATGAGTCGTTTTAATGGTCTATACAGAAAAATGAACTTTGTCTTTGGTGTCATCAGCGGTGGTGAAAAATTGAAGATTTATTTTAATACTATTTAATACACATGCGGCATCTAAGCTTCTCTAGATTTGTGGTTAACGCTCTTTTTAGGGTGCGCGTAGTCAAAGAGAACCGTTTGCACAGAGTCCATTCTTGTTGACAAGACCTACTTCCAAATGCGTTAAATGCTGGCATTATCTATTTTAAATGGAGACCAAGTGCCTAGTAAATTGGTTTGAAGTGATATGTTAGATTACACGATTGTTTAGTGTTCTATATATAGAGTGCAAAGAAAGTGCAGCAGTTTATCGACCGACTGTGATGCGAGTTCGATCCCCGCACGGGTCAAAATGATGTGTGATGCTCAAATTGTTGTTGTGATGTAAATGTCCCTACTACTAGGGGTAAACTTTAGTAATGAAAAAACAAACGTTTACAGCACGTTAATATTATACGTCGTGGTAGGTAGAGTTTAACTAACGGCTATATTTCCTTTTTTTTTATTGAACCTATATTATATTGAGTCCCGTTGAGTGCTGTAGACCGAGTACTTTTCCAAATACTGGGAAAGACCCAATGATAGTAGCCGATACGAAAATCGAACTCGTGACATGCGCATCGGTCGCCCTAGGCACCCCCGCGCTGCGCCAACGAGACTGTCATTTGATTTAATGTATCGTTACATGGAATGACAACAAAGAAATTTCTACGCGTCAGTCTCTTTCTGATAATAAATCACACAACGGATTTCGATACGGTTGTTACCGTCATTTAAATATTTTCTACGGAATGTTTGTAGATTGTATGCATAATATATAACCGCAGCAGAACGGGATATCAAATTACAGCCGTACGGAGCCCACGCGGGTCTCTAGGTAAAAATTAAACAGTTTCTAAACACTACACGTGAATATACGCCCAAATCATAAGTATGTTACTACTGCCTGGATGTGTAAATATTTACTTAGCAAAAAGTTCCGAGGACAATATTTAGTGTTCAATAACACACATCACATCACCCATGCCATTACCACGAACAGAAAACTGCATGCCTTGCGGGCAAAGGCCACTGGCCAGTTAATACCTGATCGGTTCGGGCGCAAAGTCATGCAAGGCCGTGTATGCGTGCGCGCAGTTGTATTAACTATTGACTCCGTGCTTATACTGAGAATTTTAGAACATACAAACCAAACAACAACACTATGCTGAAGCCGGCAATCGAACTCGAGACCTCATACCACTAGCTCCATGTTAATACAAAAAGGGAAAAGTGGTAGGTTTTCGTTTTCGTTTCGTTCACTTTTTTTTTTCGTGCTCGGATACCCTCGCCGGCCAGCGGGGGTGGTTATATCGGGCTTGAACCAACTAAAACCGCACGCCATCACGCACCCCGAGAGTCACTTGACTCTGTTTGCTGGAAAGCTAGAACGCAACAGCTTACAAAAACCGGGATAAATCAATTAATTCGCTGTTCGGTGATCGTGACAAGAGTCGATAACTAGTAGGTATTGTACTTAGGTTAAGTAAATATGTTTGTAAATAGACCAAAAAAAAACAGCCCGCTGAGTTTCTTGCCGGAGTCTTCTCAGGACAGGGCCGCGTTTCGAACCGGTGGTCCATTTGCCAAACATTAGATTATTTATTTTTTTATGACGTTTTGTAAGTGCCGTATTAATGGTCTATGCAGAATAAATGGTTTTTGACTTTGACTTTGACTTAGGCGGATTAATTTGTCAGCTGGCTGCGAGCTGCGAGCTCCTGGGTTAAAGGTGAATGTAACAATTTGTAAACAATAATTGAGTTATCTATCGATATTGAATCAGCCGTTAGAAACAAGGAAGTCCGAACAAAAATGAATTTGTAAACAACAACGGTTATCTGCCAATAAATTAATTATACCGTTGTAAACATAGAGTTATATACAGTACTAAATAATAGAGAAGGCCATTTTTTAGACTTTTGCGTTCCATGATGTACAATAATTGTCTATGCTCAGCTAAATGGATGGACGGATACGATGGAGAAATCTTGCAATAGCCGGTACCAAGTTATTAGACGATCCATGGCCACGACCACTCCGCCAGCAGTGTACGACTGAGAAGACTGTGTACCATGATAAATCTGATTACTGAAACCGGGGACTCATTAAAGAGTCACCTTGCGGTGCGAAGCTTGGGGCGGGTGAACGGCCGAACGCCGGCGTCGTTTGTAATTTACCCTTCCATGCCTGATGCCTCCGGCTTCGACGCTTCTACCAAATTGTTCATTAGGACCTCGCTCGATATTAAACTAGTTATTCACCCCCCGAGATTTCGATAAAGATAAGGGAAATGAAATGATCTAGGGGTTGATAGGATTCGTAACTACGGCCAAAATCGAGAAAAGCCTTGAAATTGGGAATAGAAAAGATAAAGCTCAGGGGTATGTGAGTTGAGTTAAGCTCGCCTTTGTACATATTATCTCTCTTATTTGTTTAAATGCCATGTAAGTGTACAATAAAGAATAAATAAATAAATAAATAAATATGTTTCGACCCCGCTGGCCGGCGGGGGGGTATCCGAAGGGATTTCCGCACGTAAAAAAACAAAAAAAAAAGGTAGCCCATCGGGGTTAGGATACTAGGATAAGATAAGTATAGGATACTAGGAAGATTATCGGGCAAACAAAGCAGTAAGTACAACAAAGGAGCTAGCCTCAAATATAGCTTACAGTTCAAAAACTGAACAGTAATAAAGCTTCAAAGAAGAAAGATTCCAAAACGTGATGTTCCTCATACAATTTGTTCTGTCCAGCCTATTGAACGTAAACAATGGCCAATTTGGCGCGGTCGATTATCTCAAGGCACCGAGCACCGAGCCGGCTCACAGACTCATCGCGGCCACAATGGGGATCACGTGGTCGCGATGATCCACTAATTGAGCGAGTGGACACCACCTTCAATTGATTGCGCATACGCATCGACACAATGGACTACAGTATAATGACCTCTATTGATTGCGATACACAATGGTCAAGACTAATTTTTAAAACCAATTTTTTTAGCTTCTGATGATGGTACAATGTTCCTAGGGCCAATATCAGTCATGTCATATCACTGAGACAGTGGGTCATATTACTCAGATGGTTATAAAATGCATAAATAAGGTTTATCAATGTGCTGATAACCTAGTAACCATTAACATCTTTTAATTTATTGATATGAAAACAAGACGTTTCACCGATATCACCGGAGATAAAACTGTCTCAAGTTCAACAGACAGACGTTTCGTCTCGAGACTGAACTCTCGAGCCGCTGGTCGTTCACATCGACTGCACGAATTTCATGTCCAGTTCATTAACCCTGCCGCCTCCACGCCGAATTAGGCCTCAGTCCTCTCACCGCGTACAGCCTTTGTCTCTGAAATTTGCAGGAAGCTATAAAACTCAATTTTCAAAGGATTCTTTCTTCCGAGCGTCGATTCAGAATGACTGCTCGTTTATTGCGAAAACGGCTTGCGAATTAGGGTTAATTGGTTCAATCAGACGTTGATCACCGTTTTGTTGTGGTTAACGGACGGTTTTTGAACAACAAGAACAATAATGCTCGAAGTAGAACTTTGAGATGAATAGCCTTTAGAAGTTTTGGTTGTGAAACAGTTAAGCGCCGCCGCCGTTACATGCCGAGAGCATACCATGTCAGTAAATGGAACAGATAAACAGTTTCACACATGTCTTGTGGAACGCCGGTCGTTCCCATTGCGCGTGAAAGCTAGATTATTTATCTTTAAAGAACAAAGATGGCTCCTGGGGAAGTAGAATACAAGGTATCTGAGGGAAAGCCCTGGGCTCCACCCAATAGTAAAAATACAGCCCAAATAAGTGGTGGTTGACAAGAATGGGGGTCGTCAATCAAGCCCCAGCCGTCTAATTAGTGCTACATCGACGTACCGGTCGATTTCTGAGCTTAAATTTCCGTTTCATTTAATACTACTCAGTCCCCAAACGCCAATAATTTTTATCCAACTGTTTAATTTCCGCATTGCATTCAAAATTTCGTTATCGCAGTTCGCCCTAGCGGTGACGAGCACCGTACAGTAGCTACCTACCCTCGTGTAACTATCTAATAACACATGAGTTCTAAATTTTTCCTGGGCGCGCTCCGCCATCTCCTTCTCGAGCTTTACATGCTGGCAGAAGGAGATGGCGGCGGCGGCCCACGCGCTCGCGCTCCGCTCCATTTCCGCAATCATGCTACCGAGCAAGAGGACTCCTGCCCCGATGGCTGCCACGAGGTCACGCCTCGGTAGTTCCCAGGCCGGGCAGTCTGTCAGCGTGTGCAGCCCCGAGTCCTAGCTCGCGTCGCAGTGATAGCACTCAGGCGTTGCACTCCTTCCTGATCCGATGCAGGTGGTCACCGAAGGTGCAATTACCGGAGAATAAATGCGTCAGTTGGTACGAGAGGCATCCGTGTCGCCTCTCTAGCCAAACCTCCATGATGGGCCTTACCGCCGCTATTGCAGCGTGCCCTAATACATACCCCACGATAGAAACACCCGTTCAAATCGAAACAAAACATATTGAATACAAGCGTTAAAATGGCTCCCCATCTGACGTAGCGTCATTCACGATGACACGCTTTTGATAACATCTTGGACGTCAGCCAAATTAAACATACCTAGCTCCTTTGTAGGCGTCAGAGTCACGAGTTGAAACTGACAGAAAAAAAAAATTAAGTGATGGTGGGAATTACGGAAAAGCTTTATCCTGGTTGACGACAATAGGATCGAATTCAATCAAGCGCTACTGAAAAAATTTATGAAAAAAAAGTGATGTTAATTCGCTCACATACACTTCCCATGGTATTTTAAATCGTGGAGTGGTCTTATCCCATGGTTTTGCCAAGAGAGACGACAAAAGCCTTCAAAAAATGTATTAAAAGATTTTTATTATTATGTTTTAGTCAGTTACGCGTTAGTGACATCCCTGATGGCACAGGCGTCCATGGGCTACGGTGACCGTTTGCAAAATGCTCTGTGAGCGTAAGTTTATTTACTAGGAATTCAGTGCAGGGTGCGACTGAAATAAATTGAGCTGAGCGAGCAGGACACTTACTTGAAAATAAGACATCTTACTACGGTCGCGCGCTTAGCTAAGGCCGCGCGCTCGTGAAACTGTTTTTCGGTGATTATTCCTCAATGGTACATTGTATTTGAACAGTTGACCCCTCTAAACACTCAGCGGTGTCTACACTATCACCATGGCAAATTTGGTCAAGATCGGTATTGTGGTTCCGGAGGAGTACAGTCTCGACCAAACGGCTTAGCCACGTATAAGAGCTTCGCTTCGCTCAGCTCGATTATACATGTAAATGACATTTTGCTACGAAATAGTTTTTTATTCATTACTACTTACCTAACTCATAAAGTTACGTCTTAATAACACACATTTACATAGTACCTACGTATCTCATTCATCATCCGACTACGGGACACATTACTAAAGCCGTGCGCGTACGCCGGTCGAGCCAGCGCACTCGCACCGCGCACGTGCCCATGCTCAGTCTCAAGGGCTTTAGATATAATCGCAATAGATATAATCGCACTATTATGTTTGGTGCCACACAACTGAGTCGGAAACGTGCCCCATAATAATTTTGTACTATCAGTCAATGTGCTTCAATTTATTTATAATCGATATAATTATATTATTATTAAAAGTGTTACAGTTCAGATAGCATTGATAACAACATCCGTTCATTACAGTTCTTTAAACAATAAAAGGCTCAAAGACTTAAGGAGAGTAAACTTTTCCACTATCTGAGCATTTCAGTTTTCGTGTATTGTGTACGCTTGTCATATCTGCTACGTTTATTTTTTTATATACTACTAGCGGCCCGGTACGTGCTTCGCTACGTCAAAATGATCCGCCATGTATTGAATTCAAGGCCTTACCCGGGGTGCCCGGCAACGGACACTTGGGGAGGATCAATCCCTTCGGATACCCCCCACCGGCCAGCGGGGGTGGTTATGTCGTGTATCGACTAAAACCGTCGGTGTGCGCACGAAAAAAAAAATTCTGAGAGATTTTCTTACTATTTTTTTCCGTAAGAACCTTGTACAGAGTATTAGAAAACTACAAAAAAAAATCAGCCAAATCGGTCAAGCCGTTTTCATGCTATGTCGTGACAACGGAAAACGGGTTTCATTTTTATATATATAGATTAGGGTTCCTATAGATTTAGATACGAAAAACGAGAACATCTAGGACGGGACTTAAACCCGCGACCAGTCTCTTACAGGCGGAATTATCTGACCAACTGAGCCACCTAGACACGTCCCAGATATTCGAAATTCTCCGATATTTCATATACGTCTCAAGGCGACGCTGGAGCCATCTACCGTAATTATTGCGAACTACGAAAATATATATTTATAAATATAAATACAATCATCTTTAAATTAAACATTGTTTTTTTTGTCCTCGACGTCTCTTTTTCCGATTTATAACACATGTAAGCGTACTATTGCTTAAAAATTTAATTGAATTAGTAGTAGGGTTCCTAAAGCCCATTTTACTGGTGGTAGAAATTTGATAACACAAATTTGTCACAAAATTCGGCCGGGTAGGTACCACCGTGCACGATTGCGAAAAACCCTCCATAGTAATCCAATTTCGGTTTGATTGCGTTCAGGGGTCAGCAAGAGCATAACCGGGCAGGGGGGTTGTGGTCGCAGCACTAGTGGGACCGGTGGGTGTAACGCGGTGCTGCGACGACAATCCTCTTCTGATGAGGCCGTCAAGCTGAGTGCAACCATTGTTAACATGGTACGTGTATGTAATGGTGACCCTCTTTCCTGGGACTTTACCTTCAGCTTACCATCAGGCGAGGTGAAGTCAAATTGACGTGTCCTAAATATAAAAAAAAATTATATATATATAAAAAAAACAATACACCTTACGATAGATAGTTATCCTAGCCTGTGAACGCTTGCAACACAACATTGGTTGCTGTAGGTATATTAGTAATATTATTGTATTGATGTATTATTTAACATTGTGCAGATGGCTCAAATAAAACTTTTTTCTTTCTTTCTTTCTTTCATTCAACAAGAATTTCAATAGTTTAATGCGCAGTCCCATAAACCATACGAAATGCACATACAGCTAGTTAAAAGTCGATATTAAGTGAAAGGGTAGTACGTCCCGGTCGAATCTTTTTAATTTTTGCCAGCATATATTTATGTGTATGTATTTTTTTTGCCAACGTGTTGCTCAGTCTATGACTTTTCCCTTGACGCTAATGAGTTCCTTCGGTGTCAATATGTACCAGGGCATAATAATTGCGAATGGGTCAAAGTGGTCAAAAAAAGCGGCGATAGCCCAGCGGCGTACGTAACGGACTGCTGAGACGAGGTCTCGAGTTCGATCCCCAGTCGCCCCGGGCACACACCTCTGACTTTTTGTAGTTATGTGTGCATTAATAATTGTTAATTATCGCTCGCTTAATAATGTGCCCGGTAGATGGCAATAGGTTCGCCGCCTATTACATTTGGACCTTAACATAACTAGCGAATCGTGGGTGTATAATACACCTCTGCCTACCCCTTCGGGGATACAGGCGTGAAGTTATGTATGTGTTATGTCAAAGTCTTTGGGGCAACACCACACTGGTAGTGGAAGTTCGCGACGTCAATAAAGCATGTTTCCTCCGCTCCAATCAACCTGTTTGAAATCTCGTTAGAGACTTCCAGTAAGTCCAAGGTATTTTAGTAAGTCAGGGTCGACTGCTAAGCCATTTAATGCCGAGCATCCTGTATTTAATATAAATGACGTTGTTTTCATCAACTTCTATTTATACTACGTCTGCATTTTATATATTATTGATAATAAATTAATGTTTGCATGCCATAAAATGTATTACCGCACGCCAGTAAATAAATGTATTTGAACTTGAACGTTATTGACTTACAAACCCACTCATACCATCACAATATACACATATACTCACATGCTCGTCCCTCCGGGGTAGGCAGACTATTGTATATTACCCAATATTTGGCTTTGGCTTCATATACCTTTTTTTTTTTTTTTTTATCGTGCGGAAATCCCTTCGGATACCCCCCCGCCGGCCAGCGGGGGTGGTTATGTCGGGCTTGCACCGACTAAAACCGCACGATGTCTCGGGTCGTCATCAGACGCCGGGGTGTAAGGTTACCCATAGAGCATATCCCTCGCACCCCGGCTGACCCTGGGCCATCTCACCACTAACAGCATCGCTCATCCTGTCTCCTCTGAAAGCAGAGGAGTACGGAGAGCGATGTGTTCCCGCCACGTTGAGTATTGGCTTCATATACCTTTTTTTTTTTTTTTTTTTTTTTTATCGTGCGGAAATCCCTTCGGATACCCCCCCGCCGGCCAGCGGGGGCGGTTATGTCGGGCTTGCACCGACTAAAACCGCACGCCGTCTCGGGTCTTCAGACGCCGGGGTGTAAGGTTACCCAAAGAGCATATCCCTCGCACCCCGGCTGACCCTGGGCCATCTCACCACTAACAGCATCGCTCATCCTGTCTCCTCTGAAAGCAGAGGAGTACGGAGAGCGATGTGTTCCCGCCACGTTGGGTATTGGCCGACGATCAATGCCAACCCTATGAAGGGGTGAAGGGGAAGCCATTGACCGCCGCCCAGGGTGTACCGGCCGCTCCGATTCCGTTCCCCCCGGACTGCAGCGGGATCGGAATCGGAGCGACACTCGAGGAGGTTACCCAACACACACCCCTGGCTTCATATACCTCACGAGTTTCCTGTAACCTTATTAAACTTGTCTTAAAAGACCTTGGCTACTGTCCTTTTCAAAACTTCTTCAATTTGCTTGGTATTTAATCTCCGACGTTAACCCCGACCAATCTGCCCTAAATGTTAGTGCTTGAGAGACGTCCTCCACCTCAGTGGAGACTGAGGTGGCTTTTGCCCATGTTTTATAAATAATTTTCCCCACATATACTTCGCAGATAATTAAATAATAAAAATCTTCAACAGAGGAAATAGACGCTTCAACTTTTACGCATCACATATCCTGAAAAGTATTATGCAAGTTATTTCAAAAATGAAACGCAAGTGGGCGTACATGCGATTATTATATATATCTCCAGACAAGTAAGATTTAATTTTCCAGCATCGTCGATGCGACAGATTCATGGGTGCGCTTAGCCACGGCGCTTTATAAAACACATATATACATAATGAGACGGATGTTGTCTAAAATAAACCCACTAACGAATGCGACGAAGGTGCGCAGCTCTGTGAGAACTCCATATTCGTATAACACATCATTAACAAGTTGAATTCCTGAGACGAGCTCAGCCGAATACAAGGGATTTACGATTTTGCGATTATTATTTTTTTGCGATTGTTTACGATTTTTTCTTTATCTTGCAATGGTTCACCCCAGCACGAAGCTATTACCGAAAACAGCAACTCGATAGCTCATCCCCTTCATACCCAAAACCGTGACAGAAAATTGGCAACGACGTCGACGACATCGACGACAACAACTCGATAATAGGGCTTTTCTAAAGAAAATCCCTGAAAACTCAAACAAATATACGTTGAATGACGACCTCTGTGGCGTAGTGGTAGTGCATTCGACTGCTAAGCCAAAGGTTGCGGGTTCGATTCCCGCACAGTGCAAATATGTATATTTGCATTGATTTGAGTGTTTCTATGTATAATATGTATTGATTTACAAAAAATAAGTATTTAAGTATATTTATCCGCATTCTAGAAGCCATATCACAAGCTCTGCTTAGTTTGGGTCTAGATGGCGTTGTGTACTTTGTCCTACAATATTTAATTTAATTCTTTATTGTACGCTCACAGTAAACAATTTACAAACATTACAGATAAAATACGTGTACAAAGGCGAGCTTAACTCAGTACTGAGTTTTCTCCCAGCAAACCTTTGGGGGAACGTGGAGAAGGACACCAAATGGGCAAAAATGGGTGTACAAACAGAAGAATATACATACATCCATAAGATACAAACTATAAACTTACATAGACAATACATACTAATAATACATTCTAAATACATAAATACAAAATACATAAATACTTTTACAATAAGTAGAAGCTTCTATAACAATCCATAACACATAATATTTATCTAAGTTGAGAAAGGTACAGTTCTTTTACTTTCATCCTGAAAACGTCCAAAGAGCTGCTATCGCGTACAGAATGCGGTAACGTTTATTTATTTATTTTTGAAGTATTCATTATGCTAAATTTTTTTTCTAATTTAAAACTACAAGAAAAAGTTACTATAGTAAATGCTACAAAAAATCATTCACAATTCATTGTTGCGTTAAAAAGCGGCGACAGCCCAATGGCTTACGTAACGGACTGCTGAGATGAGGACTCGAGTTCGATCCCCAGTCGCCCCGGGCACACACCTCTGACTTTTCAAGTTGTGTGTGCATTAATAAATGTTAATTATCGCTCACTTAATAATGTATCCGGTAGATGGCAATAGGCTCGCCCACTATTACATTGGGACCTTAACATAACTGGCGAATTGTGGGTGTGTAATACACCTCTGCCTACCCCTTCGGGTATACAGGCGTGAAGTTATGTTATGTTATGTTCATTGTTGCGGATGTTTTGTGAATCCGAGTAGATGTCACCTACATTGCCTTGCGACTGTCGCGACGTATGTGAACGAAAATTTCTAATAGCGAAGATTTGTCCAGCAACTTCATTTGGTAGAGTATTATTTTATATCCCTAGACTAATCAATATACTGACTGTTTCGAATTTAAATAGGTATTATTCTAATAAACTAATTTTAACGGATATTTTTTATGATAGGAACAGGCAAGTCATCATACTACTGAACAACACCGGTGCCAACCTATTAATTATCTTCAAAGAGTTCTAGCAAACTCTAAAACATTATGCAAGGCAAATGCTATTTTACTAGTGGTAGAGTCAAGCAACAGTCATTTTGGCCGTTGCATGAATGGGCCGACTCGACCGGGGAAGCACCACCCTCTCACAGAATATCGACGCCAAGTAACAGTATTTGAACTATTGCGTTCCGTTTGGTGAGTGAGAGTGCCGGAGCCCAAACTCCTTTCCCATCCCCTCCCAAAATCCTTTCCCATCCCCTCCCAAACTCCTTTCCCATCCCTTTTCCTTTACAGGGTCGGCAGTGTGACGCCACTGGTGTTGCACACGTCAATAGGCCGCGGTAACCGCTTCCCATCAGGTGGGCCGGGTGCTTGTCTGCCACCTTAGTGGTATAAAAAAAAATATGCAAGGGCAGTTTTCTGTAAGGTAGAGCTACACTCGGGGAGGACACCGTGTGGTTTTAGTCGGACCGATTCCGACCGAGGGGGTGAAGACCGTGGGGGATTTCAC
The DNA here is from genome assembly GCA_946251805.1 of Cybosia mesomella. Taxonomy (NCBI): domain Eukaryota; kingdom Metazoa; phylum Arthropoda; class Insecta; order Lepidoptera; family Erebidae; genus Cybosia; species Cybosia mesomella. Next base: position 957,840 of record OX276390.1, read on the forward strand.
ATAAAAAAAGGTAGAGCTGGAAAGTTCGAGTTATATTTTATATCTTTAATATAACAAGTCTGTATATCCCCGAAGATGTAGCTTCGGGGATATACAGACTTGTTATATTAAAGTCAAATCGACCCACTAAATTATATATATTTTTTATTGTTATATATATTGTTCCCCAGTGCGCCTCTTCCGATTGCCGTCTATCGAGCACGTTTCCCGAGTCTGTGTTTCTACTGAAAAGCACTAAACCGTTGTCTTTCATTATTTTATTATCGTACTAGCGGACGCCAGCGGCTTCTCCCGCGTGATATTATGCATGTATTATAAAAGTTCCTCTTGAATCACTCTATCTAAAAAAAAAAAAACTAAATATCCGTTGCGTTTTAAAGATCTAAGCACACATAAGGACAGACAGACGGGAAAAGCGACTTTGTTTTGTACTCTGTAGTGATAATCGAGATTGAATATCTGTTTCGGATTAATCGTTAACGCTAGATACATTATATACTTTTATCTACACTCAAATCGAAAAATTCGAATTACGAATTCAAAGACGATTCTATACATACGCACTTTATAAACGCATATACATAACATTAAAAATAAAACTTATTATAGTACCGCCAACTGTAATCATAAAACTCATTACAGTACCGCTATCTTTTTTTTTATTCATTAAACTAGCTTATGGTTTTAGGCTGAATATGAAAAATAAGGCACACGCATGCGTAGTTCGAACTGTGAAAAAAATGGCGCACGCTAAATTACTTCCTTGTAACCTACCTACTTTGTTTAATTTCAATTTTTCCTATGAGTGAAGATAAAGTAGTATATGAAACTGCATATAACTTAGGTATTAAAACACTCGAGTCAACCTATTATCGATAAACAGACTCTCGTGTTTTAATACCCCTTCCTATATGACAGTTGCATAAACTACTATTAGTTAATTACAATATTGTTTGTGAAACTGTTACTCTCTAACATATTTTGTTGAGCTGAGCGACCGAAGCTCTTATACCCGGTATAGCAGTTTGTTGATGGCTGAACTCCTCCGTAACCACTCGCGCGATTTTGACCAAATTTACCACGGTGATAGTGTGGACACTGAGGAGTGTTTTCAAGCGAGATGGATCATGCCTGATGTACCATTAAGGCATGATCACGGAAAAACAGCACAGGAAAAAAAAGGCGCGCGACCGTTGTAAGATGTCTTATTTTCAAGTAAGAGTCCTGCTCGGTCAGCTCAATTTATTTCAGTCGCACCCTGTACTGAATTCCTAGTGTATTATATCACATAATGTATGATCGTACGATACGATTTTCACTGTTATTTGCATATTCTATTCTATTCTATTCTATTTTTCTTATGGCAAGCGTTGCCGATTCCAATGTCGACAATTCTGCCAAAGTCAAACGTGCGATGGAGATTTTGTGCGCTGACCGAATAGGGAAACAAAAATGTTTGGCAATATTGGACTAGTTGTGAATCTTCTTGTAGTTATTTGCATATTTTTATCTATAATTCATCCTAAATCGATTTATGAAGAACAGAAAATCAAATTGTTCTCGTGCGATACCGTGGCGTTTGTAATTAAGCGTATTTTCTTTGAAAAAAAAAAAGCAGATAATTGAGGCATTCGGTAATCACACACTCAACTGATAAGAATGATAAATGAACACGTTATTTAGGTCAATAACGACATTATCATAATGCAGTGTAATAAAGTTGATAACGATATGAATTGATTCATCGAATGGCGCTTTACGACTCCTACTTAACCCTGTTGGCACTACGTCATGTATATCACCGTCAACGATAACGTTGTTTCGTTGGAGAAAATAATACAATGCGTGATTGAAGTTTAATTTTGTATTTTATTTACTACTTACACTTTGATACTATGTGTACATTAAAATACATAATACATTTATGATATTACATACGTTTCGTCTGTGACAATTCAGTCTGTGGCGTGGCGGTAGTGCATTGGACTGCTATGTAATGCGCGGGTTCGATTCCCGCTCAGTGCCAATATTTGTATGCATGAATATGTCTATTTGCACTGGTCTGGGTGTTTCTATGTATAATATGTATGTATTTACAAAGTGGCGATAGCCCGGTGGCGTACGTAACGGACTGCTGAGACGAGGTCTCGAGTTTGATCCCCAGTCGCCCAGGGCACACACCTCTGACTTTTCGTAGTTATGTGTGCATTAATAAATGTCAATTATCGCTCGCTTAATAATGTCCCCGGTAGATGGCAATAGGCTCGCCCCCTATTACATTGGGATCTCAACATGACTGGCGAATCGTGGGTGTGTAATTTACCTCTACCTACCCCTTCGGGGATACAGGCGTGTAGTTATGTTATGTTATGTTGTTATGTTATGTTATGTTACAAAAAAAAAGTATATAAGTATGTTTATCCGCATTCTGGAAGCCATAACACAAGCTAGTTAAACTATGCTTACTTTGGGTCTAGATAGCGCTGTGTAGAATGTCGTAGAATATTTATTTAGTTTACATAGATTCACGAAATGAAACCTCAACAACGGTAATTCTAAATGATGTAAGCCTAAGGAATATTATAGCAAATATATAAAAACATACCACAATACTTTTTTTTTTTTTTTTTTTTTTTTTTTTCGTGCGGAAATCCCTTCGGATACCCCCCCGCGTGCCAGCGGGGGCGGTTATGTCGGGCTTGAACCGACTAAAACCGCACGCCGTCTCGGGTCTACAGACGCCGGGGTGTAAGGTTGCCCATAGAGCATATCCCTCGCACCCCGACTGACCTTGGGCCATCTCCGGTTTCGAGATGGCCCCCTCGGGTTTGGGAACCACGGTGTCCATACCACAATACCTATCTCTGAGTACTAATTACAGGCGACATAATACGAAAATTCAATACAAATATTTACGCTGTTACGTCAGTGGAATTCCCGTTACAGTAAAGCCTCTACATGCAAGTATTTACCAAATTTTATGTAAATAAGGATACTGATCCATGTTCTAGAAGCCATAGTACAAGCTTTACTTAGTTTGGGTATAGATGGAGATGTACGATACGACGGCAATACTTATTGCTTATATTATTGAGACTGAAGGTTATCCTTCCGAGGGTTTACCCGGGGTGCTCGGCAATGGACACTTGGGGAGGACGCCGTGTGGTTTTAGCCACTCCGATTCCGACACGCCCATTCCATCGTTAGCACCGATGGGGTGAAGCCCGTGGGGGTTTCAACACGTAAAAAAATAACTGTGAGACTGAAGAACACAGCCAAATATGAACGACATCACATGTGCATACCCTTTTTTTTGTGCGGAAATCACCCCGGATTAGAACCTACTAAAACCGCACGCCGTCTTGGGTCTTCAGACACTGGGGTGTCCATAAGAAATTTCCCTCGCACCCAGGCCCATGTGCATACAAGCGTATACATATATATGTACCTTTTTAGGGTTCCGTTGCCAAATGACAAAAAACGGAACCCTTATAGATTCGTCATGTCTGTCTGTCTGTCCGTCCGTATGTCACAGAAGTAGATGTATTCTGTGAACCGCATTAAGATTATCACACAGAAATAGAAAAAAAACAATAAATTTTGGGGGTCCCCATACTTAGAACTGAAACTCAACATTTTTTTTTCATCGAAGCCATATGTGTTAGGAATCTATGGATAGCCCTTCAAAAATGATATTGAGATTTCTAATATCATTTTAATCTAAACTGAATAGTTTGCGCGGGAGACACTCCCAGTGGTAAAATGTGTCCCCCCCCCCCCTGTAACTTCTAAAATAAGAGAATGATAAGACTAAAAAAAATATATGATGTACATTACCATGTAAACTTCCAACGATAATTGGTTTGAACGAGATCAAGTATGTAGTTTTTTTTTAAATACATCATAAATCGTAAACCGCAATTTACCTTTCATTCAATCGACTCAAATATAAAAATAAAAAAAACATTATTATTTTACTTGCTGCTACGGAACCCTTAGTGGGCGAGTCCGACTCGCACTTGTTCACTTTTTTTTTTCGTGCGGAAATCCCTTCGGATACCCTGGATAGCGGGGGCGGTTATGTCGGGCTTGAACCAACTTAAACCCAAACGAACTGTGAACCTCCTTTTTGCGCGCACACAGACACAGACAAACGCAAATCGATGTCGAAATGTGCACATTATGCATATATGCATATCAGTATCAATGAAGACGGAACGTGCTCGCAGGCTTCGCGGCCACGAGTCGATGACCTTTCACTGCTAGTTGTACACTCAGCATTTCCTGCTATTCTTGTTTGTTTCGGTTCCAATTACGAACTAATAATCACGTGAAGGAAATCTTTTAAATTATTTAGAGGAAGCAACAACACGGATATGATATGCTTTATGGGCAACCTTACAACCCGGCGTCCGAAGACCCGAGATGGCGTGCGGTTTTAGTCGGTTCAAGCCTACATAACCGCCCCCGCTGACCGGCGGGGCGGGGGGGGGGGTATCCGAAGGGATTTCCGTACAAATAAAAAGAAAAGGTACAGCAATAATAATTCGGTTACTAATATTGTTTATTAAAAAAAAATGGAATTGATAACTAATATTTGCCCATTAGTCGAAATTTAATTGTAACATAATGATTGATTGAATATTTTAGGGAAATATGAAGATGGAGAAAAAATTTACTGTTTCATATTTTTCTTTTGGATAACGCTAAAGTCCGTCATAGCCACACAACAGAATAAAGAAAAGCAATTGACAAGCAGATCAACTATTTATTCTTGCATATTAACTTACTACCATCGCCCCGCGGTTTCACCCGGGTATGTCTTGATCCTGAATATATCGGAGAGATATTGTATTGGTGAAAGAATTTTTGAAATTGGTCTGGTTGTTTTTGAGTTTATTCGTTACAAACATACAAAAATACAAATCTTTTCTCTTTATAATATTAGTAAAGAAGTAGAGATATAGATTAAAGGTTCAAGTACGAATGTAGAGGGCTTTAAGAACTTTAGGCGGAGGCCCAAGAAAACCTGGATAGCATGTGTGAAAGAAGACGTGACATGGTAAGGAGTTGAAGAGTCTGTCAAGGTAGGGGCTACCATTCGAGGATCGTCAGTATCTGGGATGCTGGCCCATATCATCTGGACTACACCCTAGCTTCTCACCATTCAGCGGGGTGCAGTAAATTTGACGGAACGAATATGAAAAAAAAAGAGAGAGAAATGTAAACAATAAATTGGAACAAGGGCAGATACCTTTTTATTATGGATGATAGGCTCACGTTTGACCTCTATCTCACCTGGTCGTAAGTGGCGATGTGGTCTACGAGGCCACGTTTGCCTAGAAGGAACCTATTCACTCGAGACTTGAAGATTCCGAGGTTATAGCTTTCCGGAAACACAGACTCAGGCAGGCAATGGAAAGGCTGGCGACGTTCGTTGGTGGAAAGGGTTTGGAGGTATCAAGTTGTGCAATTCCAATGCATCCGATAAAAGACCAATAGGGCTGCAACTTTGCGTCGATGTTCAAGGCTCTGAAGCCTTTTCTCGACGAGTGCATCGTTGTTAATGAGCCTCTTGGCCCGTCTCTCTATTGTCTGATGATGCGATACTATACACTGCCCCGGTGATGCAACTGTGGCGAATGCGATTGTTGTGCATAAGGTCCCGGGTTTGGCTCTCGCTAATAATCAAGTGACCTGTATGTCAATCATGAAAAGTAGTGTTATGTTCAAGTTACGAGGGATTACTTAATAGTTTATGGAAGGAGAGCTAGTATTTTGTACACAGTAAACAAGATTAACCTAATTAAAACAGTATTTAACTTTGTTTCACTTGAAAGGTTTCTCCTTTGGAGTTACCAGTGGCCTATTGCCTGCGGCGATCGTGTCCATAGTCACGACAAACATAAGCACGTGTAGTTAACGAATTATTTGCCAGGTTGCTCAGTTGCGGGTTCTAGGCCCGCCCTGAGTGCAGATTAATCCCAGTTTAGATTTACATACAAGTACTCAGATGACGTCAATAGGTTCGCGATACAGGGGTAGGTGCCTCGAAAGGGTGATAAGTATACAACCGAGATTATAACATAACTTCACGCTTGTATCCCCGACGGGGTAGGCAGAGGTGTATTACACACCCACGATTCGCCAGTTAAGTTAAGGTCCCAATGTAATAGGGGCCTATTGCCATTTACCGGGCACATTATTAAGCGAGCGATAATTATTTATTTATTTATTAAATTGTTGAACATAGGTTTTACAGAGATCTAAAAATAAAAGTGCACTATGTCCTGCCACTTACATGGCGTACAAATCAAAATTAAATGTCATTATGGTTAGTATTGGAACTTAAAGTTATGGTTAGTAGATTATTATTTATTAATGCACACATAACTATGAAAAGTTAGAGGTGTGTGCCCGGGGCGACTGAGGATCGAACTCGAGACCTCGTCTCGGCAGTCCGTTATGAAGGCCTATGGGCTATCGTCGCTTGTAAAATAATCAAGAAAAATACATTGTGATTAAATATAATGTTAAAGATGATTGTATATCTACCTACAGAGAGAAACTGATGAAGTTAATTTTTTAACTACAACGTGACTACTTAACGCTTAACTACTGTCTAGACTAGATACATCTATTAATTCAAGGTAATTTTTAAGCAATTAGGACGTTAAGTTTTCCTATAGATTTTAGATCGGAAAAAGAGAACATCTAGGACGGGACTTGAACCCCTTATAGGGGGAATGCTCTGACCAACTGAGCCACCTAGACATGTTATAAGGGACTGGTCGCGGGTTCAAGTCCCGTCCTTGATGTTCATTTACATCTAATTACTGGTAGTACAAACATGATACAAACTCATCACCAACTAACAAAATCAATAAGAAAATGTACACGTCCTTAATTGTTTAAAAGCGTGCCATTAGACCATATCCATACATGTAATTCTGTTAATGTAAAAACGTTCCATACTGTACATACATACATACAAAATGACTGTACACTATTCATATCGGACAATGTTGCCATGTTTCGCAACGGCTACGGTAAGGTCGTCGACAATATTGGCAATAACTCGTCCCGAATGACTTACAGTTCAGACCGGTTGGAATGTACATTTATTCGGTTTTTTGTTTCACTTTAACATGTAAAACTAAGCTTTTTGATGGGAGACATTCTGAATAAAGTGCGGGTGCTAGGGAGGGAACCTACCGTAGGTACCTCCGTCCTCCATGAGCGCAGGCCTGGGGGTGGCAGGTGAGGCCACCTGTCACCCCAGCAGAAGCAGGCCGGGACGGTGGGGCGACTAGCGCCCCTCCCCCAAACCGGGGCAAGACGGGGACACCGTGGTTCCCAAACCCGAGGGGGCCATCTCGAAACCGGAGATGGCCCAGGGTCAGTCGGGGTGCGAGGGATATGCTCTATGGGCAAACTTACACCCGGCGTTTCCGCACGAAAAAAAAATAAAAGGTACATACCTTCCTTATACGTGTTTGGCTTGGCACCGACTTCAAATGGAAAGTCTTACGCGTATTTGTGTCTTTTGAATTAAATGTAAATTCAGTTTTTTTTTATGTGACTGTTTTTAGTTTTTATTTGTTTTTGAAGTCGGTTTTACTTTTTTAATATAAATGTTACTTATTTCTTCCTTTTTAGTGAAGGATATAGGCGTTATGTTATAGCATAACCAGTGCCTAGATAGGCGATACCAGCAATCATGGTTGATTTCCTGGCATTTATTGAAGAGTTCCATTAACTGTCTTCGAAACTTATCATTAAAGATTTTCACGAAATTTAAATGGGACCACCTGGGAAGCATATCCTTTGAAACGAAAAAATACATTTTCAAATCGGTCCAGGCGCATACACAAAAAAGATTCCGACGAATTGAGAACCTTCCTCCTTTATGGAAATCGGTTAAAATATCTGATTTCTGTTCGAGTTAACATTAAAATGTCTTTATATGATACTGTCGGAAGTTTACGCGAATGTCATTGTAATAAAACTATTTGTAACGGATTCTTTCGCGATTTATTTCATATTATTTTATTATTTACATTGAACCTGACGTTTCGGTTGCTTTTTAGCAGCCATTGGTCACGGGGAGACTATGGCTTTATAGTCACAAAATAACGCTTTTACCTTTACATAATATATTTACATTCAGATTAGTTTTTCGAAATGATAGCGGCTATCGGCTAGGAGATGCTGCAACTCGCATAGTTGCAGCATCTTCTTACCTGTGAAATAATGATATGTTAACGATATGAACTTTACATTGGGACCTTAACATAACTGGCGAATCGTGGGTGTGTAATACACCTCTGCCTACCCCTTCGGGGATTAAGGCGTGAAGTTATGTTATGTTATGTTATGTTATGAACTTAAATTGTACAATACATTAATCTACATATTGTAAGTTCTAGCTTCTGCTCTTCGGAGATGTAGATCGGAAAAATATGGAATTTCACTACAAACTAATCAGTCACCACACGTTCGCAAATATGCAGCATGGATTATTGCCACTAGAGTATAGTAAAAGCTTTAAATATTCAATATTGCTGATTTGTAATTAATATGTTTTTCACCGTACCCGCAAATGTCGGCTTGCTCAATAAAAGTGTACGAAAATAAAAGTTCAAAGTGATGCGAGTATCTATAAAACAGTTTCCGTGTATACTACAAAGAGGATGTTTTTGTCGATTGGGCAAGCCGGCAACAGCAACAGTTGCCAAACAGTGATGCCACTGCGACACGTGAACTGATGCGCGATGCGACTGGCTTGGCAATTACCTGACGACCACAACACGTGTTATTATACACTTTGGTGTATAGAGATGGAAAGTTAATGACTGATTCTAATTCTGGGAAGATTGGCACGTTGTCCTTGAACGCGGCAGCAAGAATGGTGAAGGTTCAAGACGTCATCAACTTAGGCAATAAGGAAAGAACTTTGCAATATCGAGATTAACACTTTAAAAGTAATAAAACGATGCAATAATCATAAATACATTGCACGATTTAGTGATTGAAATAAAACAGCAAGGATAAAACTTCAGGATTGTTATAACTGTGGAAAGAGCTCAAGAGACTACACAGCACATAAGTTCGTAAAAAAAGCCATGAAAAAATCCTGAACGACAAGCATGATTTCGGTTCAAGTTAAAGATTAAACCACTATACTTCATAGCTTTGGAATGGTTTAAACTTAGTTTTTTTGGTCTACATTTCTGATATTGGTATTGCTGTTGCCTTCAGGCTAACATATAAATTTAGTTAACATACAAACTTTGTTAATACACACGCACAAATCGGTACACTTGACATGTAGATAACACACGCACACATGTGCACATGTGTCTTTGCGCGAACTTCAAAGCGCGGCGTTGATGTACGTTGCGCAGGCGCCACTGCCAATCAGCGTGCGCTTTCAAATGTTTATCAAACAGGGATCTGAATAGGCGCTGTTGTAAACATCCTAGTTTGATTATTGGCAGAGTAAAATTATATAATATTGTGATGGCACCAGTAGCTTATTGCAATATGAAAAGTAGCTCATTGCAATATGAAAAGTAACATAACATAAACTCACGCCTATATCCCAGAAGGGGTAGGCAGAGATGCTAGCACCAACATCGCCAGTTTATGTTTAGGTCCCAATGTAATAGGTGGCGAGCCTATTGCCATTAACCGGGCACTTATAAACCTGCGATAAATACACACATAACTTCGAAAAGCATCGAAAAGTCATTGGTGTGTGCCATGGTAAAACCTGGGATCGAACCCGAGACCTCGTCTCAGCAGTCCATTACCCATACCACTAGGCTATCGCGGCTATATGAAAAGTAGCTTATTGCAATATGAAAAGTAGTATTTTGTTTGAAAGATATTTTGCCAGTCTAAGACATGTAACTCTTATCTCCATTCTAGCCTACACAGAGAGTTACACTCAAATGAATTAGAGTATTCTCATATTATGAGACTGTGTGTTCCTATCCATGACCTGTTATGAGTATTTAGTGTATTTACTATACGTACATATAATTTAAGACTTTAAACGCACTAATTGTACGACAAAGTACACAACGCCATCTAGACCCAAACTAAGCAGAGCTTGTCATAATGGGTTCTAGAATGCGGATAAACATATAGAAATACTTTTTTTTTTGTAAATAAATACATATTATACATAGAAACATCCAGACCAATGCAAATATACATATTTGCACTGAGCTGGAATCGAACCCGCGACCTTTGGCTTAGCAGTCGAATGCACTACCGCTACGCCATCGCCACAGAGGTCGTCAATTCAATCTTTATTGGTAGTAAAAAAAATCTGATAACATTTTTCCCAACTCGGAAACCGAATCTAGGCCCTCACAATCGCACACAAACATCAGCACGACCTGAAGCGTAAAATAACACATGTGAGACAGTAATGATTTATTGCCTCTTGAACAAATTGATCGAGACCTCAGATCGCAACACTAGGATCACCCTAGTTGTGGGTTTTGATATCTTTTACTACTGGGGATTACAGTAAATTCTTAGAAGCTTGTTGTCATTTGGGGCATGTCGCACGCGTAACCTGCCCACTAGGCTACTTGGGCCGAACTCACTCATGCATGGGCGACAGTAGGACAACGCGGAATGCAGTCCGACCGGTGAGGCCGCAAATCGCTGTGAGATTGACTTTACAAGCCTATTTACTGGCGCTAACGGGACATTAGACGTACCTATCACCGGTCAAGTGACAACTTTGACGTGGGTGCCCGGAACGGCCACGGCCGGTCGAAGAATGAATTACAATTATCTCTAAATTAACCGTTTTTAGTTTATACCAGCTGTTGCCCGCGGCTCCGCTCGCGTAGACGTCCGATCCCTTCCCGCAACCCATGGGAGACTAATCCCGGGATAACGAGTAGCCTATCTGTTATTCCGGACTATACTCTATACCTATGCCAAATTTCAGTCAGATCCGTTCAGCCGTTTTTGCGTGAAAGAGTAACAAACATCTATCCATCCATTCATCGATAAATAAATAAATATTCTAAGACATTCTACACAGCGCTTTCTAGACCCAAAGTAAGCATAGTTTAACTAGCTTGTGTTATGGGTTCCAGAATGCGGATAAACATACTTATATACATTTTTTTTTGTAAATACATACATATTATACATAGAAACACCTAGACCAATGCAAATAGACATATTCATGCATACAAATATTTGCACTGAGCGGGAATCGAACCCGCGCCCCCTGACGTAGCAGTCGAATGCACTACCGCAACGCCACAGAGGCCGTCAAACTATCGCGTTTATAATATTAGTAGGATTTATATATCTTGGACTTGTTGTTCCCTCGGTAGTGCGACCGTAGTAGTTTTTTTTTGTCTTTCAATTGACTGCACCCCGCTAAATAGTAGAAAGCTATGGGTTCGAAGTCCAGAAGATACGGGCTACCATTCCAGATGCTGACGATCCTAAAATGATTGTCCCTACCTTTCCGGGCTCGACTTTAATAACATACCTACATATATATATATATATATATATATATATATATATATATATATATATATATATATATATATATATATATATATTATATCACTAGCTGACCCGGTAAACTTCGTTCTGCCTTAGAATCAAATTATGTTGCTTACTTTATCAGTTGAATTTATTTCGTGAATGTCTATGTACCGGCATTAAAGACCCGAGACGGCGTGAGGTTTTGGTCAGTTCGCGTCTGACATAACCACCCCCATTGGCCGACGGGGAAGTAACTGTGGCGATTTCCGCAAAAAAGGCACAGTCAATGATAATGAAAATCGGTACACCCGTTCTCGAGTTCATTTTTCATTTCACCCGGTTTTCTTTTCTTACACAACTTCATTTTATACATATTGATAAATATATATCATAATTTACATTCATAATGTTCAGTTTTAAACTACTGTAGCTGAAAAAATAACATAATTAGATAAAGGACCACAAGATCACACGCAACCTTATGAATAGACACGGTGCAGTGACAAATGATAATTGGCGGACTTAATTATTAAGATGTTATAATTAGCGAAACAATTGTACACCTTGTAGAATATACTGCTTCCGGGCTGTTTGGCTGTGGTCCATATGAAACCTGTCTTCCAAGCGTTTCGTCGATCACTGCCTCAGTCGCAGAGAAGTCGCTGCCGAGGAGAGTTCCAGGCACTCGTCGCCGCCCGGACCTGTACCACTGAAGATGTCGACCGCAGTGATCGACGAAAGGTTTGGAACACAAGTTTCTTATGGACCACGGTCAAATAGCCCGGAAGTAGTATATTCTACATGCAACACCGGCCGCCTTATTCGCGGGCAACTTGAGGCAGTCATATATTATGATTTCCCTACATTCCAAGTACTTACCCTACAGCGAAAACACCCACCCAGATTTCTTTGTAAACTGTTTGTTTCAAAGAATAATGGCGCATGTACCCTCGTTACTGAAACCAATAAAGCCTATCTAAGCAGGAATTCAGCCGCTTTACGCAGTCACATGTTTGCGCTACAGATTTTTATTGTTATTGTTCACTGTGCCCGCGAATATTGTCGTATATACTTGCTGATCTCTTGGAGTTAAACGCCGCGGCCTAGTTTGTTTAGAATTCTGTTGAGCTGCCGACATGCCGCTACAATGTATCGTATGAATTTATTGTTTAACTAATAAACATCAATACTATTATAAAATTGTAAATTAGTTGTGTCTGTACATTGGAGATATTGACGACCTCTGCGGTGTAGCGGTAGAGCATTCAACTGCTCAGTCATAGGTCACAGGTTCGATTGCCGCTCATTGCAAAAATGTCTATTTGCATTGGTCTGGGTTCACAAAAAAAACAACGTATCTCAATAATTTTATCCGCATTCTAGAACCCATATGATAAGCTCTGTTTAGTTTGGGTCTAGATGGCGCTGTGTAATACTAATATGTCCTAGATATTTATTTATATTTAAAATAATACTTGGCTTATGTTAAATGAAAGATTCTGAGCACAAAAATATTTCTTTTGGAATTCTTGGCTGTTTGTTCGCGATGGACGCAAAAACTACTGAACGGATTTTGATGCGGTTGTTTCTATTATAACGATCTTAGTCAGACTTAAAATCCGACGTATGTTTAATTGCAATTGGTTAAATATAACCTGAGATACGATCGAAAAACAATAACCGCGGATGGATCAGCGAGCATCAGCGGGCATTACATAATAAAATAATGTCCATTGAGATAGGCCTACGTCCAGCTGTGGATAGCGACAGGTTAATTGATTAATACAATTATTTTACAAGGTTCCGGTAAGGTTCTAAGTTAAAAGGAATGAAAGATGAAACATCACTAAAGAGAGAGACGTCTTAACAGGCTTTGATGGGTGAACAGGCGCGTAGAATAGGTACTTTTTTTTTTTTTTTTAATATTTAGGACACGTCAATTTGACTTCACCTCGCCTGATGGTAAGCTGAAGGTAAAGTCTCAGGAAAGAGGGTCACCATTACATACACGTATCATGTTAACAATGGTGGCACTCAGCTTGACGGCCTCATCAGAAGAGGATTATCGTCGCAGCACCGCGTGACACCCACTGGTCCCACTAGTGCTGCGACCACAATCCCCCTACCCGGCTATGCACTTGCTGACCCCTGAACGCAATCAAACCGAAATTGGATTACTATGGAAGGTTTTTCGCAATCGTGCACGGTGGTATCTACCCGGCCGAATTTTGTGACAAATTTGTGTCATCAAATTTCTACCACCAGTAAAGTGTTTATGTTAAGTAAATAAATAATAAAAACATACGTACGCACTTGTAAAACATAATTATCTAATCACTTCAAGCTGTCGTCCACATAAGTAACAAAAAGCGCACAAAATTATTTCTAGTTCAATGCCAAAATGTCCGTTGATATGAAATGAAACGATGAAATTATTTGCACTACATTGTAAACCGTTCACGTTTACTACAATTAAACCAATAAGATTAAGTATGTCAAGAGCCGACCTTGTTCGTCTCTTACTTTGATTGTAGACTGTAATCGCTCACCGAACGGTGTAGTATTACGTCGCAGCGGATGGCGCAGAAACAGAGTACGAATCTATACAGTATCTAGTGTGAGTTTCTATTAACGTAAACTGGACCTCTAAACAAAGCGACATTCTATCAGTCATAACGCCATTAGAAATTGACATAATCCGTAACGTGGCTATAAAAATGTAATGAAATTAAATGAGTGTAACTCGAAATAAATTATCTATGATATAACAATCGAAGTGTCACGAGCCATTGATTTCGTGGAGGGACTGGCTAGACAGGCGAAACAGGAGCCTCTCGTACCGGCTGAAGCAGGTGATCTCTGGGAAGGGGTACTTCGGGGACCACCTGTGTCAACGTCTGAGTGCCATCACTGTGATGCAAGCGTGGACTCTGGGCTGCACACGCTGTCGTAGCACCCGGTGTAGGAGGTGCCGAAGCAGACCCTCATAGCAGCCCTCCACCTCCTCGTACCACTCCTCACCCATCCCACCACCAGACTAAACTACTGATAGTACCGTCGGGAATATTTATCCCTTCTACACTACTGCTCCAGTAGTGTTGTAAAGCAATGGTGCAAGCGCCATGCGCGAACGATACCTTTGATGATACAATCGTTCATATTCTTTAACGTCAGGACTATCACAGGTAGTAAAAATATAACCTTCTCAAGGTTTTCGCGTTTCGCTGTACACATGTACAGCGAAACGCGAATCAAGTATGTAAATATGAAATATAATTCTAACACTAACTATACAATCTAAGCGCACGGTAGTGCGCAGGCCAAGTCCCAGCAACAGGCCGCGCGCATGCCGTGCACTATTTACACGAACCGTTTCGACCCACTTTTGGCCCCCCTGTAACTCAGTGCCTATTGCAAGTACAGAGATAAAATTGTACGAACGTAATCATATACAAGTACTAAAGCAGTATGCCAAATTTCATAGATATAGCTTCAGTAGATCATGATAAATAATAACAAAACTAGTTATCTTTTGTATCTTTTTTTTTTGTCCGGAAATCCCTTCGGATCCCGCCGGCCAGCGGGGGCGGTTATGTCGGGCTTGAACCGACTAAAACCGCACGCCGTCTCGGGTCTACAGACGCCGGGGTGTAAGGTTACCCATAGAGCATATCCCTCGCACTCCGACTGACCCTGGGCCATTCGCAGTGTCCCCTCTGATAACAGCAGAGGGGTACCTGCCCCGACCCCCTCGTGCAATGGGGTCAGCTGGCCCTGAAAAGGGTCGGTTGGTCAGACTCTTGGCCGTTGACGTTGACGCCAGCTACTCCAGAGGAGCAATCAATGATGCGTCATCGCCCACGTTGTCCAGGGTGCACCAAACTTGGAGGTGATCCAACCAGTCGCACCCCCCAACCAGTCGCACCCCAGTTATCTTTTGTATCTACAGTTGGTTCTGGTAAGTGATACGAATCAATTACACATACTGTGTATAATTGACATTAATGTTTCCGCAAGCAAATAAGCACATATAAATACTTTGGTATGCACTTGCTCATAAGTGCAAGGCGCTTAGCGATATTGTTGAATATGAAAACTGTTGGTACCCCAATGCATTCAGCTGAGGATTTGACCATTTCTACTACTTCCAATTCTTACTTATTGTTTTATAAATGTGAAAGTTTGATACTTAATCACGCTCAAATGGCTGAACGAATCTGACTGCAATTTGGTACAGGGATAAGATTATATAGTATGGAATACCACAGGCAATATTTTTGCAGTGGAATAAGGTCCTATTGGTTGCCGGGACAACAACTAGTAAAACATAAAATAACAAGTTGAATTCCTGAGACGAGCTCAGCCGAATACAAGGGATTTTCTTTTATTTTATCTTTTATCTTGCAATGGTTCACCCCAGCACGAATCTATTACCGAAAACACCAACTCGATAGCCCATCTCCTTCATACCCAAAACCGTGACAGAAAATTGGCAACGACGACGTCGACGACAACTCGATAGCAATAGGGCTTTTGTAATCCCTAAAAAACCTCGTTCTAGTTACGTATTTTAAGTGAGTACTCTTATTGTCTCCTCGACTCTGGCAATTTCTCGTCGCAGATTACGCTCAGAGATGTAACTACAACATTATAATCTTATACTTAATACTATAAAATATAAATGTGTTCTATCGGTAGTGTGCGTCAAACAGCTCGCAGAACTATCGATCCGTATGCCAGGTGGACAACCTATCCACGGAAGTAGGAAGTTCATTCGCGAAGCAAGCTATTAGCGACGGTGTTGACGATAGTGGTATGGACATAACTACAACTACAGTAGTTAGTACACAGAACTACGGGCGGTTGCATACTCAATTTTTCACACTATTGATTAACACAATATTATGTAATAATAATTCTCTCGCATTCACAATTACCTGGTTATGCAAACTTTTATTTCATTATAAAGGTTTTCTGACCGATACATTATAAAAGTGTTTTTATACTACTACGGTAATGAACAAGCATTCGTCCCATCCCACCTGATATCGTTTACAACTCCCGAGTTGTCACGATACAACATGCAAAGGGCAAGACGACTTATGCAGTTATATATAATGAGTACGTACTTTTTTTTTTAGCGTGTGGCTACCTAACCCCACGGGCGTCACCGATGGACGATGGGGTGGGCGTGTCGGAATCGCCAGGTGTCCATTGCCGGACACCCCGGGTAAGCCCTCGAAAGGATAACCCCAGGGTTTGACCGCTACCACAGCCTCGCCTGGTGGGGTCGGATTTTATCCTGCGTCGGTGAGTTGGCAGGCGTGTGTAGGACACACACGACACACCTCCGCCACGGCCAGCTTCTGTAAGGACAGCGAGTTGGCCAACTGCCGTCCTCAGGCCCCGATCATGGAGGTCGGTAGTCCCGGACGCAGACGAGTCTGCGGCGTCCTCTCGCCGCAGAATGCGGGGCAGGGTGATATATACTAAGCGAGAAGCGGGTTGGCGCTCTGGTGAGCTTCTGACCCCGTATCCTGTAGCGCTACACCGCACGGCGTCTGAAGACCCGAGACGGAATGCGGTTTTAGTCGATTCAAGCCCGACATAACCTCCCCCGCTGGCCGGCAGGGGGATAACCGAGGTGATTTCCGCATGAAAAAAAAAGGTACAAAATACTGCCACTCAAAGTCTAATAGAGTCCGTTCGGTCTCTTCTTGCCATGGTACAGTTAAGCTACTAAAAAATCTCTTACAACTTAATAACCTTCACAATTGAAAGATATTCCAAGTAACTTGAAGAGGATTAAAGCCTTACATCTACTCCAAACGACTGCTTCCAAAGTACGTGTTCTTCAAGCAAGCCGACGAGACGCCTAAAGCGACACTATTAGGATCTAATTGATAATCACACCATAATTTTATTGCTTTCCGCTATGGTGTGCGAGTGTGACGTTGAAATACCAATAACCTGACCCAAGACTTGTTGAGATAAACCAACAGATGGCGGAGAGTTCATATAACACACATTCTAACTATATTCGCTTTCCTTTTGACACTATCTACCTCCGCAATGTTTAAACTGTGGTTACTGACCAATTGCATTTTATTGAAGACTGCTGTTAATATTCATAATTTTCCAACTATGATCTTCTGTCCCTAGTATTAGGGGTGAGCTTATTGCTATCAACCCGGCACAGTTGCATGGTTCCCGGCGAAGTAAAATACAAGGGTCACTTTATACTTACCCGCAGGTGTAAAAACGACTAATAAATAGCAGGCCTACACTAGGTTACATTCTACTAGTGGAATCGCCTCGGAGCCAACCTCCAAAAGTCCGAAATGTATGAGAGAGACATTATTTTAAGCGATAATAGCGATAAGATAGAGAATATCACTTTGTCTACAGGCCCAAACATGAATCTATGAAAAAGTGCCCGGTTGACGGCAATATGTTCGCCCCCTATTACGTTAAATCGAAGAACATAATTGAGGGAAGTGTTGAACATTTGCCTACTCTTTCGCAGACAAGTACTGCTCTTGGCAGCCTCTGCAAATGACGCCTCTGGTGTTGGCGACTGGCCTAATACTTGTTTTCTACATTAATAGTAAGTATAATAATTAACCAAACTGATAGAGGTAAGAAAGTGATAAACATTACCCATAGCTTTTATCGTTAAGTTAAAATTACGCAATCGGTATCTATCTACATTTAAATTGTTCTAAAAAATTCAAAACTTAGGCTTCGTCGCCTACAACTTTATCGCGTTCACGTTAACGAAGAGGGGCAGGGGGGGGGGGATTTCACTTTTCTCGAGAGCGTTGGCCGTACGTCGCCAGTTACTTAACGACGTTAACGATCAATTAATAAACGCTAATGAGTGAGCGTGCGCACACGTGACGTGACGACACTCGCCACATGAAACAAAATACTTTGTTTTTTTCGTGCGGAAATCCCTTCGGGTACCCCCCGCCGGCCAGCGGGGGCGGTTATGTCGGGCTTGAACCGACTAAAACCGCACGCCATCTCGGGTCTTAAAACGCCGGGGTGTAAGGTTGCCCATAGAGCATATCCCTCGCACCCCGACTGACCCTGGGCCATCTTCGGTTTCGAGATGGGTTTGGGAACCACGGTGTCCCCGTCTTGCCCCGGTTTGGGGGAGGAGCGCTAGTCACCCCACCGTCCCGGCGTGCTTCTGCTGGGGTGACAGGCGGCCTCACCTGCCACCCCCAGGCCTGCGCTCATGGAGGTAGGAGGTCGTTAAGCGACCTCCGGCGCCTGAGTCGCCTGCGACGCGCGGCGAGCAAGTTGCGGGCTCGGCGGGCCGGGAGTAAAATGGTTTTGTGAGTATTGCAATTAGTCGTGTAATTGACACTTAAACCGGTGTTGCTTTGAAAAAAGAGCAGACGCGGAAATACTGAAGTCAGTTCGTGTCAGTATAGGCAGTTTATAATGTGCGGGCTTTAACCCATAGGTGAAATAGCGTGAGTATTTGTATGTAGGTGACCATTGATAGTATAGTATATTATTCTACTGTTATTAAACCTTTCATGCAAGCCTGACGGTTTCGACTGCTTCTTTCCTGACATTTCTTCAACACAGCATCGAATTGTTTTGCGAAATTGACTACGGCTTGCATGACCACTTCACGTGCCTTACATACTTGGTGTATCATTAAGAAAATGATACAACAATAACTGATATTTTTCAACCGACTTCAAAAAGGCGTTGGTTCTATGTTCGTCTATTTCTATTTTCTTTTTGTTCTTGTGCCTTTTTTATTTTTTTTATCGTGCGGAAATCCCTTCGGATACCCCCCCCCCGCCGGGCAGCGGGGGCGGTTATGTCGGGCTTGCACCGACTAAAACCGCACGCCGTCTCGGGTCTTCAGACGCCGGGGTGTAAGGTTACCCATAGAGCATATCCCTCGCACCCCGGCTGACCCTGGGCCATCTCACCACTAACAGCATCGCTCATTCTGTCTCCTCTGAAAGCAGAGGAGTACGGAGAGCGATGTGTTCCCGCAACGTTGGGTATTAGCCGACGATCAATGCCAACCCTATGAAGGGGTGAAGGGGAAGCCATTGACGCCGCCCAGGGTGTACCGGCCGCTCCGATTCCGTTCCCCCCGGACTGCAGCGGGATCGGAATCGGAGCGACACTCGAGGAGGTTACCCAACACACACACATTTGACCGCCGCCCAGGGTATACCGGCCGCTCCGATTCCGTTCCCCCCGGACTGCAGCGGGATCGGAATCGGAGCGACACTCGAGGAGGTTACCCAACACACACCCCTTTGTTCTTGTGCCTATTATTCATTTAATAATAAGCTAAGTCAAACAATTTATTTTTAAGTACGGAAACTACCCAATTGTTTCCGGACCTTTTTTTCCTGAGGAAATCCCCTCGGAAACCTCGGTCAGCGGGGGAGGTTTTGTCGGGCTTGAACCGACTAAAACCGCACTACGTCGCGGGTCATCAGATGCCGGGGGTGTAAGGTTGTCCATAAGACATCCCCCGCACTCTGACTGCCCCTGCGCCATCTCCGGTTCCGAGATGGCTCCGTTGGGGTTTGGGAACCACGGGCAAGACGGCCCCGGAAAGAGGGCGGGCGCTAGTCGCCCCTTCATCCCGGCCTGCTTCTGCTGGGCTCATGGAGGACAGAGGTCGCTTAACGACCTCTGTCCTCCATGAGCCGGCGTCTGAGTCGCCTGCGCAGCGGCATGATGCGGGCTCGGCGGGCCGGGAGAGTTCTAAATCTCTCCCGGGTCCGGACCTAATTACAGAGACTTTCGTCCAGCTACTACCAAGCAGCGAGCTAGTTAGTACAGCGGTTAGCTACACGCCTCGTTATTGCCTCTGATTAGCTTGATATCAACAAACGTATTCACTTGACGGCATCTGGGCTAACGAGCTACGCACAATATTTGTTAATTGCAATTTATTTCTAAATTGCCAGAAGCACTCAAAACCGGCGGGTTTGCGTCACAGGTTGAACTACAATGGAGGAAGCTTGTGAAGTGTGTAAGAACAGAAGCAGACAGCGGGCTGTTATCTCTATCCACCCCGGAGGGAGATAGGCGTGAGTATAAATATGTGAATATTTATTTCGTGGTGTTCTCTTGTAATATCATTATATTTGCCCGACGAAATAGAATACAAATATTCTAACTAATAAATCAAAATCAATCAAGTCGTTTCGGAGAAGTAGAATCACGAACACACGCATAATATTATACAAATTTTCTTTATGTTAATTTTTTTTGAAAGTACTCTGCCAATTTATTTGATACTTTCCTGGAAACCAAATTGCACTATGAAATTATTTAATTGTTTGAAATACGAGAATTCAAACAAGCAATCCACAGAATAGCGCAGAAACTGTTTATCTAACCAACGTCCATTTCTAAGAGACGCTATTCTGATCTCTCTTCAAAAGCAACGAGAAATATATAATTGACGTGTTTCATGCTGGGTACACACCAGCTCAATGAAGGCGAAAGATCGCAGACCAGTGGATTCAACATCATTACCGCACGACCAACAGCATGCGTATCATCGTATCACATTGGTTTATTCGTTAGCCATCGTTCGCTTGTTAGTGTGTACCCGACATTATAGGAACTGTAATTGGTTTCAATTGCAGGGAAAGCATGGAGGCTCCATGCGAGACCAACTTTCTTCTGTCGCCGACCTGCCAGTGTATGATGGAAATTGGAAACCACATTAATAATAATTATATGAGTACTGCTCCTCACTCCTTGATGCTTTCACAAACCTAATTGCCACGTCATACGGATAATTTATTTATTATTCATGTGGTAGACATATATATATTATATATATTTTGGTCTCAAATAATAAGGGTCGAGTCATTACTGTCTAACATTCTAAAAACCTGATCCGGGAATCGTAGGCAAACATAAGCGCAAACGCATGCCACGGGACCAATAAAGCAGTGGTAGTAGTGGTAGAGTCAAGCTAGTAGTGGTAGAGTCAAGCAACAGTCATTTTGGCCGTTGCATGAATGGGCCGACTCGACCGGGGAAGCACCACCCTCTCACAGAATATCGACGCCAAGTAACAGTATTTGAACTGTTGCGTTCCGTTTGGTGAGTGAGAGTGCCGGAGCCCAAACTCCTTTCCCATCCCCTCCCAAACTCCTCTCCCATCCCCTTCCAAACTCTTTCCCATCCCCTTTCCTTTACAGGGTCGGCAGCGCGAGTGTGACGCCACTGGTGTTGCACACGTCCATAGGCCGCGGTAACCGCTTCCCATCAGGTGGGCCGTGTGCTTGTCTGCCACCTTAGTGGTATATCAAAAAAAAAAAGCAATTCTTACCGAGAATGCCATTGGAAATAGGGAGGGAAGTTGAGCACTTCCAATTTACCTGTTTTACCTCTGCCGGTGATAACTTGCAAGTGACAACTCTGGTGTTACGCGCTGCCATCAAATGGGTCATGTACTTGTGAAACATAACGCAAGAGACTGACGGTATGTGATTACCGTGGGCTATAATAAACACTTGCAACACTTGTCATTCACGTATCATCATATCAGCCGTAGGAAGTCCACTGCTGAACATAGGCCTCCCCCATTGACTTCCATTTCGACCGGTCTGTAGCGTATAGGAACTCCTTAATCGAGTTTTGCTGCCAAAAAGACATATCGAGACATTGTTTCATGTCCTAAATTGGTGCAATTTCGAGTTTTTATGTGTAAACATGGTGGATTCTTCGACATCGTGCACGAGTACCATTTGACTCATAAGGACCACTTCCCAAAAGGACAATTCCCAAAAAGGACAATTCCTAGAACGTCCACTTCCAAGGATACACACCTACAAGGGATTTACCCCTTCGGAGCAAAATGTACAAGACGCAAAATGCGATTTTCTTACGGATCTCTAATCTTTTTGAAAATAATTATAGCCTATGTTACTTTTAGATATTGTCGCTTTCTATACGTCAAAGAATTATTGAAATCGGTCCAGTAGTTTCGGAGTCTATTCGTTACAAACAAAAAAACAAAAAATAAACAA
The DNA here is from genome assembly GCA_946251805.1 of Cybosia mesomella. Taxonomy (NCBI): domain Eukaryota; kingdom Metazoa; phylum Arthropoda; class Insecta; order Lepidoptera; family Erebidae; genus Cybosia; species Cybosia mesomella. Next base: position 980,417 of record OX276390.1, read on the forward strand.
GAAAACAAATCTTTACTCTTTATAATATTATTATATTATAGTATACAGTATAGACAAGTAACGTATTAGGAAAGTGGCATTTTACCGTGAATTTTTATTTGCTGTGTTGATAGAAGCCTCTAGTAAAGTCTCCACTACGTTAATGGGGGCAGGACTTTGACTTGACTATACGGGCTTTACAATAAACTCCTACATCGCAGTTCGTAATTCACCGAGTGACACCTATTCATATTATGAAGACAGCACGTAAGAGAGGTATCAGACAAAGTGCGACCTATGAACCGTTCGCTCAACGACGCACAACGACAACGTAGATTATATCACATTTATTAAAAATAGCAGACATTACTGGTTAAGGTCAGGACGGCAGATGGGTTACGTCACAAATGCGCAGAGACAATGAGTTTCACCTTTGTGACATGGAGCGGCTGCAAGTGTTGCCACTACGGCCAGGCATATATAAATGATGGACGATTATTTATTTTTAATATAATGCTAAATTGAGTACATTATTTCAGGAACTGAAGCTCATTAGGTCGTATGGTTACTTTTTAGCTGCTACGCTAAGTATATTAAAACTCAGTAATTACGAAATAATTAGCGGCGGTAGCAATCTAAAGGTCACTTTTTCTTTTTCGTGCGGAAATCCCTCCGGATACCCCCCTGCCGGCCAGCGGGGGTGGTTATGTCAGATTCGAACCGACTAAAACCGCACGCCGTCTGGTTCAAAGCCCGGTCAATACATCACCGACGCTAACCCACTATTAATGAAGCCTTTAGAGGAGTTAACAAGGATACTAGTTACCTACTAATATTAGTTATTCCTTCATTATAGAGCTATATTTAGTACATCAGTCACGATTTTATTCATTCAATTCAATTTTTGATGAGTATCACGACGGCTACATGTGTTACAATTTTGATAAAATCAACCCAACTACAATAAAATTATACAGTCTTCGGATACAATAGCCTAGATTTAACCAAAAAAACAAGTCCTTGACCCCCAAACACACTTCACTAACAGAAAAGACATCGATCTGATTTCTTTCAAGTTGCACAACTTGTTATCCAACATGGACAGATAGTAAATATTCAAATAAATATTCTACGACATTCTACACTGCGCTTTCTAGACCCAAAGTAAGCATAGCTTGTGTTATGGCTTCCAGATTGCGGATAAACATACTAATATACTTTTTTTTCGTAAATATATACATATTATACATAGAAACACCCAGACCAATGCAAATAGACATATTCATGCATACAAATATTTGCACTGAGCGGTAATCGAACCCGCGCCCCCTGTCATAGTTGTCGAATGCACTACCATATACACTACATACACTATACATAGAAACACCCAGACCAATGCAAGCTGTTGCAATGGGACGCCTCCATCAAAGAAAAGTTTCAATTGTTAATACGTAGTTAGACGATTATTTATCAGCCGCATGCGCACTATAAATACCTATATCGTTATCGCTATATCTGTGGTGTTTACACGGTTGCGTGACGCGTCACTATTTTAATATAGATCTTATCTTATCGACTATGCACACAATAGGTAACATTTATGTAGAGCTGTAACCAAAGAGCAAATAGAGATACAACGCATGTGTCGTAGCGGTAGTGCATTCGACTGCTACGACAGGGAGCGCGGATGCGATTCCCGCTCAGTGCAAATATTTGTATGCATGAATTTTGTATTGGTCTGGGTGTTTCTATGTAATATGTATGTATTTACAAACAAAAAATATATTAGTATGTTTATCCGCATTGTGGAACCCATAATACAAGCTCGTTAAAGTATGCTTACTTTGGGTCTAGAAGCGCTGTGTAGCGTGGGTGTGTAATACACCTCTGCCTACCCCTTTGGGGATACAGGCGTGATGTTATGTTGCTGTAAGACTCCTCTCGGGGTTGGGAGGTCACACAGTAGGCGCTCCCAGAAAAGCCTACATGACAATCAAAACAATAAGCGGACCCTTTATTTATTTTTCGTCTTCAGACGCCGGGGTAAAAGGTGGCTCATAAGGCATTTCCCTCGCACCCCTGACGGCTGACCCAGGGCCATCTCCGGTTTCGAGATGGCCTCCTCGGGTTTGGTAACCTTGGGCCTGCTTCTGCTAGGGTGACAAGCGGCTCCACCTGCCAGCCCCAGGCCTGCGCTTATGGAGGACGGAGGTCGAACAGTGATACATAATCGGTAATTGGTACGCGGTACTTGAGCAGACCTTACTTTTTACCCGACTGCGCCAGAAGGAGGGTATGTATGTATGTATAATTGTTTGGCACGCTCTGCAGCCTGAACGGCTCGATGGATTTTAGCTTGAGAGGTGTCGTTAGATTCGTATTTACTGTGAGAGTGACACTGGGTATATCAAAGTAATAAAAAAACTAAATGGTGAATTTTTGGCGATATTCAAAAAATATTTTCACTCAAACTTATCGAGTAGGGTATCAAAATGAAGAACTCTAAAAGGAGATTTCAAACATATATATATCATAACTAAAAAGTATACAATAAAATTATTAATTAAAAAATCCCGCCTGCTATCAAACTTGTTTCGGTCTTTTTACGGCAGTCGGGTTATTGACTGCCGTAAAAAGACCGAAACAAGTTTGATAGCAGGCGGGACCCAGATGCAAATCATAAACCGAAAGAAAATTAATGGGTCCCGTCTGCTATCAAACTTGTTTCGGTCTTTTTAGGGCAGTCGGGTTATTTGATTTTTTAATTAATTTTTTTTTTCCAAAAAGACGGTATGTGCGGTAAAAATATGCAAGAAACGAAGTAAAAAAAGTTAACATAAAAGACCAACATTATTACTTACATTATCAGTGTTATCACAAATAAGTATTAAACTATTACGCATTTGTCGCAAAAATAACAAATTTTCCAAATTTGTACAAGCCAAATCAACTTGTCAACCTGTTTGCAATAAAGATTAATCGAGCGCATGTACCATGTTTTATTTTTTTTTACGTGCGGAAACCCCCCCGCCGGCCAGCGGGGGTGGTTATGTCGTGTATCGACTAAAACCGCACGGTGTCCTCCCCAAGTGTCCGTTGCCGGGCACCCCGGGTAAGCTCTCGAAAGGATAACCCCAGGGTTGCCGGCGGACTCTGGCCGCCACCGCGGCCTCGCCTGGTGGGGTCGGGTTTTGATCCCGCTTCGGTGAGTTGGCAGGTGTGTGTACACGCCTCCGCCACGGCCTGCTTCTGTAAGGACGGCGAGTCGGCCAACTGCCGTCCTCAGGCCCCGATCATGGAGGTCGGTAGTCCCGTCCCATGTACCATTGATATAATATCAAGCAAGCATTGAAAATCGTGTACAACGATTTGTTTGAAATCGAGTGTGGGACACTGGGAATCGGTTGCATTAGTGCTAATGGCATATCTTTAGGAATGTGGGTAGGTTAGTGGCAAAAGAAGTCGGCTGTACGATCGAGCGGTCTCGGGTTGGAAACCTGGTCATTGCACTACCGACGTGAACCCACTCACAAGTAATTTAGCGTAGGTAGAAGGGTTAGAGGGACCACTAGTAATGTAATTGAAATTAAAAAAAAAACTTCCAATAGATTAAAGTCAGAAAAAGTGAACGCACGTGTCCAGGTAGCTCAGTTGGTCAGAGTATTCCCCCTGTAAGGGACTGATCGCGGGTTCAAATCCCGTCCTGGCCACTACTTTTTGGACTTTACCTCAGCTTACCATCAGGCGGGGTACAGTCAATTGGACGGACTAAATATAAAAAAAAAAAAAAATCACTTTTTAGGGTTCCGTTGCCAAATGGCAAAAAACGGACCCCTTATAAATTCGTCATGTCTGTCTGTGAACCGCATTAAGATTTCCACACAAAAATAGAAAAAAAAACAATACATGTTGGTTCCCCATACTTAGAACTGAAACTCAAAAATATTTTTTCCATCAAACCCATACGTGTAGGGTATCAAATATATAGGTACTTCTACTTAATATTCTACTAAATAGATAGGTCTTCAAAAATGATATTGACGTTTCTCAAATATGTTTTTTTTCTAAACTGAATAGTTTGCGCGAGAGACACTTCCAAAGTGGTAAAATGTCGCCCCCCCCCCCCCCTGTAACTTCTAAAAGAAGAGAATTATAAAACTAAAAAAAATATATGATATACATTACCATGTAAACTTCCAGCGAAAATTGGTTTGAACGAGATCTAGTGAGTAGTTTTTTTTACGTTATAAATCGTAAACAGCAATTTACCTTTTTTTTTTTTTTTTTTTTTTATTTTTTTTTATCGTGCGGAAATCCCTTCGGATACCCCCCCGCCTGCCAGCGGGGGCGGTTATGTCGGGCTTGCATCGACTAAAACCGCACGCCGTCTCGGGTCTTCAGACAGGGTGTAAGGTTACCCATAGAGCATATCCCTCGCACCCCGGCTGACCCTGGGCCATCTCACCACTAACAGCATCGCTCATCCTGTCTCCTCTGAAAGCAGAGGAGTACGGAGAGCGATGTGTTCCCGCCACGTTGGGTATTGGCCGACGATCAATGCCAACCCTATGAAGGGGTGAAGGGGAAGCCATTGACCGCCGCCCAGGGTGTACCGGCCGCTCCGATTCCGCTCCCCCCGGACTGCAGCGGGATCGGAATCGGAGCGACACTCGAGGAGGTTACCCAACACACACCCCAACAGCAATTTACCTATCATTCAATCAACTCAAATATAAATTAAAAAAAAAAAACATTATTATGTTACTTGCTGTTACGGAACCCATCATGGGCGAGTCTGACTCGCACTTGGCCGCTTTTTTTTACGAACTAAAGCTATTCGACTGATAATTTCGGTAAATAATATTCTTACTACAAAAGAATATATATATTTACGCTTATAAGTTACAACCTATCGATAATGGAACAAAAACGTTTCTACCAGTAATGCTCAGTCATGGCGTCTACGTGTTGTGATAGCCTGGCGGTCGGCCACAGGGGAACCTTGCCTCTGGTGCAATGCAGGCACCCTTGCCTTGGCCAACTTGGCTGCAGCCGCTCGTTACAGCACCGCGACGACACAGCCGTACCGGTTCATCATTCGGGAGCTATTTATAGTCCGGCACCCGATTTTGCCAAGGTGAATTTCAAATAAGGCAATATTATTTTCAGGTAGTTGTGGAATATTTTGTAATGACTTTTAGCAAAGCTGAGTTTTAACGTTTAAAGTGAATTAATTGCAGTTTGTGAACAACATAACGTTTAAGGCCCTGTCTGGACGCAAGCTACCATAATTATACTTATTTTTTGTTTCTACGATTATTTCTCTCTGTCTCTAAGATTACTGATGCTAGACAGTTGATTTTTTTTATATATGCAGCTAATTATTTACTGTTCACGCACATCCAAAAACATTTTGGATAAATAGAGCAGTTTCTTGTTAAAAAAATTGCATAGAAACACTCTTTGAAATAAATTTGATTTGTTTGGCGGCAAACGGATAAATAAATCATTTAAAAAATATGACGGATTTGAGGATGTTAATTTGTAGATATTCCACTAGCTGATTAAATTTTCTTTATATTTGTAACAAAAAATATATATGTCATCGCTAAAAATATTGAGATAATTGAAACGAAAAAATTATTTCAAAGAGTGTTTCTTTGCAATTTTTTTAACAAGAAACTGCTCTATTTATCCAAAATGTTTTTGGATGTGCGTGAACAGTAGATAATTAGCTGCATATATAAAAAAATCAACTGTCTAGCATCAGTAATCTTAGAGAGAGGGAGAAATCATTTTAGAAACAAAAAATAAGCATAATTATGGTAGCTTACGTCCAGACAGGGCCTTAAATAAATTCGATGACCTGTGTGGCGGAGCGTAGAGCGTCAGATTGCTAAGTTAGAGATTCTACAAATAAATTTATCTCTATCTTTATCTTTAGAAGTCACTCGTTCGATGCCCGCTCAAATGCAAATGTTGGTATTCATGAATATGTATATTTATTTGCAGTGGGCCTGGCTATATAAGGTCGTTACATATGAAATTGCCGTTTTTTTTTAAAGAACTTGGAGGAAACCCAATTTTCAGTACTAACATTTTTGCATTTTTTTAGGAATGACAAATCCAAATTTTATGTTTTTTTTTGTGTATGAATGAGACAACATTAAGCTTAGGCAAAGGTGTATTATACACCCACAATTCACCAGTAATGTTTAGGTCCCAATGTAATAGGGGGCGAGCCTATTGTCATCTACCGGGCACATTACTAAGCGAACGATAATAAACATTTTTATTTAATACACACGTAACTACGAAATGTCAGAGGTGTGTGCCCGGGGCGACTGAGGATCGAACTCGAGACCTCGTCTGGGCAGTCTATAACGTATACCACTGGGCTATCGATATACTTTACAACTACTACGATACTAGTATATTTAATTTTATAATATTTATATTTGACTAGCTGACCCGGCAGACTTCGTACTGCCTCAATCGATAACAACTTCCATATTTATTCACCTTTTAAACCTTCTCTGGACCTCCACAAATAATTCAAGACCAAAATTAGCCAAATCGGTCCAGCCGTTCTCGCGTTTTAGCGAGACTAACGAACAGCAATTCATTTTTATATATAAGAAGAAGACAAGAAGAAGAAGAAGAAGAAGATTAAGACGTTTTAATAAAGTAAAGTTCTCAACCTTGACTATTACGAGAGACCCGCCCCGGTTTCGGACCGGTTCGATTTGATTTCCGGTTCTTCTTCGGTTATGTGATATGCATACATCCTTACGTAGATACATTTTGATCTGGGGCAAGACGGGTACACCGTGGTTCCCAAACCCGAGGGAGCCACTCGAAACCGGAGATGGCCCAGGGTCAGTCAGGGTGCGAGGGATATGCTCTTTGGGCAACCTTACACCCCGGCGTCTTAAGACCCAAGACGGCGTGCGGTTTTAGTCGGTTTAAGCCCGACATAACCGCCCCCGCTGTCCGGCCGATTTCCGCACGAAAAAAAAACAAAAGTTTCATTTTGATCTATCTTTTTATAAATAAATAAATATTCTACGACATTCTACACAGCGCTTTCTAGTCCCAAAGCAAACATAGTTTGACTAGCTTGTGTTATGGGTTCCAGAATACAGATAAACATACTTATATACTTTTTTTTGTAAATACATACATATTATACATAGAAACATACAGACCAATGCAAATAGACATATTCATGCACACAAATATTTGCACTGAGCGGGTATCCAACCCGTGCCCCCTGTCGTAGCAGTCGAATGCACTACCGCTACGCCACAGAGGCCGTTTAATCTTATAGTTTTAGCGGAGAAACAGACAGACGTATAGAACCGATGTTATTTATAGTCATTAGTTATACTAACTGACGATGAGATCATGATCGGGGCCTGAGGACGGCAGTTGGCCGACTCGCCGTCCTTACAGAAGCAGGCCGTGGCGGAGGCGTGTCGTATGTGCCCTACACACGCCTGCCAACTCACCGAAGCGGGATAAAACCCGACCCCACCAGGCGAGGCCGCGAAGGCGGCCAAAGTCCGCCGGCAACCCTGGGGTTATCCTTTCGAGGGCTTACCCGGGCTGCCCGGCAACGGACACTTGGGGAGGACACCGTGCGGTTTTAGTCGAGACACGACATAACCACCCCCGCTGGCCAGCGGGGGGGTATCCGAAGGGATTTCCGCACGTAAAAAAAAAAAAAAAAAAAAAACTGACGATGAGAATCCTATTTTTAGCAGTGCTGACTTTAAACGTTCCTTTTTTAGGGATTTTCTTTAGAAAAGCCCTATTGCTATCGAGTTGTCGTCGACGTCGTCGTTGCCAATTTTCTGTCACTTTTTGGGTATGAAGGAGATGAGCTATCGAGTTGCTGTTTTCGGTAATAGATTCGTGCTGGGGTGAACCATTGCAAGATAAAGAAAAAATCGGAAAAAATCGCAAAAAATAAAAAAACGCAAAATCGAAAATCCCTTGTATTCGGCTGAGCTCGTCTCAGGAATTCAACTTGTTTTTTAATTTAAGCGGTGCCTGAAACCAGCCAGCTGATTCAGCACAAAGCGGTAATTACAATACAAATTACGAAACACAACTAAGCATAATTTGTTAAGAACAAAGACAGTAATCAAAACTAAATATCTGGCGGCGCGCGCGTCGATTGTAAACAATAGCGAACTACGTTATAAATAAACATATTCTATTATTAAACGAGTAAGTATTTCGCTTGTAAGGGTAGACGTACACCGAAGCAGGTTCATTTATTTTTTCGTAATATTTTGCTCATCCAACGGAACAGTAACACAATTACATATTTACGATTTTTCAATGAGTGTTTGAACTTTTATTTCTTCCAAATATAATGTATTAAAAAAAAAGAGCGGCGATAGCCCAGTGGTGTACGTAACGGATTGCCGCGACGAGGTCTCGAGTTCGATCCCCCGTCGCCCCGTGTGTATTAAAAATTTTGATTATCTCTCGCTTACATTACTAAGCGAGAGATGCCCGGTAGATGGCAATAGGCTCGCCCCCTATTACATTGAGACCTAAACATAACTGGCGAATCGTGGGTGTGTAATACACCTCTGCCTACCCCTTCGGGGATACAGGCGTGAAGTTATGTTATGTAAAACAAAAAAAATGTACGTTTACATTCCAAAAAGCATCTATGTATGTCTTGTACTGTCTATGCGTGCGGTTGACGATATAGACTGGCTTTGCCTCCTATTATGTGGCACCGAGAATATAGTAAGCGAAATGCGGGTGCTAATACTCTTTTACCCCCCCCCCCCCCTCGGGGATACATAGGCCCGACTGTAAATAGAAAAAAGACACGTTCATTGGTGTACTTAATATTCACACATGGTACAGGAAGCTTTTTTATTAAGCAAATTAATTGTATACGGGCGAAGGTGTTGCCTTTGTAGATAAAAGCCATTTTTTTGTATGTAAATTACGTATATTATTACCATAATGCCATATTATGTACTAGTGTTTATAGATTTCAAGCACCCGTACTCCGGATAAGCGGTTACCGTAGCCTTTAAACGATTGAAACAATAGACAATAGAGGACGGAAGGGGAAGTTAAGAAAAGTGGAGTAATAGAATAAAACAGATGCTAGACCGCCGAAACTCACATAAACCATACGAAATGCAACATGCTGGTACTTAAAGTCGACATTAAGTGAGAGGGTGGGACTCCGCTGGGAACCCTGGGGTTATCCTTTCGAGGGCGTACCCGGGATGCCCGGCAATGGACGCTTGGGAAGGACACCGTGTGGTTATAATCGGTACGATTCCGACATACCCACCTCATCGCTGACACCGGTGGGGTGAAGCCCGTGGGGGTTTCCACAAGTAAAAAAAAAAGGTGGGACTACCCATTCGTGCTAGGAAAGGTATACAATTCTACCACTCATACGAACTTCCCCAGCAGGACAGCTACCATCACACTTTTAAATATAATACTTCCCACACTAAATTAAATTCTGGTTGAATCCGTGACATTTTCAAGACCATTTCATAAATTTTGCAAATCATATAGCATTATATAATAATCATACGTTTACATAATTATATTAATATTAGTAATTTATTTATTTATTACATTAATTGCAGTTGTAAAAATTACTAATATTTTTATGGTCCTCTACGATCCAAAATTTAATAAATGATAAATAACAAAAAAAAATAACTTCGTTAAACTCACCCTATTCTTTCTTTTTACGTGTGGAAACCCCCACGGGTTTCACCCCACCGGTGCCAGCGATAAGGTGGGTATGTCGGAATCGAACCGACTAAATCTAAAAAAAATAAGTGGATCAACTTTAATTGATCTTCCTTCCTCCTCTAATATTTCTTATTGATGAAATTTTGGATCATTATTAGCTTTTTAAATTATTCAAATCTTAACAGGATGAATGAAATGAAGAATGAAAACATGATACTAAGTCCTTTCATATCATCGGTAAACATTTCATCAGTGACTAGTCCTTAATAAGCGCTCTGATTTCTTACAGGGCGAATCTAATAGCGAAAAGCCGAGGTGCGCAAGTGAAATAATTAATCAGCATTTTCACACTTTGCTTGAAAAGGTTCAAAGAAAGAAGAATCAAAGAATCAATTTCGTTTATTCAGTTTAAGCCTAAAAAGGCACATAAAGAGCACATATGAATGTAAGTTTTACAATTGCGTTTGTCACAATTATCAAAAAGATGTAAATAAATCATTTGAAAATGATTCTTTCGCTGGTTCGGTAGTTGGATCTACTGAGAAGAGACCAGCAAGAAACTCACGTAGATCATCGTTATGCTTTCTTTTTTATTTATTTTTTAATATATAGTTTTGTTTTATTTATAAAAAATATGTGCGAGAGCAAGAGATTAATTAGATTGACCATGCATTGATGGTTGATGGAGGTAAGCGATTAAAGCGTTGTATGATGTTCTGTCAGGGCCTGAGAGAATACTGCTTGAGGGTACGTATAGTATGTGACGATAATAATTCGTCATTTGCAAACAAACTCAGCGACGGCATGTCGTGTATACAAAGGCTGTGAGTTCTAAGAAATCTGAAGTTTGTTCGGTCGAACAATGAGTGACGACAAGTTTGTATCGGTCGGCTTGTTAACTCATGTTATCGCATCTTAGTAATCGGAATCCCAAAAGTTTGCCAAGTGTTATTGTCGGAAGTTTACGCGAATGTCACACATTGAAATAAAACTATTTTTAACAGATTCTATCGCGATTTAATTGATGTTATTTTATATTTTACATTGACAGTGACAGTCATATAGCTTCCGGGCAAAAAATATGCCTACTAAGCTGTCTAAATGTGTTACGTAATTCTTTAAAATGCCAACGTAGCCCGTGACTTATTTAGACGAGAAAATTAATAATACCAGTTACGGTTCATTTTCAGTCGGGGTGCGAGGGAAATGTCCTTTGGGCCACCTTACACCCCGACGTCTGAAGACCTGAGACAGTGTGCGGTTTTAGTCGGTGCGAGGCCGGCATAACCTCCCCCGCTGGCCGGAGAATCCATTTAAGTTAGATGATAGATAATATGTTGGTCTGTGTAGTCGATCCAAATCCTGTCATTCAAAGGAAGAAATTATGGGTAAGCCCAATATTGTTACAGGTTAGACGGATATTTAAGTAGAGAAATCTAAATGTACTTACACAAACAGTCACTTGTTAAGCTTAATTAATACAGCATTCTTACTTAACTTCATGTTACACGCACGCCAAATTAACAGCTTGTATGATTTGGTTATTTAATTTTTATTGGGCAGCAGGGGGTTTCGTGTGACATATATATCATATAAATACATAAACGCGTAGGTTTAATTATTTTTGTAAAATGAACCAAAGAAATTAACGGAGGTACATCTCATGAGCCGAGGGGGCCATTTCGAAACCGCAGATGGCCCAGGGTCAGTCGGGGTGCGAGGGAAATGCTTTATGGGCAACCTTATACCCCGGCGTCTGAAGACCCGAGACGGCGTGCGGTTTTAGTCGGTTCGGGTCCAACATAACCGCCCCCGCTGCCCGGCGGGGGGGAGGGGGGTATCCGAAGAGATACAAAAAAAAAAGGTACATCTCGTAACTTTTTTGCTCTGAATCATCAACGACAGCTAGAAACATATTTAATTGATTTTCCGCTTAGCAATGTGCCCGGTACCTGGATGGCATTAGGCTCGCCCCCTATTACATTGGGACCTAAATTTAAGTGGCGAATTGTAGGTGTGTAATACACCTCTGCCTACTCCTACGGAGATACAGGCGTGAAGTTATGTTATGTTAACAATTATCCATTTAGACTGAAAATGGTATTTTTTTTTTGCTAAAATGTAGATCTAAAAATATGTTATTTAACTCAAAATCTGTCCTGCAGGCAACTAAAATTTTGAAAATACTATAGGAATCTATAAGAATATTATATAAACAAAATTAGGTCTCTGAATTTGGTGAGATGACTTGGTATCGACAAAATATGTATATGAAACAAAAAAATATATATTATCTAAAATAAAAATAATATAAGAAAAAAAAATGAAAAAAAAAACCACCAGCGACCAGCGTCACGTGACGCGACGAGCCCGTGACGCACGTGGTAGGCGTGCAATCCTTCTCCTCGCAGTATTCTCGAAGCGGATGTGTGGAAAATACCTTTTTTTTTTTTTTTATCGATCGGAAATCCCTTCGGATACCCCCCAAATCGCGACCAGCGTCACGTGTGCTCGTCGCGTCACGTGATGCTGGTCGCTGGTGTTTTTTTTTCATAATTTTTTTTTATTTTATTTTACCCGATATTTTTTTTTGTTTCAAATACATATTTTGCCGATACCAAGTCATCTCACCAATTCAGAGACCTAATTTTGTGACACCTTATATAATTGTAAGTCTAATCTAGACGCAGAGCTATCTGCCATTGCTGTTATCGGCTGGTGGCAGATTGGCTTCGACAATTGTTCAGCGGAGACGGATGATCGGACGCCTCCGCATTCCACGCTCCCCTCGCTAGATAACTGCTCACTTCCCTCGTAGGGTTGCCGCTAGTCGCCAATGGGAATCAGGTTAGTGGTTTCAGATAACCGTTGAAACTGCAACTACAGAGCCAAGGTGCATGGCGCTTTCAGACAAGAGAGCAAACAGATCAGGTTCGGCAGCGCAAGTGTGACGCCCCTGGTTTTGTACACGTCCATAGGCCACGGTAACCGCTTCCCATCAGATGGGTCGTGTGCTTGTCTGCCATCTAAGTAGTATAAAAAAGAAAAAAAGACAAGAATGTCTAGCCAAATTATATGCTTTGACTACACACAGATAACCAAAATCAAATCGATAATACAAAGTTAAGGTTATTTTAGAAAAATAAGAAAAATACATGCTTTAAACCCGGAGCTCGCATAACTCACATAGGATTGTTTGTGATTTAGGACGCAGTGCAGTTCAATGAGTGTAGAGATTTTTATAATATAAGACATTTTTGCCTATGATTTGAATATGCAACTTTTTAGAGTTAAGACGGAACCCTTATTATATTCGTCATGTTTGTCTGTCTGCCGTCCGTGCTATGAATACTACGCTGTTGAAACTATGCTGTTGAAACTTGGTAATTAGATGTATTCTGTGAACAGCATTACGATTGTCACACAAAAATAGAAAAAAACAACAATACATTTTGGAGGTTTGGTTCCCCATACTTAGAACTGAAACTAAAAATGTTTTTTTCATCAAACCCATACGTGTGGCATATCTATGGATAGGTCTTCAATAATGATATTGAGGTTCCTAATATCATTTTTATTTAAATTGAATAGTTTGCGCGAGAGACACTTCCAAAGTGGTAATATGTCCCCCCCCCCCCCCGCAACTTCTAAAATAAGAAAATGATGCAACTAAAAAAAAATATGATGTACATTACCATGTAAACTTCCACCGAAAATTGGTTTGAACGAGATTTAGTGAGCAGTTTTTTTTTAATACGTCATAAATCGTAAACCGCAATTCACCTTTTATTCAATCAACTCAAACCTAAAAAAATTACTTGCTGCTACTTTTTAATGATCCCGGTTTTTAATGATCACATGATTCTAAGATGCAAGTAATACAGAAGATATTATAATTTCGGGTATTTATTACGAAGAAGTCCCGATTTACACGAAATGACGTGTAAAAATCGCGAGTTGAAAAAAAACATTATAATGAATATTGTTTACAAGTGTAACCAACCCTGTGGCTGGCCGGTTTGACCTACATTCGAAGATAATTAATCTGGAACCCTGATTGCGGACGGGACTCATTATAATTGGCCCTGATGGGTTTGAGGCCAGTTGCCCATTGAGTTCATTAATGGCAGGATATTATGTGCATAGGTTCCGACTTCCAACTGAATGGCTGACGTATAGGTACTTAGAATTGTTATATGGGAGTATTAAATGTAGAGAATGACAACTATGTTTTAAGAAAAATACCTAATAATAAACAAGTTGAATTCCTGAGACGAGCTCAGCCGAATACAAGGGTTTGTTTTTTTTTATTCTTTATCTTGCAATGGTTCACCCCAGCACGAATCTATTACCGAAAACAGCAACTCGATAGCTCACCTCCTTCATACCCAAAACCGTGACAGAAAATTGGCAACGACGACGTCGACGACAACTCGATAGCAATAGGTCTTTTCTAAAGAAAATCCCTAACAAGTTGAATTCCTGAGACGAGCTTAGCCGAATACAAGGGATTTTCGATTTTGCGATTTTTTGCGGGTTTTTTTCTTATCTTGCAATGGTTCACCCCAGCACGAATCTATTACCGAAAACAGCAACTCGATAGCTCATCTCCTTCATACCCAAAACCGTGACAGAAAATTGGCAACGACGTCGACGACAACTCGATAGCAATAGGGCTTTTCTAAAGAAAATCCCTAAAAACACCAATCCTAGGTAGGATAAACACAGATCCTGTTTGATTACTGCTGCTAGCTGTTGCCCGCGGGGAATTCTTTTCCTATTCAGGCTTCACATGGAAACCCATTCCAGAGATTAAAGAAGCCGGTATCCCAGACTATGAACTATTTGACGACCTCTGTGGCGTAGCGGTAGAGCATTCGACTGCTAAGTCAGAGGTCGCGAGGTCGATTCCCGCTCATTGCAAATATGTATATTTGCATTGGTCTATGTATAATATGTATTTATTTACCAAAAAAAAGTATCTAAGTATGTTTATCCGCATTCTAGAACCCATATATGTCCTAGAATATTTATTTATTTATTATTCCAGTAACAAATTAGTTCTCTTGTGTATATATACTAGGTACGCAATGCATTCTGCTGTTGCAATGTTGAGCTGAGAGTGCACTACATGATTACCTACAAAACCTGCCCAACAACTTGAATTGTTTTTTGTCCGTTGCTAGACCGATTTTCAATTTTCTTTATCTGTCTTAAGCCAATAGTTAAGTTGCACATTTGCACATTTTGGTGCCAAAATCGTGGTCTCAACATTGATCATTTTGGAGAAATCAGATTTTGAAATTTTTGAAGGGTGATTATTCCTCCATGGTATGTTCGATTTTCAATTACTTACTGGTGGTAGAAATTTGATGACACAAATTTGTCACAAAATTCTGCCGGGTTGGTACCACCGTGCACGATTGTGAAAAACCCTCCATAGTAATCAAATTTCGGTTTAATTGCGTTCAGCAAGTGCATAGCCGGGCAGTGGGATTGTGGTCGCAGCACTAGTGGGACCGGTGGGTGTCACGCGGTGCTGCGACGACAATCCTCTTCTGATGAGGCCGTCAAGCTGAGTGCCACCATTTTTGACATGGTATGTGTATGTAATGGTGACCCTCTTTCTTGGACTTTACCTTCAGCTTACCATCAGGCGAGGTGAAGTCAAATTGACGTGTCCTAAATATAAAAAAAAAAATAATATACATATATATTTTTTTTTCTAAACCGGGTATCAAGTTGTATTTACATGCCAGGTTTGGTCAAAATTGGTCGATTAGTACAGGAGGAGTAGCGTCACAACCGAAATACACCGAGTGGAGTACCTATAGAGAGCTTTTCGCTCGACTTCGTCTCACTCTCAGCTCAATAATAACGTATCGTATGTATATCCAACTGCCGCTATCAACGGCTCAGTATATAAGTCAATGCGGTTATATCGGAAGTGCACACGGTCACGCGGTTATCTCGCGCGACTCGGAAGTACGCTGAATACCAACTAGTCGTATTATCACGCCACATCACAAAGGAAACGTTATATACCTACTATTATTATCGCCTGTATCTCGTGAACTAATTGTTTTTATATGGAGTAGGTAGTCGTTGTTTTTATAAACATATATTATTACATCAAAGCATACACTAGCGTTTATTTTTGCGTGCGATCCTGTGTCGGATAGTTGAACATTTCGTCGACACGAGGAAGGCGACTCAGACGCGAGCTCTCCATGAGCGCAGGCCAGGGGATGACAGGTGAGGCCGCCTGTCACCCTAGCAGAAGCAGGCCGGGACGGCGGGGCGACTAGTGCCCCCCCCCCCCTTCCCGGGGTAAGACGGTGACACCGCGGTTCCCAAACCCGAGGAGGCTATCTCGAAACCGGAGCTGGCCCAGAGTCAGTCTGGGTGCGAAGGCAATGCCTTAGGGCAACCTTACACCCCCGGCGTCTGAAGATCCGAGACGGCTTGCGGTTTTGCTCGGTTCAAGCACGCCTCGCTGGAAAAAAAAGGTATAGTACCATCCACATTTGTAGATGACATTATACCATGTGTATGTACTCGTATACCGTACAGAAAAACTAGCAGTTTAAAAACCATTTGTGTTCAATCTAGTGCAAAAAAAACAAAGTCTAGAAGTAGGATATGCCACTCAAGCCGTGGTGGTATGCGCATCAAGTCATGTCCGGGGCTAAATGTGCATGAGATAGCGGTGCTAAATGTGATCGGCTGTCCGGTACCGATTGGATAACGAGCGCCCGTCCGGCGTCCGACCGCTCACGGTCACCTCGACCATCGAATGTTATTGAATAGCAGATACGTTTACATGTGTTGTTATTAACTAGGAAATCAGTGCAGGGTGCGAATGAAATAAATTGAGCTGAGCGAGCAGGACTCTTACTTGAAAAATAAGGCATCTTACTACGGTCGCGCGCTTAGCTAAGGCCGCGCGCTCGTGAAACTGATTATTCCTCAATGGTACATTGTATTGGAACAGTTGAACCCCTCTAAACACTCAGCGGTGTCTACACAATATCCATGGCAAATTTGGTCAAGATCGGTATTGTGGTTCCGGAGGAGTACAGTCTCGACCAAACAGCTTAGCCACGTATAAGAGCTTCGCTTCGCTCAACTCAATTATTATTAGAAGTCAGTCCCGGTTGCCGTACAAACATCCATAGCAGTCGTTACGGGTAGTTGGAGCCCTAAAAAGTTCGAAGACTAAAGAATTTGTCGATATCGCCAATGGGTTGTGAAGGTCGGATGCAGTCGCTTCGCGAAAAATATCAAAGTTCAGCCGCTCCGTAGTTAGTCTGAAAAGCCGACCCCAAGTGAGTTTTTATTTTTATGTAGATTTCGATGAAATCGATCTACCTATTGGTTTCTTGACTACTGTCGAATTTAAAAAAAATTTCTTCATAGGAGGTCTAGTTATGACCCCCTGAGTCCGAAATGACCACTGGTCAAAAAGGTTATATATATATATATATATGTATGTATGTATGGTTCCACTTCCCAAATTTTGCGGCACTCTCACGGTCGCATTTTTGCCCCGATCGCTTTCAAACTGCGGTCAAAAATTGCTTGGGTGTAAACTTAGTTTAAGTTCGTGAACGGGTGGAATCCGGCCTAAGGGGACGGTAGGGTCTCACTTTTTGTGAAATCAGTTTTTCCTCAAAATTTCACGTTCCATGAAAGATATTCGAACCGTTCTAATTTTATCCCATAGTATACATGAATACCAACAACTTTTAATAATAAACCTATAAGATTAAAACTTTAACTAAAAGTGGAGGGAAAGGGGAAGGGCCAAAATTTTTCGGGAAAAAAATCATAACTTCTAACCGGTGAACATTCTTGGCGTCGGAAACATTTTTAATCGATAGGCTATTTTTAAGTCTAAAATAAATGTCTGAAAAGTTTTTCGCTAAAAGTTACCGTTTTCGAGAAAAAAAAATTAAACATGTTAAAAATGTTAGTGTGTTTACTTGTGTGTGTAAGTCCGTAGTTCTCTATATAAAATAATATTAATTGCTTCACGAAACCTACCTGTGCGTTCTTTTTTTTTGAAGTGAGAGCCCCGTCTAGAGTTTAAATTCTAGCCCCCCCCCCCCGGTTAACATTCGCCTTTAGCTCGCGAGGCCCTTTTTAACTGTTATTTAATTCTTCACAAATAATTTTGAAGAAAGTTTAAGAATACGTCTTTTTTTATTTTACTTATTAATTTATCAAGATGGGGAAATACTTGTGTATGTGTGCGACGGTTTATTCTGCAGTTTATTCGCTTAACAAGCTCCCCCAAGTGAGTTGGGAGAAGGCTCAGAGAAGGATGATGATTATTACTATGAGTGACGACGATTGACTCCGTGGTCCTTAGAGAAGCATAATGGGCGACCAGACCACAGAGACCATTACTCCGTACTAACCACTAATCCATATATAATAAACCACCAATGTGAACAGAATTTGGTTATTCCAGGACTTAAAAGTCGCGCAGCGGGTTATGGAGCCAGCTATGCTTGGGGTTTCTTTGAAGGATAAACTTCGAATGAGACCATCCGACAAGGAACTAAAGTCACCGACGTAGCTCGCAGAATAAGCAAGCTGAAGTGGCAATGGAGCAAACGAGTCCTAGAGTGGAGACCACGAATCGGTAAACAGAAGGTAGGACGTCCCCCAGCAAGATGGACGGACGACCTGAAAAAGGTAGCTAGGATAGACTGGATGCGCGAGGCGGAGGATCGGGTGCTATGGCGTACAATGGGAGAGGCCTATGTCCAGCAGTGGACTGCAATAGGCTAATTGATTGATATGAATAGCGGCGTAGTGATATAAATGTAATGTATATAAAAAAAAAAAAAAAAAAAAAATATATATATATATATATATAAAAATATAAATAAATATCTCGAAAACTACTGATCGAATCTTCTAGAAATTAAAACGCATTGTTCATGTCGAAGTACTCTATCGATCCGTGTAGAAATATCCAGAAAAGTCAATACAAAATCACAAGCCCTCTGTCTACCTATAACTACTTTACCTACAAATCGCGATAACAAGGGCATTCACCTCTATCGTCGGCACGACTGTGTAGGTACTTGTTTTCTCGAACGTCCCAGTAAATACCTACTATTCTCGAACGCTCCAGTGCCTTATCTCTAGATGATTCCCGAACATTCTACCCTCTTTATTAAGAGCTATAAAAGGGCGCCCGGCGATCGACACGGGTCAGTTTTATTTTCGAGAGTGAAAGCGAACACATCTTACCGAAGTGAATCAAGAGAGTTATACCTGCGACTTAAGGAACTACTGTGGACTACTGTGAACTGCTGAGCGACTGGAACTGTTGAAGAGTACTGTGTGTGCTAGTTATTTAGTTGTCTAGTTTGTGGTGAGCGAATAAACCTCTTTGTTGTGTAAACGGCATTTAATTTGTACCCCGCGCACGTAACAATATAATACATTTAATCGCCATTTTCTTCGACGAGCACATGTACAAATTTCAATTTACAATTTTAGAACGCAATATATCAAAGTTTGAATGACCTCGAAGTTAATACACATTTTTAACAACCACATGACGCAATGTATTTCGCGTATCATCAATTTCAATTTTGTATATTACGAGCACTTAAGTACCGATGGCGTGCACGAAACTGTGGCGAATAGCCTGACGATTTGTATCACGTGGGCACCGGAGATTATGTCTATACGGGGTTTATGAGGGGCTTTGTGGCGTAGCGGTAGTGCATCCGACTGCTACGACAGGGGGCGTGGATTTGATTCCCGCTTAGTGCTAATATTCGGTAATATATAGTCGCGGTAGCCTAGTGGTATGGGTAATGGACTGCTGAGACGAGGTTTCGGGTTCGATCCCAGGTTTTACCATGGCACACACTAATGACTTTTCGATGCTTTTCGAAGTTATGTGTGTATTTATCGCAGGCTTATAAGTGCCCGGTTAATGGCAATAGGCTCGCCACCTATTACATTGGGACCTAAACATAAACTGGCGAAATGTGGGTGCTAGCACCTCTGCCTACCCCTTCGGGGATATAGGCGTGAGTTTATGTTATGTATGTGTTAATCTAATATTTGTATGCATGAATATGTCTATTTGCATTGGTCTGGGTGTTTCTATGTATAATATGTATGTATTTACAAAGGATATAAGTATGTTTATCCGCATTCTGGAAGCCATAACACAAGCTAGTTAAACTATGCTTACTTTGGGTCTAGAAAGCGCTGTGTAGAATGTCGTAGAGTATTTATTTATTATACACATTTTACTAATATGCTACGTGTCGTCTCTATCGAGTTCCATTCGAAGTCAGTCTCATTCCTAAAACATATTTTCTAATATTCATTAGAGGAGCATCTATACATAGGAGATATTTAAAAAAAAAAACTAGGGTTATGAACAATTCTGAACACAAAAATATATCTTTTTGGAATTCTTATCTGTTTCTTCGCGTTCGCGAACGACGCAAAAACATCGAACGAATTTTAATGTTTTTTTTTATTAGGAAGGTCTTGGCCAGATTTAAAATCTGCCGTATGTTTGATAGTAATTGGTTAAGTAAAACCGGAGGATATGACCAACTCACAAAAGCCAATATCCGTGCGGGCGGAGCCGCGGACATCAACTAGTGAATTATAATTACGAAATATTGCAATAGCCGCGGTAGCCTAGTGGTATGGGTAATGGACTGCTGAGACGAGGTCTCGGGTTCGATCCCAGGTTTTACCATGGCACACACCAATGACTTTTCGAAGTTATGTGTGTATTTATCGCAGGGTTATAAGTGCCCGGTTAATGGCAATAGGCTCGCCACCTATTACATTGGGACCTGAAGATAAACTGGTGAAATGTGGGTGCTAGCACCTCTGCCTACCCCTTCGGGGATATAGGCGTGAGTTTATGTTATGAAATATTGAAAAGTTTGTTTTAAATGTTCAGCGAGCTTGTAAACTCGCAGTAGCACAAGAATTGATGAACGGAATCAACAATGATTTTGCACTTTACGCCCTCGTCTGAAGTTTAACACGAATCACTGCCTGCGGACGACACTTAATTTATTTTAATAATAATTGCAAAGCAATTTAAGCAGCTTCCGAAGAGGGTGAAACTTTGGACACTTTCCTTTGTACCAGGAAAAGCAATAAATCCGTGGAGCAAGACGCGACCTAAGATTCTCGAGCCTTGGTAGTGGAGCCATGAGTTCCTGAGTTGGATTCCCTGGTCAGGTAAAGTGATATTTCCATTCAGAAATTCGTGGTATCAGAAGCACATGAACTTGCCCGGTTAATGACAATAGGTTAATTTATATTACGTACTAGCTGTTGCTCCCGGGTTCGTCCGCGTGGAATTCTGATCCCGTTCCCGCTACCCATGGGACTATACTATTCCACCATCACAAATTATATAAGATACACAATTCCACTATTCATCATTTTGTTATATCTCAAAGGGTTTAGGCAGCGTTTGAAAGCTCATGGTAGGCTTATTTTTTTTCGACACCTCTAACATTATATTTTGGCCAATGAATACAAAAACGTGTCAAATTATATACTTTAACCCTCCTCGAAAACCACCCTATCCATTCGTGAAAACAGCATGAAAATCGGTGCAGTAGTTTTTGAGTTTATCGCGAACAGACAGACGCGTCGAAATACTCTGTTTTATAATATGTAGAATTAGTGATAGTGAAGTGATAACGTGGGACTAAAGAAGAATGAATACTTGACACTATAATAAATATGGCGCTGTCTACTGTACACTTCCCTTTTAGGGTTCCATAACTCAAAAGGAAAAGACGGAACCCTTATAGGATCACTTCGTTGTCCATCTGTCTGTCTGTCCGTCCGTCTGTTTGTCATGATTAAATGAATTATTCAGGTATACTTATTTAACTAATTCCCTATCCAAATATAAATTTCATACATGTAGGTATACGACTTACGTGTAAAGCCAAAAATTATTAAACAGGGAATTTTAATTATATCAGGCCTTAAAACTGTTAAATGATATCGTAAGATCTGTCCGACGATATCGATCTCATCGACTCTTGCTCTTTTGTACCACGCCGCACATTCCTAGGGAGCAGTACAGGGTACAGGGACAGGGAAGCGTCGGTAGTTTAGTGGTTAAGGAGTCAACCCTACGATCGAGAGGTCCCGGGTTCGAATCCTGGCCATTACACTACCGACGTGAACCCACTCCTAACACAAGCAATTTAGCTTAGCTGGAGGGGTTAGGGGGAATATTAGTAATTTTGGTTATTAATATTCTTTAAAAAAAAAAATCGGTCGCACGGTAGCAAAACCAGCAATATCTTGGTTAGTATCCATAAATGTTATTAAACATCAACGTAACAAAGCGTGTGGTGGAGGGGGGGGGGGGTAAGGTAGTCACAAAGGTTAGCACGTTGCCGTTCCGCTGAACTTGACTTTCGTTGAAGGTCATTTGAAATTTAACTGGTTCTGTAACGGTTCCTGGTACTTATTGCAATTATGTACCACTGTTGAATATATGAATTTAATAGAGGGAATATTACTTTTTGGACTTTACCCGAGCACACTATGAGGTAGACGGTAGTAAAATTGAAGTGTCGTTTTTTTTAGCGTGTGGAAACCCCCACGGGCTTCACCCCATCGGTGCCGACGACGGGGTGGGCGAGTCGAAATCGGACCGACTAAAGCCACACGGTGTCCTCCCCTAGTGTCCATTGCCGGGCACCCCGGGTAAGGATAACCCCAGGCTTTTTTTTTTCCGTGCGGAAATCCCTTCGGATTTCAGATCAGACCGGCGAGGAGGTATCCGAAGGGATTTCCGCACGTAAAAAAAAAGGTAAATGAACGATTCTGAACACAAATATTTTATGGGAATTCTTGTCTGTTTGTTCAAGATGGACGCAAAAAACGACTGAATGAATTTTGGAGTTTTTTCTGTTGGAAAGGTCTTAGTCAGACTTAAAATCTGTCGTATGTTTGATTGCAATTGGTTAAATAGAACCGGAGATATGTACAAAAAAGCGGCCAAGTGCGAGTCGGACTCGCCCATTAAGGGTTCCGTAGTAGCAAGTAACATAATAATGTTTTTTTTTTTAATTTTTATATTTGAATAAAAATATAAAAAATAAAATAAAAATAAATATTCTACGACATTTTACACAGGGCATTCTAGACCCAAAGTAAGCATAGTTTAACTAGCTTGTGTTATGGGTTCCAGACTGCGGATAAACATAGTTAAATACTTTTTTTTTTGTAAATACATACATATTATACATAGAAACACCCAGACCAATGCAAATAGACATATTCATGCATACAAATATTTGCACTGAGCGGGAATCGAACCCGCGCCCCCTGACGTAAAGGTAAATTGCGGCTTACGATTTATGACGTATTAAAAAAAACTACTTACTAGGTCTCGTTCAAACCAATTTTCGTTGGAAGTTTACATGGTAATGAACATTATATCTTTTTGTCTCTCGCGCAAACTATTCAGTTTAGAAAAAAATTATATTAGAAACCTCAATCTCATTTTTGAAGACCTATCCATAGATATCAGACACGTATGGGTTTGATGAAAAAAAATTTTTGAGTTTCAGTTCTATGGGCAGCCCCCAAAATTTATTGTTTTTTTTTTTCTATTTTTGTGTGAAAATCTTAATGCGGTTCACAGAATACATCTACTTACTAAGTCTACTCTAAATCTCACCACATATTTGAAGTAAGTTTCAACAGCATATTTCTTATAGTTTCGGAAAAAAGTGGCTGTGACATACGGACGGACAGACAGACAGACATGACGAATCTATAAGGGTTCCGTTTTTTGCCATTTGGCAACGGAACCCTAAAAACGATAACCGACCTACACGCGGGCAAAACCGCGGGCATCACCTAGTTTGTATGTTTAAATACGAAACTCCACTTTTGTTTGCGTACGCTTAGAGTTTACGAGGATATTAACCTTATGGGTATGATAAAATGAATTCAGTGGTCGTTGTAATTTCACGCACCAAGGCGTCAGGCCCCGACGGCGACGCGCCGAGCTGTGGGTAATTATTGCTCTGCTGACACGATCTATGCTCTTGCGCATTGAACCGGAAAAAAAATCGTGAAATCGGTTTACTATATGGTCTGGCAGACTGCATGACGAGATGATACTAGTTCAATTCTAAGCGCAACATTAGATAATCAGTTTGAAAAGAAGTGAGGTATTTTTTATGGAGGGGTGCGACTGGTTGGATCACCTCCAAGTTTGGTGCACCTTGGGCAACGTGGGCGATGACGCATCATTGATTGCTCCTCTGGAGTAGCTGGCGTCAACGTCAACGGCCAAGAGTCTGACCAATCGGCCCTTTTCAGGGCCAGCTGACCCCATTGCATTGAGGGGGTCGGGGCATGGCGGGCCTGCAAATCTCGCAGGGGTGGGGGCCGCTCCAGGTACCCTCTGCTGTGGGGACACTGCGAATGGCCCAGGGTCAGTCGGAGTGCGAGGGATATGCTCTATGGGTAACCTTACACCCCGGCGTCTGTAGACCCGAGACGGCGTGCGGTTTTAGTCGGTTCAAGCTCGACATAACCGCCCCCGCTGGCCGGCGGGGGGTATCCGAAGGGATTTCCGCACAAAAAAAACAAAGGTATTTTTTATGGAATTTTCGCTGTCTATTTTCTGAACAAAGTTGTCAGAAAATAGCCGGCATCTGTGACGTAGCGGTAATGCATTCGACTGCTACGACAGGGGACGCGGGTTCGATGGTACTTTTGCCTTGGTCCATACTAAAAAGTTTGTAAAATGGTGCCCGAAACACGGCACCATTTTACAAACTGTGTGTCTGTGAAATATCAGATCGTTCCTTTTTACTTATTATGGCTCGTTTTTACCTTACCCTTTGTTTATTTAGGTAGCAAAGGTCGTTACCTTACACCCCGGCGTCTGAGGACCCGAGACGGCGTGCGGTTTTAGTCGGTGCAAGCCCGACATAACCGCCCCCGCTGGCCGGCGGGGGGGTATCCGAAGGGATTTCCGCACGATAAAAAAAAAAAAAAAAAAAAAAAGGTAGCAAAGGTCGAAATTCCAAGTGGGCGTTAAATTAGTATATGAAAAAAAAGTATAGAGCTATGTCCATACACACCGCTCGTCCGTCGTGACTTATTAATGACAAGCTTGATTTATGTAGTCGACTCCTGCGCCTACCGCACTCGGCACTGCCTTGCGTTAACAAAATGAGCAACACTACTGTCCGCTATATTTTGTAACTCGGCGCAATGGTGTTGTAAGCCACGACCGTTGAGCAAGCACTCGCAACTAATCCGAAAAACTTTAACCTAATAATGAGCTGACTTATTAAATAAATTGCTGTAGACGAAATACAATATCTTAAACTTTTTTCCATTTGCAAGCTTTCGTTAGTTTCACCTCTAATTGAATCATGTATGCACGGCGTCAAAGCGTCGGTAGCTTAGTGGTTAAGAAGTCGACCCTACGATCGAGAGGTCCCGGGTTCGAATCCTGGCCATTACACTACCGACGTGAGCCCACTCCTAACACAAGCAATTTAGCTTAGCTGGAGGGGTAAGAGGGAATATTAGTAATTTCGGTTAATAGGTATAGGCGCCGGAAGTCGCTTAACGACCTCCGTCCTCCATGAGCGCAGGCCTGGGGGTGGCAGGTGAGGCCGCCTGTTTCCCCAGCAGAAGCAGGCCGGGACGGTGGGGCGACTAGCGCCCCTCCCCCAAACCGGGGCAAGACGGGGACACCATGGTTCCCAAACCCGAGGGGGCCATCTCGAAACCGCAGATGGCCCAGGGTCAGTCGGGGTGCGAGGGATATGCTCTATGGGCCACCTTACACCCCGGCGTCTGTAGACCCGAGACGGCGTGCGGTTTTAGTCGGTTCAAGCCCGACATAACCGCCCCCGCTGGCCGGCGGGGGGGTACCCGAAGGGATTTCCGCACGAAAAAAAAAAGAATGTATATAGGTAGGTATGTATATGTATAGGTAGGCTAATAGGTATTCTTTAAAAAAAAAATAGTTTGCAGACTTTCATAGTGTGCCCTGGTAACTCAGGTCGCGTAAGGTACCATATGCAAATAAATCTTGGAAGTTGAATTTAATCAACTTGGTATGTGACATATGACAATTTACTTGATAACACCGACCTGCTCTGCTGATGGAACCCTTGTGGATAGTCAACCTCTGCGACGGAACTAGTAAACCCTTTGAATTAAGGCTTGTTTAGTTTTGTTCCAAGTTCCATTCACGATAGTTCTATATAATTATTATTAACCGACTTAAAAAAGGAGGGTTCTCAATTCGTCGGAACCTGTTTTTAAATATATGGTTTTATCAAAATTTTAGTTCCGCGCGTATGCCGCGATACATTATACTAAGTTTCGCTACCTATCTTTTTCTATATTAATGTTCTTATATATTATATCGTTTTCGGTTCGAATTAGAGGCAAAGCTTTTGCCGTCAACCGGACACTTATTAGGTAGATTTCGATGAAATCGATCTACCTATTGGTTTCTTGACTACTGTCGAATAATAAAAAAAAATCTTCATAGGAGGTCTAGTTATGACCCCCTGAGTCCGAAATGACCACTGGTCAAAAAGTTTATATATATATATGTATGTATGGTTCCACTTCCCAAAATTTGCGGCACTCTCACGGTCGCATTTTTGCCCCGATCGCTTTCAAACTGCGGTCAAAAATTGCTAGGATGTAAACTTAGTTTAAGTTCGTGAACGGGTGGAATCCGGCCTAAGGGGACGGTAGGGCCTCACTTTTTGTGAAATCAGTTTTTCCTTAAAATTTCACGTTCCATGAAAGATATTCGAACCGTTCTAATTTTATCCCATAGTATACATGAATATCAACAACTTTTAATTATAAACCTATAAGATTAAAACTTTACTAAAAGTGGAGGGGGGAAAAACAAAAAATTTTCGGGAAATAAATCATAACTTCTAACCGGTGAACATTCTTGCCGTCGGAAACATTTTTAATCGATAGGCCATTTTTAAGTCTAAAATAAATGTCTGAAAAGTTTTTCGCTAAAAGTTACCGTTTTCGAGAAAAAAAAATTAAATATGTTAATAATATAATTGCTTCACGAAATCTACCTGTGCGTTCCCCCTGCGGGAACGGATTTTTTCAAACTCCGTACAGGTAGCGAGAATTTCTGAACAGAAAGACAGCATAAGACTTTTACCGACCCATAAATTGAACCGGAATGCTCTTGCTGCTAACGCAACCTGAGATACGTTTTAAAACATGTTTTTCGTTACAGGATCTGAAACCTGATCCCATATAAGATGAGACAATTTGTAGACATTTCAAGGACAATATTTAGAAGTAAAGAAACCCAGTTTTAATGTATAATGAAAACTCGTTAGCAACAGAATTTTTATAGGACCGGTCCATGAATTAAATAGCCATAAGTATATTCAAAGGTCACAAGTTTTCTTTTTCTATAATTATAAATGTGACTAGTGACACCACAGATTTAGAGTAGGCTAGATTGTGTATGAGTTAAATAATACAAAAACCGAGCGTAGGTAACATTTTTTGATAATGCTCACCGTAAACAGAATCGTTTCTATAACCACACGTCAGTTGGCACAAATCAGTATTTTTATGTTAACTAGCGATTGTAGTGCGGAAAGCAAATTTACACGCTGGGATGGGTTTCTGCGGTTTTTTTCCGTCTGTGGTAGTGGAATTAACTCGCACTTATTGCAATTGTAATAGTTATAGACCAGAGCTTAATTCAATGATTCGTAAGCATCAGAACTGACCTGCTTGATTGATCTTGGAAGTTGCCGCCGTCGAGCAGACGGACCTTGGCGAAAAGCACCGCGGAGACGAAAGGCACCTCGGTGAGCTCCTCCAAGCAGCACTGCACCCCAAACTTGTACCGCTTCTTCTTTGTCATGAAGGCCATGACGCCGCCAACATCGGGCCCCGCGCCACCAGCCCGCACTGTGACAGGACCGCACTACACTATTCTGTCACTGCACTAGCACTTCACTTCACATGGGATCCACCGACGTGTAAATGAACTATTAAAATGTAAAATATTCAAAACGCCTATCTAAACGTAGAGGTTGGAGTGATTATTTTGGCGTATGTCTTCGCGGCGGAGTAGCGATGGCCGACCGTCAGTCGCATAGCTGCCGTTGTCATTAGTCTGGAACATAAAATTGATGGGTTAGCACATTAAGATATGAGAAAAAAGATTACACTACGCCCCAGGCTAATGGCTGCTGACTCCCGGTGATAGCGCGCAATTTTATGCCGTGTCATTTGGTCAAGTTACTTTTTTTAACCGAGTAAAAAATAGTACGTTTTATGTTATCTGTGGATCATGTTTCAAGGTCAACCAGTCAGTTGGTTTTTTATTACGAAGATGCTTTTTACATAGATAGTTACGCGTAATAAATTATTATGTGCGGTTCTCTAAATATAGAATTTTAACAATGGTAACTTAATTGTAGAAGGTTGAACTTTTTTTTGTTCTACTAGGGTAGCAAACAAGTAAAAAAGATGGCTAATCTAACGGCAAGCGTGTACTGTGTCTATTATAAATATGAACCTACCTAAATGACAACCATTCATTGTGTAAATAAAAACCATTTCAAAATACATAGTGTGGTTAAGTTAGCGAAGAAACCGAAGCGCAAAAGTGACTTTAATGTATCCTATTTAATGAAGAGAAAGAAATAAATAAATATGCATATTATACGTACGTATTTGGAAGTTCTTGCATTATGTTGCGTCCTTCTACTAAATTAATAATAATTGAGTAATACGCTTATAAATAAATTGATTGAATTTATTAGAAATGTCTCAAGCTGTGATACTGAAGAAATGTTAAAAAATTGATGTTAAGTTAAATGAACTGTTAGGAAATCGTAAACTTAAATATGCATTGATGGAAGCCAGTTCTATAGTAATGCAACAGGTGCGGTGGAAGGTTCTTTAAAAGTGATAAAAGTAAAAACTACTGCACCTATTTTCATACTGTTTTCACACAATGAATAAAGTGCTTCTCGAGGAAGGTTTTAGTATATAATTTGTCAAGTTTTAGTGTACATTGTCGAAAAAAAATAAGCCGTCTGGGAGCTTTCGACGAAAACGCTGCCTAAACCCTTTGAGATATAACAAAATGATGTATGGTGGAATTGTATACCTTATATAGGTTGTTGTGGTTGAATAGGGTCCCATGAGTAGCGGTAACGGGATCAGAATTCCACGCGGGTGCAACCGCGGGAAACAGCTGGTTTAATGTATACGTCTATTAGTATCAATGTCAATCATTATAAATTCTTTTATTGCATTGACTAATGTAATAAGAGACTTAATGCCGATAAATGACATAATTTTAATATTAGTGCAATGAGTAACTACTTATTTACACAACTTATACATTACAGAAAACAGTGTATTTATACTAGCATTGAATTCGCAAAAGTTCGAGTCTCAACTGGAATTGTACATCTGGCACATTTTCTACGATGTGGCATTTACGCTAAGTACCTTTTTTTTACATTTAAAATCATACGATTTCACTGTGCGTCTGCCACAAACCGACACACGTCCTACCTCTAACTGCTTCCGCTGGGGATTCTTTGAACATGAATTTTCATGGTATAATTCAGAATTTATGATTTTTTTAATAATCGTTTTTCATTTCATTTTGGTATAGTTTTTATTTTCCTAATTCAAATTTTTAGGAAAGTAAAAGTCATCGTGTATCGAATAACTGAAAGAACTAGCTTAAATAACATTTATGATTTTCAAAATCGCTAGACGTCTCCGTCACATCTAAAAACACCGTTTCTCAGACAGTTCTTAAACAACAGAAGATTATTGTTTACTCTTAATGTAGACTAGACTTAATGTAGGCTACAGAAGATTACCTACCAGCTAATTCCAGGCGCAGAACCCGGGATATTTTTTTCCTATTTGTTAATGTTATACCGACACGAAATTTATTGTAAATAGGTTGATAATTTTCATGCCCTAACCCTCGTACATGGAGGGTTTCCTACTTATGTATTGATTAATGAAATACAAAGAAAACATTTCACGAATAAAATAACTACGGATGCGATGCAGTTAGCCGATCGCAAGAAAATTGAGCTGAGCGAGCATTTATTTTTTTATTTCAAAATCTGAAAAATTCAATTTTTGCGCACGCGAAGTTTTTACATTAGTTTCAATGGTAAATTTGTTTTTCGGTGATAATTCCTCAATGGTATGTCCGATTTTTTATTTTATGTCTCAAAACATGCCCCTAGATTGTCGTTATGACCATGCTAAATTTGGTTGAAATCAGATTTGTGGTTGCAAAGGAGTATCCGAATTTGTAAACGCCTATCCCGCGTATATAAGCTTCGCTCGCCTTCGGCTCGCTCAGCTCAAAAATAATATAGTACCTTTTTCTTTTCGTTCGGAAATCCGCTCAGATAAAGCGGGCGCGGTTATGTCGGGCTTGAACCGACTAAAATCGCACGCCGTCTCGGGTCTTCAGACGCCGGGGTGTAAGGTTGCAGGCTTCATGTCACCTATCATTGGTATTTTCTATGTGAGTGCCAATATATTATTATTGGTAAGTAATAAGAATAGAATCGAACTGATGATCTATGTGAATACATGTATGCGTGACCTAACTCCCGATTGCCAGGGTCAAAGGATAACTTTGAAAAATAAGTTATTACAACAAAGGTAATAGAAATCCATTAATATTCGTCATGCATGTTAAACCGAAGTGGTAATTGTATAAATATGAATATTTTTACAAATAAAAAGTTTTATACCTTGAAAGTTTAGTAAATTAAATAAAGTTAATAATAATATTTGCTCTTACTTCCTGTAACGTTGTGGATTTTTTATAAATCAATTAAAATTATATCCATAAATTAATCGATATTTTAGTATGTTTCTATAACTTATTACTTATTATCTATGGTTGTGCGAGCGAGATTGGACAACACTAGCCCAGTTATCAACTGACGGCTCTTAAATCGTTCGGCGTTCCTTTCCTTGGCAACCTTCGCCGAGGAAGGTCACTTTGACCCCGTGGCCAACTGCTGTCGGCTCCGGGTAAGTTTTGAGATCAACATTTCCTACTTCTTTCTACAGGTGAAGACCTTCCAGCGGTGCAGCTTATTGCCTGCTAAAATGCATGGCTTAATATATTTTATTTTATTATGTGTGCTATTTCAGCCTACCTACTTAGTGCCACGAGGCCGATGACCCGTACGGTCAGAGGTCGCGGCACCAGCTTGTGCTGCCTACTTATATTCTTTTTATTATAGCTTCTAGCTACGCTGCATTGCCGCTGGGAGATTCTCTTCACCTGCCATTTTAGCGGGTCACTTGGACGTAATTACCTAGTGACAAACTGACCCGCACTTTTTCTATTTCCAGGGTCTTCGCACCGGGCTTCGCACCATAATGGCGGTAGCGAGGCACACCAGCGGAGACCCTGGCACGCCGGCAACATCAGCCACGTGTCCACTAGCTAAGTGCATACTACCATCTTTGCACAACGGACCGAACAACGCCACGGCAGAATATTTATTACGAATCCATCCCCTGAGGTTCTTTTACTCAATACCTAATATAAATATATGTAACGCTCTCTTACCGATTATAATCCTAATATATTGTAATCGATTTTTTTATTTATCTCTGCTCGCCCTAGCCGGTAGTTAGTACCAATTACATCAATTACTTAATTAAAAATTTGCAGTGCATAAGTCACCCCTTATATTTATGTAAACTTCATCAAAACCCCCATAAAACATTAACCGTTACATTCCAAACCAGTGAAACAAGATGGATGAAATAAAAATACAAGTTTACATTACAATTACACTCATCAGTATAGCTTGAAAGAGGATTGTAGTGAAGTTATGTAGAGGTGATTTGGGCATGTACCAACAGCGAATAATGCTGAACGAACGAATGAGCAGGTTGGTGGGAGTGGACCTCAGAACATAGGTAGTTACATGATGTTCAAAAGAAAGCACAGGTCAGTCGCATCCCTCCGTCCTCCATGAGCGCACGCCTGGGGGTGACAGGTGAAGCCGCCTGTCACCCCCAGCAGAAGCAGGCCGGGATTGCGGGGCGACTAGCGCCCCTCCCCCAAACCAGGGCAAGATGGGGACACCGTGGTTCCCAAACCCAAGGGGGCCATCTCGAAACCGGTATGGTTCAGGGTTAGTCGGGGTGCGAGAGATATGCTCTATGGGCAACCTTACACCCCGGCGTCTGTAAACCCGAGACGGCGTGCGGTTTTAGTCGGTTCAAGCCCGACGTAACCGCCCCCGCTGGACGGCGGGGGGTATCCGAAGGGATTTCAGCACGAAAAAAAAAGGTCAGTCGCATCCAAAATCGGGCTGTATGCAAGTTGAGTGAGTTCGTGACGTGTATGAAGACAGAAACAAATGAAAGGCCGTTGTCGCTGCTAACCCTGGAGATAGAACGGCGTGAATATTTGTATGTTAATTAGGTTTTTTATTAAAAAATAAATTACATTCCTAAATTATTCATTGTTATTAAAATGTTACTAACGCAATAGTATTAGTATATAATTTAGCAATTGTGTAAACAGTTTGTTGCATATTCTTATAGGCATTCAAGAAATCTATTGTTAATAACAATGTTTTTTTTACAATAGTTTAGCGATTGCATTCAGTACCAACGTTTATTTCAATCGGATTTCGTTCAATTTCATATTTGTGTTCCAATAGTAAATTAATATTGTTAAAATTTCGCGTGGTGCACTCTTTCACCAATGATAATTTACTCAATGAATTTCATTGATGAAAACGTGAGTTAAAGTGCGGTGATATTCAGTCTAAGGACGAAGGTTGCTCTCCATCCGACAGTTAAACAAACAGGCCATGAAAAAGTACGCTGATGCCGATAATAGACCGGGCGGAATATTTGGCGAAATGTTGGTCCAATACACAAAGATAAGACACCTTTGTCTGGTGCATTAATAGAAACCGGCAAGCATGTATAAAAATAATTAAGTAAGTAGATGATGCGAAAGGCGTATGCAAGTGCCAGTATCGTAGCAAGTGGAAACTTGTTGTCTCTGCCTACCGCAATGGGTAAAAAACTATGAAGTGTGACTGTATACATGTATATATTTTGCCATTACCAAACAAAACTATTACGGATTATAAAGACGCGATTCTGATTGCTATCCCCTATGTAACAGGCATAAACTAATACACGGAACCAAAGAATACAACTAGCGAAATGTGGGTGCATAACACGTATCTGCCTGCCTCTTTCAGGAATATACACACATGACTGACAAGAAATGATTTGATCCCTACATTGTATGTCAAACATATTTTCAAAACATGCTTGTTCATTTAATATTTACAGTACAATCGCGACACTACAACACTGATCATGTTTATGAGAGTAAATTTTATAGAAACCATAAAAACTAATTCAAACAATAATACCGCGGATATATACAGGATTATCTGGGTATAAAGAAGCCTTATCATTCTACTCATTCAGTCGACAATACCCGTGTTTTCAAACGTGAACCAGTCATTAAATACTCATAAACTCACGATAAAACACTTATCGACTTTAGAAGATGTGCACAATACAGAAACGTGAAAAATACATACTGAAATAACCGTCTTCGAATGTCACGTCACAATTAAATCCACGTTAGAAATCGATAATCCATTTAAACTTTGTCACAAAGGTATTACGAACTGTAATCGCCGTGAGCTCTGCGCTGAGAACTCGACACGTCTGCGCACGAGCACAGCTCTCGCGTGACTGTCAGAAGTTGGCAACGAACAAGGACGCTTCACCATGTATAAAACATACCGAAATTGGTTCAATATAAACCGGCTAGTTACAAGTTAATCCAGTCATGTTCTTCGAGCGAAAGCATAGATAGTTATGAGATAAATTTTGAGGATTTATCAGGCATAGTGATGTCAGCAGAAAAAAAAAACAAAAGATATCGTATCAAAAGATAAAAACAAACAGAATTATGGGCTTAACAGCAATACCAGATGTCAAATGGGGTGATGTGATGCAAGGCGTGTACAGACGTACTAAATACTGAATAGGTATAGTTGTTATTCTATATGCGTAAGAGCATCACGACGTACACGTTAAGTGCACGGTTACTGCACTTACTGTTGTAATTGTGACACAGCGAGCTTACGTTTAGAAGTCGCACAGATATGTAAATTCTAACGAGTCTCTTAGAACCTGGTATTCAGTTCTCTCAAGCAACTATGCTTTACCAGGATTTTTACAAAAATGAATCGGTTCGACCGGGAAACTACTACTTTTTGTACCATCTAAAACAGTATACAGCATTTCGCACAGTCCGTAAAACTACCGGAGGTTTCACATCCTTACTTTTTCCTCTTCCATACAACTTCCCCACCCCCCCTTCCAAACTCCCCTTCCTCACCTACATTCTACTTTCCTAACGAGTCATTCAGCAATTAGATTCATACAGGAGTCAGGACAGTACATTCCATTCGGCTAATAATCCAGAGAAGGTCATATAGGTTGTGTCATAGACTATTTCAGATAGTTATTGATTTCACAAAATTGTGCCAAATAAGTACTAGTTGAGAAGAAAAAGTGGAAGTACTGTAAATAAAAAGCATTACTCACATGTTTGGCAAGAGACCGGACGATCGCAGGATGGAACATTGCCAGTTCAAACAACCCCCACTCAGTTCCACTCAGAACTCTCACATGGCCTGAAACAAAGACACGTCATATTAAAGATAACAAAATAAATATGAAAGCAAACAGCATTAATACTCTGTTACGTCATCCTTATTTGCGTTATCTGTAATTTGCTAGTACAATTTATACTCACGAATAAATCTCTGATAGCATACGCAAAGGTAGAATATTTTATCTGTGCACTTCACTTTATTTTGGTCCAGCAGCGTAATAAGGCGTGCCTCGTGTTGGCTATATATGTTTTTTTTTCAGACCAGGGATTCAAATTAACTTATGAAACAGGGTTACTGAAGCAGTTCAAATAGATTTATCATAAATATTTTATGAGTAGCACAGAATCTGAAATTTATTGTGGTCAAAAACTCAAGAAGAATGGACTTCGTGATTGTTTTTGTACAGTTCACATCTACATATTTTGTTATTATAATCATTGTTGCATAGTTAGTATCCACTTCAAAAGATTAATTGAGAGCAACCGACAACCTTGAGTCACGCAAGCTCTCTCAATATCACTCTGTGTACCAATACACTAGCTCAATAGAAATCAACGACGCTAGCTTTATTATTTCCGCTGAACCTTACTTTAAATCTGCTAAAGAAATATATTCTGAGGATGTATAGAAATAACCTTTAAATTGCGCACTGAGTAAAATCTGATATAATTGCAGTTGATTAGCACATTAAGGCAATTTGATGACCTTCGCGTGGGTTTGCGCATGCTCGCCCCTTATTGACCTGCTGCGCAAGCGTCACTACACGGTTCGCAACACTTAACACTACAGACAATTATCCTGACACTTCACCTCTGACCTGGTACTAATTTTAGACCTGCTTAATTAGTGCAACAAACATCTGAGTTCGCAAAATCTATTATTGTTTTGACCAAGGCTTTTCCTGTTTGCAATAACAGTAGAGGATTTCAAGTAATAATTTATCTAAAGTTTTGCTCAACGAATCAATCAGCATAAGTACATTATCAGTGTGGCAGAGTCTAATGTTATTTTAGGCTTGTCTCGGCCTTGCTCTTATACATTTGGTATGATCTGTGAGAGTTCGACTTTTTTCCACCTAATGTTGGTAATCCAACCGCGGTTGGCGGCAAATAATCTCTTATCTTTATATGAGTAAACTTCTTTGTTAATATAAAAAAATCTATTGCAGTCCATTGCGGTATACAGGTTTAGCCAATTTACACCGTAGCACCTGCTCAGCATCCTATCAATTACATTTTATAGTGCTGACATAAAAAATGTACAAGTGAAAATCTTTAGTAGTATTGACGAAATGTTTACGCATACCGATTTGAGGGGAAAAAAGTAATAAAAGTGAACCAAGAAACAGCTGGAGATAAAACAGCAACCATTTGTTATCGACGTGTTAGTGTAGCATCCTGGCTTGGTGCCAACACCGAGGCTTCTTCGAATTCACCTTGACGATCCAGGGCAGCTGCAGCGCCTCTAGCGCCATAAACGTACACCATAATCTACTGTTGCTATGGAAACTACAATTGAGAACTACACTCGGAGGCGCAGTAGTAGCGAAATTCTGGTATTGATCCAGAATCAGGCTAATATCCCAGTATGAGTACTCGGATCCTGAAAATGTTCCCAGTAGTCGGCAAAGTAAAACATACATAACTTCACGCCTATATCCCCGAAGGGGTTGGCAGAGGTGTATTACACACCCATGGTGCGCCAGTTATGTTTAGGTCCAAATGTAATAGGGGGCGAGCCTGTTGCTATTTACCGAGCACATTACTAAGCGAGCGATAATCAACATTTTATTAACACACACATAACTACGAAATGTGTGTGTTAAAAAGGTGTGTGCCCGGGGCGACTGGGGATCGAACTCGAGACCTCGTCTCGGCAGTCCGTTAGTCCGTCGGCAGTCGGCAAAGTAGTCTACTCCTATTGCGTGAGGCCGTAAATATAGTTGGCGAAATCTGGATGTTAATATCCCTACTGCTAAGGAGATACACAACCGTGAAGATAGTGTAAAGAATGGCCATGATTAATTCCAGAAGCATGATAGCATGCAAAACGACTTCTATTTTGAACTTTAATTTACTAAAGGATAATTAAGTCTAAATATGGTTCAAAGTCGATAAGTACTTATCGGCGGAGGTAATTTTTGTGTGTATATGTTAATTTGCATAAACATGTACGTATTTACATCATTCAATTTTATGGACAAGTGGGGCGTTGTCATCGGCGCCATGACAATGCTGATAAAATGAAAATGTAATTGATTGGTTAAAGTCTGTCGTGCTGTTTTTCCCACTAGCTAATTTTAAACATCTAGGGACAAGGCAGTGCCCCCGGCCCCGTCAAAACGAGACAGCGGTGCGCAGGGAACTACCTACATTTTCTGGAAGCGTTATGCCGTATTTTTGTACCGTTATGGATTCAGTCTGGAAAGTGCTAGAAAGTCCAAATTCTCAGGATATGGATGTCAATACAGTACTTGGTATATTTAATAACAAGCTTCAAATGCATAGCTCTTAAACTTTAGAGATTATTAATGTCTAAAATACGCAGATTTCGTCGCTCACTCACTCACTGACTAATCATCAAAACTGTTAAGGTACTTCCTGAGGTTGTAGAAGTTTGCATGGAACTCACATCTTTTGAAACCGTCTAAAACTATTGCAATTAGGTATGTTATCATCATATTCTCCTGGCATAGATTCTGGAATTTATTTAGATCTTTAATAAAAATATTCGAATAGTCAAGGCTTCGCCAAGCGACACTGTCGAGTTTTTTTTTTTTCGTGCGGAAATCCCTTCGGATACCCCCCGCCGGCCAGCGGGGGCGGTTATGTCGGGCTTGAACCGACTAAAACCGCACGCCGTCTCTAGGTCTACAGACGCCGGGGTGTAAGGTTGCCCATAGAGCATATCCCTCGCACCACGACACTGAGCTATATTTTATAAGCACAGACAGGTTTTTTATGAAAGGGGATCTCCCGTTTACCGGGTCACGAGAACGCTCGCTGCATCGGAGTTTCCATGCGTGTTTTACTGCAATGGCAAAGTTGAAAGGATAGAGTCGATATTAAATGAGAGAGTGATACTTCCCCGATTGAGACAGCCCATTCGCACACAAAAAATCCTACCTGCGAAGCATGAAAAATAGATGTTTTCACACAATTACAAGTATACATGTTAGGCTACCTATGTCATTGAACTCTCAGGAAACATTTAAATGTTAATGTAGCTTGTTTCGAGGTTGTCTTCTTGTTGTTGCGGGGATATCCGATTGTTAAAGTATAATTTTATTAGTCGTGACGTGGCGACAAGAAGAACCTTCATAACTAGGATTCAAGATCCAAATCTTCTTCACCGTAGTTTTTTTACCTGGTATATAAATTTTTGTGTAGATCCTTGGGGGAGGCCTATGCCCAGCAACGGGCGTCGTTTGGCTGACATGATGATGATGATGATATAAATCTATTCAAATTACATAGTGTAAAATAAAGTCCTTTTTCTATGGATTTAGATCGGAAAAAGAGAACATCTAGGACGGGACTTTTTTCCGATCCAAATGTTTAGGAAAAGAAAGCATACAAAATGCTTAAAAATTTAATTGAAATAAAGACATTTTTACTGGCAGGAGACGCGGGGGCTGTGCTGTGGTTCACGTAACGCTGGTTAGTTCGTCAGTTCGCAACAGCAACTTTGTTACTGATGATACTACCTTTTTTTTGTTTTTATTTCGTGCGTAAATCCCTTCGGATACCCCCCCGCCGGCCAGCGGGGGCGGTTATGTCGATTAAAATTTGTTAATTGTATTAAAACTTCTACTTATTATACGAAAGTGCCGTGCATATTAAAAACATAACTTCACGCCTGTATCCCCGAAGGGCTAGTCAAAGTGCATTACAAAGTCAAAGTCAAAAACCATTTATTCTGTATAGACCATTAATACGGCACTTACAAAACGTCATAAAAATAATAATCTAATGTTTGGTAAATGGACCTCGGGTTCGAAACGCGGCCCTGTCCTGAGAAGACTCCGGCAAGAAACTCAGCGGGCTGTCTTTTTTTGGTCTATTTACTAACATATTTACTTAACCTAAGTACAATATTTCATTTGAGTAGCATAGAGAGAGAGCAAACAGTTTATATCCAAGCTTGTTTGTCGTCTAAATAGTCTTGAATTTTATAGTAGCCTTTTTGGCAGAGTTTACTTTTAATTTGGCTTCTAAATTTATGAAGAGGTAGATTCTTCATTTCACTAGGCAGCTTGTTGTAGAAGCGTATACAGTTACCCTGAAAGAAATTACTAATCTTGTGGAGTCGACTATTACAAACCACAAGATTGTTTTTATGTCTAGTATTTACGTTATGTACCTATATCACAAAGCCTTAAAAAATTGGAAATGTTTCTTCTAACATACAAAAGATTTTCAAAAATATATTGGGAAACCACAGTTAGAATGTTTATTTCTTCTCGGAGGGAGACTCCTTGGGCCCAACTTATAAACACTCACGATTCGCCAGTTATGTTTAGCTCCCAATGTAATAGGGGGCGAGCCTATTGCCATCTACCGGGCACATTCCTAAGCGAGCGGTAATTAAAAACTAAATTAAATTTTCAATGTATAAAGTACAACTACTACGATTGTGGCACATGCAAATTATGAATGTTAAAAATCGTGTGATAACTGATTATTATTGTACCTACAACAATAATAATAAACAACCTACACAGCGAACCGGGGGTCCTGCGCATTAGATCCCTTGCTCTGTATGCAACCAGGATAGCCGTTCGGATGACGAACATCTACATCCAAATACGGAACAACAATACAAGAAAAATATTCCAGAATTCTGGGTTGTACTTCACTAGAATGAATCCTGAGCATGGCAGGATCATACATCAGACCATAGGTCACTAATTGAATCAATCCTATATGGCACTTCTTGATTTAACTACAATCTTTAAAGAGCTGTTTTTAGGTAGATTTCGATGAAATCGATCTACCTTTTTTTTTTTTTTTTTATCGTGCGGAAATCCCTTCGGATACCCCCCCGCGTGCCAGCGGGGGCGGTTATGTCGGGCTTGAACCGACTAAAACCGCACGCCGTCTCGGGTCTACAGACGCCGGGGTGTAAGGTTGCCCATAGAGCATATCCCTCGCATTGGTTTCTTGACTACTGTCGAATTTAAAAAAAAATTCTTCATAGGTCTAGTTATGACCCCCTGATTCCGAAATGCCCACTGGTCAAATAGTTTATATATATATATATATATATATATATATATATATATATATATATGTATGTATGGTTCCAAAGTGCGGTCAAAAATTGCTTGGGTTTAAACTTAGTTTAAGTTCGTGAATTGGTGGAATCCGGCCTAAGGGGACGGTAGGGCCTCACTTTTTGTGAAATCAGTTTTTCCTCAAAATTTCACGTTCCATGAAAGATATTCGAACCGTTCTAATTTTATCCCATAGTATACATGAATAACAACAACTTTTAATTATAAACCTATAAGATTAAAACTTTAACTAAAAGTGGAGGGGGGAAAAACCAAAATTTTTCGGGAAAAAAATCATAACTTCTAACCGGTGAACATTCTTGCGTCGGAAACATTTTTAATCGATAGGCCATTTTTAAGTCTAAAATAAATGACTGAAAAGTTTTTCGCTAAAAGTTACCGTTTTCGAGAAGTTGTCCGTAGTTCTGTATATAAAATAATATTAATTGCTTCACGAAATCTACCTGTGCGTTCCCCCTGCGGGAACGGATTTTTTTTCTGGTCGCTGACTGCAGCAAATTTTGCCAAGACATTTCAACTGTCACATGATCTGGCCATCGTCATACACTGGAATGTCCTTGGCGATCGTTCGTGATTTGGATGAAAGAAACAAAGTAATAAACATAGGTAAGTGATCATTACCGCAGCGATTTGCTTGACAGCATGCAGTGACGCAATCGGCGGTGGAGCGTGCGTGGCGAGTTGGGCCAAATCAATTCTCTGCTTCACCGACACGAAGCAAAAAGGAATGTTGAATTCGCATCGTTTAATCGACAGGTTAAAATCGCCTTCGCTTGCGTCACTTATGTGAAAATAGCACTAGTGTTGATAATGTTAACGGTAGTTGTCTAAACAGAGTGGACTATAATGGCCATGTTGACATTGGCTCTTTACTTTGACAGGTTGAACGCCCATACATTAATAAGTTTTGTGTTCAGTTTGAATGACAATATATGGATTATTTGATTGAGGTATTTATACACAGTTACTTCTCG
This sequence comes from Cybosia mesomella, assembly GCA_946251805.1. Lineage (NCBI taxonomy): Eukaryota > Metazoa > Arthropoda > Insecta > Lepidoptera > Erebidae > Cybosia > Cybosia mesomella. The sequence goes on from OX276390.1 coordinate 1,021,189, forward strand.
TATAGACGTTAAAGTTTACTTTTACCCGACGCCAAAAAAGGAGGTATTCAAACATCGTTGAATATTTTTATATGTCTGATTACAAAGACTTTTTTTGTTAGAAACTTGTACACAAATGTCTGTCCTGATGTTAAAATTCACAAGAAAACCGTTAATCTCTTGAATTTCAAAAAGCATCTGCAAAAAATGCATTTACTATTTAATAGTATTCTTTACGATGACTGACGATGACCATTCTACCAAATTTATTTGAGTAATGCTACAGTTTTTATTGATCTAAAACCGTTTCAAATCAACAATTAGATGCCAAACACGTCGGTGAATTTCCAACGACAGCCACGTTGATTAGAAACACGATCACAGCCGCTACCAATTTGCATCAACATTCTGCCAATCATCAGGTTGCGTGTGTGTTGTGTACATTGGAGTATTTTTTTACCTCAACAACACGACAGACGAGCTGAAGACGAGCATCATGATGTAGTTTTGCTACACACTTCAAACACAATCTTATATTGTTATTCTCTGATGTTGTCAAGGGCGGAAATATGCGAACGAGATTTTGAAAAACAAAATTAACATAACATAACTTCACGCCTGTATCCCCGAAGGGAAGACAGGTGTATTACACACCCACGATTCGCCAGTTATGTTAAGGTGCCAATGTAATAAATGGGGCGAGCCTATTGCCATCACCGGGCACATTATTAAGCGAGCGATAATTAACATTTATTAATGCACATATTACTACGAAAAGTCAGAGGTGAGAGCCCGGGGCGACTGGGGATCGAACTCGAGACCTCGTTTCAGCAGTCCGTTACGTATGCCACAGATATCGCCGCTATCAAAAAAAAAATTAAGTCTAGAAATCATTTGAACGGTGTTCCTTTATGAGCTATCAGTCAATGTGAAAGAAATATATGTCCTATAGTTTGAAAGAGGGTAAAATAGACGTATTTGAAGATGTGCAATTTTCTGTCATGCCGATGGCATGTCATCCGTCAATTTTTTTTTCCCAGAGTGCTGCCACACTGCCATCTTTGTTGCGTTCTTGGTGGTCAGTACATGGAGGAACTTGCAGAAAGGCTGCCTTTGCCTTGTCAGCCAATAACTCTGCCTACCTTTCAGAGACAAAAGCGTTGTAACACTGTAACGTTGTGCATCAAATCGTCTTTGCTCAAAAGCGAGGTAAACATTACAATATCGCCAAGCAATTAGAAAAGGACGAAAGTCGACATGACTATTTCAACAGCAGTTCGCCAAGAGGCCGGTGGTGCCACCTTCACGCAGACATCCGCGACTGGCACCGGCATCACCACCGGCCACGAGTTACCCCTCACTAATCACACATTTTTTATGTGACAAACCAATTGAAGGGAGCAGAAGTAATCCAAGCGTGTTAAAACTACACCTGCCTTATGCATCGTTAAGTGCATGCGTTATATCGACTTCGCCCCACACGCGATTGCCTTTCAACCCGGTGTTACAACATTTAAACTGGTTCTTTATCTACAGAACATTGCACAGCACAGCGGAGTTAGAATAAGTTAATTTTCTATGTATCAACTGAAACGTTCTAGAACAAAAACTTAGCGTAGTACGAATCTCAGCACGAATGGGCCGATTTGATTGGGGAAGTAACCAACCCCTTGCAATATTGAATTTAAGCAGCTTGAAACTCCATACGTCTTGTGAGAGTACCGTGAAAGGCTTAGCTCCTAGTACGACATACTTTCCGATGAAGTGGAAGTTGCCTCTCTTCCTCTTTTTAGGGATTTTCTTTAGAAAAGCCCTATTGCTATCGAGTTGTCGTCGAAGTCGTCGTTGCCAATTTTCTGTCACGGTTTTGGGTATGAAGGAGATGAGCTATCGAGTTGCTGTTTTCGGTAATAGATTCGTGCTGGGGTGAACCATTGCAAGATCTGATCATCAGACCCTGGTTACCATTGAAAGACAAACTACTCGTCAAGACGATTCAAACGAGCCCAAACTCGATGAGGCCTTCCAGCTCTATCATCAGATCAGCACCATGTTATCATAATATTGCATTGTCACGCGATTTACACATGTATGCAAAATATCAATTACGTTACTCAATCGGTAACCGGGAACTGGATCAAATTTAATTTGCCGATGACAAACATTGGGATATATAAAGCCAAATAAAAGCTTATAAAAGAATATTGACCGCGGTAGCCTAGTAGTATGGGTAAAGGACTGCTGAGACGAGGTCTCGGGTTCGATCCCAGGTATTACCATGGCACACACCAATGACTTTCGATGCTTTTCGAAGTTATGTGTGTATTTATCGCAGGTTTATAAGTGCCCGGTTAATGGCAATAGGCTCGCCACCTATTAAATTGGGACCTAAACATAAACTGGCGAAATGTGGGTGCTAGCACCTCTGCCTACCCCTTCGGGGATATAGGCATGGGTTTATGTTATGTTATAAAAGAATAATACTTTGGAGAACACAAAGGAATACGTCTATACATATTATAATGTTGTCTGTAAAACAACATAACATAACTTCACGCCTGTATCCCTGAAGGGGTAGGCAGAGGTTTATTACACACTCACGATTCGCCAGTTATGTTAAGGTCCCAATGTAATAGGGGGCGAGCCTATTGCCATCTACCGGGCACATTATTAAGCGAGCGACAATTAATGTTGTCTGTATTTCCTCTGTAATCAACGTCGCTTATATTCGACCTCAATTTTTCATCGGTTCCATTTATTCATTTACTAGGATACGCCCGAGACGCTAACTCGCGTGGGATACTGATCCGGTTCTTACGACTCTTGGAAGAATAGTAGCCTGTCATATTCGCAGTCTACTCTTTGTGCAAACTTTAGGCAAAATCCACACAGTAATTGTCGAGTGATCGAGTAACAAATAAAAAAAACTAGCTGTTGCCAGCGATTCGGCTCTCGTGAAATACCGATTCTATTCCCACACCCTCGGGGAAACTGTTCCCGAGAAAAAGTCCTATGTGCTTTACTATAATTTATAAATTTTGTCCAAATTCATTTAGTCGCTCTGGCGTGATTTTGTAATCCATCCATCCAAAGTGTCGCATTTACCAAGATTAGTTAAGATCTGCTGAAATGCCACATTTGGTATCGCAACCAAACTTTATATAGTACCAGCGCAGCGTTATCAGTATGAGTAGTAAATTATTAAATTATAGCACGAATCATTGTCTGGTACGAACCCCTCTGCGATTACCTCTAAGGTGACCGTTGATTATTTGGCACTGAGTCATCCAGTAGGTAAAAACAGCTTACCGCTTGGCTGAATTCACAAGATTAATGTTTTTTTTAACCAAAAGCGTGACCGTACAACCATGGCGTTTTTACTGCGCTTTTTATCGTTGAAATTATTCTATGACGACGGTAATGTATTTGTTTCAGTTTTTGTACTATTAATTCGCGATGAAAGCACGTGTTTTATGGGGTTTTTACGCTGTTAAAAGCTGGTGGTCACGTGTGATGTGAAATGTTTAACTTAATTGTTACTTACCACCTGCAGAGGAGAAAAGAGGCTAACTACTATGGGTTCTAGAATGCGGATAATTATAGTTATATACAATATAATGCCAATCGAATATTAACAACTATTTGTACTAAGCGGGAATCAGACCGTTTTGATGTAAGAGACGATAGCTACATCGCAACGCCACACAGGTCGTCATTCTACTGAGCAAATAAAGCAAAAGAAATAACTCCAACGCTATTCGCACAGAGCAAATTCGGAATCACATCCCAGTTTATTTTCTTAACCTAATTCCGTGATATATGGGCTAGTCGAGAGCGACGATTCCTACAGCCAATCAATCCAAATCGCGAACAGAATAGCAATAACGAGCGCCCCTATTTGCTATAAAACCAACATGTAGGTGGTAGAAATTTGATGACACAAATTTGTCACAAAATTCGGCCGGGTGGGTACCACCGTGCACGATTGCGAAAAACCCTCCATAGTAATCCAATTTCGGTTTGATTGCGTTCAGGGGTCAGCCAGTGCATAGCCGGGCAGGGGGATTGTGGTCGTGGCACTATTGGGACCGGTGGGTGTCACACGGTGCTGCGACGACAATCCTCTTCTGCTGAGGCCGTCAAGCTGAGTGCCACCATTGTTAACATGGTACGTGTATGTGATGGTGACCCTCTTTCCTGAGACTTTACCTTCAGCTTACCATGAGGCGAGCTGAAGTCAAATTGACGTGTCGTGACTTATCTAAATAAACGCCACCATTGTTAACATGGTATGTGTATGTAATGGTGACCCTCTTTTTTGGACTTTACCTTTAGCTTACCATCAGGCGAGGTGAAGTCAAATTGATGTGTCCTAAATATAACAAAAAAAAAGAAAAGAAAAGTGGCATCGCAGTTCTTCAAAAATATCTATCTATCATCATCATCATCATCAACCTATACTAGTCCACTGCTTGACATAGGTCTCTATACGTGCATAGGATCTATCTATACGTGCCTACTTTAGAAACCCCTGTTTTTAGTCCCCCGTAATATAATGTGATGAGCATATTGTCTTACGTCAGGCACTTTAACATGGGCTGTAAAAGCGTACGGCATGGGCGGTCGGATGGAGAACTGCCTGAGTCGCCGTGTACGTCGACACCCACGGGAAATGATGGGGTTCCTCTTGTATAATAATTCGCCGGTATCAATCTTGTTACATAATATATACTTAATACAGAAAAAGGGGCTATAAAGATATTACTCAGCAGTAACTAAAGTGATTCGTGACATGTTCTGCATAGCTTATGGTTATAGATCCATTAAGCGCAAATTGATTCAAAACGTCCCGGGACCAGGTCGATCAATATCGTAAGAGCTTTGAACTCAATTATACCTTTTTTTTTTTTTTTTTTTTTTATCGTGCGGAAATCCCTTCGGATACCCCCCCGCTGGCCAGCGGGGGCGGTTATGTCGGGCTTGCACCGACTAAAACCGCACGCCGTCTCGGGTCTTCAGACGCCGGGGTGTAAGGTTACCCATAGAGCATATCCCTCGCACCCCGGTTGACCCTGGGCCATCTCACCACTAACAGCATCGCTCATCCTGTCTCCTCTGAAAGCAGAGGAGTACGGAGAGCGATGTGTTCCCGCCACGTTGGGTATTGGCCGACGATCAATGCCAACCCTATGAAGGGGTGAAGGGGAAGCCATTGACCGCCGCCCAGGGTGTACCGGCCGCTCCGATTCCGTTCCCCCGGACTGCAGCGGGATCGGAATCGGAGCGACACTCGAGGAGGTTACCCAACACACACCCCGAACTCAATTATACCTAGTCGCACACTGCGTAATTTTTAACAGACGTGTGTTATGCGTCCATTCGGTGTTACATCCCTTGTGGCCAACCGATTAGGATCATCTCTTTTTCCGATCTAAATCGATAGGACAAGTAAGCATGATAATTGCTTAAAAAATTAATAAATGTGGTGGAGTAATCAGAAAACAATGTTTAATAATGATTGTAAAGTCATTCATTGTTTCCATAATTCGCAAGAATTACGGTAGTTGTCTCCAGTGTCGTCTTGTGACGTATATAATATATCGGAGAATTTGGAGTATCTGGGACGTGTCTAGGTGGTTCAGTTGGTCAGAGCATTCCCCCTGTAAGGGACTGGTCGCGTCCTAGATGTTCTCTTTTTCCGATCGAAATCTATACGATTAGGATGATTTTTCCAGATTATTCAGTGTGGTACAGAGCGGAACAAAGTGAAAAAATAAAATGCTAGAATTATAGGAGCGTGACTGTCTAGTTCAAGAGGCTTACGTTTACGACCCGAGTATCAAGTAGTGAAAAGTAACTATCCGTTGGGGTATACCAACAAGACTAATATTTTATTTTTATTTATTATTTATATTTAGGACACGTCAATTTGACTTCACCTCGCCTGATGGTAAGCTGAAGGGAAAGTCTCAGGAAAGAGGGTCACCATTACATACACGTACATGTTAATAATGGTGGCACTCAGTTTGACGGCCTCATCAGAAGAGGATTGTCGTCGCAGCACCGCGTGACACCCACCGGTCCCACTAGTGCTGCGACCACAATCCCCCTGCCCGGCTATGCACTTGCTGACCCCTGAACGCAATCAAATCGAAATTGAATTACTATAGAGGGTTTGCTAAGGGTATGTCAATAGGTCCCAGGGATTTCCTTACTAGGGCATACCTGGTTCCCCGGCAACACAGACTGATGTGAAGGAACAATTCACGCAAACAAGGCGATGAAACAAAACTACCTTGATGAGCAGTAGCCTCCATAAAAGCACTAGTGTTTTATAATATGATGGTGGATAGGCAGTTAGTGGTCACTGTGGTCATGGCCCAGGTTTCGAGAGAAAGCGCAGAGGAAATGATCTGTAACCGAGACGTTGCGGTTGACCAGGACTTTCATATGAAGCCGTGACGACCGCATTCGATATTATGGTAACTAGATTTTATGACCAGCTTCACTTGCGTCTGACATTGAGTTCAAACAAGTTCATCTCTTCACCATCCGCGCTTTGTAAAGAGAGAAGACCTTTATTTGATATTAATGTTTCTTTTCCTGTGACGTTGCGGTGGTGCATTCGACTGCTACGACAGGGGGCACGGGTTCGATTCCCGCTCAGTGTAAATATTTGTATGCATTAATATGTCAAATGCATTAATATGACATAATGCATACAAATATTTGCACTGAGCAGGAATCGAACCCGCGCCCCCTGTCGTAGCAGTCGAATGCACTACCGCTACGCCACAGAGGCCGTCAATCAAATGAAATTCCTTAAGTCATTCATTTGTAAGAATGTTATGTATTGGTATTAAGTACCTTTTTTTTTTCGTGCGGAAATCCCTTCGGATACCCCCCCCCCCCCCGCCGGCCAGCGGGGGCGGTTATGTCGGGCTTGAACCGACTAAAATACTAAGGTTGGATGAAGCAGGATTTTCCTTCTGTAACAGGATTACGAAGGGTTTAAAAGCTTTCAAAAATAAAATTTATCTATTAATTTTTGTGTAATGTAAACAGACATTTAAAGTTATAGGACTTCGGCTAATTATGAAATAGAATATGTTATGTATTGCCAGAATAAGTCTGCTCACGTAAAATGCACAAATATTTCTTAAATACTTTGACTAATGGCATGTCAGAACAAGTAAAAATAATTTTTAAAATGACAATGCCATGTCAGAACAATTAAAAATATTGTTCAAAATTACATGCTTACATCATAAGTGTAAGTCACGTACAACATAAAATAAGTTGGCAGGTATTTATGAGAAAATAGTAGATTGTTCAACAAGGGACTAAAACAAGCCATAACGACGAGTGTCATTATGGTTGTTTAGTCCCACGTTAAACACTCTACTTTTCACTTTGAATGCGAGGAAAAAAAACGACGTTCTATACAAAATTATAATATTTATAATAAAGTTTCTTAAAATGACGTATTAATCGTTAATCTAACCTAAGAAAAGTTAAAAGTGCAATTTGTACATATATTTACATTTAAATGTATGGTTTTCCCCGGTATATTAAGGCGTTAATTCTTCTCCACTGGATGACGATGATGACATATTTGGTCCGTCATTTATTAAGTTGCACAATTAATTGGTGTAGGTAATTGGTGATTACAACGCAAGCTTAATACGAATAATCTATTCAAAATTCAAATTGCAAAAAAAATTGTCCCGCGGTTTTTTTTTGTGGTAAGTGACGTACGCTTTAAATGCTTGCATATTTAGCCAACAGATTCAAACTTGAAAAATAATTTAAAACTAATTTGAAATGTATAATAAAATGAATTAATCCTTAATACTTACATAATAATTAATTAAATTAATATCATTAATCGTGTTTCACGAAATTAAATGGGTTTTTTAGATTTTTTCAAATGCCATTTTGAGGTTATTTCTATACACAATCACTAAAAAGGTGATAATTCTCCCATTCACAAACACCGTGATTGGCTGTTTAGGAGTTTTCAAAGTAAATTTAAAAAAAAATACTTTAGTCCCTAGAGATTAATAAGGAAAACGATATGCAGAGACTAAAGTAACATTTTAAGAGCATGAGAAGTGAAAAAATACAAAATAGCTTATAATTAACAATAACTAACTATTACCTGTGCGGTCAAGTCGCATTTTTAATGAAGATGTTATTATTTAACTATTTGTCGAATTTTCCTCAACGTATACTTTGCTTTAAAGGATTTCTGAATCATTAATTTTGATGAAGCATCTACATGTTATCATCCTTATCACAAAATCACAGTCCATGAAAAAGTGAACGGTTAAGCCATCCATTACATAGGACTGTAAAAAAGCGGCCAAGTGCGAGTCGGACTCGCCTATTAAGGGTTCCGTAGCAGCAAGTAACATAATAATGTTTTTTTTAATTTTTATATTTGAGTTGATTGAAAGAAAGGTAAATAGCGGTTTACGATTTATGACGTATTAAAAAAACTACTTACTAGATCTCGTTCAAACCAATTTTCGTTGGAAGTTTACATGGTAATGTACATCATACATTTTTTTAGGTTTTATCATTCTCTTATTTTAGAAGTTACATGGGGGAAAATGTGGGTCCCCCACACATTTTACCACTTTGGAAATGTCTCTCGCGCAAACTATTCAGTTTAGAAAAAAATTATATTAGAAACCTAAATATCATTTTTGAAGAGCTATCCATAGATCCACACACGTATGGGTTTGATGAAAAAAAAGTTCGTTGAGTTCCAGTTCTAAGTATGGGGAACCACCAAAATTTATTGTCTTTTTTCTATTTTTGTGTGAAAATCTTAATGCGGTTCACAGAATACATCTACCTACCAAGTTTCAACAGCATAGATATTATAGTTTAGGAAAAAAAGTGACTGTGACATACGGACGGACAGACAGACAGACATGACGAATCTATAAGGGTTCCATTTTTTGCCAGTCGGCAACGGAACCCTAAAAACATTTATTACAATGTGAATAGTATAGGTATTCTTCAGTCTAAAAGATGCACAACCGTATCGTCAATGTAAATGTTCATGTAATACAAATTGGCTCACATTAACCGCAGCGATTACTAAACAATATGATTTACAGCGGAAGTACACGCGTTTTATAACAGTTAAAACATCCGCCGGCAACTTAAGGCCGTGAATGGAAAACTCGCGAGGATACCAGTACCACGAACATGTGAAAACGGCGCGTGCGCATGCTCAAGTTTAATCCGCTCCGACGGATATAATTATGTGTATTATAAACTGATAATAGCAAAGATTATAAGAATTAAACTAACTGCCTTGTTTGTTGTGAGGAGCTCGTTGTCTGGGTGAGACTCGATTCTGGGTCAGGCAAAGTGTTTGTTTTTATGTATACAGTACGTCACTATGACTTAGCTCGACTAGGCATTACTGGCTCGGAGAAGGAGGTGGCGGGGCGAGCCTGGAAGAGACTAAGAACTCTCCGCCGAGCCCGCGACATGCTCGCCGCGCATCATAGGCGACTCAGACGCCGGAAGTCGCTCAGCCATCTCCGTCCTCCATGAGCGACAGGCCTGAGGGTGGCAGGTGAAGCCGCCTGTCACCCAAGCAGAAGCAGGCCTGGGCGGGGTTGCGGCTAGCGCCCCCCCCCCCCTTTCCGGGGCAAGATGGGGACACCATGGTTCCCAAACCCGAGGAGGCAATCTTGAAACCGGAGATGGCCCAGGGTCAGTCGGGGTGCTAGGGAAATGCTTTATAGGCCGGGCCACCTTACACCTTAGCATCTGAAGACCCTAGACAGCGTATCCGAGGGGAATTCCGCTAGAGAAAAAAAGCAGTACTTGCTTATTAAAAGGCTTCAATCACAAAAAATGTACCACCAAACTAGTTAGTTATAATAATTACTACTGGTACGCAGCACTATGCGAAGTTGAGAGGAAGAACGCCACCTTTATAGATATCAAAAGTATTGGTCTCCAGTTTGAAGACCTTGGTAGTTGTTTTTTCAGGTCCCGCTTGGAGGATCTGGGATTATAGGGGAATTATCTTAAGTTTTGCTGGTTGCTAGAATACGAATTTGTATACACTATGGTATTAGCACATGTTGCCATTTGTGCGGTAAGGGCCTTACCGTAAGGCGCCAGGACAGAAACATGTGTGTTGTTAAATAATTTTAAATCAATATGGCGCGGCAAAGAAAATAAGTGCCGAACTGTTTGGTTCTAAATGGAATCGTTAACGCGTTTTTGTTAGGAAACTAGCAAGCACCAGCACATTGTCTGAAAATGTGTCCGGTAAACTGCAATCTCGGCATTGAATCAGAAAGTATCTGTCTACCTATTAGGAATAAAGATTATAACAATAAACTTCTTAGGCGATTATGTGGGGTGCTCCCTAGCAGTTTGAAAACGTTCCCGATGGGTAAATAACGTGAGATAAAAAAAGACTTATGCCTATTTCGAGAATATACCGGCTGAAATATCTATATTTGAAACAACAAATACTAAAGCAGAAACAAAACATTGTAGGACAAAGTACACAACGCCATCTAGACCCAAACTAAGCAGAGCTTGTCATATGGGTTCTAGAATGCGGATAAACATACTTAAATACTTTTTTTTGTAAATGAATACATATTATACATAGAAACACCCATACCAATGCAAATATACATATTTACACTGAGCGGGAATGGAACCCGCAACCTCTGGCTTAGCAGTCGAACGCACTACCGCTACACCACAGAGGTCGTCAAGTCAAAAGTTTTAGAAAGCTAATAAAATGAAAGGGATGGAAGCGGATGTCATGCTAGACTTGAGTGACCTCTTCTGGATGACGTCCAGCTCCACACTATATCAAATATCGACCCATCAATATTACTAACACGACCAAACAATTCAACGCTTAACCATCGTAGGTGGTAGCACTTGTGTGCGTGGGAGTGGTGACGTCACAATACCCTCACCTATCAACACACTCGGGCCTTGTGTACACACACTGCAATAATCGTTTGTTTCTTTTATTATAACACCGTAATTGAGCCGCGTCGGCTGAACAACACCACTGATAAAAAAAGGTGTTCGTTCGCAATTTTATAAGAGTTTGCATTTGATCTCTGCCATTTCGGGAGCAAAAAGGTTTTTTAGCTGTTCCACCGTGATGGTTCGCGTGCATCGCGTGGTAAATAGAGGGAATGTCTGTCCATTAATCAAATTGTTACAGACTGACGCATAGTTACACTAATTTCAGTTTTGGCTTGTCATCGCTTCTAATACGAGTATTCATATACAAAATAGCAATTTTAAAAAGTAAACCTGGCAGCGATGTTGGTAGAATGCCAGAATATACATACTGAGTAAATTCCTTGTCATGTAGGAAAGAATATCTATTCGAAGGTTGTTTTATCGTACTGTTCTAGAAGAATCGAATGTATGATAAGGCGGGCCTTTGAACTAATCTCCGTCATAAAGTTGGTCACAATAACTTTTTTATTTACTAACTCACTGTACATACTCAAAAGGACACGTTAATACTATACGATAAAGTAGGCCGTTAGCTTGTTACTATGGTAATATTAAAAAAAAACAAAGAGCATCCATTGGTTCAGTGTTCAGAACTTGTCATACAATGGTGACAAAGAAAAAACTACCACATTAAAAATAAATATGGTTAAATTTGCATCGTAAACTTTTTCGCAATATCATAAAATCAATAAAATATAATAAACAAAAAGGAAATCACATGACAGATAAGACGCACGCCGATACTTAACTGGAAACCACTTCAATATTAATATCAATTTAGATAAACTAAGTAGGTAACTAGTAGGTTAGTTAATTTTCATTGATAAATAAAATCACTTTCAATTAAAGTTTTAAGCATTTTGTATGCTTACTTTTTTCTAAAGATTTAGATCGGAAAAAGAGAACATCTAGGACGGGACTTGAACCCGCGACCCGTCCCTTACAGGGGGAATGCTCTGACCAACTGAGCCACCTAGACACGTCCCAGATATTCGAAATTCTCCGATACATTAATACGTCTTAAGGCGACTTTGGAGCCATCTACCGAATTCTTGCGAACTACGGAAACAATGAATAACTTTACAGTCATTTTTAAACATTGTTTTTTGATGACTAGTTAATTAATTCAATAAAAAAGTAAGCATACAAGATGCTTAAAAATTTAATTGAATTAATTAGGCGGAGTCATCAAAAACAAAAAAAAATTCTAAAGATTTGTTGAAAAATTAATCTTCTAAACTACTAAATAAATGTCTTATTGGTGCGTATCGAATTCGATGTTGAAACACGCACCACGACGATAATCGATTTATAGGTTTAACGCTCTTCATTCGATTCGGATTTACTTGTAACATTAACACGGTGGCCTCGGAAGCGAAAAGACGTAATCACCATAGGTTTCCGGCGGCATACTTTATTTACGCTTCTGCCTTAAGAATGGCAGAACCCAGTGTTGTAACAAATTAAACATAATATTGTGTAGACGAAGCAATTTTTTCATTAATATTACTAACTTAGTTAATAAAAACAGCATGCTTGGTAGTGAGCGGTTACCGTGACCTACAAATTCTTGCGATGCCATTGGTGTCGCTGGCGTATTGCTACTTGCTGGGGTTAAGGGGCAGGAGAGTAAGGAGTCGGGGAGGAAAATAAGGGGGTAAAAGGGGGCATGAATGTGGCCTTTTCCCTTAATACAAATGATATCTTGCCGTATTGAGAGTGCCCAAAGATTATACCTATGCAGACGGCATGGCAACGCGCGTGTGACACATCTGGTGTTGCAATCGTTCCATAAACCGCATAGAAAATGTATTTTTATGTTTTTTAAATCCCCTAGAATTACTCAGAACACGTGTATGTTTTTTGGAAGTGTTTGAATCGATCATTACGAAATTTTTGCCGGAGGACGCTTAACGACCTCCGTCCTCCATGAGCAGGCCTGGCGATATGCTCTATGGGCAACCTTACACCCCGGCGTCTTTAGAACCGAGACGGCGTGCGGTTTTAGTCGGTTCAAGCCCGACATAACCACCCCCGCTGGCTGGCGGGGGGTGGGGTATCCGAAGGGATTCCCGCACGAAAAAAAAAAGTATACGTTGTTAGAAGTACAGGCAAGGACATAAATCACATAGGGTACCTAGCAGCTAGGAAAAATGTTACTTAGGGATAGAAAACTACTCGGGGTGCGAGGGATATGCTCTATGGGCAACCTTACACCCCGGCGTCTGTAGACCCGAGACGGCGTGCGGTTTTAGTCGGTTCAAGCCCGACATAACCGCCCCCGCTGGCACGCGGGGGGGTATCCGAAGGGATTTCCGCACGAAAAAAAAAAAAAAAAAAAAAGGGATAGAAAACTAATTTTTAGTCGATATTGTCCAAGCTAGATTAAAGCAAGCAAAGCCGCGGTCAAAAGTTACTTGTTATATTAATGTAATTCATTCGGATAATTCGGCTGACGTGACAATAACAACATTTTTATATAAAAGAGAGCAAAAATCTTTAGAATAAACATTCAAGAACTTTGAAGACACGTCTAGACTAAGGCGAGTGCTTCTAACTAACAGTTAAGTTCATTGACACGCACGACGCCATTTAATTGTGATCAAGACCACACTGCTCCATCTCCCAACACCGGCTTGTGGTCGTAATCATGCAAATTGTGTACTTTTTAAATGACATCACCATATCATTTTTTAAGTTACACAAAATGTACTAATGAAATATTCATTTTATCATAATCCTTTGCACACCGCACTAGCATTGTTAACGAGACATCGTTTGTTAGTTTTTTAAATTACAATGAGTATTATTGGTCCATAAGTCGAACAGAGTCCTCTAACAGTGCCGGGCGCACGGTAATAGGCTTACCCTCTTGTAACAGAAAAAAACTGTCTCTGCCTACCCTGTCTTCCTCTGCTGGGACATACAGACGAGGCGTGAGTAGGTATTTGTATACATAACATAAACTCACGCCTATATCCCCGAAGGGGTAGGCAGAGGTGCTAGCACCCACATTTCGCCAGTTTATGTTTAGGTCCCAATGTAATAGGTGGCGAGCCTATTGCCAGTAACCGGGCACTTATAAGGTATTTGTATATTATAACGATTTTAAGAAAGGAAAAAAATATTTTATACTAGCTGTTGCTCGCGGCTTCACCCGCGTGGAATTCTGATCCCGTTCCCGCTACCCATGGGAACCTATTCCCGAGATGAAAAGTAGCCTATGTGTTATTCCGGACTATAATCTATCCCTGTACCAAATTTCAACCAGATCCGTTCAGCCGTTTTTGCGTGAAAGAGTAACAAACAACCGTAAATCCATCCATACTTACAAACTTTCGCGTTTATATTATTAATAGCAATAGGATTATCGCATGCTTGATAATAACTGTTCCCCGTACACTTCCTGGCGATACATCTTGTTTCGTTCTCATCAGACATGCAAGACGCGGCTGTGGAACAATGCGCACACGTCCATTTACAACCGTAAGTTTAATCTCGACCGGGACAAGGTCAGGCAACACAACACAGCTGCAACCGAGAGAACTAGCTACATGCAACTAACGTAACTTGAGACACTGCCTGGACTTGTCAACAGTGACGACGGACGCCAGAAAATCAATTAGTGTACAGCTCCAATCATAATCTTTAAAAACAAAGTAAAAACCAGAAACAGTCGGCAGCTTAGTGGTTAAGAAGTCGGTCTTACGATCGAGAGGTCCTAGGTTCGAATGCTGTTATTACATTACCGACGTGTACCCACTCCTAACACAAGCAATTTAGCTTAGCTGGAGGGGTTAACGCCATTACTAGTAATTTCGGTGTATATTTTTACCAAAAGTACACTAAGTAACTCATTCACTCAAAAAGCAACTGTATACTTGACTGAAATTTTGCACACAGGTAAGTTACTTTTTGACCCAGGTCGGACCCGGGTCGGAACTGGATCATTATCCTACCCGGGCAGAGCATTGGTATAAGATAGTTTGGATTAAAAACAATATTATCAATTGTGTAGTGTCTTCAGCTGGTATAAATAAAGACAAAAGCAATTGCGATATGGGGCGGAATCGAAGAAAAAAGAAACCAACTTTTTTGTTATCCATATGACCGACAAGGAAATTTACACACGCTGCTGAACAATTCATTAAAACACACATTTGTTCTGTATTTGTTTGAACAAGGTTTTAACAATAATCTATTAAAAAGGTAGCAAACAAGCAGACGGCCCACCTGGTGTTAAGTAGCGAATGAAACATTGCAACTCCAAACGTATCACACGCGCGTTGCAACTACAGGATATCGCGCTTCAGCTCGTACGACCAATTGGACTATGTATGGATATAGTATGTCATTGCTTATACGCTTTTTTACATCATGTACTAAATAAAGAACACGTTCCACTCATGTGCTTCATTCAGAACAAAAAAGCAGAAAAGACTAAGATTCAGTAGCTTAATAACCATACAATAAATTTATCATTAATTACGGGCATAGCTAGTTCGTACTTTGAAAAATAGTATAGTTATTAGAATAGGTGGAGCGTAAAAGATACGATCTAGACGTATCGAGGTCGATCTTTGTGGGTCAGCCAGACAGCGGGTTCCGTCGCCGGCGCCGCCGAGCCGCACATAACGGACCGCTTGCATGCTCTGATCTCCTACCCGTGAAATTGTAATCTGTGACCGCACGAGATTTTGGCAACGTAACAATTCCTTTCACATGACTTCAGTGCCGAAGGTGGTACTAGCCAACTAACTAAAAGGGCAATGGAGCCTGAAGTCATTGAACAAAGAACTAAAGTTACCGATACATCTTGCAGAATAGGCAAGCTGAAGTGGCAATAGGCTGACCACATCAGCCGCAGGACCGATAGAGCAAACGTGTCCTAAAGTGGAGACAGCGAATCAGCAAACCGAAGGGGGAACTTAGATAGACTGACGACCTAAAAAAGGTACCTGAGATGGACTGGATTGGGAAGGCGGAGCATTGGCTCAGTGGCCGATTCGCATCAAAATGTTCGCAATCGTCGTGCGAAACGAACGACCATTTTTAGGGTTCCGTTGCCAAATCGCTAAAAACGGAACCCTTATAGATTCGTCATGTCTGTCTGTCTGTGCGTCCGTATGTCACAGCCAGTTTTTTCCAAAACTAAAGAACTATGCTGTTGAAGCTTAGTAAATAGATGTATTATGTGAACCGCATTAAGATTTTCAAACCAAAATAGAAAAAAAAACAATAAATTTTGGGGGCTCCCCATACTTAGAACTGAAACGTAAAAATTTTTTTTTCATCAAACCCATACGTATACCCATAGTTCTTCAAAAATGATATTGAGGTTTCTAATATCAGTTTTCTCTAAACTGAATAGTTTGCGCGAGAGACACTTCAAAAGTGGTAAAATGTGTGTGTGTGTGTGTGTGTGTGTCCCTGTAACTTCTAAACTAAGAGAATGATAAAACTTAAAAAAAAATATCATGTACAACATTTAACATTCCACCGAAAATTGGTTTGAACGAGATCTAGCAAGTAGTTTTTTTTAATACGTCATAAATTGTAAACCGCAATTTACCTTTCATTCAATCAACTCAAATATAAAATTTAAAAAAAGCATTATTATGTTACTTGCTGCTCGGAACCCTTCATGGGCGAGTCCGACTCGCACTTGGCCGCTTTTTTAAAATTACCCGATCCGCACATTTAAAGAAGCTATGTCCACCAGTACACTGCGTTGTTTTGAGCTAACCTTCGTTCAGCTTACAAAAAAGTATTTCTGCGTTAGTAGATCACATCATTAAGACAACCATAAACATTATCACACAATGGATAATTGGTTGAATGCAACAATGGCTACACAGGTTACGTTCAAATTACCTACACCTAGGTAATTTGTCTTCCTGAAACTTAATCTAATTATAATTTAATTTCGAATGCAAATGCTATTTTTGAGGTCATTATTACACACGGACACAGACGAAGCATCAGACTTCCCGTTCCGTGGCCATTTCTTCGCTGTCTCTTCTTTTAATCGAAGGGACACGCACAGAAATCAGATTACCAAAAGCATACTACATTTTTTTTTTATCGTGCGGAAATCCCTTCGGATACCCCCCCCCCCGCCGGCCAGCGGGGGCGGTTATGTCGGGCTTGCACCGACTAAAACCGCACGCCGTCTCGGATCTTCAGACGCCGGGGCGTAAGGTTACCCATAGAGCATATCCCTCGCACCCCGACTGACCCTGGGCCATCTCACCACTAACAGCATCGCTCATCCTGTCTCCTCTGAAAGCAGAGGAGTACGGAGAGCGATGTGTTCCCGCCACGTTGGGTATTGGCCGACGATCAATGCCAACACTATGAAGGGGTGAAGGGGAAGCCATTGACCGCCGCCCAGGGTGTAGCGGCCGCTCCGATTCCGTTCCCCCCGGATTGCAGCGGGATCGGAATCGGAGCGACACTCGAGGAGGTTACCCAACACACACCCCAAAAGCATACTACCTAAGCACAAACATTAACCGGAAGCCGAAACGAGTGTTACAAAGAAAAGAAGAAAAATGTGACCACTTCGCAGGCACCCAGGAAGCACGACGACGAGTATTCTTGCCCTTATAATTTTATCTAGCTAATTAATAAGTAAACAGTTCTACATGTTTGTACCTGTTACTCTATAAGTATTACTAAATTATTACTATTATCACTTAGCAATTACCCAATTACCTACAACAATATAACATGCTAGAGCTAAGATTATACTTTAAATGTTGTAAAATGTATTTACAAAATTTCTGTCAGTGTTTACAACATATACCTGTAAAGTAATTAACGCAATACTTCAGACGCTTCAATTAGATGAATAAATTGAAAACCTAAAATAATATCTATAATAAAATTAATTTAAACTAAACTTACTCTTTCTTTAAATAGTGATCCTGACTAAACCTGCAACTAATAAGCGAACTACAAATCTAGTTGCGCATTAAAGTAAGGCTTATCTATTTGTTGTAGCAGTAACCAAGTTACACAAACTTACACATAACACGACTGGTGTTTAACTAGGACGGTTACCAGTTTCGCAATCAACTCAAACTTAAGCTTAGCGAGATTTGCCTATCCAACAATAGGTCAACGTGACCGGTCGACTTTTTCCATTGATTTGGTTTTTCGGTGATTATTCCTCGATCGTAAGACGGATCTGGACATTCGACCCCTTACGACACTCAGTAATGTCTACTTGACGTAGGAAATTTGGTCGAGATCGGTCAAACGGTCTCGGAGGAGTATCATTTGTTTGAAATGCAACTTTGAAACTAAAGACGCTTCGCTCGCCTTCGGCTCGCTACGCTTAATAAATTGAAGTTAGTTACAAGTTGCTACAAACCTTCAAAAGGTCGATCAAAGGCCCTCGGAGGTTAATATCCCAAACTTAGGTATCTTCATCTTCTAACCCGATTTTAGTTCAAACCTGACACGTCAAAAGATCTTTCATTAATTTATTAAGTTTATATATACCTATGGTTGTACCTTTTTTTTTTCGTGCGGACATCCCTTCGGACACCCCATTACCCCCCCCCCCTGCCAGACAGCGGGGGCGTTTATGGTGACTTACAGACGCCGGGGTGTAAGGTTGCCCATAGAGCATATCCCTCGCACCCCGACTGACGCTAGGCCATCTCCAGTTTCGAGATGGCCCCTTCGGGTTTGGGAACCACGGTGTCCCCGTCTTGCCCCGGTTTGGGGGAGGGGCGCTAGTCGACCCACCGTCCCGGCCTGCTTCTGCTAGGGTGACAGGCGGCCTCACCTGCCACCCCCAGGCCTGCGCTCATGGAGGTCGGAGGTCGTTAAGCGACCTATAGTTATACCAACTAACTCATATATTCTGGGAAAGTCTACAAGTTTCGGAGCCAGACAGACACGTCCAATGCACATACAAATATCATAGCATGGTACATTATGAATGTCAGCCATGAACGTTTTCATGCTTATAAGAGTTATAAGTTACAAATTTCATTGTAAAACCAATGACAGAGCTAATAATTATAGTTTCATAGAAATAGTGCGGGTAAAACCTTCAATGTTAATTTATGCAAGATCGTGATAAACGTCTGCATTCGCAGAACCTACAACGCAATGTTAATCACAAGGATAATACAAAGTACGGTGAAGACTATGAAAAAAAATACCACCAGCTCGGTAATTCTTATATGTTTGCTATATTGAAGCCGTAGGCAATCTGTTCTGTCTATTTGCGGACTGGAATTTCCATCAAGGATTTGCAAATACCGAAGACGAGCCATTATATCGACATAATTTTGCCAACGCCTGCCTATTTAATGCCTATTTACATAACTCATTCTATCTTTACTAGTCATTGGCCGTACATTATACTAGGTAACAAATAGGTAATAACTAGCAGCGATAGCCCAGTGGCTGAGACGAGGTCTCGAGTCCGATCCGCAGTCGCCCCGGGCACACACCTCTGACTTTTCGTAGTTATGTGTGCATTAATAAAGGTTAATTATCGCTCGCTTAATTATGTGCCCGGTAGGTAGGCTCGCCCCCTATTACATTGGGACCTGAACATAACTGGCGAATCGCGGGTGTGTAATACACCTCTGCCTACCCCTTCGGGGATACAGGCGTGAAGTTATTTTATGTTAATAAATTAGCAAGTCAACGTATCCCACCTTTTGTTAAGCGATAAGTAACTGTCATTTGCAAATGGGAAGGGGTAAGGTAAAGAGAAGGCTGGGTTACCAACATCTGTTCATTCGATCAAACAAATGAGCAGAGGTACAATGGTTTGGCAGCATGATTGCGGCAACGGTGCGGAGCCCGAGCGTTGCGAGCATGTAATGCTCGAGAAGGAGATGGCGGAGCGCGCCCGGGAGAGATTTAGAACTCTCCCGGCCCGCCGAGCCCGCAACATGCTCGTCGTGCGGGCAGGCGACTTAGACGCCGAAGGTCGCTTAACGATCTCCGTCCTAAATGAGCGCAGGTCTGGGGGTGGCAGGTGAGGCTGCCTGTCACCCCAGCAGAAACAGGCCGGGATGGCGGGGCGGCAAGTCGGGGTGCGAGGGAAATGCTTTATGGGCAACCTTACACCCCGGCGTATGTAGACCGCAGACGGCGTGCGAATTTAGTCGGTTCAAGCCCGACATAACATTGGCCGGCGGGGAGTATCCGAGGGGATTTCCGCACATGGTTTAAAATTGATCAAAGTTTTATAGTGGAATGCAGAACCTCGAGTTCCTATCTGTTCTCTCATACAGTCTATGAAAAACTGCCCGTTTTCAACACACCCTATTACATGGACCTGAAAAACATAGTTGACCGATTGTAGTATGTTATTTGACACAAGAAAATAATACGGGAAGTTTCTACATTTAAATTACTATATCGACTTCAGTCGTGCCAATAGTAGAAATTCAAAAATGTCAGGAGTTTAATTTAAGAAGGACACAATTATATCTGACCATGAAATTCGAAACAGGCTTGTGCTTAGTGCTATATTATGATGCATGAGTTGCATGCACGTCGAGCACGCACAGGTACGTACGTACTTGGCACGTTGGCAGTGACTTTGACCGGGGCGCGACGCCGCGTCTGCCGCACAATGGCAAGGCCATGCCTCATTTCCGCGCTTCCCTACACTTTTATTCTCATTTCCGTGTCATTTTTATAGTACCCTTCATATTTTCTGTCTTTTGGCAAAACATCATATAAAATATTTTAGACGTTAGAGCGCAAAAATTATACTCACATTTATAAAATTTATCACGAAAATTGGTAAGATCAAACGCGATCATTGCGAATATAATAATTTGTTAAAAAATGTAAAATCTTTTTTCTTTTTAGGTTTCCGTTGCTAAATGGCAAAAAACGGAACCCTTATAGATTCGTCATGTCTGTCTGTCTGTCCGTCCGAGCCACATTTTTCCGAAACTATAAGAACTATGCTGTTGAAACTTGGTAAGTAGATGTATTCTGTGAACCGCATTAAGATTTTCACACAAAAATAGAAAAAAAAAACAATAAATTTTCGGGTTCCTCATACTTCGACTGAAACTCAAATAATTTTTTTTCATCAAACCTTACGTGTATGCCCATATGGGGTATCTAGGGATAGGTCTTCAAAAATGATATTGAGGTTTCTAATATCATTTTTTCCTAAACTGAATAGTTTGCGCGAGAGACACTTCCAAAGTGGTAAAAGAGAATGATCTAAAACTAAAGAAAATATATGATGTACGTTAATTACCTAGTAAACTTCCAACGAAAATGGGTTTGAACGAGATCTAGTAAGTACTTTTTTTATACGTCATAAATCGTAAAGCGCAATTTGCCTTTCATTCAATCAACTCAAATACAAACATTTTACTGGCTGCTACAGAACCCTTCATGAGCGAGTCCGACTCGCATTTGGCCGGTTTTTCTTTTCGTAGTGTACTCGCAAGTGATTATGAGTTATACCTCTTTCTGCGAGCATGTAATGCACGCGAAGGAGATGGCGGAGCGCGCCCGGGAGAGGTTCAGAATTCTCCCGGCCCGCCGAGCCCGCAACATGCTCGCCGCGCGTCGCAGGCGACTCAGGCGCCGGAGGTCGCTTAACGACCTCCGTCCTCCATGAGCGCAGGTTTGAGGGTGGCAGGTGAGGCCGCCTGTCACCCCAGCAGAAGCAGGCCGGGACGGTGGGGCGACTAGCGCTCCTCCCCCAAACCGGGGCAAGACGGGGACACCGTGGTTTCCAAACCCGAGGGGGGCCATCTCGAAACCGGAGATGGCCCAGGGTCAGTCGGGGTGCGAGGGATATGCTCTATGGGCAACCTTACACCCCGGCGTCTGAAGACCCGAGACGGCGTGCGGTTTTAGACGGTTCAAGCCCGACATAACCGCCCCCACTGGCCGACGGGGGGGGTATCCGAAGAAATTTCCGCGCGAAACAAAAAAAACAGGTACAGGGTACAGTCTTGGAGGCGGCCCTACCGGATGGTGAGGGGCAAGCTGCGCCCCAAGGCCCCGCCGTTAACCCGGTGTCTCCAGCCGGATCTGCTCGGAGGAATTGTTGGCTCCCTGTTCCCAGCGCGGGCGGTGGAACATGTTCCACCGCGGATGACTCCGCCTCGGTTGCGCATGGCGCCCGACGTGGAAGACGACGACGTGCCCGAGGTCACTTGGGTAGAACTAGAGCTGGCGGTGAGAAGGCTAAGAGCCAAACACACCGCCCCGGGACCCGACGGCATTCCAGGCCGAGCGTGGGTCCTAGCTCTAGTCGACGACGCTCTCGAGCCCCGACTGAGAGGGCTTCTCAGCGCATGTTTGGAGCGGGGCCAGTTTCCGAAATTGTGGAAGACGGGGAAACTGGTCCTCATCCGAAAGGAGGGGCGCCCGGCGGACTCGCCGTCCGCCTACCGGCCCATAGTGTTGCTCGACGAGGTGTGCAAGCTCTTTGAAAGAGTAATTGCGAAGCGCCTCGTCGAGCACCTCTCAAGAGTGGGGCCGGACCTGGCAGATGGCCAATATGGCTTCCGCCAGAGGCGCTCCACCGTGGATGCCATCATGCGCGTGAGGGCTCTGGCGGAGGATGCAGTAGCCCGGGGTGAGGTGATGTTGGCGGTGTCCCTGGACATCGCCAACGCGTTCAACACCTTGCCCTGGAGTTGCATTAGGGAGGCGCTCGTGTATCACGAAGTGCCTCTCTACCTCCGCCGCATAGTCGGGGCGTATTTGACGGAGAGAGCCGTCATCTACCCAACCGTGACCGGTCTCGGTCGGCGTGAAATGTCGTGCGGTGTTCCACAGGGATCGGTCCTGGGGCCGCTCCTGTGGAACATCGGATACGACTGGGTGCTTCGCGGTGAGCTCGTAGGCGGTGCCGCCGTCACGTGCTACGCGGACGACACGCTCGTGACGGCGTGCGGGGCGACGTACCGCGAAGCGACCCGAAAGGCCACGACCGCGGTTGCCCAAGTCGTTAGGCGGATCCGGCGGCTGGGTCTCGAGGTGGCCCTGCATAAAACCGAGGCCCTGTTCTTCCATGGGCCTCGGAGCAAGCCACCCGAGGGATCCAGTCTCATCGTGGGAGGAAATCGCATCGGCATCAAGCCCCAAATGAAATATTTGGGGCTCGTGCTCGACGGCCGATGGGACTTCGGAGAGCACATCCGAAGTCTGGCCCCCAAATTGAAGGGCACAGCTCTTGCTCTGGCTCGGCTGTTGCCCAACATGAGGGGGCCCGATGACTCCTGCAGGAGACTCTACGCGGGGATCGTGCGGTCCATGGCCCTGTATGGGTGCCCAATATGGGCGGAGGCCCTGAGGACCAGAACTGTGCAGATGCTGCGCGCTCCGCAGCGAGTTCTGGCCATCAGGGTCATCCGAGGGTACCGCACGATCTCCTTCGAGGCGGCGAGTCTCCTTGCCGGAACTCCGCCATGGGACCTGGAAGCGAGAGCCCTTTCGCAACTGTACCAGTGGCGAAAGGAGGCGCGGGAGCAGGGATGGAACCCCGAGCCTCGAGAAATCGAGGCCGTGCAGTCCCAGCTCCGCCAGGCCATCGTGGTGGAGTGGAAGGAACGACTTGGGCAACCAAGCGCAGGGCACGCCGCAATAGCGGCGGTAAGGCCCATCATGGAGGATTGGCTGGAGAGGCGACACGGAAGCCTCTCCTACCGACTGACGCAGGTGATCTCAGGGAAGGGGTGCTTCGGGGACCACCTGCATCGGATCAGGAGGGAGCCAACGCCTGAGTGTCATCACTGCGACGCGAGCGAGGACTCAGGGCTGCACACGCTGGCGGACTGCCCGGCGTGGGAGGCGCCGAGGCGTGACCTCGTGGCAGCCATCGGGGTGGGAGTCCTCTCGCTCGGCAGCATGATTGCGGCAATGGTGCGGAGCGCGAGCGCGTGGGCCGCCGCCGCCTCCTTCTGCGAGCATGTAATGCTCGCGAAGGAGGGGGCGGAGCGCGCCCGGGAGAGACTTAGAACTCTCCCGGTCCGCCGAGCCCGCAACTTGCTCGCCGCGCGTCGCAGGCAACTCAGGCGCCGGAGGTCGCTTAACGACCTCCGTCCTCCATGAGCGCAGGCCTGGGGGTGGCGGGTGAGGCCACCTGTCACCCCAGCAGAAGCAGGCCGGGACGGTGGGGCGACTAGCGCCCCTCCCCCAAACCGGGGCAAGACGGGGACACCGTGGTTCCCAAACCCGAGGGGGCCATCTCGAAACCGGAGATGGCCCAGGGTCAGTCGGGGTGCGAGGGATATGCTCTATGGGCAACCTTACACCCCGGCGTCTGTAGACCCGAGACGGCGTGCGGTTTTAGTCGGTTCAAGCCCGACATAACCGCCCCCGCTGGCACGCGGGGGGGTATCCGAAGGGATTTCCGCACGGAAAAAAAAAAAAAAAAAAAAAAAAAAAAGGTACAGGGTACAGTACAACTCTTTTAAAATTTGTTGTTGGTTTCATGAAATTTTAACATTTTAACACATTTGCAAAGTGTCTCTAATGTGTTACTAATGTGACTGACTGGATGCGATACAGTCAGTCACACTAGTCAAACTTGTAGGTAGTAATTTATATTTTATACTACTAAACAAAGGCAAAAAAAAAAACCTAGCACGCGATCCACCTGTCGGTAAGCGGATACCGTGGCCTAAAAACACCAGAGGCATGCCTCACACAGTTCCACCTACAGGAGGGAAGGTGGAAGAAGAAGAGTACTTCACTCTCTAGAGTTGAGACCTTCCAAACTTGACTCTCATAAACCGTACGATGTGCAGCATACCACAACCGAAACCGGGAGAGGTGGTTCTTGTCTGGTGGAGCTAGCCAACTGTTGCTAGGAATAGCATGGCGCTGTTATATCAATTGATCAAAATGGCGTAGTCATGGTTATCATAATTACTACAAACAGTTCGTTCCGGAAATACTTAAATAAGTAGTAAATCCTTTAGCTAATAGCAACGTCAGCTGGCGAGTCACTGCGAGTGTATGACCCCGCGCTATGAGCTGTTTTCATATTATCCAACATACATATTATTTATAATAATATTTACTATATTTTATATATCTTTGCCTGTTATCTCTACCAAGGGGTAGGCAATTCCAGGGAATTCGGGTCGCGTTCCTATAACTCATACTGGCTGTTCCCGAAAACAATAAATCAACAGGCTGAGTACATACCTACTTAGCAAAGGCACTTTTAATGTTTTCTACCGATTTAGAAAATAAAGGAAATTCTAACATCCGATCTTGACGTCATTCATATGGTATCTCCCATATGAATCCTCTGAGGTTATTAGGTATTAGAAAAAATTACAAATTAAAAAACACTTGGGAACAGATCCCGTTTTTTTAACGTGTGAAATCCCCCACGGGTTTCACCCCATCGGTGCCTACGATGAGGTAAGCGTGTCGGGTTCAGACTAACTATGTCCTCCCCAACTAACGGTGTCCTCCCCAAGTATCCATTGCCGGGCACCCCGGGTAAGCCCACGAAAGGATAACCCCAGGGACCAGGGATAACCGGCGGACTTTGGCCGCCACCGCGGCCTCGCCTGTTGGGGTCGGTTTTTATCCCGCGACGAACAGACCTCGTGATAAAGAATTATCGCTGAATATATTAAAACATAGGTAATACATCTCTAAATTTTACAATAAGCAATAAGCCTTTATATGTAAAATTTTGAATTCTTATACATATAATATACCCTCGTATATTATGAAAGTATAAGTGGAAAAGTGTGGTCCCTGTCTACCACAATATGGAAGAGGCGTGATTGTATGTATATACCGTCAAACTCATTGCTTTATGTTACCCAATAGGAAAAAAAATACGGCAATAAGGAAGTTCTGAGCGGAAACCAACAGTGTTGAAAACATTTATCATAAAAAATAATAGTACCTTGTTGTATAGCATGCCTTGTTGAACATTTCAACAGCGTACTAGTGTGGACACTGATATTTATTTGTGTATTACTGTATATATTATTACATAACATAACATAAACTGACGCCTATATCCCCGAAGGGGTAGGCAGAGGTGCTAGCACCCACGTGTCGCCAGTTTATGTTTTAGGTCCCTATGTAATAGGTGGCGAGCCTATTGCCATTAACCAGGCACTTATAAACCTGCGATAAATACACACATAACTTCGAAAAGCCTCGAAAAGTCATTGGTGTGTGCCATGGTAATACCTGGGATTGAACCCGAGACCTCGTCTCAGCAGTCCTTTACCCATACCACTAGGCTACCGCGGTTTTTTTATTGCGGTTATATTATTATCATTGTATATATCTGAAGGGGTAAACAGATACGTATTTTATACCCACTTTTAGTCAACGTTTATGGAGTCAAGTAGTTCAACGGCAAGGCTTTAGCCGTTTACCAGGCACATTACCAGATTATGAGCTGCTTCTGAGTATTTTCTAGTGGAAAAACCCTTTAACACAGTACAACGCGGGAATGTAACCCTATTTGGTCACTTTAGGGCTAAAGATAAATAAATTGGGAGTATAAGCACCTCTGCCTACCCCTTCGGGGATATAGGCGTGAGTTTGTTATGATGTTATGTTTTTATAAATAAATATTCTAGGACATAATACACAGTGCTATCTAGACCCAAAGTAAGCATAGTTTAACTAGCTTGTGTTATGGCTTCCAGAATGCGGATAAACATACTTATACAATTTTTTTTTTTTGTAAATACCTACATAATATACAAAATATTTGCACTGAGCAGGAATCG
This sequence comes from Cybosia mesomella, assembly GCA_946251805.1. Taxonomy (NCBI): domain Eukaryota; kingdom Metazoa; phylum Arthropoda; class Insecta; order Lepidoptera; family Erebidae; genus Cybosia; species Cybosia mesomella. The sequence goes on from OX276390.1 coordinate 1,047,942, forward strand.
AATCCGCACCACCTGCCGTAGCAGTCGAATGTCGTCAAGTCGTCAAGTATGGAAAGAGAAAAGACGAATAATCATAATTGCTCGACCTGGACCCTTCTTTACTCCCAAATTATTATCAAGAGCGCAATAGCGAAACAAAATCGTTCTTGTAGCATTTAAGGATTGTTAAATTTCGCGAATAACTTCATACGAACTAAGACGTTTCTGTGAGAAAAGCTACGACCACAGGCGGTGCAACTATGTCATATCGTCATGAAACCAGCAGTACCTCACCAAGTTTCCTTACGTAGGGATTACAGGTATGACACGACCGCAACACTTGTGACGTTCGAAGTTTGATTTGACGACCTTTCAACTGCAAACGTTCGCTGACGTATAAATGACGTAAAAACTGACACATCTAGTATTATTTCCAAGTCTGATTGACTATTATCGGAATTTTAGACATGGGTTTTCTGGACAACTACTTTACATCACTAACTTGAGTAACACGGTTAATTTTAGGGATTTTCTTTAGAAAAGCCCTATTGGTAAGGAGTTGTAGTCGACGTCGTCGTCGTCGTTACCAATTTTCTGTCACGGTTTTGGGTATGAAGAGGATGAGCTATCGAGTTGCTGTTTTCGGTAATAGATTCGTGCTGGGGTGAACCATTGCAAGATAAAAAAAAAACGCAAAAAAAACGCAAAAAAAAAAAACGCAAAATCGAAAATCCCGAAAAAAAATTATACCACTTTGGTAGCAGACAAGCATACGGCCCACCTGATGGGAACGGGTTGCCGTAGCCTATGGATGTGTGCTTGGCAAAAGCTTAATAAAATTAAGCTTAAAATACGGTTTCGAGCAACACTTGCAGAAATGCACATACGAAGTCTCGGCCAGTTTTATAATTTTGTTTACGTGAAATAACCTGATTTCATGTTTGTATATACGTTTGATTTTCTTAAAACTTAAAACGTTTCGACCAGGTTTCACTCTCCAGTTTCATCTATTGACGACCTCTGTGGCGTAGCGGTAGAGCTTTCGACTGCCACGTCAGAGGTCGCGGGTTCGATTCCCGCGCAAATATGTATATTTGCATTGGTCTGGGTATTTCTATGTATAATATAAAAAAGTATCTAAGTATGATTACCGGCTTCTAGAACCTATTTGACAAGCTCTGCTTACTTTGGGTCTAGATGGCGTTATGTAATATGTCCTAGAATATTAGCAATTCATTTATAAGCATCTGAGGCTGCAGAAAAGCGACAGGACTTACCATAGCTTTCATAAGCGCTGGTGGGCCGAGGAGCCTGCCGCTCTAGCAGGAACAGAACCGAGACCGTAGCGTGACGTTTAATGCTCATACTTTCAACAAGTTTTGGGGATCAGCCAAGCAAGGCAAACAAAACACTACGCGTATACGTCATATTATAATACGGTATGCCACTTTGATAGTATACAAATTCTATCCTACTGCCTGCTAATACTATAAACGCGAAAGTTTGTACGGATGGATGGATAGTTGTTACTCTTTCACTCAAATATGGCTGAACCTGGATGGAACGGTCTGGAATAGGACAAAGGCTACTTTTTATCCCGGGAACAAGTTCTCATGGGTTGGAACGGGATCCGAGTCGCAAGCAACAGCTAGTGTATAATAGTGTATAACTAGGGGCGCAATGCATTCTGCTGTTGCAATGTTGAGCTGAGAGTGCACTACATTATTAATTAATGTCGTTTCGTCAACCGATTTATCAACTGTGAATTCTTCGTACTATACAAATAAATAAACTTGAAGTGTCTGTTTGTAATATAAAAACAACAGATTTTTAAATGATTGCACATGAACGTATATACGATACTTATATAAAAATAAAATTTTAAAAAATTTTGTCTGTCTGTTTGAAAGAGGTAATCTCTGGAACGGTTGGGCCGATTCTGACGGTACTTTCACTGGCAGATAGATAATGTTACTTTAATGTTAGAGAAAAAATTAGGGTTCCCCGCAAAAGAACTAAAACCCTAAATTCGAAATCTACGCGAACGAAGTCGCGGGCGCAGTTAGTCTTTAAGTATAGATCTCAGTGAGCCTCGAATAGTTTTATACCGCTATAGTTCAGTTGCTCACACGTAGGGACCCAAACTGTAACCGTAATAAAGTGTTTTAACATTTTATTACGGTTACAGTTTTTTAAATTGTTTTAGAAGAAAACCATTCATAAATGTAACAGATACGAAAGTTAAATGTAACAGAAATAACGTCCTAAACTACTTGGGGGTGTACAAAATACCTTTATTTAAAAATTTAGATTATAAATATAATAGGATAGTAAATTTGGCGTCGTAGCATTTCGGTTAACACTCATTAAGACTATTAACAGATTGTTTGAGAACTGTTACACAATTGAAAGTGTTAACGATTAACAGATTTAATACCACATTTATAAGTGTAACACTTTCATTCTGTAACATTTTCATAGTGTAACCCATATAACTAGGTCTGCAAGGCGAATCGCTGCTTGCAATGTTGAGCTGAGTGAGACATCGTGAATCAGATTTTGAAAATTTTGGACAGTGATCATTCCTCCGTGGCAAGTCCGATTTTGAAAATTCTTTTTGAAAGTCACAACTCTGGACATGCTTTCTGAGCGTGTAAAGTTTGGTCACAGTGTCTCGAGCTGTTATTATGTAATTTCATCTGGATTTTTTTTAACGGTGATCATTCCTCTGTGGTAACATTAATTTTTTCAAAATATATCCATTAACCTTCATCTGATTGACCTCTTTAATCATGCCAAATTTGGTTCTGATTGGATTAGTAGTTTAGGAGGAGACCTGTGACAAAGAAAATCCTGAAGTCTGGTATGAGGAGCTTTCGCTCGACTTCGTCTCACTCAGCTCAATTATGTAACCTTTATGAATGTGTTTTAAGTCCCTGCTGACATGTGAAACAGCCGGAGCGGAGTATCAAATGATAGAAACGACGTTTGAATGGAATACCGTCAGCACTGCAAACTGCAATCCGATCAATTGTTGTCAAAAACGTTTCAGCCACTGTTCGCTGTGTGTATTTGTTCGCGTCTGGTTACAGCCGTCACAATGGAGTGTTTTGCACAAAGTTTGCTCAAGTGTCCGTTCGACAATCGATTTGAACAACTGGCATGCGTGTGAGCAATGAGCGCCCAAAGATGGATCAATTTGTTTTACTATAATACGATTTTGTTTTTGGATTTATTGCTAGTGTTTTGTTGTAGATGACTGACTTTTTTTATACCTATTGATCCATTACAGAACAAAGAAGCCGTCATTTGTTATAGGAACACAATATACATTTTTACTGATATCTAATGCTAAAAATAACATAACATAACTTCACGCCTGTATCCCCGAAGGGGTAGGCAGAGGTGTATTACACACCCAAAATTCGCCAGTTATGTTAAAAGGTCCCAATGTAATAGGGGGCGAGCCTATTGCCATCTACCGGGCACATTATTAAGCGAGCTATAATTAACTTTAATTAATGCACTGCGGCGACTGGGGATCGAACTCGAGACCTCGTCTCAGCAGTCCGTTACGCCGACTGGGGAAGTACCTGCGCCCTACAGAATAGTAATAACCTCGTGTTGTGTTCCCGGCGGTGAGTAGGGTAGCCAGAGCTCACTGAGAGTTTTTGTGCTGCCAGAGGGAAGTCTTCCTTCTGACAGCTAGTGTTGCCCATTGCAAGACCAAGACGAGACTTGAGCCAGTCTTGGTCTTGGTCTTGCACCGATACCCCTGGTCTTGGTCTTGGTCTTGGTCTTGCACGCTCAGTCTCGGTCTTGGTCTTGGTCTTGCAGCAAGAGTCTTGCGAGTCTTGCAAGTCTCGCACTTATCAATTGCTTAGTGTGATTTAGTAAGATATGAAACATCGTAATGAAGTATGGAAACTTGAGATTACATTGACATAGATTCCTATGTCAATGACTTGACATCATTTTTTAAATATTGTCAAGATAAATAGTGATAGTAATCGTAATCACCATATATGGAAGGAAACATAATAAAGACAAAGTATGCAAAATACTATTTATTGAAATTATCAATTTTAAGCTTAAGAAACAATAAACATGGTAAATATCAGGTAGATTTTTAATAATATTAATAATGAGAGAATTATTATAATAATTCTTTTGACCAAGAATTAATGCAAAGTAACCACCTGGCTGACTCATCACTTAACCTATTTCTGTGTTTTCTTATTACTAGTGATGCTTTAGAAAATAATCTTTCAGCGGGTACTGAAGTTGCAGGTATTGAAAGAAAATCACGAGCCATCTTGGATAAAATCGGATATTCCGTTTCATGCGTCCTCCACCACTCTAAAATGTCTTCCGAGCTGGTGGCTCTCGGCTTACTTAAATACTCCTCCAACTCGTCAGTTTTCATTAAGCCACAGCCAGATCCTGAAGACGTAGAGGGACCTGTGTATAGCTTCTCGAAATCTATTATGTCTTCATCTTCAATATCTTCATCATGATCGTGAAGAATATTTTCAATATTTTCATTGTTCTGTGGAGACTTAGACATAAGGTTTATTGTACTTTTATATTGCGTATAAATTTCATTGAATTTGCGCAGGCTTTCTGTTTTTATTTGCTGTCCCCACGTAGTCATTTCGAAAGTCTCAGCTTTGTGCCTAGGGTCTAAAATTAAACTTGTACAGTAAATCCAGTTGCTCTTCTTATAATGCTTAAGCATTTTATCTCGGGCTGCTTGAAAACCCAGAACGAGCTTTTCGTCCACTTCGGTTCGATTTGGTTTCTCGTCTAATTGTTTTGCCATGGATTCAATTTTATCCAGTAAAAGATTGAATGACACAACGACTAGCGGTATTGTAACATATTTTTCTCCACCAAGTTTAGTTGATAAAACTTTAAAGTTTATTAGAAACTTATATATTTTGTCGAGTATTCGCCATTCAATTTCCGTGATTTGAAAATCGTTTAATTCGCTGACAGAAGTACACAATATGTTAATACCCATTCGGACTTTTCTACCAAATCCAATCATATCATGTGTAGAATTCCATCTTGTTGGACAGTCAAGTATGGGATTAAGATCAGCTGGCACACCAGATGCTTCACAAGCAGAGTGGAACTTTCTTTTTAAGATCTCACTTCTTTTTATTTTACAACAAATACTGCGTAATTTTGTAATCGCTGTACGTGAGTCAGCAATATTTGGAATATGTTCTTCATCTTCTTCACTTTCCTCTTCATACTGCTGTTCTCTTTCTGCATTTTCAGTGTCACTATGTAATGCTAAAGTTTTTAATAAATCTTGTACACCAAGGTTCAAAATGTGAGCAAAGCACCGGAAATGTTGATTGTCTGAGTCAAAATGTGGCATTTGTTTGCCAAGTTCAAACATAAATTGCGTATTTGCACTAGCGTTGTCGACCGTAATACCCTGTATTTTATCAACCAAATCATATTCAACTAAACATTCGTGGAAAATAGTTGCAATATCTTCCCCAGTATGTCGACCGTGTGAAGGCATAAAATCAAGGACTATAGATCGATATTTCCACTCGTTGTCTATATAGTGCACAGTGACGCCATAGTAACTCCTACCAGCAATAGAGGTCCATCCATCTATGGTAAATGACATTTTGCACGAGTAATGTTGTAGTCGGTTCTTAACATGAGATTGTAGTTCTTCAAATCGCTCTTTAATCTTCCGTCTGAGAGTTGACCTTTTAGGAAATACCATCATCGGGTTCGGGCAAATGGATCGAAAATATTCTTGTGTATCTTCATCATCAAAAAATGAGAAAGGAAGATATTTTTTCACAATCCAATCAACTGTAGCTGCCACAAAGTTTTCACTGCGGTTTCTAGAAAGTGCTGGCTGAAATAAAATAACATATTATGATAATTATATGATACAATACAACATCAATACTATGAATATTTTGTTTGTTCGTCGTTTAATTATTATTAATTAACAGCTTTTCACTAAATGTATTATGATAGTATACAGAGTGATCAACCCAAATGGGTCAGTGGGGAGAAGTTAGAAACTATGAGATATAGCGAGATTTGTTATTAGCAACCATGGCTTCGATTTTGGATATAATAATAATGACAGTCAAACTTTTCTTCTAACTTTCATACATAACCGGGAATCGAACCCGGTCGAAGTCTCTGTAAACAAATTCAGTTAATAATAATGACATTCAAACTTTTCTACTAACTTTCATACATAACCGGGAATCGAACCCGGTCGAAGTCTCTGTAAACAAATTCAGTTAATAATAATGACATTCAAACTTTTCTACTAACTTTCATACATAACCGGGAATCGAACCCGGTCGAAGTCTCTGTAAACAAATTCAGTTAATAATAATGACATTCAAACTTTTCTACTAACTTTCATACATAACCGGGAATCGAACCCGGTCGAAGTCTCTGTAAACAAATTCAGTTAATAATAATGACATTCAAACTTTTCTACTAACTTTCATACATAGGTAACCGGGAATCGAACCCGGTCGAAGTCTCTGTAAACAAATTCAGTTATTTTCGTTATTATTGTGAGAAGCGTCGATAGCTTAGTGGTTAAGGAGTCCCTTACTATTGAGAGGTCCCGGGCTCGAATTCTAGCCATTACACTACCGAATGTGAACCCACTCCTAGCACAAGCAATTTAGCTTAGTTGCAGGGGTTACCGGGAATATTAGTAATTAATCGGTCATAATTATGATTCATTTATCTGCATAGACCCCTTTTTTATCTACATCGATATTTATGCATTACAAATTGTTTTGTTGGCGCACCAACGCAATTTGTAATGCATGGCGAGATATACGGCTCTGGGTCAGCCGGGGAGAGAAATGTGCACGACAATCTCCCACGCACAACCAATGACATGGGGCGGAAAAAAATGTTAAATAGGTATCTACCTACTTGTTACCAGAATTGCCATACTTTTATATGTTTTGTTGTTGGTAATTAGGTAGGTACCTAACTATAATTACGTATATTAACACTTAGGTAGGTATTTTTTCTTACCTGTCTATTTTCTCCATCTCTCATTAAAAACTTTGATATGGGCCCCTTTGTTGGCTTTTGCTTGATGAGTTGACTTGCAGGAAGTAATAGTCGCGATTCCTTCTCGTGAAAAGACAGTAGATGCTTCCTTAATCCTGAAGTATTTCTGTTCTTCATTTTGATTTCAACTTTCTTATGGTGGCATAACTTACATGTAGCAGTTTCAGTGGCATGAATTATATCGAAAAACTCATCAAATTTACTTTTTAGTCTTTTAGACCTAGTCCAACTCTCGCTACTCTGACTAGAACTATTTGAATCTATGTCACTCATTTTAAAACCCGGTTGACTCTAAGCGCAGCTTAATCAAAACCAAAATGCATTTTTATCATGATGAACGCCCTTATATACAGCACATGCCGAAAGGCCAAAAGATACCTACATAACCTACGTTCGGCATCTATTGACAAAAATAATATCCTTCCAAAGACTATAAAAACAGAAACGTAATCTTAACGTAGTATCAAATTCCTCAAATCCAATCTCTGCAATCCGAGCAAAACAATAAAGTGACGGAGGTAACTAAGTGAATTCTATCAAAAGAGGAACGAAATTATTATTAATTGACTTCAACCCACCTTTTTTTAAGTTTTTTTAAGACTATTGCACTAAGCACTAACCCTATTAGGTAGGTTAGGTACTATCCCTGTGATCAAGTAGGTATAATACTATAACATCTATCTATCTTTATGGTGTGGCTACAATATTCATTGCAAGGACTATTGCAGGATTTGCAGGTTGCATGACAACTTGCAGGTTACCGTGTCCGTTCGTTATGAGTTATGACACTTTTGAGCACCCAGAAACTTAATTTAATTAGTCTTTGAAATGTCGGATACCTTTGACTTCAGAGCGGCAAAATCAAAAAAGAAATTCACTTGTCGCAAACTCTTTTAATATACCGCCACGTCTTTGTCGGTAAATATCAAAAATATCGTAGATTTATTGTATTATATGTATTAGCTGTACAGGGGTGAATTCAGGCGGAAATAGAATCTGGATATTCACTTTTTCCGATTTAAATCCATTAAATTCATGAAAATAGAATAATTGGATCACATAAAGTATAACTTTGATTCTCACACAAAACTCTATTTATTTTTAAAGCATTTATGTATCGATTTTATTTTAGTGATAAATAATTTCTGAGAAGTAAACTCATCATCACATTCATTGGTCACCTCTACAATTGGGCTGTTTAATTTTACGTAACGTAAGTATTTGCCGTGCTGGTTTGGTTCCCGGTGGAGTAGAATAGGACCACCCCATCTCTTTTCATGGGTGTCGTAGAAGGCGACTATGGGATAGGGGCTGTTCTACATCCGACAATAAACACACAGCCCAAGACAAAGTGCCCAATCGACAAAATGTTGGTGTTAAATACTCCTCTGCCTACCCCTTTGGGAATTACGGGCGTGAGCATATGTATGTAGGAATGTGTATTACGTATACAGTAATATACTTATATTACTGGTGGTAGAGCCCCGCTGGAACCGTTAGGTGTCAGCATGAATGGGCCGGCTCGACCGGGTAGTTACCACCCTGGCACAGAATATCGACGTAAAATAACAGATCTACTGTTGTGTTTCGTTCGGTGAGTGTCAGTTTCGGAGGTCCAAACTCCCATCCCTCCTCTTCCTCTCTCCCCTTCCGCCTCCTTTATCCTGCCTTTCTCTTTCCACCGTCTCCTTCAGGCGGTAACGCGTTAGTAGCAGCCTTGGTGTTGCAAACGTCTATAGGCTACGGTGACCACTTTCCATCAGGTGGGCCGTAGGCATGTTTACCGCCGTAGAAACATAAAAAAAAAAAACAGACGTAAACTGATTTTGATGAAACTTTACAGTAATATTAGGTACCTACCTACCTACCCACCTACATAGGCTAGATTTTTTGCAATAACCAACGTACACGTTCAGTGCAGTAAATAGTAACAATATTCAATTTGATAATGAATTAGTAGGTACCTACCTAGTAACCTACCTCGTATTTCAACACTATTTACACAAATAGCAATTAATGAAAAAATAAATATATTTATAATCGTCTTATTCGATTCTGATTAATCAGTAAAAACGCGCCCAATCCGTCCCCTTTCGCCGGTGTCCTTTGACGGCAGCCATAATGTCGTTTTATCTCTATATTAAAATCTTTATTTTAAAGCGGTATCTCTTTGACAAATGTTACACGTGGAGAGTAGGCATAAAGCTTTAGCGTGGCAAGTACATACATTTCCATGTGCCAAATAGGCAAAAATCGGCGGTATAATGGTATACGTACCTACAGTCAGTGATAGTTGATGAATCTTGAGACCTTTAATAGGGGCTGTCAATGAAATAATAGGTACCTACAACAAATGCATAGATCGATAAGTGCAAATAAGTGCAAGTCCTCTTTGTATCTACATGAAGCTTAAATAAATATAAAGGACTTCGAGTCTTGTGTCACATAAGTAAGTAGGTAGGTACCTACTTTACATTGAAACTGCATATTCTCATAATAAGCGTCACGTCGTCGGCGGCGGCGTCGCCAGAACAGAACCGAGTGTCTTTAAAAAACGTTCGTTCCTCTGCCGAATGATAGTGGCTAGTGGCCTACCTACTTCTGAAAATATTAAAACACAAACCATTCATATTACACAGTAATTTAAAACAATTGAGGGACACGCGCCTATTACAGATTATGAATTAAAAAATCGTGTGTGTGTGTGTATCTACTTATTCTCGGGATAAAAAGTAGGTAACCTATGTGTTATTCTAGGATCGAGGCTCTAATGTAACTCTGTACCAAATCCAGAGCCGTTAGCCGTTAGAGCGTGATTGAGTAACAAACAAACATACAAACATCTTCACAAACTTTCACATTGACACTGCGCAAGTCGCCGCTCGCGCTGATTGTCGGTAACTAGTAACTACCGACAATGAGCGCGATTAAGTACCTAGTGTACCTACCTGCCTACGATGAAAAGAACTTCAGTCGTTGGCTAGCGCGGCTTGTGCCACGTCTATATTGGCACGCACGTCAGACATCGGGTCGTACGGCTGCCAGTGGTATGATACATAGGTATAACAACATGTGGCAATTTGTCTCTAAGGGAAAATGGAATAGGTACTAATTACCGCCTGTGCTCTTCATTAACTAGGGCTTTAGGTTCAAGGTCAGTGAAGTTTCCTTTCTATTTACCTACGCTAAACATAGGTAGGTATAAAAACATACTACAAAAAAGCAACAGGTAAGTATGGTGGTAAGTACCTTATCTCATCATCATTCTCTGAGCCTTTTCCCAACTCAGTTAGGGTCGGCTTTCTAGTCTAAGTTGCGGCTAACTACGATATTTTCCGTGAAGCGACTGACGTCGGACCTCCACAACCAATTAATTGGCGATATCGAAGTTCTGTAGTTAGACTAGTCGGACTTTTGAGGGCTCCAACTACCCGTAACGACTGTCACAGATGTTCGTATGGCAACCGGGACCGACGGCTTAACGTGCTCTCCGAGGCACGACCAGACCAATGCAAATACCCATTTTCATGCACACAAATATTTGCACTGAGCGGGGATCAAACCCGCGCCTCCTGCGTACCGGTCGCGTTCACTACCACTACGCCACGGAATAGGTAAGGTACCTACCACAGCCTCCGTCTATCATTCTATCAGTAGGTATAGACGTAGTAGGTACCTAGGTACTATTATTTATTCTGTGGTATAGAAACTAAATACCTAGTACCTACATACTCAGGTATTAAAATGCTCAAATCTCAGTTTGACTTCACTGCAAGACTGCAAGAGTCTTGCAGACGTAGTCTTGTCTTGCGCAAGTCTTGCAAGGGTCAGTCTTGGTCTTGCAAAAAATAGGTGGTCTTGGTCTTGGTCTTGGTCTTGCAAAACTGCAAGACCAAGACCAAGACTGCAAGACTCTTGTTCTTGCAGTCCGATTTTGGGCAACACTACTGACAGCACAAAAATTAAAAAAGAGGGGAGGGGCGGGAGTAGCCTTTGGTCTTCCCGGAAGACTAAAAGCTATTCCTGCTTTGTAATTTTTTTTTTTAGGGTCGGCAGCGCGAGTGTGACGCCCCTGGTGTTGCACACGCCCATAGGCCACGGTGACCGCTTCCCATCAGGTGGGCCGTGAGCTTGTCTGCAACCTCAGTGGTATAAAAAAAAAACGTACGCCGCTGGGCTATCGCCGCTAAAAATAATCAATGATTATATCCTTGAAAGCGGTCATATCATATCTGATCTGAGATGAGATGTAAGATAATAGCCTTATCATTTACATTAAATATTATAAAATGAGACTTATTATATCATTGACCGAAATAGAGGAAAACACAAATCGGAAAGCAATCACATTAACTTATAAACAAACGTGATAATATCAAATTGGAAATTAGTGAAGAAACACAATAAATATAAGGATTTTGATGGTAATTGTGCTGGGAATAAAGAATCAGCGATAATTAAATAAATATTGTAACATAACATAACATAACTTCACGCCTGTATCCCCGAAGGGGTAGGCAGAGGTGTATTGCACACCCACGATTCGTCAGTTATGTTAGGGTCCCAATGTAATAGGAGGCGAGCCTTTTGCCATCTGCCGGGCACATTACTAAGCGAGCGATAACCAACATTTTTAATAAACTACGAAAAGTCAGAGGTGTGTGCCAGGGGCGACTGGGGATCGAACTCGAGACCTCGTCTCGGCAGTCCGTTACGTACACCACTGGGCTATCGCCACTTTTTTTTTAAATAATAAATATTGTATAAATAAATATTCTAGGACATATGACGCAGCGCCATCTAGACCCAAACTAAGCAGAGCTTGTCATGTGGGTTCTTCTATACTTTTTTTTGTAAATAAATACATATTATACATAGAAACACCCAGACCAATGCAAATATACATATTTGCAATGAGCGGGAATCGAACCCCCGACCTCTGACTTAGCAGTCGAATGCTCTACCGCTACGCCACAGAGGTCGTCGAATGATGTATATTGCTATAAGGAAAAATGGCCAGATCCTTTGCTTGGCCCCATTGGGCATCTAACTAAAATAAACTGACAAAGTACTGTAACTGTAAAATATCTGTAATTTATATAGGATCAGCGCCACCTGACGGCAAGTTTGTTAACCAGTTTTGATAATGACATTTGCTCGACAACCCAATGGATAAGTCGAACACTTGTATGAAACTCGCACTCGGCACTCGAGTTTGTATCAGTAAGCGAATACGGTAAATTGTATAATTAAGCCAGCACTTTCTTAATTTACTACTTAATAAGTGCCCAAGGCCAAGTTCTCCTTATGACATAAGACAAAAAAAAACATTTTACTGTTTCCAAAATAAGGTGAAGCGGAAAGATTTAAAGAAGGCCTTTGCCCTGCAGTGGGACTAACTTAATAGGCTAATTAAAAAAGGTGAAGTGGCGATAGTCTAGCGGCTAAGGCGTGAACTCCGGCCGTTGCACTACCTGACATGAACCACTTCAAAACACGAGCAATTTAGCTCAGCTGGAGCGGTTATCAAGAATAATAGTGTGGCAAACCTAGACGACTAAAAACAAGTTGAATTCCTGAGACGAGCTCAGCCGAATACAAGGGATTTTCGATTTTGCGATGTATTTTTTTTGCGATTTTTTCTTTATCTTGCAATGGTTCACCCCAGCACGAATCTATTACCGAAAACAGCAACTCGATAGCTCATCTTCTTCATACCCAAAACCGTGACAGAAAATTGGCAACGAAGACGAAGTCGACGACAACTCGATAGCAATACGGCTTTTCTAAAGAAAATCCCTACAAAACGCTAATTTTTTAACAAAATATTCAGAAAAGTATTTGATGCGTGTTCACGCCTAATAAACCGTGAAGAGCAATCCACTCACGAGTGATAACTGACGTCATGATCTTTCGTCCTTCAAATACAATAATGTCATCGTTTTTTCAAAATCATCACTCATTCAGCTGTAACCGTTGCTATTAAACGTATCATCAACCAGTCAACGCATTTTCAATTTGAGTTTTATCCTAACCGGGATTAAAATAATCCCAGTCAATGCGTTTATTGTGTATGGATGATAAAAAACAAATAGGTTGTTAGTTACCAACACTAAGAGCACGTTGAACAAAAGTGTAACTAATATCAGAGCTCGTATGAAACATGAGGTCACCAACAAGTCACGATTTAGTGGCGTGGACGGGGCGGGCGCAGGCTGGAACCGCTCTATGACCGCACATGATGCGCACACTTCGTGACGTATACCTCCCACTTTTGGAAACGCAAATATCTCACGAACTATGTTTAGTAATTACTAAATCTAGGCACCTACGTATGATGACTAAGCGCATTAGGAATTTCCAGAATTATGTTTTACTTCCCACTTTGTAAATACTACATCTGTCTAGATATGTTTTTAAATATTTTATAACATTATATGGTTATCGAGTTAATGTTATTTTTAAAGCAAGTTGAATACCGGTCTCATTCAGTGCAACCAGCGAAGATTCTACAAAAATTAGCAAAGAAACTGTATGCTTAATTGTATTTTTAAATAGTTAACATTCATATTGTTTAAGCAAATTATTTACTGAAGATTCCCAGTGCTTCATGCTATTAGCATAAAGAGTCGTCATATGAAAATATTCACGACTTGACAAGGTGTACGCACGCTGAACATCTATTGTTAAGTCAGCTACAATACCTTGAACATTATAAGGTGTTATATTTTTCACTCTGTATATATTTTCATGCTAATCTTCACCAATATCCAATAATATCATACCACTATTCACCATCCCTATTTACAGAGATTTGATAAAGTCGAGACACATCGTGGAATCTAAGAACGTTTTGACGAACCAGAGCGGTCATAATGCCCCTGATCTAGCCATCATGGCTTACGACTTCACAACATAAAAATATTATACAACCTACGATACCACGATCGAACTTATTCAATCTGTAGTCGTAAAGATTTCAGACATGCCTTTGTAACCGACAAAAGTGTGCCGAATTATTCAATCGCGAGGCAAATTACGAGTTAAAAAGTTTTAAACCAGTCACTATGTACCTTGTGAGTGCTGAGCACATCATGTACTTCAAGGTGACTCGCGACAAAGTTCAGGAAGAAGTGAGCAATTTATTGAGAATGATCGAGTAAGCGACACCGCCTAATGAACGGCAATAAATGGACAATCGTACCTTGTTAACCATATATTGGAGATGCCGAAGCAATCAAAATGGCACAGAATGTTATGGTTGTTACATAACTCCGCATGCAAACATCAATATCTTCATGGTTACTGAATATTCTAAAATTCCATTAGGCTTATGAGGAAGTTCTTAAGCCTACTATGAACGTTATGAATGAAATAGTCTTCAGTCTCGCCTTTATTTTAAGACATGTTGTTCAACTGAAGAAGATTACATTTCCTCACAAATAGTCATAACAATCTCGCTTCTAAAGTGCAGGACGCTCTTAATAAGCCTGATAAGTGGCAAGTTAAATAGCAGCAACTGTACGTCACACGTCAAGGTATTGAATACATAACAAAATAAGCAATTACAAAATCAAATCACAGTGCTCGGATTGATTTGTATGACAGGTAGGTAGGGCGAGCAGTACGGCGTGCCGGTGAACTTGGCTGACGACTGATGAAACATGACCTTGGCGAGTTTTCCTTGTAAGTACGTTTATGACCTTCGAGATGGCGGTTAATTCGGAACCGTTTTTAGTTATTCAAACGTTGTAACAACTGAAGCACGAGTGTCTAACTGACCGAAATGAAGTTACTGGTGGATTAAATCCGAGTTCAGTGTTCAAAAGTTTCACTAAGTACTTGTAGGGACTCTGTAGAATGAAAGATTGTAGTGTCAGCCATTTGTAAGCTAGTGCGAAGTATGTGAGAGCCGAGCAGCGCGCAGTAGCTGGTCGATAGGTTTAGCTTTTGGGTATAAACAACAAGTTTATATCAAGGTTATTCAACTCTTATTCGCCGGTTCCCTTTACAACTGGACCCCAAATAGGGCCAACCAACAAGGGTTCCAACCAAGTCGAGATGAAACGAGTTTCTTGTAGAGGGGACTGAAAGAAATGAGAGCTTAATTTATCAGAGCGTTTAAACGACTTATGATACTTCCACGAGGATTAAGTCTTCATCGAGTGAGCGTTATCTTTGTAAATGTTTAGCAGAGTACATACGCGTGCGAGTTCTCACTGTTGTGGGCTTACAAATGATAGCCTCACGGGTGGGCTTACAAGATAGGTTTCACGTCTTTTCTGAACACAATTCGGCTGGTTAGACCGTGGAGATATAAGGTTTTCACAACATCGAGCTCCTCTTAGCAGAACGTGTGAGTGACATTACTAATCTTGCAAGCGTTGCTAGCCAACAGTATTCACCCTTCAGTGAAACTTTTTTTTTAAATGTATTTATGGGTAAAAAAAAACAGATCAAAAGCGCTCGAATCCGGCAGGCTTGCATTAAGGGTTAAATGACAGTGGAGGAAGGAGGACGGGCTGTTGTCACTGCCTACCCTGGAGGGAAAAAGGCGTGAGTATATGCATGTATGGGGACACACACTTCACAACTATAATATTTATAAGTAAATAAGAGTATGGCCAAGAATGTAATTACTTGTTTTATTTCAAGATGGTAAATAACATTGAGCAATACAACATCCCATAATAAACGCAAATTACATTCAAAGATGGCGTGGGATCCTTCAACAAAATACTTTTTTAAACATAGCTGACGTCAGACCCCTTCCTTTTGTAAAAACAAGTGATTAGTGCGAGCAGTCGCGCGGGACTTCGTTGACTTTTTTATACCACTTAGGTGGCAGACAAGCCCACGGCCCACCTGACGGGAAGCGGACACCGTAGGCTATGGGCATGTGCAACTCTAGGGGCGTCACACTCGCGCTGCCGACCCTGTAAACCTTCTAATGCCCTTCTTGAAAAACCTCATATTGTAGTCGCTTGCGAAAAGCAGCCGGAAGCTGCGGCATCATTCCACATTTTAGCTTCGACCAGTAAATGAGGAAGAATTTACAGTATATCATCTCGATATCGAATCGTGAGCACGAAGTTTCTTCCTGGCAGATTCCAATATAAATAATCACACCGCTTCCTTGACATCCAACATTTTCGGATGGGTCTGGATGAAATTTAGTACAGGGCTATCACATCATATATTTTATTATAACAGCCTGGAATAACACATAGGCTTTTTATCCCTGGAATACACCACCATGGGAGGCGGGATCAGAATTCCACGCGTGCGAAGCCGCGGGCAACAGCTAGTAACATCTAAGTTTCGCCAATAATGCTTTAGGTACAGTCCCACGTGGTGCGAGGGATATGCTGTGCGAGGGATATGCTCTATGGGCAACCTTACACCCCGGCGTCTGTAGACCCGAGACGGTGTGCGGTTTTAGTCGGTTCAAGCCCGACATAACCACCCCCGCTGGTCGGCGGGGGGGTATCCGAAGGGATTACCGCAAGAAAAAAAAGGTACAGTCCCACGCGGCCACGTGACTATCAATTCCGGCGCTAACACTAAGCAAATATTTTATTTTATAAAAAAATATATTCCGAAAATAAGTAAAGTGGGTTAGGTTAGGTTGGAACTGTGACCCCAACAGAACGCGAGCCGAGCGTGCCGCGGCAGCGGCCGGCGAAGCGCCGGAATTGATTTGTATAATATAACAAGCTGACCCGGTAGACTTCGTACTGCCTCAATCGATAACAACTTCCATATTTATTCACCTTTTAAACCTTCTCTGGGCCTCCACAAATAATTCAAGACCAAAATTAGACAAATCGGTCCAGCCGTTCTCGAGTTTTAGCGAGACTAACGAACAGCAATTCCTTTTTATATATAAAGAAGAAGATAACAATATAACATTTACCAACTCGTGTTGGTAAATCCTAAGATTTACCGGAAAAGGTTAGGGTTTACCGTAGTTCGGACTTTTACAGTAACATATACATTCATGTGCCATTATTAAAAATATGTTATTTTTTATACTACAAAACACACAGTTCAATTTTATTTATTTGTACAGATAAGTATAAGTATAGACAGAGGGAGGGTGTAGAGGATCCTACCAACATCCTGGAGGACCAAGCCAACCTCACCTGCTATTCGGTGCACCTGTTAGCTATGAAAGGCACTTTGTTACGCGCACCCTCAGGCTGTGGAATGATCTCCCTGATGGTTTCCCAAGCGACTACAATATGGGGTTCTTCAAGAAGGGTATTAGAAGGATTTTACAGAGTCGGCAGCGCGAGTGTGACGCCCCTGGTGTTGCATACGTCCATTGGCCGCGGTAACCGCTTCCTATCAGGTGGACCGTGAGATTGTCTGCCAGCTGAGTGATATAAAAAAAAAAAACGAACAAGTCTCTCCTCTCAGGGTTGAGAGCTGTAGTATATTTAATCTATGTTCATATGAATAATATAAGTAATATAGCTGTAATATAAGCAGTAAACATGGCATAAGAAAGGTGTATCTGATGGAAAAGACACCTCAGTTTAATCATATCTTAAAATCAAATGAGTGTCAATACTCTTCATAAATTGCTCTAGTGGAGAGCATTCTAGTATCTCTTCTGTTCTAGCAAATCTATAACAAGAGGCTACTGCAGTCCTTAACACGTTTCCTCACTGTTGCGCGTTTCCTCACTGTTGGCGAGTGGCTCGCTATGGCTATCCCACAATTGGATTAATGAGATTGCAATCTCTCTTGATAATTTGAAGACTTGCGACTCTTATTGTGAACGTTTATAAACTTTAAGTGATATTACTTTTAGTGTATCTCCTTAAAATCTTCATTTTCTCTCCTCCTGTATTCCATTCTTTTTAATCTGGCGTACGGTATCCTGCATAGGATAACGTTACGTTACAGAGCTCAGAAGGCAGTAGCTCCCGAAAAAGCCGACATACCAATCAAAAACAAGCGGACCTCGGGCTCCAAAGTGCAAATTTTGGACGCAAACTTTTGGACTTGTCGAAATGTTTAAAGTACGCCAGAAAACTTTGATGTCGCCCGAGAAGTCATTGTATAGTATTGATAAGTATAAATCGTATCTATTTTTTTTCGTGCGGAAATTCCTTCGGATACCCCCCCGCCGGCCAACGGGGGCGGTTATGTCGGGCATGAATCGACTAAAACCGCACGCCGTCTCGGGTCTTAACACGCCAGAGTGTAAGGTTGCCCATAGAGCAGGGTTTGGGAACCACAGTGTCCCCGTCTGGCCCCGGTTTGGGGGAGGGGCGCTAGTCACCCCACCGTCCCGGCCTGCTTCTGCTGGGGTGACAGGCGAAATCGTATCTGGCAGCCACAGGACAGGATTGCCTAGTGTGCTGGGGCCACAGTTTAACGCACAATATTGTTTTTTCTATTAGGCAATAAACTAATTTTTATTTCAATTAAATTTTTAAGCAATTTGTTAGCTTACTTTTCCCGAGATGTTCTCTTTTTCCGATCTAAATCTATATAGATCGGAAAAAGAGAACATCTAGGACGGCACTTAAACCCGAAGTGTCTAGGTGGCTCAGCTGGTCAGAGCATTCCCCCTGTAAGAGACTGGTCGCGGGTTCAAGTCCCGTCCTAGATGTTCTCTTTTTCCGATCTAAAACTATATCTTTTTTTTTTAATTTATAACTGGTATATCTCTGTGATGCCGACGACATAATAGAATGGTTGTAAAATAGTCTTCTTGATAATTAAAACGATGAGTTTGTTATTAAATACGCTGCCCTTCTTTAAGTGAGAGGAATCAAGTAAATCGCAAAGCATTATAAAACTAAACGAATCTAGATTGTAGCAACGTGAGCTCATTGTACTCAGAATTAACCTTGTACGAACATTTCAACAGGCAACGCGAATTGAGCGGCTCTTGAATCTAAAGTAGCCGAGCTGATGAGTGACCGATTGTGGCCGTTAGCAAAAACTGATTTTAGAAACCTCAATATCATTTTTGAAGACCTATCCATAGATACCCCACACTTATGGGTATGATGAAAAAAAAATTTTGAGTTTCAGTTCTAAGTAAAGACCCCCAAATTTTATTGCTTTTTTTCCTATTTTTATGTGAAAACCTTAATGCGGTTCACAGAATACATCTACTTACCAAGTTTCAATAGCATAGTTCTCATAGTTTCGGAGAAAAGTGGCTGTGACATACGGACGGACAGACAGACAGACATGATACGAAGGATACTGTTAATTGAATAAATAAATAAATACTCTAGTAGAAATTACACCACGCCTAGTCCGAAACTAAGCAGTGCTTGTCATATTGGTTCTAGAATGCGGATAAACATACTTAGATACATTCTTTTTTGTAAATAAATACATATTATACATAAAAAAAACCCAGAAAAATGCAAATTTACATATTCGCACTGAGCGGGAATCGAACCCGCGACCTCTGACTTAGCAGTCGAACGCACTACCATTACGCCACAGAGGTTTTATTAATTTTGTTTGTAATTATTTTCAATTATAACTTGTGTTATTGCCGTGCCGTGCCGTGTAGAGTGATATTAATTTTGAGTTTCACTGACTGGACACGCGAGTGTCCAGTATCTCGTGTAAAGTTGGTCAAGCAACCTAATATTAAAGTCAAATCGAAATCCTTTTCGAACCCGGGTCCTCTCGATCGTAAAGCCGACTCCTTAACCACTAAGTTACCGACGCTATTATAGTATCGATGTGGTGACTTGTGACATCAGGACGACAATTTGACATCATCGAGCTGATCTGATGATGAAGTCAGGCTGAGAATAGTGGAATTCTTCAACGGCTAGTGAAAACCCCTCTAATCGTGGCTCTCTTGGTTTGTTTTAATGAGTTCCGTACTGTATGTTATATTTTTATTTTTTATTTAACCCGATATTTTTTTTTTGTTTCAAATATATATTTTGTCGATACCAAGTCATCTCACCAAATTCAGAGACCTAATTTTGTGACACCTTATATAAATGCATGTTTTCCACGAACAGCTGTCGCTCAATCACTTAAGTCTCATGCTTCATCGTATTAACTCATAAGACTTAAAGCCCCTCTCGACAACCTCTTATTTATTATGTACATCAAAGAAACATCAGGAGGTATTCGCTAAGAGCCTCAAGCTCGTGTGCGTCTGAATAAATTCCACATTTTAGCTAAGTAAATCCTATTTGGCAGAATTTCTGCTTGGTACACAAGATGTTGTTAGTATACCCACACAACATAATCTGTTAGGTATTCAGTGTTACTCGAAAAACCGAAATTCAACATGGCTCCTTTATCTAGAGCGGGAGGTATATATTTATGATATTTCTTTGCCTGTTGTGTACACAACAAACTATATATTTGACGGCCTCTGTGGCGTAGTGGTAGTGCAATCGACTGCTGCGACAGGAGGCGCGGGTGCGATTCCCACCCACACAGCGCAAAATATTTGTATGCATGAACATATCTATTTGCATTGGTCTGGGTGGTTCTATGTATAATATGTGATTATTCCGAACCTGACCCGAAAACCTGACCCTGATACTAAATATGAAATACTGATTTGACACACATATATGTACTTTTTATTTTGAGAAAGATTAGAGAGAATGACCAATCTGCGCAATTCGGGTTATGATAGGAACGAGACGTCGGGTCAGGTTAGGAAGAGGGTTACGTTCGGACCAAATATTACATTTTTTTTCAAGTTTCTAACCTAACCCGCGACCGGGTCAGGTTCGGAATAGTCGATAATTTGCATGTATTTACAAATAAATAAACTATATAAGTATGTTTATCCGCATTCTGGAACCCATAACACAAGCTAGTTAAACTATGCTTACCTTGGGTCTAGATACCACTCTGTAGATTGTCGTAGAATATATAATAGTGTCACCCCAGCAGAAGCAGGCCGGGACGGTGGGGCGACTAGCGCCCCTCCCCCAAACCGTGGCAAGACGGGGACACCGTGGTTTCCAAACCCGAGGGGGCCATCTCGAAACCGGAGATGGCCCAGCGAGGCGAGCTCATTCGCAGCTACCAATAAGAAAAACCCAATAACATTTTGCCCGGGCATTAAACCTAGGACCTCATGACAGCAGTCACCCTCGTTACCGCTACGCGCCACGTTAATGCAGTCAGTATAATGGTGTTTTTATTCAAGTCAGCTATGCTTTTTACCACGTTTTTCTGAGTTTCACTTCGTGTCTGTGTTTCTGTTTCTTTCCCTCTAAAGCCAAAAATTGACACTTAATTTTCGACCAGTTCTGATCACCCTAAAGCTCTGAAATTTTTTATGTAGGCTAATGCCACCTTACATTTTTATATTTAATCATCAGAAATAGTCAGTAGTTAATAAAAAAATAAAATTAAAAAATCTTTTTAATAACCACGTTTCAACACTAAAAAACGTGAGGCTGGCGCTTTGATCCTTTAATGTATCGTTTTCCTTAGATATTCAATAATTTAAAAATTTCAAAGCGCCCCCGCCCCACGTTTTTTAGTGTTGAAAACGTGGTTTTTTAAGTTTTTTTTTATTTTTTTTCTTTTCGTTCCACGTAACGAGTAAGTTTAAGATTAAGGAATAAGAAAATTGGGAATATTTGATGAGTATAGGACTACCGTTGTCTAGGACATTCTATACAACGCTATCTAGGCACAAAGTGAGCATAATGTATTTATAAGTATGCAGCAACTATAATGACCAAACATATTTGAATAGTGTTTTCGACAGTTTAACTTATAATATCCACGTTGCTACCTACACCACGGCGCCGTGCTGTGAAGGTGACATTGTTAGGTGTTCAACGCAATCGCTTATCGCAACCAGACCGCGATTTACACGTAACACACTACGACTATCTATATCAATACAAAACAAAACTGAATAATTTGTTTGGGTGAAAGACCTTTTTTTTTCGTGCGGAAATCCCTTCGGATACTTCCCCGCCGGCCAGCGGGGGCGGTTATGTCGGGCTTGAACCGACTAAAACCGCACACCGTCTCGGGTCTTAAGACGTAGGTAAGGTTGCCCATATCCCTCGCACCCCGACAGACCCTGGGCCATCTCCGGTTTCGAGATGGCCCCCTCGGGTTTGGGAACCACGGTGTCCCCGTCTTGCCCCGATTTACTCACCTGCCACCCCCAGGCCTGCGCTCATGGAGGACGGGGGTCGTTATGCTAGTCTATACGCTAGTCTCCGGAACGACCAGTGCGATTTGAAAACTTTTTTTTACGTTTGATAGCTCAAATCTTGAGGAAGGTTATATGCTTTCAAAATCACGCTTAGGAGTCAAGTAATAACGTGGGCTGCTACTGTCGTTGGCTGCCGCTGTCTCCTTCTGCGAGCAAGTAATGCTCGAGGAGGCGGTGGGCGGGTCCGAGAGAGACTCGGGTCTCTTCCGATCCGCAGTGCCCACAAGACGCGCAGGCCTGGAGGTGACAGGTGGAGCCGCCTGTCACCCTAGCAGAAGCAGGCCAGGGTAGTTGCGTTGCACGCATCACTTTTCCGGGGGCAAGAGGGAGACACCGTTGTTCCCAAGTCCGAGGGGCCCATCTCAAACCGGAGATGGCCCTGGGTCAGTCGGATGCGAGGGAAATGCTTTACACTCCGGCGTCTGAACACTCGAGAAGGCGCGGTGTGCGGTTTTAGTCCATTGAGTTCGACATAACCTCCCACAATAGCCGGGGGGTATCCGAGGGGAATACCAAGGGGAATAAAAGAAAAAAGAGTCAAGCAATAAGAAAAGGTCATAAATTTACGGGTGGGCGGTGCGATGTGAATGCGACGCGGTGGGCGGTGTCCTATTCGGGGAATAGAACCGAGTACGGGGTGTACAGCTATTATATGCAATAGACGCGGATATCTTTAAAATATAAATGCGCATATAAAATTTTGCATAATTTCTTTTAGTTTCATTCTCTTCTGTTACCTCGGCTCGTGTGACGTATGGATGCTGCGCACTCCGCATACGCACGCCTTTCTCGAAAGGTAAATGTTACACACACATCAACTGTGGTTGGCAACAGTAAATTGTAAGCTTGTCCTGAAAAGTGGCACATGTTGTTTTTTTAACCCCCGATGCAAAAACGACAGGGTGTTACAAGTTTAACGTGTGTGTGTGTGTGTGTGTGTGTGTGTGTGTGTGTGTGTGTGTGTGTGTGTGTGTGATGAACCGATTTTGAATGATGTTAATGATGAGTGAGAGTGGGAGATGTCGGGGTTTTTAATATGTAATTAGATCATTATTTTTATATTACAAACGCCAATAAGTCTCCGAGGGGTACACAGCGGTGTGTTAAGATGCATAATTGTCAGCTATGTATGGCAACGTAACATAACATCCTCCCGAATCTGTGATTCTAATGCGTGAGTTTTGATTTTGAAATAATTTAGTAAAAAATTGGGGCTTCAAAATCTATTATTGCCATTTATATTTCAAAGATTATTGCATGTAAATGTTGGCCATGACTATGTTTTATGTAATCCATACGCGGAGCCCAATATTCCAATCTAGTTTCTAGAAAATAACTATTTTTCGCGCATATCAGTTGGTATATCATTGATAACACCCGTGATGTTGTCTTCTAGTACTTAAATATATACTTGGGTATTGGCATAAAAAGGGATTAGATGTCATGACACAAAAATTAGTCCAACAGAGTCAAATCACACGATCTAGGTGGCCAATTCACTGGTCCAAAACGAGAAATTCCACTAAATTACAAAATTGATCTTCTCGTATTTATCACCTAAAATATAGTCAGGCCAACACATGTGAAATAATGTTTAAAACATAAATTGCAACAATTGATTTTAAGCCCCAATATATTCTTTTTAATATTTTACAATATTAATTTTTTTTTGTACATGAAATACTAACACAAAAAAAATCACCCGTTTAAAAAAAATCTTAAGACTCAGTTACACTTTACCTGACTAGAGTTATAAAGCCGGGACCTAATACACCATAGCATTAGATGTTTTAATACAATATTAATTTCTCTTATTTCTTTTGTATTCACAGTTCTGTACTGGAATAATATAATTTTTGTGATAATTAGTTACTGAGTTTATTACTTCATTATCAGTGGAAGCCAATACAAAAATATATTGAACAATTTATTAATAATTAGTGCATAAACTTTGATTAGGTGTATGATTGAAATGTATGATAAATTAATGTTTCACAATTATTTAATTATAAACTCAAGTTTATGTGAACTGGTGTACTTTCTTTTTTGCTACCTGTTTGTGCTTAAATTTTATGGAGATATCTCGGCAGGTCAAAACTAATTCTAGGAGGGATGCAACTTCTTACTATAACATAGCTAGCTGCATAGTGCTGCAGTTTTAACTGCATAAGGCCTGCACCCGTTGGAATATCAGGAAAAAAAGTAGCCTATATGTATATGTAGTCACCAATAATATAATTTTCTACAGGTGGAAGGAATTTAAAGTCTTTCAAGTAGAATCTGAGTTTATTTGATATAAACAAACAAATTTTACTTTATAATATCGGTGTACATTTATCCCTAGCTGGGTTGTTAGATGTCTATGTTGACAAATCTTTCTCTCTTCTCAATATAAACTAATATTAAATATTATGATACAATGTATACCTGGAATTTCAGCATATTCTTACTGAATATATTACTCGTTAAATATTTTCAATCATATTATTTTTTTCCTGACTTACTCTTGTACAGTTAGCAACAAAAGTTGACTTGCACTAAAATATTTACAGACCTTTTGTCCATTGGAATACATGTACCAACAATTGGTATATAATTAATTTTAAAAATCCCAGAGGACAAAGTTATATATATATAATTCATGTTTTGTTTATTATTTTATGAAAGGTTTAAGAGATAAGGTGATCCAAAAATTAGAATTTGTTAAGCTACTTTTGTCATAAACTGTACATACAAGAACCAAAACACTTAGCAGATGTAAACAGGTTCTTATAAGAATTTATTTCATTTATTTTAAATTATGTATTTCATTAAATTTTGCTGCTGTTTTGCTTTTCTTTTATTATTTTGAAGTGTGTAAGTTTATTGTATTTTTTTTAGAGATAATTGGTGCAAAGAGTAACATGCATAACAATCTTCTAGCTAAGCATGAATTTTAATGCATGATTTTATTGCTACTAATGTTGAGTTATAGGTACAAAAAATAACTTAAACGATTACTACTGATTCAGTTAACCAAATCAAACATACATAATGGTAAATAGACAAATCAAATTTTATGTTTACTAGATGCAAACTTAAAATTTATGGTTTTTGAATACACTTTCAAACTGTGTACTTAGTAAACAGAAAGTTTCAATAGATTAGGAAGTAAACAGTAACGACACACGCAATAAATTGGCACAATGCAAGTACATTCCCACGGAGCAAACAGTGGAGAAGTGGTAAGTGGTAACAGCCTAACAATGCCACGACGGGCTTCAATTAAAAGTGTGACTATTGTTGCATCGCCACAACGGACTCCATAAAGTAAAATATTGAGATAAACCGAAGTTCCTTACAATAAAAATAAATATCACTTACCAATAACAAGTTTCACACGATTTATACCGAAAGAGTTTGATAATATGCGACCGCCTACACTAAAATTACGTTCCACTGCTTACGAATTGTATAAAATTAAACACTAAACTACCACAGCATATAATGATCGAAGGAAGATATAATTTCAGAATGAACACAACCAAATAGTACACGGATGGAGTCTCTCACGATTAGCCAACGAATATTATTCCCTATGAAACGGCCATTAGACACCACAGACTAAACAAACCTGTCGTCATCTTTATCTTTCCATCTTTCGGTGTTGCTCTTACCTACTTCATATCTTGCTCACCCTTTTCTTTTTTCTTGCTAGAATTAATATTTGCTTTTCCACTATAATTTTATTGATAAAATGCAATGCGATGCGAATGTGAAAAATTATCCTTGCTATATATCAATATACCCGTGGCCCTAAAGCCTTAAATAGACGCCGTCACATGCACTGATTTATAATATTACTAATATGACTCGGTTGGTATTGGTATTCTACCTCGTGGTTACCAAGAAACGAGCTGGTGCAGCAGAGGATGTCGGCTACCCGCTATCGAGTCAATAGGATGCCTACACGAATTTATCATGTTTAAGATCAAGAATTCAACAAGACTCTCGGTCTCAGTCCGTGGGAGTCTTTTAGGATTATCCTCCACGCAAACCTACTTTAAATATTTACTTGCTTATTACAACAATTTATTGTCTATTTTTTTTTTATTTAACTGTGACATTACTGACATTAGCTCTCAATTTACAGGGCAAGTTATCGTTTGGTTATCATAGATTATATATATACTAGAAAATGGTTATCGTTATCCCCTACAGACCTACCAGTTATTACAAAAAATTGAAATTTTTATATTCATCACAGAGGATTCAAAAATATACATTTTTAACTTAACCTTATGTATAACGTGGAAGTACATTCATTAACAATATAAATATCCGAATTGACTTCATAAACGTTAAACTTAACATCACCTGAATATAATGTATTTTTAGTGAAGGGTTACTCGTTAATTTCATACGAGGATGAAGGAGTAACTCGTTTTACTAAATGAGGTACTCATGAGGTACCCCTCATTTGAGGTGAGGAATCCCTTGATTCGCACGGTGATTCTACATTTATTTACCTCACGCGAGTCAATGAGGAGTGAGGTGAGGAATGTGAGGAGAGCCGGTCGGCGCAGTGCAGTGTGACCGGCACATCGCGCATCGCAACATGTATTATATCTATCTATATAATCTATACGCATATATGAAATATACACCTATACACCCATATAAATGTACCTACCTATGATTAATAATATAATGTTTTTGTTTACCTCTGGTACGAGCTTGCGACTCTTGCGAGCGGCCCGTGATGCATTGCTAGGAACAGTAGATACATAACAAACAGTAGGAATATTAGTGGGATTAATATCATTAATAATGTAATCAAGCAATTATTGTAGTCATATCTTTCATTCACAATGATTGAGCGTGAATTGGCCAAAATAAACCAAAAAATGACACTATTATCGATGTTAAATCTAAAAGGGTAAAGCTCATAGTTGAAGCACTCTTTGGTTGAAGCTGAACATACTTTTTTTTCGATTTATTTACTCACTCGCTCCTCATCCTCATTGCCTCATCGTCCATAGATAATTAGCTGCAAGCTAGCGCGCGGTGCAGTACGATTGTGAGTCTGTGAGAATGAGGAATGAATGATGAGTGAGGCGGTTCATTGCGAACATTTGAGGAACTCACTCAATTTGACGTCACGAGGGCCTCAAATGAGGTAACTCATGAGTGAGGGACGCACCACTTTTTTCAAAATAATTGACTATTTAGTAGGCGAAATAAATAAGGAGTCAAAACAAATTAGAATCATGGTGAAACTTAAGAATGCAGCATTAGCTTATAAAGGATTAAATGGACTTATTTGTGTTTACAAACCTTCTTGTGTACCATTGAAACAAGTTCAAAATGCAATTAAAACCAATCTTTGCAGAGGTTAGGATGATGAAACTATTATATTTATCCCATTGTTTATCTACAGAAATAACTTATTGTTTTCAATTCTTTACAGATTTAAATGCTTTACCGGATAGACCAATAGAACAGAGAGTAGAGATAGTAGGAGCAACAAATGAGCCCATGGAAGTAAAGTTGGTTCCTAACTATGCTGATAATCCCCTTGTGTGTGGTCCTCGGTATATTAACGAAGATTTTAGATGTAGTTTTGCTGCTAATTTAGGGTTATTTAGCAGTGGAGTATTATGTGAGTTTCTTGTTTTGACATCTTGTTTACTAAGCAGTCATATATTAGGAACTGTACATCTGATCTTGTTGATATGAATTTCATTTTTTCAGTATTAGGTATAAATGACGGCACAAAACTGACCTACCTCATAAATACTGCAAGGCCCACCAGAGCATTCAAAGTACATGGCCAGCTCGGCAAGGCTACAGATACCTACTTCTGGAATGGCAGAACTGTAGAGAGAACCACCTATAACCATGTGACCAGAGAGAAATTAGATAGAATTGTGGCATACATGCAGGCGGCCCATCAAAAGACTATGTTTGAGTTAGTACTTCACTTGTGTATTTTCTTATTTGATAGGCTTGTATTTGACCACCTTCTCACCTGTTCATAAGTGATGATGTGGTTGATGATGGATATTATGCGAGAGGGTGGATGTCTGTTAGGAATTTATGTGTTACAGCTTAGTCAGGGAAAGGGAGCAGATGATGGCAATAGTTTCATACACTACTAGATGTTGCCCGCGGCTCCAATCATTTGGATTTCTGATCCCGCCCCTGCTCCCCATGGGAACCTATCCCAGGGATAAAAGTAGCCTATATGTTCCAGACTATAATCTATCACTGTACCAAATTTCAGCCAGATCTGTTCAGTCATTTTTATGTGAAAGAGTAATAAACATCTAAACATCCATACATCCAAACTTTCACATATATGCAGAATCTAGATGTTTATTGAGAGTATATAAAATGTTGTCAATTATTGCAATGATGTTAAAATTGGAATGGTTTTCATTACAGAATGACTGGTCTTCACATGGAATCTCAGACCACATATGACATGGCATCAAAAGGTCTTATCAGGCCTGCTAACAACAAACTTCCCGTTGTCTATGGTATCAAATGTGTCTCATTTGAACCTCCAAACTTTACATTAGGTAATCACTTAGTAATCAGTAATCATTTACTTTACTACAAAAACATCAGACAAATCTTAGCCGAGCATCAGTAGTGTGTTTACTGTGCAAGGTCCAATGGGTTCAATTCCCAGGTTAGAGAAGTGGGCCTATTAGGTTGTACTGAACTATTTTATTAGGAAATAAAATGTCACATAAATACTTGCACACCTGAGGCTAACAAGAAAATTGCCTTATGTCTCTCTCTGGACTCTAGGAATATATCAAGGAAAACAAACTGATACCATTGAAGGCTATTTATTGAACCTTCGACATGAATGTCTTTTTACTTTTCTTTGACAAATTCTCTTTTATATTTTAAATGTTATTCTTATTTGAATTCTGTGTACACTGTAAAGGTCTGCACAACAAGACAAACCTCTATAGTACCAACAGGAGAATATACATACCTTGTATTAAATTTCTACTATGCCAGCATTCCTACTTTATTTACTTTTCTTCTCATTTCAGAAATACAATCAGTCAATGAATATGACAAATACCTATGGACTTTAGTACATGACCTTGGCATTCAGTTGAAGTCTTCAGCTTATTGTACAGGCGTTCAATGCATTAGACATGGGAAGTTTGACTTGGAGCTGGCTCTGTTACGGAAGCATTGGACCCTGGAGCATCTCTTAGACAACATGCAAAGGTGTTATGATTTACTTGAAGAGAACCAGCGGCTGTTGAAACCTGATTCTGCCATCATGACTGCTTAGATTTTGTATATTTTTTAATTTTATGTGAAATAAGTTAATATAGTAATGTTATATTAATTACAACAATTTAATTATCCACTCACACACATTGTTCTTCAGTCCCACAGTTTTTTTTTTAAGGAATACTAGTATCCGAAATTACTATTCTGTCTAACCCCTCCAGCTAAGCTTAATTGCTTGTGTTAGGAGTGGGTTCACATCAGTAGTGTAATGGCCAGGTTTGAACCTGAGACCTATGGATTGTAAGGCCGACTCCAAGCGACACTTGTGATAGGCCACGAGACTATGGGTGTCTACTGGGTTATCTCTCTGAACCGGGAGTCAAATTCAGAACATTATACAGCTACAGCTGCACCAGCAAGCCACTTTAATTAACATTAAAGTAAAACATAACATACATACATAAACTCACGCCTATATCCCCGAAGGGGTAGGCAGAGGTGCTAGCACCCACGTTTTCGCCAGTTTATGTTTTAGGTGGCGAGCCTATTACCATTAACCGGGCACTTATAAACCTGCGATAAATACACATAACTTCGAAAAGCATCGAAAAGTCATTGGTGTGTGCCATGGTAATACCTGGGATCGAACCCGAGACCTCGTCTCAGCAGCCCTTTACCCATACCACTAGGCTACCGCGGTTATTTTTTTTTACATTAAAGAATAAATATTCTATGACATTCTACACAGTGCTTTCAAGACCCTAGCTTTTGTTATGGGTTCCAAAATGTGGATAAACATACTTAAATACTAGACCCATAAACACAGTAATGACTAAAGGGATACCAGATTTTATTGCACCTATATTGTATGTTTTGTTGCAATGGGATTCTAGCTTCGTTACTAATCAGACAAGGTGTTAATAGGATTTTGAATGGTGCCATTTAAAATATAAGAGATTTGCTCCTTATTCATCATCATCATCATCTACGTGTTGCATCTCCATTGCATCAGACTCTCTCTGGTATTCGAGGTTACAAATAAAGGTGGAAAAAGTAGATGCAGTAAAATATTCATTTGCCTATTTCTTCAGGGATGAGTTGGTCAAAAAAGTTAACTATGGACTAAATAAACTTAACACATTTATTCTTTTTAACATAAATTTACATCTTCTACATCTTTTACATTTATCATACACTTAACAGACTAAAATTATTATAGTTATAGATAGCAACAAATCACACTCGTCAGCTACCACTGGAGGTTGGTGTGGATGGGGATGTGTTAGCTTGTTTCTCCATCTGTTCTATTCTCTTATGCCTTATCATATTAGACAAAATACCATCAAACGATGTAGTTTTCTTCTTCGCAGACCCTCTCAAAGTGTCTTCACCTTCCCTACGTACTCTCAAACGTAAAGAATTCACTTCATCCATGAAATCGAAGTCTGATTTCTCTTCTCTGATCGGTGATGCTGGAATTTCCGGCTGGTTTTCTTTGCTTACAGGCGCAGGAGATGGTGGCCGTCTGCCAGGACATTTCCATTCTAATGGTAGGGTTCCACTTTTATCCAAAGCTTTGTAAAGATCTTCAAGATCCGCGGGGTCTGGCATCCAGTTTTTGCCGATGAAAATACCAGATTTTGATAGTTCATCATCTGAACAAGGTAAGTCCCAGTCATCACCTTGTAATTCTGTTGAACCCATTGCTTTAAAATGAATAGTAAATTCAGAAAAAGCTAATTATAATTCATAAATAGGAACTAACAAGTATACAAATATTTTGTATTATTTTGACTAACTCGCTGTGCTACGTCAGTTTGACAAATCAAGTCAATCATAGATTTTATTATATATATATATACTAAAGCCCAACTAAAGCCAATGTTGGCTGTGGTAATTTTTTTCCCTAATTTTGACGTTTTTTTTTTCAGTTCCGAATCATGTCAAGTCTAGTCAAAGAAAAGAACGCACTTTAATTGTATTTAATTTGGATTAGGTTCGTTTTCTTTCTAGTAAATCGTAGTGCTATAAATTACTACGATTCTCGTAAATGAAATCCCCATAAATCACAATAATTATATTTTGGGAATCTAATACAATCACTGTGTTCTCGTTCCTTCATTGTTTCTGGTTCCCTTCCCTTTTTCCCTTTAGTTCCCTTGTCATGTTATTTTGTGAAGTATAAATGTCATTAACTGTCACACGAACACGTGAAGATACATCAAAATAATCAAGAAATAAAAACAGTAAACGCTAAACGTCTATATTATTGTAAATGAGTAAAGTGTGAGATAGTTTTATCAATGTCTTCCTCATCAGACAGCGAATCTGGTGATGATAATGATATATGCAGGTAAATGAACATGCTAAGTGAGTCCTACTGTGTTTAATATAAGTATTAAACTCTAACCTCTTTTCAGATTGGGCGATTGCGAAGTTTGTGGAGCAAAGAAAGCTCAATATACATGTCCAAAATGTGAAGTAAAGACTTGCTGCTTGGACTGCGTCAGAATACACAAAAAGGAATTAGAATGTGATGGTATTAGAGACCGCACAAAGTTTATTAGGGTTAAAGATTTCACAGACACCGACTTGTTGAGTGACTACAGACTGCTAGAGGAGTGTGCACGATTTGTTTACGGCGTCAAGAGAGATGAGAAGAAAAAGTATACTAGGATTGATAAAGACCTACCAATTGTAAGTTTGGTCTTTATTGCATTATATAAGGTGTCACAAAATTAGATCTCTGAATTTGGTGAGATGACTTGGTATCGACAAAATATGTATTTGAAACAAAAAAAAAATGAACTGTGTACCTGTCTTTTAAAGTTGTTTTTTATATTTGTGAACCTAACAGTTCCTTTACAAGTTGATAATTTAACCACTTTAAATTGAGCCGAATGCTTATGTTGGAATCTATAACCAATATTGGATTTGCCCACATTGGCCTTCTTCTAGTATATTATTAATACAATTGTGGACACCGTTAACCGGACGGCCGATCCATCCACAAAGCTTGTGGGCCATTTCATCCATTTCTTCTAGTGTATATCTGTATGTATGCAATCTAACTATTAGCTGTAAGTTTCCCTAAAGTATAATAAATAAAAGTGGTTATACTGGAGTTAAAACCGACAACCTCTTATCATAATTCCATTACCCTGCCCTTAGTTATAATAAATAAATATTGTCATGTACCATTAGTGTGCAGGATACGGTAAAGACTTGATAGTATTGGAATAAGCTGCCAGATTTAAAATATAGCAATACTGTTGATGTCCATATATAAATCTAACATTGTTGTTTCAGCATCTATACAAACTAAAAATGGCTGCAAGACAAAGAGGGATAGTCTTACAATACTTAGCTCAAAACTTTACAAGGCACAAGTGCAATACCACAAGATATAACTATAAAACAAATGTAATAAACTGGAGAGTGGAGTGGTTGTTTCCTAATGCTGAATCTGGTCTGTTGAAGTTTGTTGATGAAAAATGTTCAGAACAGACAAGACTGTCAGAGCTGCTTAACAGGTATTTGAATCCCGATGCTCTTCCATTTGAAGGATCAAAAGCTCTGACTTATTATAAATCGGTTGGCTTCAGTGGAGTGAAAATCTTATTAAGAGGTAGGTAGGTTGTTATATTTCTTTAGAATTAATATTTTGCACTGGTTTCTTGATTTTCTTTAAGTATGCCTTTTATCTTTGTAGCTGAGAAAGTCAAAGGATCTGCCAAGAAGTTCTTTGAGTTGGAGCCAACAGAATCGCTGGCTGAGAACCTGTCAGGAAAATGCATAGTTGAGTTTCCCATTATCTTTGTTGTGCTCAAAGACCATGCTTATAACTTTGAGATTATTACACCTGGTAAGTGACAGTAATTTATATAATATTGCTATTTAAAGAAGGAAAGATGGATCTGCCAAGGAAAAGAATCATAGAAGCATTTGTTAGTTATTTTTCTATTTTAAACTACAAGCTTACATCTTTTAATTACACTATGCAGCTCTAAACGGATGCTATTAATAGAATTCTTACCGAGTCAATATTGTATTTTTTTATTACTGGTTTCCATATTAATTCTTTGGTTTAGTTTATTCTGCCATTCCTAACAGTGCAATCAAAACCTTCACATCTCTGCAAAGCTTGTAAAAACAGGTCTACATGATGTACTACTAACTGAAACAACTACATGAGTAATCATCTACTGCCTTTATGTATTTAATTTTCTTTCCTCTTGGTATTAATAAAGTGCACAGGGTCCAAATAATAAGTGATTTGTTTCTTTCCAGAGGATGAATTTGAATCTGAAGATATTTCTGAGCTCAGCCAAAATGATGCCACTCAGAAAAATAATACAGTGAACAGTCGTGTGACAAGTAGCACTGCTTCAAATGGCACAATATTAAAAGACAATCAAATGGTACAGGATGAGACAAATCAACAGAGTTCATATAGGAAGAGGCCTAGACAGTTGTTGACAGAGAAAATTGCTAAAGAAAAGAAGTTGGAAATTGAGAAAGAGTTGAAAGCTGCAAGAAAGAAAAAACCCAAGAATCTGCTGTTCACTACTGGTTATTCTTCTGATGAGAGTGTGGACATTGAAAGTGATGATGAAAAAACCAAATGATAATTTTGATGGTGATTATTCAAAGGAGGCCATAGCTTTTTTTTTTTTATACCACTAAGGTGGCAGACAAGCACACGGCGCACCTGATGGGAAGTGGTTACCGCGGCCTATGGACGTGTGGAACGTCTTTTCACTAGCACAAATGGACGCTCAACCAAGGAAGTATGAAGTAGTACTTTGACACTTAATACTGACTTTAAAATTATAATTATTAATGGGATATTTACCATGTGTACATCCATGATCATGGTACTTGTAACAGTGCCGAAATATAGGATACTCGAAGAACATAATAAACATGGTAAATATCCCGTTAATAATTATAATTTTAATGTAAATGACCATGTCAATCTAAAATAATACTGACTTTATTTAGCAGTTGGCCACATTTAATTCTTGACAGAATGAAGTGAATCCCAATAATTGAATGATGAACCCCACTCTCCACATAAGCTTACATCAAGTCAGATAGCTGCTGTGAACAGAATGGTGTGAACTACTATGGTAGTATTAAAAAAATTATGTGAATAAGAATGAAGGTGATGAGTAGGTGTACGTAAATAATTTGCAATTTTAATAAAGTAAGTAAACATAACATTATCAAATTTTTTATTTCACTGTATCTCTATGGCTATTAATTTTGTTTCAGTTAGTATAAATAAATACTCATTTGTGGCATTGATTCCTAGCACTTCTCCATACTTGTCAATGTTGAATACATGCTGTTGACCAACTTTCACATTTCTCATAGCCCCACCTGTTCTTTTCCTGAGTTGACAGTCATTGTTACTGGCACTCTGATATATAAAAATATGTTTTGAAGCCTCACAGACAACAGCATATGAAAAGTTTGGTGGGCATGTAAGAAATTTACGGTTCTGCTTTGACGACTGTACATAACCAAATGCACTTAGTGTTCCTTGGTGTTTGACAGGCCATGTTTCCGAGTTGATTAGTTGCACATATGGTTGCCAAATGCAGGCATCAACATCATGACGTAAAGCTAACGTAGGTACTTCCTGAGTCTCTATTCTAATGCTGAAGAGAAATTGATGCACACTCAGTGGAGCTCTATGTGTTATTTTGTGTGTTGTAGCATCTAATCGCACTGAAATTGAAACAACAAAATGTTAGTTTTTTTAAACTTTTGCATTCCGCGATATACAATAATGGCTGAAACGTCAGGCAATCCAAAGATATGTATATTCCTTTACATGATTGCGTGAATTCCTGTTAACATTATTGTATAACAAAATGTTCGTATCTTATCTAGTAGGAATAGTGAAGGTTGATGAAACTACTGCACAGATAGCAAAGCTTACAGTTCACATACTTGTGACTTAAACATAATATGATTGGGAATAGATGAGGACTGTGGTGAGATAGTAAACATATTTATATATAAAGTCATAACCAGAGACAGCAATAGGTAGAGTATATTTATCTAAAGTTCGCGGAAGGAAGTAACATACGAGTTGGTAATACCTCCACTAAAATGCCGGAATCGTAAATATGAAGATTAAATCCTGGGATTTAAGAAACTTCGAATTACCTATTATTTCAGGATAGATATCGGAATAGGTAGACCTATTCCAATCTCTGGTCATAACTATACAGAGCAAACTATAACAGGCCTGTTTGAAATTACACCATAGATGGAAATAGGCATGTCCAGTAGTGAATTATTAAAATCTTTTGAATGTTAATGATAATCAATTCTTAGAGGACGGAAAATTTAGATTTCAGATGTGATACAATCAAATAATTTACCTAGTACAGTATCCTCTTCAGATGCAGCGTCACATTCTTCTAGATCCTGTGTCGACAGCCCGGGCACTGACTGAGCAGTTGCAACTTCTGTTTCTGCACACAGATGTGCCAGCCTCCTGTGTATCTCCTCTACCAAGCTAGCGTCCATAATCTGCTCTCCATTTGGATCACCACCCTCTACTATCTCATGCCATATCATGCTGTCAGACTTTGTCAACAAAATATTAACTTGACCATTATCTTCAACATGCCATGTAGTTAACTCACTATCGACTTTGTGTTTTAGTTTGCCGTCAATGAAAGCCTTCCCCGCATAGCTCACTTTTATGAGTAATGGAGTCACACTAACATGAAGAAGTGTCCGGTTAAAGTTTGATTCTAATTTTAAAGTTATAGTGATGTCTTCAGTTGTTTGCAACCATGTGTAAATTATTGCTCTTGGTGCAACTGTCCCTTGCTCAGTAATATCTTTTTCCGAATCCGATGTAAACTTAAACATATGGTCTGAAGCAATATATAGAGCCGTACAACTTGTTTCCAATGCTGCATAATGAACAATTCCTTTGCCTTGAACTTGTCTGATACTCATTTGTTTCCAACCTTGCCCATCATTGTTAAATGTCACCCATGTTAGTACTGAGTTGAAATGTGATTCATTTTGCTCAACAGATTGTAGGAGACAGTGCAATTTTTCAGTACCATCATTCTCCTGGAGCCTTGAATCCACGATTATAAAATACTTTCCTTCACCTAAAATTAGACTGGACTCTAGTGTTTGCCATATTTGAGATTTTGCGATTGGTCTAGATCTAGAGCCAGTATCAACAATATGTAAATATCCTGTACCATCGCTGACCAAGGCTAAATTAGCTGAAGGGAATGATAAGCATAGGTTGAAGTGGCCAGATCGTCTCTCTTCATGTGCCGGGACATCATACACCACACCACTATGGAACTTCTTGTTACTGTTTTCGAATGTAACATGTCGAACTTGCTGTTGTTTGTCGATGTAGTAATAATTTAATGAGTAGTCCCAGTAATCGAGCACTAAGTGATTATGCAGAGCAAAGAGCTTAGCATGAATGAACGAGTACTGTACCTCATCAGGGTACACTTTGTCAACTGGAACAGGCAAATCGAATGTGTAATGTGGCAAAGCTTGCAGATTCAGTTTATAACCTTCAAAATCGTAATCTAACAGACGCCGGTTCGGCCGAAGTTCAACAACAGCAGACATTTTATTACTAATATTTATAATTCGTAAACTTAAATTATATAATAATTATTCAGAAATCTACTTTACAAAACCATAATTTGTCAACAAATAACAAATATGACCTATTTCACCACAGAATACTAATATCCTGGACATAGATTATTATATTGATCCTGGATTTGACGTACCTTTTTTTTTTTTATCGTGCGGAAATCCCTTCGGATACCCCCCCGCGTGCCAGCGGGGGCGGTTATGTCGGGCTTGAACCGACTAAAACCGCACGCCGTCTCGGGTCTACAGACGCCGGGGTGTAAGGTTGCCCATAGAGCATATCCCTCGCACCCCGACTGACCCTGGGCCATCTCCGGTTTCGAGATGGCCCCCTCGGGTTTGGGAACCACGGTGTCCCCGTCTTGCCTCGGTTTGGGGGAGGGGCGCTAGTCGCCCCACCGTCCCGGCCTGCTTCTGCTGGGGTGACAGGTGGCCTCAACCGCCACCCCCAGGCCTGCGCTCATGGAGGACGGATTTGACGTACCTACCTACCTTTTTTTTTCATTTGACGGATACCAAATTGCTTTCCCTGTCTGTGATTTTGATAGTATATAAATATAATAATCTATGTTGATAGTCTGTGGAAAATGGGAAACGTCTTTCCCAGATGTTCTCAGTGTGGCCAGTATATTGGCCTTCCCAGTCTTTTGTAAAACTTCAATATGACACTTTTAAGATAAACTAGGACGGTTGCCAGCTTGGCAATCAACCCAAACTTAAGCGTAGCGAGATTTGCCTATCCAACAATATGTCAACGTGACCGGTCGACTTTTTCCATTGATTTGGTTTTTCGGTGATTATTCCTCGATGGTACGTCGGACATCAACTTTCGACCCATAGAGACACTCAGCAAACTGAGCTTGATAACCGTGCCAAGTTTGGTCAAGATCGGTCGAGCCGTCTAGGAGGAGTATGGTTTCACGCGAAAACCCGATTTGTGGAGAAAGACGCTTCGCTCGCCTTCGGCTCGCTACGCTTAATAAAACCGAATTATATGATTTGATAAAAAGAGGTGTGAAGTCAAAGTCAAAGTCTTTATTTTTCAAAATAGTGCAACGTAATTACATCTTTTTGACGTCAAAATCTGCTTAAAACTAAGTTTACCACCGCTTCCTAGGCCCTAGTGGAGAAGAAACGGCGCAACAAACTCCACTGCGGCATTTTCGAGACGTCATAATAAAAATAGTGATTTCTTAAGACTAAATATGGACGAATGTACATTTTTGTCTCGTGTCAAGATAAATAAAGGTATATAAAAAAACAAAAGTTAAAATAATAATTTAACCTAAGTTAAACGTTAGAATAATTTAAAAAAGTTAAAATATGGTACAAAAAGGTTGCCTACTACAATATTATGCTGTAGTTGTAGCATTAAGAGGGGCCTGCACCATGCTCAAGCCAGACATTTTTGTCTTTAAGGTAATCATCTGTCCTATAGTATGCTTTTTTACATTAGGTGGTCTTAACAAAGGTTTTAAATTTATTGTCAGGCATACCAAGGACCGATTCCGGTAATTTATTATAAAAGCGTATACCTTCGCCCCTAAAAGAATTACTAAATTTGTTGAGCCGATAACATGGAAGGATAGGATAGGACTTACTTTTGTAAAATTGGATATATTTTTCCTGACATACCTACAGTATGTTCCCGAATATATATTGGGAAGCTACAGTTAAAATATTAATATTTTTGAATCGTTCCCTAAGAGAATCTCTTTTAACTAAACAATAAATGGCACGAATAGCCCTTTTTGTAATATAAGATAGTTTCTAAATTAAATTTTTTAAATAAGATTCTACTAATTCTGTGGATTTTTTGTCAAAACCGTACCGACGTAACTTGAGCAAAAGTGTCTAAGGGTCAACACAATCAAACGCCTTAGAAAGATCACAGAATACCCCAATAGTATCCTGCGATCCCTCCCAAGCGTCGTAAATTAAGTTAACTAGGCTAACTCCCGCATCGGTGGTAGATTTCCCGCCAGTAAAATGAGTTAAGGAACCCCAAACCACTAATATTAGCTTTGTCAGCAAGTAATAACGTTAGCTTCGAGTACATTCGATGACAAGCTCAGCACTATCTATTTAGGACATGCGTCAATCCATAAAAGTGTAGAATTAACAATAAGATAGTATATAAGATCAATATTTTATATTAATTAGGTAATTACTGTATTAGCTGTCATGCTGTTGAAATAAAGTATTTTTAGTTGACTCTTTCGTTGTGAGTCACTTAATTGGCGCAGCCGGTAGGATCTCTGTAGTCAGTCTGTTACGGTTTCTACGGTTTAGCAGAGATCGCCGAACAAACAAATTTATTAAGAAACCACTTCGACGCAGAGAGTCAGCAGTAGCCAAGCAGTAATTCAAGGAGCATGAAAATAGTTGCGCAATTGTGAGTAAATCTTGTAATAAGTCGGTCTTGTAGTAAATCGGCCTTGCATACTTCGCTGCAGTGAACTTTCGAACTGGCGTACATCGAGATCCTGTACTTTAGAACTAACATACGTCGACATTTTAAACTTCGACATTCAGTAGCGGAGTCTACAGGCAGTGTTAGGTCCTTTATTAGCCCGTATATTGCAAATAAATATTTTAAGAACTATTTACAATACGAACCATTTGAAGTTGTAAGTACACACGCATCGAGTATACATAACCAAACTGTATTTATCCCATTGCCAGCTACGTTTAAGAGTCAGGAATTCCATAAGTTTTACGTGTATAGTGTAGATGATAGGTATGATGGCTTGTTAGGTAGTAGGTAATTTGCTTAAACAATTAAATGCGAAAATAAATATGGAAAACCAAGTATTACATCTAAAAAATACGAATATTCCTATAATATACACGCCATCTATGAGAGAGGTATATAATCTACCACCTCGTAGTGAGCTTAGGGTTAGACTTCCAGTTAATTTACTGGATGGTGAAGCTATATTAGATTGCAAGCAGTTTACGGCAGGGATTAAAATGCCCGCCGCATTAGTTAAGTGTGTTAAGGGTTACGCCTCAACGGTTATTCAAAATTATACCAATGAGCTTAGAAATTTAGTAGTAACAGGGCCATTCAAAGTAGAACCTTATATAGAGATCCCATCTGTTAGCGTAAATAGATAGGATGCTTACAAAGAATTTAGAAAAACTACGGCTAGATCATATGAATAATGAAGAACGTGAGGTTATAGAAGGGATTTGTAGGTAATATAAGGACATATTTTACTGTGAGAACATACCACTAACCTTCTCTAATCAAGTTCAACATAGAATAAGAACGAAAAATGAGGACCCGATTAATATTAAAACATATAGATTACCCCTAGTCAATCAAAAGAAATTAGGAATCAGGTAGATAAGATGTTACGGGATAATATTATTCAGGAATCACACTCTCCCTGGAGTGCTCCTGTACACTTAGTGCCTAAAAAGTTAGATGCATCAGGGCAACAAAAATGGCGAATGGTAGTTGATTATAGACGTCTAAATGAAATTACTACCGACGATAAATACCCTTTGCCCAACATTAACGATCTATTTGATATGCTAGGCAAAAGTACCTACTTTACCACATTAAATTTAGCCAGTGGGTACCATCAAATAGAGGTACATGAAGAGGATAGAGCTAAAACAGCATTTAGTACTCTTTCAGGACATTACGAATTTAATAGAATGCCATTTGGGCTGAAGACAGCACCCGCTACGTTTCAGCGAGCGATGGATAACGTCTTAAGAGGTCTTCAGAGCTTGCATTGCCTAGTATACCTTGATGACGTCATCATCTTTTCAAAAGCTTAAAAGAGCATGTAGATAAACTTAGAGCAGTTTTTGACCGGTTCCGTAAAACTAATCTTAAAATTCAACTAGATAAATCGCATTTTCTGAGAAAGGAAGTATTGTACCTAGGACATACTATTACTAGCGAGGGTCTTAAACCAAATAATGATAAGATTGATGCTGTTTTAAAATACCCTATACAGAAAACAGTTACAGAAATACGGAGTGTTTTCAAACCTGTAAAAAATTATTAACAAACGCACCTTTACTACAATATCCCGATTTTAGTAAAAGATTTATCTTAACTACTGATGCATCCAACTTTGCGGTCGGGGCTGTATTGTCACAAGGGGCCATACGCTCAGATAAGCCATTTGCGTATGCACGCCGGACTCTGAGCGATACCGAAATCAAATATAGCACCATTGAAAAGGAGCTTTTAGCTATTATATGGGCAATAAAGCATTTCAGGCCATATATACTATATACTGCCAGTGGGGACGCCGTTTGACCAGACGGGTGATCAGCCCTTCTATGTGGGGCCATTTCACCCATTTCCCCTATAACGACTGTCATACATATTCGTATGGCAACCGGGACCGACATCTCAACGTGCTCTCCGAGGCACGACCAGACCAATGCAAATACTCATATTCATGCATACAAATATTTGCACTCAGCGGGGATCGAACCCGCGCCTCCTGCGTAGCGGATTTCAGGCCATATCTTTATGGTAATAAATTTACTATTTATAGGTACAGACCATAGACCGTTAGCGTGGCTGTTTTCCTTAAAAGAACCAAATAGCAAACTTACGCGCTGGCGGCTAAGGTTAGAAGAATATGACTATGAGATTTTTTATAAGAAAGGGTCTCAAAACACAAATGCAGATGCGTTATTTAGGATAAAAATTAATGCAATCGATGATGATCTAGATACGATATTCGTAAATGTAGGTGATAGGAACGAGCGTATCCGAGAGAAAATTGAAAATGAACTCGCAGATATTACTCCAATAGAAACTATAGAAATTTCAGATTCTGATGATGGATCTAATGATGGAGTCACAGCTAATTCGGTTTCAAATAGGTAACACGAAGGTATTCCTATTTTACACGAAACCATCGATACTAAAGCTAAACAAATTTTAGTTCACTCACGGTGTAAAGATAAGTTACTAGTTAAGGACATCTCTAATAATAAGCATAGAATCCTAGAAGTTCATTTACCAGTTGATAATGATAGGTTAATTAAAGAATTTTTATAGGAATATATACAACCTAAACATAAATATTATATTTACTTTGAACACCCATCTTTTAGAAAATCTTTTCAAAAATAGATAGAATTATTTAAAAAGGGTTCAGTGCAGTTAACAGAATGTACAGAAAGAGTTATTAATCTAACAAACTCAAAGGATGATCAAAGGGAAGTTATTATTAAATATCATGAAGGGAAAACATGCCACAGGGGTATTAACGAAACTTCAGCTAAACTTAAGAGATATTACTGGTGGCCAAATATTAAAGAAACAGTCACAGCTATCATTAACAGTTGTGAAACGTGTAAAAAAATGAAATATGATAGGAAACCAATTAAACCTCATATTCAGTTAACACAGACTCAAAATAGCCCTTTCCAAGAA
The DNA here is from genome assembly GCA_946251805.1 of Cybosia mesomella. Classification (NCBI taxonomy): domain Eukaryota; kingdom Metazoa; phylum Arthropoda; class Insecta; order Lepidoptera; family Erebidae; genus Cybosia; species Cybosia mesomella. The sequence goes on from OX276390.1 coordinate 1,090,544, forward strand.
GCCTTCATGGACTTACTGTACATTGAAGGAAAATATTATCTAACCATTGTAGATGCCTTTAGCAAGTTAGCCCAAGCCCTCGAGGTACCAAACAGAAGTACACCAGAGGTAGTTAGAGCCTTAATAAAGTACTTTAGCATGTATGGATTACCAAGTAAAATCAGTTGCGACTCAGGTACAGAATTTAACAATGCCTTAATTAAAGAAACATTAAGTCTATACAAAATTGAACTTCACATAGGGACACCGAATAATCCCAGTTCTATGGCTATAGTAGAGAGATTTCATTCTACCATTATCGAAATTTATCGTATCGCTAAATATGAGAAAAATGACTTAGATTCAGCCTCCATTATGACATACGCCATCATGGCATATAATAACAGTATACACTCAGACATCTCATCACCATCACTCATCAACAGATTTTACGCCTTTTGAGCTAGTATTTGGACACACCGATTCGGGAAACGTATTTAATGTTGATAGAGAAATGAACTTAACTCAAAACTTATTACTAGATCATAGAAAACGTCTTAAAGTATTATAAGAATTCGTAACAGAAAAATTAGAGTCGGACAAAATTAAAGTTAGAGATAAGAAAGGTGGTGAAGAACCCCCTGCCCTTAAAATAGGAGACGATATTTTTATGAAAAATACGAGAATAAGAAAAGCTAAAGACAAACCCCGATTCAAAAAAGTTAAGGTAACCGACGAGGTTCAGCGTAATGTAGTACCTGTCTAGTTAAATAAACGCAAAACCAAAGTAGTGTTAAAAAACGTTAAACGTCCTCCACAGATCGTGCCTGGTACTTCTAGTACTAGTGACTTCAGCGTTCACGCTGGACTTTCAAAACCTCGGTCAGAATCCGGGAATAGCGCCGTTGAAGATGGGAGTAGCTGTGAAGAAGAATAGGTACTGGACTATATTTAAGACTTTAGATTTAAATTCAATGCAGCTACAAATAGATAATAAATATTAGAGATTTTAGCACTATAAAAAATAAAATTAATGAATATAAGTTAAATAATGACACTGTAGGAATAGAAAAGCAAATAGAATATTTAATTAAACTTAAGCAAAATAGGTTGTATCAAGTCTTACCGTTAAAGTATCGTAGTAAACGGGCTTTGTTTAACCCGTTAGGTACCTTTATAAAAACTATATCAGGCAATCTAGATGAAAATGATGCAATCAAATACGATAAAGAAATTCTACTAATACAAAATAGGGAATATGTAGTCGAGCGTAAAGTATCCTCCATGCAAAGAGCCTTCGATAAATTAGTAAATGACTCTGAAATTTTAAATTTAAACATTAAAAACATAGGTTCGCAGACTAACGAAATAAAACAGCTCATAGTAAACGAATCGAAATTTAACATATTTCTGCACATTACGAATACTATGTACCAAATTTTAAGTAACTTTCGAAGTAGCTACGAAGACATACAGGAAATTGAAACAGCAATTGCATTTAGTAAATTAAACGTGTTGCATCAATCCATTATTAATAGTACAGAATTATTTAGCACTTTAGAAATTATTAGTAAACATGCCAGAACGGTATACCCAGTTAAAATAAATAATTTAATAAAATTAGAACGTAATATTATAGTTAAATCTTATTCAAATAATGATAAGTTGGTATTTGTTCTGGAAGTCCCTTTAATAGACGAAAAAACATACAATTATTACAAGGTAATTCCCATTCCTATTTTCCAATCAAACACCTTTGTCATTATTCCTAAATACCCTTACCTCATGGTGAATAGGTTGGAATACATGCCCGTGGCAAATCCAAGCGAGGAAATAGAAAATGGCAGATTTCTATGTACCGAAAACCACGTGGTCCAATATCCAATAGAGACTTGTATCCAACAAATAATACTGATGAAGAATAACTACAGCCGCTGCATTCAGAATCATATTAAAATTGAGAAAACAAAGGCACAGAAGGTTACAGATAACCAATGGTTGGTTTACGCGGAAGAAAACGTGATTGTCACCGAAAATTGTAATACAGAAACCCACAAATACAACTTCATGGGCACTTACATCGTAACACCGAGTCAACAATGCGAGACACAAATAGGAGAAGTATCCATTCCTATAACGATTAACATTACAGCATCCAGTCGTCAGCTTCCGTTGATCCAGATGCCAGAGTTACAACACGATATCCAGTGATCCAGAATCCAGACGAAGACAAATAAAGTGGATCTAAGAAATGTAGACTTTAGTGATGTGAAAGAAGTACTACAAAGTGCTAAATTTAGTGAAAGTGACTATACAACTCAATTCGTGACAATAGAAATTAGTGTTTGGACCATTTGTTTGTATATTATTATTATTATTGTAGTATTGTTTTTATTATGTGGAAATTCAATTTCGTTTTTCATCGAAATTACCCGAAGCCATCAGTGATAACTTCGGATGAAGGGGAGGAGTTAAGGAACCCCAAACCACTAATATTAGCTTTGTCAGCAAGTAATAACGTTCTACGATCGATCATATACACGTGGTGAAACAGATCATCGAAAAACTTAATGAATATGGCCAGCACTACTACATGGCATTCGTAGATTACAACAAGGCTTTTGATTCTCTGAGTCATAACTATATCTGGAAGACGCTAAAAAATCAGGGCGTAGAAAGCAAGTACATTAAAATCGTTAAAGAAATATACAAAAACTCCACAGCCAAGGTTCAACTTGAAATGCAAGGAGAAGAATTTAGTATCCAGAGGGGTGTCAGGCAAGGTGATCCACTTTCCCCAAAACTTTTCACAGCAGTGTTAGAAAATATATTCAGAAATATAGACTGGGAAGATTTTGGAATAAATATTAATGGAACAAACCTGAACCACCTAATATTTGCTGACGATATAGTGATATTCGCAGAGAGACCTGATATACTACAAACTATGTTACAGCAATTAGATAATGAAAGCAAAAAAGCAGGTTTATCTATGAATCCGGCGAAGACTAAATTAATGACGAATGCAACAAAGGAAAAAATAGAGATAGACGTAGGACAGGAGGTTATCGAATATGTAGATGAATATATATATATTTGGGACAGGTGATATCAATAAAAGATCAATATTCAAAAGAAATCGATAGAAGAATAAGCAACACCTGGAAACGATACTGGTCGCTAAGGGAAATTGTTAAGAATGAAACGATACCAATGTCGGTGAAAAGCAAACTCTTTAACACGTGCATCCTCCCATGTCTCACGTATGGGTGTCAAACTTGGCCTGTTACGAGCAAAAACAGCCAAAAACTTATAGTTTGCCAACGCAATATGGAGCGAAGCATGCTAAATATAAGGCTACGTGATAGGTGGACGACTTCAAAAATAAGGAAAAGAACAAAAGTAAGTGATGTCTTACTAAAAATAAAAAAACTCAAATGGAACTGGACAGATCACATTATGAGAACGGACAGAGAAAAATGGACGAGAGACGTTATGGAATGGTATCCTAGAGACGGAAAGAGACAAAAGGGTCGTCAAATCAAGAGATGGGAAGATGACTTACCAAAAGGATGGAGAAGATTGGCTCGTGACAGAGATGAGTGGAAGAAACTAGGGGAGGCCTATGTCGAAGGACAACCTGACCAACAAACTGGTTGCTGAAGATTATAATATTACTTACCTAATAGAATTAAGTCATTTTTTTTCATTATTTCTTTACCAACTATATTTTTCTTTTTTAATTTTTTTCTAGACTTTTTTATTACATAGAAATTACATTTACTAAAATTCAAATGTACTGTATTTTGGTCAGCGAATAAAGGCTTTTTTATTTTATTTATTATTTATTTATAATAACGTTAGCTTCGAGAACATTCGATGACAAGCTCAGCAGTATCTATTTAAGTGCAAGCAATCAGTCAATCCATTAAAGTGCAGAATTAACAATAAGATAGTATATAAGATCAATATTTTGTATTATTTAGGTAATTACTGTATTAGCTGTCATGCTGTTGAAATAAAGTTTTTTTTTTAACTCTTTCGTTTTGAGTCACTTAATTGTGACGTGGCGCCAGCAAAACTATTTTTACTTTTGTATCCTTTATGGATTTGAATAATATCCATAATTAGAGCATTAAGAAGTACAAAAGTGCACAACTTTTCACATTTGTGCAACCGCTGAAGAGTAATTCACGAAAAATATATTCTGCTGGGGTAACGTTCGAATCAAATAGCAGTTCTGAATTTTCGATTGTATTTATACCTAAGGTCAAACAAAGTTTCATGAGCCTACGTCGTTCCACACGAATATTTTGTGTCTTAGTAGGTAACATAAAATATAATAAATAAATAAATAAATAACCCTAAAAAAATTAAGAACCCCACGTGAATAGTACCAATACCTCGAGCACTCGATCAAATATATGTATGCATAATTTTAGCTGAAAAAGCATTAAGTTTATAAAATAACAGTAAAAACAAATTATAACAGTTTTTGAGTGATTAACTGACTAAATAGAAATGGTTATTACTTAAAAGCTGTGGTACGGTACTTAGTGCTCATGTTTGGGTACATATGTGTAGATAAGTGATTATTTTTGGTTAGCATAAATTATAATTTATCATTGGTTGACTAGACGGAAAATAAATAATATGAAACAGGTTGTTTTTATACCTATATTATTAGCATTCCTTCTGCTCTAATAACTTTTTTCTGGTTTAATTTATTGTTTGGTTTGTACTTTTTGGAGGATATTCTCTGCTGATTTTTTTTGTATTTTTTATAATACTTTTGAATAAAATATATAGATATTTTATTCAACTACTACTCCGATTGATACCATTCGGATGGTCCCAAAACAAGCTACATCTACTCGTAAGTTGCTAGGGAGTAGGGTATCCCGCAGACCACTGATTCTGCAGCGTCTGGTTAAGGTTACAATATTATGGAAATACCAACAATGTGATATTAGATACACCAAATTTCAAATCAATCGGACCAGTGGAAGCTAATAAGACTTATTCATTAACTACAAAAAAGCTGATATTTCTCAAATATCTGAAGAGATCTTCATAATTTATAGCTAACAACCATAACGATCACGTTAGGTTTCAAACAAAAATGACTGCATTAAAATAGACCCATCCATTTGGGTGCCACAGACAGATACACAAACATACAAATAAAACCACAAACTTATTATTATACCCCCGTTTTTCGTTGGAAGTTAAAAGTAATCAACAACTTGACTGCAAAAAGGCCTAAGTACTTATTGAACTTATTAGGTAATGCCCTAAAAAGACCGAAACAAGTTGGCTTATGATTTGCAAATGGATACCGCCTGCTATAAAACTTGTTATAATCTTTTTAGGATATTGCTGAATAATTTAACTATCTTGCATTCGTTTTTTTCATTATTCTATTTTACTCTATTTCTATTTTTACAGCTGCAAGTAGTAGCAGATCTGATATTAATATTGCCACGCGTTCCTGAGAAAATGGTCCTGACACGGATAACGAACTGATCGCCAGCAATTAAACTCAAATAACATGGAAACTATGAAGGCTACCAATTCAAATTTTATATGCACATTTAGCACAAAGTAAAAGCTAACTTTTTGCTTACTTTCATTATGTAAGCTAGGCGCACTTTAATTTTTTTCGAAACGTTACCCCAGCGGTATCTATTTTTCGTGAATAACTCTTCAGTGGTATATGCACAAATGTGAAAAGTTGTACACTTTTATACGTCGTAATGCTCTAATTTTCGGTATGATAATAGTTACCATAAAAGGTACAAAAGAAAAAAGTTTAGCTGTAGTAACTATTTTGTAATAGACTGTACAAAAGACAATTGATACTTCCAAAGCCAGAAATATTTTGCCTACCTAGGCGGTATGGTCGAGCCTTTGGCTTGCCCTTCATCGAATAAATTTAAAAAAATACTGTTTTATTTTGTTTTGGAGCTTTGACGTTTTGAGTAGGGGTGTCCACTTTGAAAAAACATCGATGTTTTTTTTGATCCGATACATCGCAACTATACATCGATGTCTTTCGATGTATCGGATGAAAACATCGATGTTTTTTAAACATCGAGTACTTTTTCTAAAATTTTATTACAAAATCTAGTGGGGCGGAAATCACCCAGTGATTGTCAAACTTCGGGCCAAACTTAGATATTTTTGTTGCAGTATTTTTATTCAAAATTACAGACCTTAGGCTTTATGCATATTATTCGACGCGTCTTTATAATTATATTGAGCAATAAATATGAAGAAAATGAAATCAAATCAAACGTCTTCGACGTCAAAAACACAAAAAAAATATTTTATATTTCAGTTTCTTTCAGAGTCTGGTTGTTTTATGTAAATAACTAAATATACAATATACTTATTGTCATTGTCACTCAAATGTCAAAGTCAAATACGCGTTACTCTGATAACTCGAAAGAAACTCACTTGTAAAAGTTTTTTAGGGACAATTTGTATGGTAGGTACCCGAAACCTTAAACGTACAAACACCAAAATCTAATCAGTTCTTCCCATTAACCAAACAAGATGATTGGCGAAAGATTTTTTTAAATCGGATAAGTGGTTCTTGAGTTATTGCGTAAACAGACATCCAGATATCCAGACCAACAGACAGACCGACACAAAAATTTTTTTTGCTTAATTAGACTTAGAATCATGTGAAACGTCGAGAAAAGTGATAAAAGAGGGTGTAAGATTTTGATATTTTTTTTGCGTGATTTTAAGACTTCGGTGTCCACCTGGTTGGTGGCCCGAAGTAACTCGAATAATGTGGAAAGTGCCCCATCTCAAAAGAGGCCAAAGTAATTTTTTTTACAAAAAGTTTATGAAAAGAGCTAAATCCATTATTTTATTATACTTTAGATAATAATCTTTCATAAAATAATAGATTTAGCTCCTTTCATAATGAGTAAGTAAAAGAAAATACAAGTAAAAGCCATGTGTCAGAAACATCTGTATTATATCTTACAAAAGGTCAAAATAACAAAAAGCACTAAATAACCCGCAACATTTTTGCTAAGTCTGTCATCATAATGTATTGATTTGTTAAGAAATCTATGTATATAATGCAAGTTGACGAATGTATTGCTAACAAACATCTTATTTTAGTTTCACAAAACCAAATGTAATTAAATGTTTATAAACATAGAAACTCGCTCGCCAGCCAACATGAGAAAAGTAGTTTTTTTTTATTGTCACTGAGTCCATATTAGAGAATTCGGAATAATGATGATTTCATAATAGTAATAAGTAATATTTTAGTGGTAAAACTTAAGTTTTTTTTACTAAGCTCAAACCAAAGAGGATATAATCACTACGTGGCCTAACTCGTCTATCACCAATTCGATGTTTTTTTTAAAACATCGATGCATCGAGTATTTTGAAAGCTTTTCAAAACATCGGATGGATTCGATGTTTTTCATTGCAAACATCGATGTTTTCGATGCATCGATGTATATCGAATATCCCTAGTTTTGAGTTTTTGTGAAAGTGAGCGGGAGATCGTTTGAATTTATTGATAATATTTTGTAATGATAATTCTATGCTCCGTAGTTTATTTTATTAACTTGTGATTGGCATCACACGATTAGAAACATATATATATATTATTCACATGGCGAAATCGCTGCAGAAACTAAAGCAGCATCGAAGACGAATTAACTTTATGATTACTTTAACAATATCCAGGGCTGTATGAAAGTAATTACAGATTTATAATGCCTTTTATGAACAATAATTCCTATCGCGAAATACCTTTCTGTCCAGAGACCCCATATGTAAGTGCTTAGGAATCATGAAGTCATAATCTGTACTAAAAAAGCTGAAGAGTTTGTATATTTTGTTGAACGCGCTACTTTTTATTTTGGACAGCCCATTTATTGAAGAAGATTTAAGGCTCTATATCATCACGCTACTTTTCAGGAGAGCGGAGCAGTAAACATAAATGTCAACAAATCGGGCAAATTTCCATACATTATGGTTGGGTTAAATGGGTGCAAATAGATCGGAGTATGTCACAGGCGAAGCCGCAGTGCACAGCTAGTTCCATAATAACGTTAATAGTAACATTTCCTGTCATTAAAAAGTGATTCATATTTTAGAAAGATTTCTACACATATGTCGATCTAAAGGATATCACCGAGAAATATGAATACCATATGGACAAAACAATCAGATGCAGAACTGTTGGTATTCTACAAAGTGTAAATGGGCGGTACTATTTAACTGATGTGAGTTACTTTTAGAATTAATTTAAATTCTTATATGCAGCATAGCCGTTTGTTGGTGGCTGAACTCCTCCGTAACCACTCGCACGATCTTGACCAAATTTACCACGGTGATAGTGTGGACGCTGACGAGTGTTTTGAAGCGAGATGGTTCATGTCCGATGTACCATTCAGGAATAATCACCAAAAAATAGTTTCACGAACTACTGCCTTATCTAAGCGCGCGACAATAGTAATATGTCTTATTTTAAATAAGAGTCCTGCTCGCTCAGCTCAATTTATTTCAGTCGCACCATGCACTGAATTCCTAGCAAATAAACATTATATTATGTAAAACAGCCACCCAAGTGCAGGTGGTATTCACGCACGAAGGATCCTTACTATTATCTGTACAATGGGAGCCCCCTTCATTTATTTTAATTTAATTATTTATTTAGATCAGTCGCAACTCTGAAATCCATGAATACCTACAAATACCAATGGTAAAGGATGAAGCTAGAAGCCGCTGCTCCAAGTACAAAACAAGGCTACATAATCACCACAATGCTCTAGCAAGAGCCCTCATTAATGTAAATCAACAAAGGCTGCGCCTGAAGAGATGCAATATCCTGGACATTGACCAAAGACTGTAACAGTCCTTATATATTTTGAACGTGCTTAATGGAGCGGTGGTCATGTCAACGAGACAGAATTAGACAAAATCTGATTATGACTGGACTAGTCGATAGCAGATGAATTTATTAAAAAAAAAATAATTGAAGTGAATACAACTAGTATCTACCTGTTGCTGTTATCAATAAGAGAGGTAGGATAGTATTCCCGTCCAACTGAGCAGTCCGACTGGGGAAGTACCTCCGCCCTACAGAATACCGCGGCCATAATAACCTCGTGTTGTGATCCCGGCGGTGAGTAGGGTAGCCAGAGCTCACTTGAGAGTTTTTGAAAAACTAAAAAAGAAGGGAGAGGCGGGAGTACCCTTGGTCTTCCCGGAAGACTAACGGCTATTCCTGCTTTGCAATTTCTTTTTTTTAGGGTCGGCAGCGCGAGTGTGACGCCCCTGGTGTTGCACACGTCCATAGGCCACGGTGACCGCTTCCCATCAGGTGGGCCGTGAGCTTGTCTGCCACCTGAGTGGTATAAAAAAAAAAAATATATATATAGCAAAAAATGGCAAAAAAATCACATTTCTTGTATGGGAACCCCCCTAAATATTTATATATTCTGTTTTTAGTAGTCAGTGAAAGGTTCAACTCTCTAGCTCTCAGTTCATAAAATACAGCCTAGACAGACAGCGGAGCCTTAGTAACAGAGTCCCATTTTACCCTTGGGGTATGGAACCCTAAAAAAACGATAATGTCATTGATTTTATAGTTCTTAATTTTGATTTGCAGTTTGATTCCTCTGGTGTTAATTCAAACTCACTCATACAAGTGTCAGTGGTCTACATGCAATTACCACCACAGTCAACGGTGATACCATATCCTGTTCAAGTATTTGGTACTTTGCAGTGGAAGAACCGCCCAGTAATATATGCAAAAATTTTACAGGTTAAAAATCTTCCTTACTACAATTTATTGTTTGTTTATTAGAATAATATTATGTAATCTGTGGTTTGGTTCACTAACTTGACTAGACTTAGCCTTTTTTTTCTTTACTGCAGAATATTTTTTTTGGTATAATTAATTTATGTTATAACTACACCATATTTTTTGCTTTCTTCACATTTCTGTCCATCCTAAGGTTGCCTGGAAGAAATCGCTATTAGCGATAAGGCCGCCCATTGAACATTCAACTGTTTGCGTGTTACTTATATATCTATTTACTTTTTCTTTTTGGTGTATAATAGAATTATCTATCTATCCCCCCGGATACCCCCCCGCCGGCCAGCAGGGGATCGTAAGCTAGGGAGAAGTCCACAAATTCCTAATTCTAAAATGGTGGCCCTTAGTTTGACAGCCTTGCTAGTTCTTTTTTATGTCATGATTAGGAAACCTATATTCCCATAGGAAGATAGTAATATGTATGGGTAAAGAATTCCTGATCTTTTTTGTGCAACAGAGGAAGGACGTACTGATTTTACTGAACCGTTAGGTTGGTCTTTGAAATATTCTGAGGTAGTGGAGTTTATTAGTAGTATTTCTCAGTATCAGTTTGACCGCGACAGTTTGAACACATGCTTTATTTCATTTCCCTATGTCTCAGTAGGTGCAGACGTAAAAAAAAACCGTGGCAAGATTTGATCCACAATTTTATGGAGTGATACCAATGTATATATAAACACGTTTTTAGTATTGAAATTTATATGAGTAGCTATTGTATGTGTATCTTTGGTTATACAGGCGATGAAGGCACCAACAGCATTAAGACTAAAAAACGCATTGCTTGGTACTTCTACACGTTTGGCTACAAATATATTTGAAATTCAGGATGAAGATGTATTATAATTTAATGTTACAAAATGTTAATGCCTTCCATTAAGTAAAAGGTATTATAACTATGTTAACTACCTTTTATTCAGTAGAGAGCAGAACTTAATACCAAAATAATTGTATGAAATTATTAGATTTAATTAAAACCCTGTATAAAAGAATGCATATTTATTAAATCTTAAATAAATACATTAATTAACAATATGTGATAAAATTTACAACATTCCATCACCAAGCACTCCGGCGCTTATCATAAAAAAAAAAATATTGGGCATAGAGTGAGTCTGCGTCATGGAGATTACATGTATTGCAAGCTATATTTATATAATTTGTATATCAAATCTATGAAACCTGTTAAATCACATCTAAATGCTACATTAGTTATTAAAAATATTACATTTTTGGTACATATCTCGCAAAACTTTACATAGCTTGGAATGCATTCACTTATTTAGTATTTTACTCTTACATTTCTGTCTTTAGTGATTCAAGGAGCAATATGTATCTAATCTAAAATGAAAACCCAGAATAATGTTTTGATGGACAAAAAATTATCAAAATCTTATAACTAGTTTGCAGACTCTAAATGAATTCTTGAATACTCGAGTTAGATAGTATCGGCACTTATAATAAACTGCTACGTCTCTAGTACTAAACTCTTCCAGTAAACAACAGAAAATTAAAGACTGCTTCCTTACAAAATAGTAACAGTATTATAGTATTGGAAAGGCAGTTTTACTGTAACAGCATAGCTATCACATTGCTGCGAAGTTGCTGCAACTCTGCAATATCTAGAAATAACTGCAGAATTGTTTAAGAAATAAGAAAGTTTTATTAACAGAAAAAAAATTGTAGCAAGAAAAAACTCATCAGAGATCTGTATTTTGAGTGTTGAAATACAGTAGACTTAACAAGGGCTTTATGAGCTGATTGGGACATTTAAAGGTAGCTCTTGCGACACAAACTAATCACAGAAAGAAGGGGTCTCAGTTAGGTAGTTCAATGTTTGTCCCACCACAGGTTCACCACTTCAGTTGAGCTCTCCCAAAAGTAAGGATAATAGTGCATCTTTGAATTTTTTGGATTTAATTATATTAAGAATTCATAAAAGGTTGCTACCCTAAAAATAAGTTTGGTATATGAGAAAAAATAGTAAAGGAAACTGCAAGACATTAAGATTTTTTTGAGTAAAACACAAAAAGGTACAATATAAATAGGTACAGGAGACTGCTTCGGTCGATTTTGATTTTTCAACCACAATACAGTAAAAAGGAAAATCTTTTATACAACCTCAAGTTTTATAAGAACAATTTGAGCTTGCACACCAAAAAAATGTACATTATCAAAGCGCGTAAACTCGCATCTTGTTCTTCTGACATATACTGAATACTTATACGTAGTCATCAAATGTGCAATGTCATTGTTAATACTCGTTTCTGAAGCCGAGATTCTGTACCTATTTATTTTGTCACATACTTTTTGTCTAAAATCATAATATAAAAGGATATTGCAGAGTAAACAGATGCCATATTAGGGTACCAGCACACTGCCGTGCATACTAAAGTACCCAGAAGTATAATACGATAACCAAGAGTATGACGGCTCCAGCAGTCACTTTCACAAGCATTGACTTGGTGTTGAGGTATGTCGCATCTTTCTTGTACTTTTGTGTCAGCATCGATAGGTTCTGCGTTTTTGTGTCTAGCTCTGGAATTATAACAAACAGCTGTTGATATCAAATCAAAAGGTAACATTTGTTTCTAGATACGTATGCATTGGGTTTTAGTGACAGATACACACGAAACGAACAAGAGGAACTTCAGATGCAACTGCGACTAATGATGTGATATAAATCTTTAGGCATTCACGGCCGGCGTTGCATGTAGAATATACGGGTCGCAGTATAATATACAGTCACAGATAAGTCGTCGCCGAGGTGAGTTCTACACAATCATAGCCGCCCGAACCTGTACCACTGAAGATGTCGACCGCAGTGATCGACAAAACGTTTGAAACACAAGTTTCAAATGGACCACGGCCAAACAGCCCGGAAGCAGTATATTCTACATAATGATGTAATTCATGGATATATAAAGCCCCATCAAGACCTTCGGACTTTTTATTGACCTGCTGCCATCTTAGCCCCCAACCCCAAAAGCCTGTGCCAGAGTCTCGTCTGTTGTTCATCAGGTGTACCAACTAGCAGGTGGTTAGCTTGGGCCTCAGATGTTGTTAGGTATTTTTATTAATGTAGGCCATAAAATAACATTTTGAACGTCAAGATTACGGTTTCTATGACTTAAGTAATCATTATCTTAGTGTTGTTCTCAATTGGAGACGAGGCTTCCACCATATGTGGTCTTAAGTTAGAAGTTAGCAGCTCTACTAACTTCTCTGTCTGCTAACTTCTTTTCATTTGGCTTATACTATTTTTATGGAAGCGACTGTTGTCTCGCCTTCCAACCCATCCTATGCTAGAGACTTGTCCGTCATGAGCAGGTAAAGTTGATTTGGCCCTCTTCTTGGCTGTCCTATACACCCTTATGACTTGAGTTTATCGCTAAAATTGGTTAGTACCGGAGAGGATGGCCCCGCGCTGCAGCACGTCGTCGATGTTCTGCATCATGATACGCTGCACGTCGCCGAGCTGGCCGCCCAACTGAGCCGCGGCCCCCGCGCGGCGAGCGCGCGCCCCGCCCTCGGCGTACTGGCGCCGCACGCGCTGCATCCACGTGTCGAATTCGATGAACGTGTAAGGACGAGTGACGGTATTCACCTGAAATGCATGTTACACATTATTATTATCTCCCGTTTCTTTTTAAAATATAAATGATAGGCTCTCATTTGACCTCAATCTCACGTAACGATGTGGTCTTCGATGGATCACGTTTGCCTAGAAGGAACCTATTCACTATAGATGGTCAGAGGTTATAGCTTTCCGGAAACAGACTCAGGCAGGCAAATCCCATGGTAACCTATTCCAGGGATAAAAGTAGCCTGTTATTTCCAGACCATAATAGTTCCCTTTACCAAATTTCAGCAAAATCCATTCAGCCGTTGGAGCGTGATTGAGTAACAAACATCCGAATATCTTCACAAACTTTAACATTTATATTATTTTTTTTATACCACTTATGTGGCAGACAAACTAAAGTCATAATATTAGTAAGGGAGACCGTAATCTTAGCAATCCATGGATTCTCCGTGCGGGTGCCGGGTCCATCGCGTTGCTGAGTTGGGAACTCGGGACAGTGCCTGGGACTTGCGACCCAAGTGTAGGTTTAGAAGGGGCCCCTTTTGTTGATGTACATCAACACTCACCTTCACTACCCAAGTCCCCCTCCCTGCCTAACAAAATTTGATACGAACCTACTAGTGCCGCTTTAGACATTCGTCCTAGTAATGAGCTTATTGTAGCTCTCGATAGGCCTAGATCTTTAAGTAGGTTATAGAGAGATTTTGCTGGTATACCTCTCGCTCCCACTTCCACTGCATACAAATTAACCACGTAACCGTTTTTGATTAATTCGTTTGTGAGATCATAGTATTTATTTTTCTTTATTGTGTGGTCCTTCGGTATATTTGTTTCCCACGGTACAGTAAGTTCCACAAGAACCACATGTTTTAACCTCTTAGAATATAGGAATATGTCAGGTCTAGATGACGAAACCCCAACATCCTCCGGAATTTTATAGTGCTTTTCATACGTGTCGATTAGGAGAGTCCAATCTGGGGCAGTATCTAAGATTGAATAAGGTTTGTTCCTGGGTGTTATGGATGAACCTTCAGACACAAAGTTGATATGACGTCTGTTAGTAGTCAATCCTTTTTGGGCTCTAGCTACTGCCAGACTCATTGCTTCACGTATGATGATAAGCACCTTATCGTGGCGGCGTGAGTAATGGCCTCTATCGAGAAGCACCCTACATCCTACTAATATGTGTCTAGCCGTCCCTATTGCCTCACCACAAGTATAACATTGTTTTTCTGTGGCCTTCCCCCACCTTACCAGATTACTCTGGTCTGGGAGGGTCATCTGAAAGGCGTTAAGATAAAATTTTAACAGGGCCGGCGACCAGTCATAGATCAAGGTGCGCCACTTTAAGGCCATCGGTATGCAGAACTCTCCCATTGTCAACCATTCATTTTGGATTTCCAAATTCATCGCGTGCACTCGATATTTATCATTTTCGTCTTGTTTTAGAAAGGACTTAAGTATATCCTGGTCCCTTTCTGGCTCTCGTACTCCCAACCCCACTCTGTTTGACTGGGCCCCTATCATAAATCGTTTATGGAATAGAAGTCTAGATTCAAGCTCGGACGCGTTATTATCTTTCGGGAGTGCCCTGATTGTGACATCTTGGGATTTTCCTAAGATGTGGGCTTTGGTAACTCTAAGATGTTTATAGAGCTCCGATGGTTTCTTAAGTTTCATCCCAAAATTATTTTGATCCCTAAATAGAGCAGAGGAATCAGCAGAGTGCGCTAGTCCAAGCCACGATTTTAGCGATTTTATGACAGTTGCATCTATTTTCGCCAGTAAGGTTTTACCGAATTCATACACCAGAAAAGGCCAAGTCAGACGTGATGTTAAGTAGTTGTCATATATCCAAAATAATCTCACCCTCTTTCCGTATTGTTGATAAAACTCCTGAGCTATTTCTTCTAGATAGCTGAAGGCTAATCTTTTGCTGTAGTTGCGCTCACACAACACTAGGTAGCAGATTTCTTGCTCAATTAAATAACTGCAAAATATACAACGAAATGTGAGTTAACTACAGTTAATAATGTGACTACCAGCCAGTCTGAGATTGTACAAGCAATATCAACCTACAAACCATAACATTATTATTAACAATACATTCTACACAGCGCTATCTAGACCCAAAGTGAGCATAGCTTAACTAGCTTATGATACGGGTTCTAGAATGCAGATAAACATACCTAGATACTTTTTTTTTGTAAATCCAGCCCAATGCAAATACACATATTCATAAATACAAATATTTTCACTGTGCAGGAATCAAACCTATGACCTCTGATTTAACAGTTGAATGCTCTACCCTTATGCTATACAGTTCATCAAGATGATAGTGCTTCCCTGGTTGAGCCAGCCCATTTGTGTACTGTACCTTGGTAAATATTTCTGATTGTCTAACTTCCAACAGAAAATGTTAGGGATATCAAATAATGAAAGCAAATATATAAACATATGAATATATTATGATGAAATACCCATGTAAGAATGTGAATCATTCTTACATTATTTTTACTACAAAAGTAACAGTGCCAGCAAAACAATAACAAAGTTGATAATAACTACTCAATGGTTACTTTGAAATCGAAATTAAAAAGCATCTACTAGCAGGATAAACTTAGAGAACAAAGCGGTTGAACTCACTGGAAGAGATAAGGCCCAGTTTCGATGGAGCACCGCGTCGGGGATTGCGGGCCTAATTTTCTAAACAGCATTTTAGCCTGATTTTGATACTCCAGAACATTGCAGCCGCTCTGCGAACCACCATAGCAAATTAAAATAATGGTAAGGAAATTAAATGAAACAACGACAACTTATCGGAATGTGGATGCATAAGTGAAGTAAAAAAGATAAAAAAATTGTCCACGCCACACGAACATCACGTTACCTGCTCATCTTCTTGCATAGTAGCAGCCAGAGGGAGGCCGTCTACAACCCTCGCAATCATAGTCATTAAAACCATTTTGTTTAATTTTAATAGTCTCTCACAACAACATATAAACAAATGTATGTTTTAAAGTAAGATTTTCACATGACTTTTATAATATTTTCCTTCTCATTATTAGCAAATTTGAAAACAAAATGTGAGCTGACACTGCTGACAGCTGTGAATACACGTCACGCACGTCAAAGCATCTGACATGACTACAACACGTCAGATAAGTTGGTTATGGTACAAAAGAAATTGCGTTCCGTTATGTAAAATATCTTTTAGTTATTATGTAAACCAGATAACCAAATTATACCTATTTAATACATTAAACCTGATCTGAAAAAGGCAAAGTATAGGCAGCGATGAATCTAAAAAATCATATATCATGAAAATCTGTCTACCCGTTCTCGAGTTATAAAGGTTTCACTAACCGGATTTTGTTTTATACAGCTACTAGCTGTAACTCGCATCCCTTTCCTGCTTCCCATGGAAACCTATGACGACAACCTACGATAACGACAGAAATCGCTTAATAAATTCTAATCTATCGATCAACTTAGCTTTCATAACCCTTTCATAAAATAATAAATAAAATATGCATAATGTTAACTTTGAATACCAGTAGTACTAGTACTATTGGTTCATGTATTCCTATATAAAGAAAAGGTTTGTAAATATTTAAGTGTTAATCAACTTTTGTGGTCTAAGAAAACAGATGGCGTTTGGGGCGTCATACACTCCTTCCGCCATCTGTTGTAGATACTAGAATACTTGTGGTAAAGGTGCCAATTATGGCTACCGTCCGTCTGGGTTTCCCAGAGCTTGTCTTAGTTTGCAGAGCATCCGGTGTCGTACGTTACATACCTATCTAACAATATTGAGCCAACGTTGTCATGAAGAGCTAAAAGATCAGCGCCTTGTGTGGTGGTGGTGGTCTAGGTGGAAATCGCCTAAGACGTCTCATCGATTCAGACTAATCGCCACATTGTCGGTTAGCAAATGATACAAAACTACAAATACTTTCTTTACCTTCTTCTTATGTTCACACATTATTAGATAGATAATATTTTTTTCTACCAATGATTAATTAAGGAGTGGTGTGGTCATGTCAGTGTAGATATAGGGTTCGAACCAGTAGCCACTACATTGCAAATCCTACCAATTATTGGGCATATCGGCGAATTAAATATTAACATTTCTATACCTACTGAGAGTATAAGTTTTATAAAAGGTACTGTTGTAAGTGAATAGCCAATCTTGGGAGAAACAAATACATTTTAGTAGCTACTCTGACGATTTACTTTGACCGGGAGCTCTTCAAACCTTCCCCCGTAGCACGGCAACATAGATTTGTATCTCTTGAGACTCACTGATCAAGCAAATGAACGGTTTTGTTCTTGTGACAGTTTTTGTTCTACTATTTTTGCTATTTATTGGTCGAAGAGAGTCAAGAGACATGAGTCTCTCCCGCTGTGCTGTTGCTGCTGTCGTCATTCCGGTAGCTTACAAGCTTACGTGAGTAGATATTGAGGGAGTATGTACAGAAACAAGTGTGTGATTTTATTGTGGATATTTTATTAACATTATCATCATGCATCAAATTTATGTGCTAATTCATTTACACTTATAACTAACTATACATAGAAAATAACTTAACTAGGGGGCAGAAAATACAGTATTTTGTAAAATTAACAACTAGAATTACAATTAAAATATCGGACTTTTACTGCATACAACTAAAAGCAATTATAACGCAAAATCACTGTATCGCACGCAACTCTCAGAATAAACAGGTTATTTTTAAAAAAAAATCGTCAAAGCGAAAACTTAAGCGACATCTTGTGACGAGTAGCTGAAACTAAACTATAACGTTCATACAGAACTCGTTGTCAACGCGAACGTAACACACCACACTCTCCGGAATGAATTACGTATTCGAATAATGGACATCAATTTATCAACGAACAAGAATACGTACATTAGAATAGTAATGAACTACTATGTAAGAAGTGCCGCGCCACGCCACGCCCCCTGCCCTATCACCAAATTCACTAACCTTCTCATTGCTTCTTCGCAAGATACGTCCATATCTCGCCCACGAAGCGGTACCCAATAACTATCGTATGGGTCGTGAGGGTGTGCGTTTTTGGGTACATACAATCTCCTCGTTGTGCAATCCTCTGCGGTCACGATAAACAGACCACTCGTGACGCCCCGTACCAATACGGCGTCCCAAGTCAATTAATTTAAAACCAAATTATGATACTAAGACTAGGTTCAATTTAAAATAATTTCGATAACGTTAACTTCGAGGTGCCGTTAAAATTTACATTGAAAATTTAAGTACATTAGTAGTAATTAGAAACTTTGATTTTTATTCAACAACATCAATTCGACTAATCTTATTTAAACTCTCCGAGCATTATTTTTAATGCTTGCTCAAACATTATCCTAGCAACCGGTAACAATATCTCACTTGTCAATTAGCATCTCACACTAGCCGAATTATTAATTCTGAGAGCGTTCACTTCCATCCCGTGGTCCATTCATTACCTACTATTTAATAATAAAGATAATTTACAATAAAATTTGTAACCTACCAAACGAAATTTCCTAAAAAGGAAAGGATTTGACGCAAGCATGGCGGCGCCACGCCTCTCGCGTTACAGACGAAAATAAATTAATTAAAACCTACAGTTATATTTACAAAAGCATAAGAAGTATTGCCGAAACGAAAATTACTGAGAATTCCATCTAGCTATATAAAAATATTAAAAATTCCACAATTTCGCTTTGTAATATATATAATATATATTTATTTTAATCACATGAAACGGCCACTGGTTTTGTTCGAAGAAGTTTGGATACTGAGATCTTTCACCTACATAAAGTCACTTCACCACTGGTTCGTTATATATCGCTAAACCTGTATCTGGTTGGACTGGAGTCATATTATTGTATGCGCGAGTCCCCAGGGCGCTGCCGCCGTCGGTCCCTCGCCTAGCACCCATTGTACTCTACCGTCTCTCCTAAGGCTCCACTGCCCCTCACAGTTTCACGAGCGCACGCCCAGGCCGTACGTTAAACGCTATCTTGATGAGTCTTATGCACTAATATCTAATTTGATATAATTTATTTCAATTATAAAAATATTGCGTACCTATTCATATAACGAAACTAAGTTCAGAGGGCGAGCTGCGCGTGCGCTCAACATTTATAATATTTACGACGCCCTAACAATTCCTTCACTTACGTACATTTTAGATTTATTATCAAACTTTAGTGTTTACATAGAAGGATCTTGTCTTGCATTGCATGAAATGTTATCGGACTATATCTCGTAGTGAACTAGGCTACACCTTAAACGATCGCTCTTTTACAACTATCTAGTTAAAGTATTATGATTCATTAACATTGGACCACAAATCGTAATTAATTATTAATAATATTTATTCAGGTAACAAAATATGGAGGCCGCGGCGCTGTCCGGCAAACGAAAACTATACAAGCGGTCTGATATGCAGAGAAAACAGGATGCAACGAGTGAATATCATATATTATTATACAGTAAATAATTGTCTCTGTGATATGTGTCGTCCGGACCGGGAGAGGCGCGCGGCCTCCGACAACATGCTTAATATAAATTTAAATAAACGAAATAAACTAGAACATGTCCACTTAAACAGCTCACTTACAGTAAACATATATTTATAACTAACACAATTAACGCACAAACTCATACTTATCTACTCATTATGTGTCAGTTTGTCTATGAGAAAGTTGGCAGTAGGTTCATCAGTACATCGTAGTATTACGTCAAAATATTTTTAAATACTAAGGTTTGCAATGTTAATATATTTTCCTAATTCCGTTTCTAAAACAGTTGAAATAGACTATGCATTGTTAAGGGCGGGTTCAGACCGAAGCAGCGATCGCACGAGACTCGGCGCTTGGACTCTGCTCGCACGAGACGAGCTCTGCACGTCTGGACGCACTCTTAATACAAGTAAACAGTTTACAGCTAGAAATAAACAATTACAAGTGTTCATTTAGTAAATATATAGATATATATTTGTGTGTATATATATACATATAATCAACAGCAGTGAGGTTGCTCAGTTGTAACAAGGTGTGAATGTGCGAATGCCGAGAAAGCACCGCGAAACGAATATGTAGTATATATATAGTGTTCATCTGGATATAATACGATATTTTTGTTATATAAACATTTTACGTAAATATTTCTTTATAATAAACTCTTATTTAGACTATATATATGCTTATTGCGTATTGTAAATGGTTTCGAACATTGTAAATTGTATATTTGTATGAATCATTTGTTACTTTTGAAGTTTGAGGTAGGAGGTTTAGAGTACGATCGCACGCTGTAGCACGGTTGTCGCACGACTGCCGTGCAGCTGTCGCACGGCTGCCGGCCGAGGAGGAGCGACCGACATAAACATACAATATATAGAAACTTCATTTACAAACATTTAAAAATTCGTTTCAACATTATACAAAAATCACTCCGTCCCATATAACATCTAGCAAATTTAGTTCCTCTTCTGAAATACCCCTAAAAATAGGTACCTATATAAACATTTGAGCAATCAATTTCGTCTCTCCTATTTCTGTATAAATATTAAATTCAATGATAAGTTAATATTAGTTCGACTTGAGAGTAATATTTATATTAATAACATTATATAGAAGCGATCTGGAAAACGTAATGCATGATGATTTGAAAAATAGACGAATTTTTAACTATTAGTGAAAAATTATGTAAGAGCGAAATGAATACGCGCCCTTTGCACCGCGTTACATATCGGAGATAGTTCTGGGACACTGCCCCGCACCACGGGCCACTTGCCACTTGCCACCTGCCACGCACGGCTCTGGAGCCGACCGAGCCGCCTACGCCAGCGAGCAGTCGATCTCGACGATGTCCTTGGGCACGTCCACGAACTGGTACACGAGGCGCTGGCCGTCCACCTTGGCGAGGATGCCACGCTGGTAGTAGTAGCGCAGCGCGCGCCCCATTGTCTCGTAGTTCATGTCGGGTTTGTTCTTGTGCAGGCCCCACAGCCGCGACACCGCTTTCGAGTCCACCAGCTTGAACACGCCCTTCTCGCGGTTCGTCCACTTGATGAAGCGCGGGCAGTACTCGCGGTCTTGCAGCAGCTTGAGCAAGAACTCCCAGAGGTAGGTGGTGGAGCCCTCGCGCGACTTGCGCTTGACGCCGGGCGTGGGGGGCGCGTCGGTGCGCGGCCTCTTCTTGGGCTTCAGCTTGTTGTGGTGGTGGTGTCGCTGGTAGTCGCCGAAGTCGAACACGGAGTAGGGCAGCTCGTCGTGAGGGAGGGGCGGCGGCGCGGGGGCGGCGAAGTGGTGCGCGCCGCCTCCGCCGCCGCCGTATCCATATGCGTATGCGTCGCGCTCGCTCACTGCCCCGACTGGAAACAAACAATTAAAGTAAATTAGATAAAATATTCATCATCTGGTTTGGTTGAACGGGTTTGTTCCTAATAGATTCTGCTGTAAGTGCAGTACAGCAAATATAGGTATACTTCAAACAGCAAAGTGTACAAAAGGCAGCTTATCGCTAAGAACGATTTCTTGCAGTTAACTAAAATGAGCAGTGCAGATAGTGTGTGTACCGTACCTATATCAAATATCTTAATTAATTTGGGTCAAAAATGTTAAAATGCATCTTAAATTCATATTTACAGTCAGATTTGCAAGTATAGTTGTCGTAATATAGTTTTCATGAGTATTTCTTGTTTTTGAATAATCAACATGCAATACATTTGCATACAAAACATAAATAATTATGTAATATACAAATACATACTTGCAATATATAAATGCATATAATGAAAATGTATGAAGGTTTTTATACGAACATTTTTTCTTAACAATATCTCTATTATTTCAACGAGGTGTGGTAAATCTATTGGAAGCTAATAAAACCGTGTGTCTGTAGCTAATTCGAATTCAAAAATATGTTGTTACTTATTTTATGTAATAAATATTGAAAGGTATTTAATCGAGCATAAGGTTGTTTGTATAACCTATAATACCTAATCTAAGATAATAATAAAAAATGTAACAGACTAAATAAATATTTCCACAGAATCCTGACACTTCCCTGAGGAATACTTTTCTGAGGAATACTTTTAAATGTCACCTACATATTGACAATGCCTTTATTTTATGGCCGGCTCATCCAGAAAAGTTCCACCCCCCCCCCACTTAATGTCGAGTGTAACTAACACTGCGCGGTTTCCTTGTTTCTATTTTCTTGGTTTTGCACGCGTTCATAAACTATGATAGCCAAATAGTAGTTAAATAGTATGAAAAATAAAAAACAATGCAGATAATTTTCGAACGACATCAAATGACAGTAGCGTAGACTCACGTCTCGCGAGTCTTTTTGACCAGAGAAACGAGTCGTTTTGATCTCGTGACCGACTTATCTGCTATTTCATAAGTCTAAGAGCCTCGAGACTGACGAGTCGTACCCGCTACGATGAGGCTGCAGGTTGCTATTTCCTTGGTGGGACTACCCCATAGTTCAATAGTAGCTCTATGAAATGTGTGCTGTTTAGCTAGCTTCCTTTACTGAGGGGTTATGCAATACTCAAACGTAAGTATATTGATAATGCTAGTTACAACTGTTACAAGTATGTAGTGATCCATTGATGACTAGGTATTTAATTTAGAAATTACTATTTATGATCAGATTGTTTAGTAGATAATTCAATGTTTATCGAATGGGCCTAAATCGATTTGATTAACAATAGTGGGACTAGTCGGTGTCTCTAGTCTCATGCGATTAGATACTGTTGTCTAAACTTGCTCAAATATTTTGATAACATTATTTTAGTTTATTTTCCATTTGATATTTTGATAGACACTATGTTTATTCTCTATACTCTGTAGAATTGTTGCTGGTCATGTTACAGGGTCGCAACTTAGGTACTCATCTCTCACCACAAGCACGTTCTGATAAAGTGTAATTATTTATAACAATTATGCACAGACGTGAACTCTTTTTTTTTAAACGATGTGAAGTAAAATGATTGTTAATAAAATAAACATGAATACTATCTTTTAGTACAATGTTACAATAGTTGTAGGCTTCGTCGAATACACGCTGACTTATATTCCTTTATCGATATTCAATTAAAGCGCATTGCAACATAATTTATTGGCATGTTGTGCTGCTTTTGTACGATAGCTGTCATTATTGTTTGAAAGTATATTTTGTCCTGACTCATTACTCACTTTATAAACGTTGAGACAGGCCCTTAAAAATCTATAAAAGAAATTGAACGTTTCATAATTACAGTACTGTTGTTAAAATTGTATAAAAAGTGTACTATTTCTTTTTATTTTAAGGTTCACCAGTCAATTTCCTCACTGTCATCTCAGTTTCCACGCTCGCGTCCAAACAATATAAATGCGTTGTCGAGTGATAATACTGATAGCGGGGATTGCGTCAAAGCGCCGGTATCGTCGCCTTGACCCGAATGCCAGCGCCGGCGGTGCGGCAGCCCATTCGCCGACAACATTTTCCTCGTCGAAAAAAAAAAAGAGCTTCTGCTAACGTCTTGTTACGAGTTTCAAACAGTTGACAAACAGATGGTGATGTCCGTTTTAGGGTAACTTTGGACATAAATATTCAGGCCTGTTTTAATATTGTTG
Organism: Cybosia mesomella; assembly: GCA_946251805.1. NCBI lineage: Eukaryota > Metazoa > Arthropoda > Insecta > Lepidoptera > Erebidae > Cybosia > Cybosia mesomella. The sequence goes on from OX276390.1 coordinate 1,114,604, forward strand.
GGACTTTTTTCAAATATAAAAGAGATGAATTCTTGTTCGAAGCGGAATACGCGAACTGGAGGAGTATCTTTACCCTTTAGAAGATCACAGTTAAACTAATAATGTTTCGTTGTGCACCATCGGTAAGTCAAGCCTTTCTTTTGCCGTATTATTAGCTTTAAACAAAGTTCTGCATCCATAGGCCTGCTTACCATCAGGTAGAATGTTGTATAAAAATATGGCAATTACGCAATAAACATGTCTGTGTCCATGTCTAATGAAATAAACCAACCATCTTGAACTTAGGTTTGCTGTGTGCGATTTTTAAGTCGCTTGCTCCACATTCTTATATAACATCAAAGTAAACATTTTCTAGGAAACGAAATGAAAAAAATATATTTTAAAACTTCAGAGTCGGCTATAAAAATCATCTGGTCAGCTCAATAAAACAGTTGTTCGGCTGGTTGTTTACTCCCATTTGAGATATGATTTACTTAGATATAGCATACTCTGAGACATCTTCAGTTGTGTTTTTGTATAAACTACTTAAATAATTCTAATATATTTAGAGAGGCACATTTTAAAGGCCGTCCACGGGATGTCTGTGTAGGCCGCTCTAGGCGTAATGCATGTTCTATTTTTAAACACATGTTTTGCTTACACATGATCTATGGTCTGTTCCGCTTTTCAAATCAGAACTCATTTTCCCGCTAAATTGACGAGTAGTATTATGTGCGCAGTACCTATGTTCTTCATTTTTTAACTACGCAACACAATGTCGTGTATTATTGTATGCATATACTTGTTGATACTTCCAACAGGGCTATATTTGTGATAGTAGTGGTGAGAATTTGAACCCGTAACTTCCTGATGATCCATCCGAGCTAACTATACCCTGTTTAGTTCAGCATTCATTTCAAACAATGCCGAGTGTTTTTCTACAGTAAATGTGTGCTCCTAGTTTCATGTGGCTTTATCGTAACAGTTATTTCAGTAGAAGGCATTTTAGTGTCACCGTAATAAGGTTAAGTTGTAAATTATACCAAATTATTTGTTTCAGTGAATTTTAAGATTATTTTCGATGTTAGCAGCTCAAGTTTAACATACTAGCCTATTTCTTTGTACTCAACCGAATAACAATGTTTATGCTTGAAGGTTGTCTAGTTAATTCGCCACTGATATGATGACCACAGAGTCTGATGATGAGACGTATTTTACGTCAAGTTGAACGTTAACATAAAATTGATTCGCTAAGGAAAAGACCCTTGGCATAAATATTTGTTTAATGTCAAAGTGATGAATTTGGATTCAATCATAAACAATACCGTTATATTGTCAGTTATTACGATATGTGTAAGGTTATATTTGATTTTTTGACAGTCATAAAGATGAACTGTTTGAAGTTTTAAAAAATGTATATTTTCACGACTTTTCTTGAACTCGGAACTCATTTAAAATAAAACATGATACATATTACATAGATGTTATATTTAAAACATCGGTGTGTTTGGCGCGGTTCGCCATTTTCTAATATTATCTAACTGGTAAGTACCTACGTATTTTCGCGCTGCTTATCTGTCGGTCATTGACCTAGCGTCTGCTCGGCGACACGTGTGTCCGAACCACATAAACACATAAGCACAATATACCTACCTACTTATTTATACTGACATAATAAGTATCGATAGGTACCTAATGATTTCGTAAAAGATAAACAGGTTGTTATTCTGTTATAAATATAGACCAAATAATCTTTTTAAATGAATATTCTGTTTAGTATTAAAGAATACATAGTCAGTTTAGTGCTAACTAGTAAATGTGTTAACTTTGAATAGGTCCAAGAGACTCAGTACCTGTAGCACGGCACTGTAGACTGCTGTCTACAGTGCCGTGGCAGTGCCTGTCTCAAGTCTCTTCAACCAATGAAATGAGTAGATTTGTTCACGTGATAAGATTTTCTGCGATTTCATTGGTCAGAATAACTAAAGAGATAGAAATCTGCGTTGCCATACTGCCCGTGCTGAAACGGGTAAAAACAAGACGATGAACAGCTACGAGATTCCTACCATAATCTTATTGAAACTGATAGAGTTGAAAAATAACATCAGAAAGTCTACCTTCAAAATTAAACAACTAGGTACTTTTATATGTAAAACTGAAACATGTTAATTTCTCAAGTTATTTTTTTCATTTCGCTTTTGTATGCTAAATATCACGTTTATTCATAGGAGGCACCTACCTAATTATAATAGTACTTATATGTGGATTGCCGCATTCAAAAAAAAAATTGTTATCATGTGATTCACCAGTGTGAACCAGACCTAAAGCCGCCGAATTACAGTAGGTACTTGCTTGATTAAGTAGGTACTCATTATAATGTATCAGCATTGAACGCAATCTTAGAACTATATAAATCAATTAATCTACCACTAAAACATAATATGACGATTAAATAATTAATGAGGCAGCAATATTTGATATAATTGTTATATCTAATGGTGGTATATTATTGTGAAAAATCCAAATCACCAAGTAAAAATAACTGTAAATATAACATAGATACCTGTTATTTATAATTTTATGTTCAACGAACACGTATGCTCATAAAAATCCTTCGCGATCATGGGAAGCTAACAAGATGGCGGGTAAAAAACCCGCATTTTATGCACTGGCGACTCTATTTTTAGCGCATGCGCTGGACGCATCCTACTGGCTGCGCTGCAAGATCAAGGTTACGTCGGTTTGTACGCCTGTTGCAGTCTTAGAATGTCATCTTCACTTTGCTAGTTAACCGTCCTTCGGTGCGAAAAGAAAATTTCTCAATGTAACAAACATTTGAAACTATACTTTACTCGGTGTAAACTGAGTACTTTTTAGAGTGGCTCTCTGATAAAGATGGAGTGTTTCGTTCCCGGATGCGAGTATGCGAACGTTTAGGTTGACGGAGGGCATCGGGGGAGGGAGAACCGGTTGAGCCGCGCATCCCGCGCTCGCAATAAATGGGTTACCCCACAAACCTCTTGCGATACAAACACGCCATGTTTACTGCGCTGGTGGACAGCACGCACCGCTCCGCTCCCTCGCTTCATCTTGTTATGATGATTTTATAGTTTTTATTCAGCACACATCGCTAGGGGAAGTGGCAATCCATGTTTTTGTTTAACCGGTCTATAAATAAACTAGTCTAGGAGTTGCGAGATGCGTAAATATGAATCTAGATTTTGGTGTCTACACAAAAAAAATTGTGCATTCTTTGTCCGAAATACTTGTAGATGTAGATGTAGACAAAATAAAATAATATATTTTGTATTTCGCGTCGGTGTATAGCATTGTTATCCCCCTTCTACCTAGAAAAAGTTAGGAAGTGTCGAGCTATTGGAAGAGTTATAGCATTACATTCCGCTGACGTCAATGGACTGATATAAACACCTACGGCGATTTATCAGTTTGCAAATTTGCTATTTTTGCTAGCGATAAAAAGAATCAGCTAGATAAGATACGCGGTGAGAACATTTCCTCAAAGCAACTGCGAATGTGGTCGAACATTAAGTGAAAAACAATATACTCGTACATATGTAGTTCAGGCGGAAGAGATAGCGTAATCGTAGCTGGATTGCGCTGGACGATTGTTACCGATGATGGCATTGTTGTTCAAGCTACTACTCTTCCATAGTACTGTGCGCAAAGGTAGCTATAGTTTTCCTGTGCGACCGGAAAGAGTGCGTGTGTCTTAGATGGGCCGCGGGCGGTGCTGGCGCGTCTGTTTATGGGCGAGCACCGCGCGGCGGGCAGCAGCGCGTCGGATGCGGCGGCAGGCATTGACCAGGAAATGACGCCGCCGTTTGACCTTCACATACACACACACAAGCTGCGCCGGCGCAGTCCCATCCCTATCCTCCTGCGAGTTTAGCTCTCGCTCTCCTTCACGTGGTTTTCAGTTGACACGCTAAGTATAATTATTTGCAAGTATAATTTAAAACGCAATATAGTTTTGAATTCAAAACTTTCATCGCTTTAAATAACTGCACTAAATATTATCAGTTGTTTTCATTTCTTTACTAAAATATTGACCTGATATTTGTTTGGTTTCATCGGAGCAAAGGGTAAAGGTGGTGTACAGATAAAGTTGTTAAACATTACCAAGGTGACTTTGTTTCGATACTAGTATCCACCCGAGTCTGATTACATAATGCTTATGTAGTGTTCTCGAATTCAAAGATGGCGTGTCCTGTTTAGCTGCGCATGCGACTGTAATCACTTATTCAGTGGGGCGGCGAACTAGCGCTACGTTAAGTAAGGTCAGCACTGCACAAGCGAGAGTTACAATACATACAGCACTACATGCTACACCGCTGCTTACGTAACGGCGCATGGTGAGCTCGGCTAGGGGGTAGCACATGCATCGAGGTTACGTGGACGAGACCCTGGTACAGAACTTCAGATCCTTCACCACTTTACAATGTTTACTACACGGCTACATAACGGTTTACAATCATTGTAATCTAAAACTGTAATGACACGACATTGACGTGTTTACGGGAATAACAAATGTGAATTGATATTTCTGTCAATCCCACGTATACATTATACAATAATAGCACCAGCATGCAACTGAAAAGTAAATTGTATTTGCATAACGCAACACGTACAGAATGGAAGTGGGTGGAAGAGGGACACATCACGTCTGCCTTGAGTTCGCTGGTGTCCCAGGAGTATCGTAGCAAATGCTAATAAAGTCGATTCCAGTTAAGAGTGTGACATGGTGGTATTTGCGCTTGGGAAAGAAGGACTTTACCAGGAGGTGGACCAGCAGTCTTAGTCGCCCTAAACCATTTAGTACTTCGCATGTTTCAGCTCGTCATTTACGGATATATATTTACTTTCTTGGCAATTCTTGCGATATCGGTCGTGAAGAAGTAAAAAACATTGAATAATGGAATGGGTCTAGTCAGCTTAATAGAATAACCTTATAAGCTGAGTTTATTTCGAGAATGTATCATATATGCACAGTATCCCGAGCGGGCCATCTCAAAGCTATAGATGGTCCGGGGTAAGCCGGGGTGCCCGGGAATTGCCTTACACCCTCGCATTAGAGACCCGAGACGACGCAGTGTGCGGTTTTGGTCAGTTCGAGTCCGAAATGTCCGAGTTCCAAACAATCAAAAATCATGAAAATCGGTCCACCCGTTCTCGAGTTGTCTGCGGTCATTACTAACACGAAACACGACTTTCTTTAATATGTATAGAGGAAAGGTACTAAACTGAACGCTGAACGCTTGCCACACTCGGCAATCGAACCGGTTAAAATCTGAAAAAATAGCATTCTGTACTTTTATGGCATCAAGGACAAAACTGTCTTGCAAAAATGGTAAATTAATTAAAAGAAAACCCATGAAATCTAAGCTTATTAGGCGAGATTTTGTTGCGTTTGCATTAGGACGCTTTAATCCTCGATTAGGCCCTAGTTAAATGGATACTCTTCAGGTTTTCTGGAAATACTTCGTAATGCTACATTTTAAATACTACTCAAATAAGTCATCGTTCTAAAAATAAGAAACTAGCTGTACTCGTTTATAATCGTATTTATACAGATTTTGTTACTGATTTAAGCATTATAATACTTTGTAAACGGAAAATTCTAACATTTCCAAATACTGAACAAACACGACACATGCGCAGTTTAATTCCCGTGAATTCATCGCGGAATAACATCTGTACAAATCATGACATACATACTCTAAATAATTTCATGTGGGTTACCGAACTACACGAAATGATGGGCAATCATTACGCGTGTTAGACAGATAAACGTGATAAAACTATATAGGTTAGTAATATGGAAGAAATATTTATAAAGATTTAGATCGGAAAAAGAGAACATCTAGAACGGGACTTGAACCCGCGACCAGTCCCTTACAGGGGGAATGCTCTGACCAGCTGAGCTATCTAGTCACGTCCCAGATATTCGACATTCTCAGATATATTATATACGTCTTAAGGCGACGCTGGAGTCATCTACCGTAATTCTTGCGAACTACGGAAACAATGAATAACTTTACAGTCATTTTTAAACATTGTTTTTAGATGACTCAGCATTTTGTATCTTTAAAAAAAGTTTTTAGAAAAAGTAAGCATACAAAATGCTTAAAAATTTAATTGAAGAAATATTTATATTATAAAGTCAATTGATTGTGGGGAGGTGTAATAGTTTATCAGTGTTAAAAAAGATTCCACGTGTAAGGTAAATAAATATTGAGGGAGAATGGCGTTCGATGATTATTATTTTAATCGTACAACACTGACATTTGGGATCATCATGGTACGTGCTGCGCATTGGATTTAAGAGAATAAGCCGCAAAACCTCAATTTAATTTTGTTTTTTATTCAAGTTCAGGGAAGACTTTAGATTCTTTTTCTGTCAAATTTTAAACGGACGGTTGTTTTTTTTTGTGTTTGGTTTTTAGAATAATAAAAAGAAAAAATTGGAAGTTCAAAATTAATCCTTGCCATTTATGGTTTAAGAGTATTTCATGTAAATGTTGGCCACGTTTAACTTTTAGATGATTCATACGTGAAGTCCAATTTTCCAATTTAATTTTAAAAAAGTAACTCTTTTTCAAGCATATCGGCATATCACCGATAACACGTCTGATAGTGTCGTCTGATGTTTGAATCGATGCTGGGTCATCGGCATAAACAAGAGATTTGACGTACCGCCACAAAAGTTGTACACCGGAGTCAAATCGCACGATCTAGGCGGCCAATTCACTGGTCCAAAATGAGAGATTCCACTAAATACCAACTTTTATATGATATAAATTGCAAAGACTGATTTTGAGTCCCAATACTCTTTTTTATATATAAAAAAAACTTTTTTTTTGAAAATTAAAAACCAAACAAAGAAAACACCCGTTGTATACACAAATAATTCAAATTACATATTGTTTTTGACATTTTTTGATAAATCGTAGCGGTAGAGGCAAAACTTTCTGCCGTGTTTTAACGCCATTTGGGCAGATCATTACGTTTATAAACGTTTGTTAAACACGCCAGTTGTCGTTCATTATCTAAATGGGAAGTTCCTACTTATCTAAGTGACATTTTTGTCTCCTACGCAGCTCTGGTGCCGTAGGTAATATAAGTTTACAGTTGTGGTAGCTAACTAGAATGTTTTAAATAAAGTATAATAATATCGTGGCATAGAAAAAAATCTGTCACAGACAACAAAATTATTGGTGCGTGTTTGCAGACATAGTAATAAAAAAAACATGTGACTTTATTATTCTGCGCAATATCATAGTTATACGGTATTATACATAACTCGCTGCTTATAGAGGTAAGTTGAGAGGTGAGATAGCGTTATCGTGTTTAATATGTATTTTTGTGTAGTCCGGGCGGATGCCGTTATCAGTGCACAAAGCTACAGTTCAACTATCTGTTTATTTAGGCCGGTAATGCGAGTGCAACATGATATTGTGTAAGGTCAGTTAAGACGTGTTGACATTTACAGCTGTCAAATTTGACACAATATTTGACTATAGTTTGTTTATTGGTCACCGTTTTATCAGAATAGTCGTTTGGTCTACATTTTCTTCCACATACCTAATTATTCATTTCTTGTTGCATATTAATTAATATTTCTACTTGGGGTGTCTGCTCTGTTTTCATTATCGCAAAACAAGTGTCTCCTTTGCAACAATAGAAACAATTTGAGAACGTACTATTGACATTTATCGACTTTCCCTCGCAATAGTGATGTTACCGTGCATATAAAAGACAATGTTCATTCGTTGATCTTATTTGTGGCGCGATGCTATCGATATCTATTATTGCCGATACGACCTCAACCTATAGTTTGGGACACTGCGAAGGTGATCTGGTGTAGAGTTCGTATACCCCGCGCTTACGTAAACGCATGCAACTGGGAAAATATTTTTTATTTTAATATTGATATAATGTAAGGGTACGTTCCGCTTCAAGTGTTTAATGCTGACGTGTTGAATGATGATTGTTTTTACGTAAAGATGGAACACAGCCAACAATGTTTTACGTGGACACTTCGAAATCTCTGCACTATTTTAAGCATAATTTACGTCTCGTTTTTCTATTTTTGTAAATGCTTGTTAAGCGACATTCACGAAAATTGATGATTAATTAATTTGTGGGTTCAACTTAGCGCTAGACTACACTGACCATTTTTTTTTTTTGATAATATGGATTCGAATTGTCATTTGTTTTTGGCATTTTGCCTTTTGTAGCATTTCTAATTTGTGTGTTTTTGAATAAGGTAATTTTTATGATAAACTTGAGTTTGAGAATTGATAAAATGCATTCCTTAATTGATTCGATTCTTTTGTTTAGTAAGATAAGGTAGGGCTCATCGTTTTTTGTTCGGTGCGCGGTACGTTGACGTCGCGGTTAAGAACCTTAGATCGCATTTTCCTGTTCCTTATTTAAGAATCGTATCCGACTTTTAAATGCAAACGAGAGGATATCATAAAACCGGCAAAGTTTGCAATGCACGTTTACTCAGTGAGAGAGGGGGGTGTGGGAGAAGGGGGGTGATAGACATCGTCGGGGAGCCAGGGAGCGGCGGGGGAGTGCGGGGGCGGGGGCGGGGGGCGCGTAGCTGCAACTGTTTGCGCGCGGCGCAGCGTGGTCAATGACACGGCGACATTGCATCAACGCGCGAAGGTCACCCCCTCCCGCACACCGTGCACCGCGAGCGCCTCCGCGGGCCCCACTCGTCCCTCTAACGCGTCTCGCGAATTCCTACACTTCCTTGCAACAGGACGCCATATTGGATCAATCATTCTAGTGTAACTCTTTGCTTATCAAATTACGTTAATTGTTTATTTTTTATTGTAACTGTGTCTTATTGTTATAATTTTTTAATTAAATGATTATTTAGAGAGGATGTAGGTATTATTATTTGACTTATATCTATCTCTTTGTGTAATCGATTCTTTAACATCGTTATTATTCATTAGCGGTAATGGCAAAACTTGGACATTGTTTCTACGACTGCACAATGTAAGTACATAACAGATATGTGCGTAGGACTATTTTTATTACAATTATATTATAGATACAACACGTAGTGATGGTATTATTCATTATTATGCCCGTTTCCTTCCCGGGCTGACTCATACACGGTTTGGTTAGATAGGCAGTTATATGTTATATAAATGAAAGGAATCTGAATACTTATCTGATAGGTATTACGAATATCAACGAAGTCATTAGTTACAGCTCAATGTAAATAATACTTGTTTTTTTAATTTGTAAATTAGACCTTGTTTAACTAGTTGAGAATTACTTTTTAAATCAAGACAAAGACTTATTATCTAGAGTCAGAGACAAAACTTTTTTTTGCTTATGTTAAGTTTTCCTTTTTGTTATGCTATTCTGGTATTAAACAAGCTTAAGCTCATGGCCTAGTAATGCTTGCAATGCACACAACAGTTGCCGATGGCAGCAGAGGTTAAGCAGGAGAATAGTAAAACGGAAAGCAGTGGAAGAAGCTCTGCTGTAATTAAATTGCTAACTTTTCCAATAGATTTAGTTCAGAAAAGTGCACAATATATCTCAGACGTGTCCAGATAGTTTAGTGTGTCAGAGTTTCCCCTGTATGCCCCTGGGTGTTCACTTTTTCCAAACTAAATCTATGACAGAATTATAGCATATCGGTAAAAAAAACAATTGGAGTAATATTATAAATGATATAATAAAATCATTCATGAGTATGATTTTGTGTTCGTGACTGTGATGCAAAATGTATATATAGTTTGGATAGTATTCTTTTAGATATTCCTGCTCAAGCAGGCAGGGCAAGGTTGCACATTTTTTGATATCATCACACTTTTTGATACCAAGGTCATATTGAAAGATCTAAGTAAGATGTGTGTGAAGAGTCTGGCGTGAACGCCTCACGCCAGAATCTTAATGAAGGTACGCTTATATCTCTTGAAACCTTAAACCACAATTTCTGCCGTTCAGAGGATTGCGGTTACTATTTTTCAGTATATTATGGCGCCGCCGTTCACCCGTATTGACATGGTGAGATTCTCGCCTGAATCATCTTAGCTGTATCTCTAGAAACACAAAATCACTATTTGTGTGCCTTTGGCACTCATTTTCACTGTTTAATTACATATTTTTGGTAAACTAAAAATTTACTTTTTCGATTGTTTTTGTCGATGAGAATTTTGGCAAGTGACATCACTAAACCACCACAAATATGCGAGGAATACTACCATAGATATTTAGAAGTCTATGGATGCCATATTCAAAAGCCAACACACCATTTATTGTATATGCTTAAACTTATGCAAGTATGTATGAATTTCATTACATACTTAGTTATACCTGACTATTAACAAATCGTAATTATTTTATTTTAAAAAAGTTGCACGATGTCTATTCCGCCGACCTAAAGGACGAAGTAAAGGTTTTTTTTACCCCGTTTTGTTTTTAAACCCCGAATTAATTTTTTGATGTCGGTATAAACGTTAAACACCTTTAGGTATATTGTAATAGAAGGTTATCGCCAGTGACATTGTGGTTTTTGACCCGTCTCATATTTGTTTTTTTATACGTAAGTAACGTATAGAAAAACTCACATATTAGGTGGTGTGGAATTTAAAGAAGGTAAGATTTTCGAAAATGGGATAGAAGAAAGCGCCATTGTGAAAATTAGGGGAAGGGAGGGTTCTGGCAATCTCACAAACTGAAGGGTATTAAGTGGAAGGGTGGGACTTCCCTGGTCGAACCGGCCTATTCGTGCTAAATAGAATGACTCTACCACAAAGAGTAACGTTGCAAAAAATAAATAAAATAATAAATAAAAAATTGTTTATTTCAGGCATTGCCCATATGTTAGTAACGCTAATGAATATTTTCTTAAGCGCACTATGTTAATAACGCACGTTTTAATTAATTAAATATCTGTAAACAGAACTAGCAGCGCTTGCGCACGTTGCGTGACGCGCATGAATTTTCGCCTTCCGCTCATCTCTAATATTGATTTCCGGTTCTGATTTACATCCGACTGCGGGTATGGACTGGTTAGGTACATGTTAATATAAGTTTTTTTGTTATATTCTACTCAGACATATAACGAGTAACACAAATGGCACAATATAAAAAACAATTGTTATGAAATGAGATAGTTCCAATTAAAAGATAAGATAATTTCAAAAACTAGAGTGACTAATCAGTCTTGATACTTTTTTATATTTACATATTTTATATCTGCTTCGTTGGTCCCGTAGTGAAAGTTTGCGCTTGTATGCATAACATTGTTAGGTCTCAGTATCGGTTCCTGGGTCAATAAAAATGTTTTTATTATTAGGAATTTCTCATTAACAACCCAGGAAAAAGTGTTAAAACTCTTTGTTATGTAGGGACCGAAAACAACTGACGAAATATAGATTTTCTAATGAGTTGAATACACCTCTGCCTAAACTTTCGAAGATATAAAGGCGTTACTATATTATAATATAATAAGGAAATAACTTATTATTTTAATATTATACTGAAACTCCGAATGAACAAAACGCCGACGAAATACTGTTTCCGTTTTTTGACATCACTAATATAATTTGTAATTTGTTATGAAATACAATCGTATAATTATGTGCTGTAAATGTTTTGTCGTCAAGACGATGGCCATAAAAGGCGGGTTGAGGGGCGTACGCGGCGGTCAAGGCCCTGCTGATTTCCATCAAACGTATTACTCAATCCGACCCTGACTCCTGGCCAATCAGGCCGGAACGACTTTTTAGCTTAGTTTATTGATTTGTATTGTCGCTACTTCAAAACTATTGTGATGATTAATTGCCTTGCATTACTGAATACTGCCTAGTGAGACTGCCTACCTTAATAGCTACATGAGACTGATACGAATATTACGGGCCACTTGGGCTGCAAGCGAAATAAGTGGTAATGACCTGTTATGCTACTTTGGCTTGGCTATAATAATCACGATACAATATTCAGACTGTTTATTCGCAACAGTTATCGTACTGGAAGTAGCTACAGCTTCAGGGTAGGTTTTTAATTAAGTACGTTGCCATTGCAATCTTTATACGTATCTGAAACGTTCGAAATGTTCTGAAATGGTTCACCGACTAAATTTAACTGCCCTATATCCCACGGTGGCCGCGGACCAGCATTGACACCGGCGCTGCCTGAAAACTATGATTTTGCAACACCACTATTCTGTGGAATCCGTGAGTTTGGCACGGGACCGCGGGCGCGCGTAAACACATTGCGAAACTCTCAATATGGGCCACTCAGAGGAGCGGTGCACCGGGGAGCGACGCATCTATTTATGCAGCGCTATGCGACCTAACACTGACCCGGTTAGGTTTGCGAGGCATAAACACAAGGATAGCGAGTGCGAGTGGCACGATATTCACTTGCTAAACCCGCTACGAGCCGCATATAATCAACCCGATTATGAAGCTATGCTATTTAGAGTGGCAGCGACGGGGGCGGCCGTGGTCCGTGAAGGGCGAGCCTTTTGCCGCTCCGCCGGGGACGAGTGGATAATTTTAAACACCCAGGAAATCATCGAAGCGAGTATATAGGCCGACTGGAAACGTCCCCTTTCTGTTTTTATACCTATCGTAAAAGAAGCGTGCGAGTTTTCCGAATAAGTGGGCTACTGAGATTGAATCGTGCAGAATTAGGTCGTTATAAATTTGAGCTAAGTGCACGAACGTGGTTATTCCGCGTACATAGTAGGTATTTCGGAAGCGGGAAGATGGCGGCTGTTGCGCCACTCACCGTGCGAGATTCGTTGCGGAGTTGCGAAACTTGTGCAGGAAGCCGCGTGTGAAACAGAACGCGCGAAGATGACGCACGTCGCGGTGGTGTTGGTCTAGTCGGCTTTTGAAGTGCGCTGATTCACTGTTTCACATCGCGCGATTAATTGTGGTCAGGCTTAAAAATAGAGTGTAGTGACAGGTCACAGGTCACGTACACACAATGCTAACGGGGGATTTATGATGGTGAATTCCGGGATCGCAAGTTATTCCTTTCGCTTTCGGCGGCGCGTGCGCTGCGCAACACTCAAGGTCGCGGGCCGTTCAACTCGGATGCGACCGCGCTGTTGCGACACCGAAATATGTAATTGTAGAGGAGTCGAAGCGCGTTTGGCAGCGACCGAGGCGCGCAACTGGGTCGCCGATGGTTGCGCAACTGTTTTCGTACGACAGATGGCGTGCGTCGCTTCTTCCTTATACGGCGACAGTATACGTATACGGCGACATTACATGCACCGATTAAAGACAAAGAAACTATTTTTTGTAACTACTATGTTGTTCTGTATTAAGAATAGGGCTAAACCGCTACCTACCTGATAATTGTAACCATGATCGCATAACTAAGTTATTTGCTCCCGTCGCTGCTGCTTAGACGTTACATGATGACGTCAGCCAAGCACGAATGCTGAGGAAATTGACACGGATTGCTGTCCTATTGAGGAAGGGATACCGATAAGCAATATATTTCATGCATATCGGTTACTTCATCGACGAAGTTATTTACCAATAAAAATATGTTCAATAAAACGAGTTTCGTTAACGCTTACAACGAATATTTTCTTATTATCTATAATAGTAGCCTTCAATAATAGAATGAATAAGAGGGATCAATGTGGTTAGTATTGAATACACTTTTTATTTCCGTACAAGAAAGCAACAGTTTTGGTACTTGAATCAAGAATGACACTATTTTGTCAGAAGCGATTTAGAGACAGATTGGTAAAAATTGCTCGTTTAAAAAATGCGACGTCGTCGTCCGTTATCTGTGTGTCACCGCGTGGTCGCGTGATGTAAGCTGGCGAATTCATTTTGGAAGTCCGCGAATGTCAATAATAACGTTCCGGTCCCCCCAGCGGTCGGTGAGGCGAAAATAGTCGCAAACTATTAATACGAGGCGAGCGCTAGCGCTGCAGTGCCCTTGAATCGGGACGATCACCTCGCGCACACTCCTGCGCACTAGCACACACGTTCACTGCGCATACGTTAGACGCGCACACACTCACACATACAGCACTTATCGCGATGCAGCGCACTGCACAATACACACCGCCATCATTTTAATTTCCATTTCGTTTGCAAATGTCACATTGACATCTCTATATGTTTACTCCGCGCACTGAATATTTGAATAGCTCGACTCGTTGCAGCACTATTGCAAACAACACCACGTTAGTTGAGAATTGTCCCATTTAATAATCCTACTGTGGTGATAGCAAATCTAAAACTGCAGTGATTATATAAAAGCAATTAAGTCTTAATAGTCTATATTAACATCATCTCCTCGCAGATAATAACCCTGTTGATTCGACTGGGTTTTCTTATTGGCATAAAGAGTTAATATATGTATAAGTAACCGTATCCTGCCTTAGATCGTGATCTCGTAGCTGTGAACGGATACGTTGATTTATTGATTTATGTTTGGCTACGACACGTCCCAGATTCAAATTACGTGTTTAATTTCGGATTAAATATTCTAACTAGAGACTGAAATTGTGTTGACTAAACCTCTAGAACACTTATTCAAATTACGTATCGTTGATGGCACAAGGATAATATGTTCTAGCTTGTGTTGTATACGAGGTGTACGGTACGTCGCGTCGCGCCGCCCGCATAATATGACGCAACGCGGACGCCCGCAACTGAATCGCATTCAAAAATCAACTCTTGATATTCGCACGCAGTAAACCGTTTCGTGCTACCTACATCTATACAATTTGGCAATTGGCAACATCCGTTCAAGGTTTCTTTTGTTTTAGCTAAGTTAGCTTTATCAAACTTTAAGCATAGATATAGATATAATAATTATAGTGTATTTCTATTTTTATTATTTTTATTAAGAAGAGACAAGCAATTAGGTTATAAATATGTTTGATAAATAATTATATACATTTCATGTATCATACCTCTATGGTTCTATTGCTGTTATATATTTATAGAAACTGGTTGATGTAAATCGACACGTGGCCACATACTCATACAATCAGGTTTGCTGCCCAATCCGAGTAGGAAGGTCGCGTTCGTTTCGCCAGAGGCTGACAATGGCGCCGGCACCGCCGTTCTTGCTCAATATTCGCGTTTGCAACACCAAAATTTCGTGTGTGCCGCATTACAGCAATGGCCGGTTAACGGCTCACACCTACACCTACCTCTGGCATCATACATAGTACACAAACTACCTTAATTACAGTTGATTTCCTTTCGGTACAAGGAATATATCACATCATAACCAATGAATACGTTATTTTCAGGATGTGTTCTTATTAATTATGAATCATGCAGATTGCATAAGGTAAAATTAGACGCATTAGTCTGGGTTAGACGTTAGGTTTCATTCATGTCCCGTTATCAGTCTCGACTTTGTTGTAATAACAAATTAGTCAATGTTAGGTACATATAGAAGGATTTTCTTGTGTGGTTTTGCCTGATATTTTCCATAATATTTATCCTTGTTATAAATAAATAACTTGTGACGTTATGAATTTTGTCTGGTTTTTTGTCACGTTGACGTTGTGTTTATGGTTGTTCATCTAAGAAGATAACAGTTTTCACTTTTTATAACTATCATAATGACTAGAATTCGTGTTTATAATTAGAATTGTGCGGAATGTGTAGCTCGATCGTCAGTAAAACGTGATAATTAAAAGTGTTTATTACTCAGTTCCGTGTGTATCGTCATTTATATGATATTATCGCCCACATTATATTCTGGTTACGTTGGTACGAATTATAATATTCTAGTTATATTCAAGTACATCCGTTCACAAGACAAAGGGAGCTAGCCGGGGTATTCGCCATGTATCTACAAGTCATTTTTAAAATGCGCCGCAATCGAAAGTGGTCGCTTCGCATGCGCCGGTAGTCGTCGCTGGCAACGCGTCTCGCATACGTTTTGATGATAGTGTAGTTTTTTGCATCTTTATATTAGGAGCACTGACCTTGCGCAATGTCAAATAGCTGAGGACGGGCGTGGAGCGCCAACTTGCGATAAATGGCCGATGCAACGCCATGCCAACTGGTTCCGTCCGTCCGTCATTCGTTTCTTTCGTTTTTGTGTCATGGAAACCGGCATCTCTATACATCTATCGATTATAAACATCCATACTTCTCGGAACGGGTGCGTAGGCGTCCAACGAGGAAGTTAGGTTCTAAGGGTTATTATACCTACAGCGCTTTGGCTGCTGATAACGCAATACGAATTGCTATGACTAAGCTGTGTGTATTTCCCATGTTTTTGTGACATAATGAACATCACAACATAGTTTCATACAAGTTATAAAAACACCGGCTACAATATTAAAATAAGAGTGATCAGATGTCGACACTCAACTCAGAGGTGGACAGAGGATGCGGCTTGCAATTAATTGGGATGTTTTTTTTTCAGAAAAAACGTACATTGCACAAAAGAATTTTGCCTGTTTTTCTTGAGAGTTGAAACAATGAGAGTGAATTATTAGTGTACATAAAAATAATATGTGCATTTAACGATACTGTGTAAAGAAAAAAGGCCAGTTGGCCGAGGGCCAGGGAGCAGTAAACACACCCCCGGAAGCACTTCGAAAAAGCTATGCACTGCATACATGTAGATAGCATTCGTCGTGATTATTTGCCGCTTGCTACAAACATTGTGAACGAAGACTACATTGCAAGCGACAATTACTTGATTCTTAATTGACGGCCTCTGTGGCGTCGCGGTAGTGCATTCGACTGCTAAGACAGGCGGCGCGGGTTTAATTCCCGCTTAGTGCAAATATTTGTATGCATGAAAATGTCTATTTGCATTGGGCTGGGTGTTTCGATGTATAATATGTATGTATTTACAAAAAAAAAAAATTTAAGTATGTTTATCCGCATTCTGGAATCCATAACACAAGCTAGTTAAATTATGCTTACTTAGAAAGTGCTGTGAAGAATGTCGTAGAATATTAAAAAAAAATATATGTAGGTCAAGTAAAGCTCCAGGTGGACTTTTTAATTTGATGAACTGTAATTACTACGTCACGACGTCTCGCGGACGCAGTAACATCTTCATCATCGAATGAATTAGAATTTATATCTATCATGTTGTTTGTTTATTGATGTTTTATATTATTTCACGTCACTTGTGGTGGAGATTATAACCGCTTAGCTAGCACCGTATCACATCTGCGGTTGGTAAGTATGAGTAATAAATAAAATGTAACAATAAGTCTGCAGTAATATTATTCAATGAATTTCCTACGACATAAATTCTGCGAAATAGATTGTAAGTTTACAAATAGTGGGTTGAAGCTAAATATAATTCTAGAGTCCTCATAAAACCATAGAACCTAATCTTTTGAGTACAAATTTCTTGTTAATATTATTCAAGTTAAGTACTTTAATACATAACGCATTTAAATAAACCTTTAAAGTCATAACACAAATTGTAACCGCATTAAAAAATGTTTACATTAATATTTCAAAGTGTCAAGACTATTTGGCCAAATTCCCTGCGCTCGCGCTTCGCGAAAGGTGACCTTCCGGGAGGGGCGTTCACCGCGCGGTCACCTACAGCACTTCGTTGATATCGTTACCACTCCGGCGCGGGCGCACCACAACTATACACGATTGGTCTATTTTTATTAAATTATTGTTTTACTGCAGCAATTTACATTTATGTGATGACCTATTTTTTATTCTTCTCAGTTAAATGGAAATAATATTGCGTTTTATCTTAGTATAAAGCTCGTGTATTGCAATCTAAAACTGTCAAGGTAAATTACCTTTTTTTTTTTTTTTTTTTTTTTTCGTGCGGAAATCCCCTCGGATACTCCCCCGCCGGCCAGCGGGAGCGGTTATGTCGGGCTCGAACCGACTAAAACCGCACGCCGTCTCGGGTCTGCAGACGCCGGGGTGTAAGGTTGCCCATAGAGCATATCCCTCGCACCCCGACTGACCCTGGGCCATCTCCGGTTTCGAGATAGCCCCCTCGGGTTTGGGAATCACGGTGTCCCCGTCTTGCCCCGGTTTGGGGGAGGGGCGCTAGTCGCCCCACCGTCCCGGCCTGCTTCTGCTGGGGTGACAGGCGGCCTCACCTGCCACCCCCAGGCCTAAATATACCTATGTTAAAAAAGTATGTGTACTGGCTGTATTATAGAGTATAAAAAGGAATTGCCGCCGGGAGCCATCGCTTGTGTATCACAATGCCGTGAAGATGTTAATCATTATATTAGTACCATTTTATTACCAAAGGGTTCAGGGTGATACGGTCATCCCCGTTACCTACTTTGGATGACGCTAGCTAATAGTGATCTATCTGTTTGTATGTATATCTGTATGCTTGTTTACCACAGAGAAAATATAGTTGGTATATGGTACTAAATGTTACCTGGTGGTCGTGGATGCGCGTTGGCGTGGTGCTGCAGCGTATTGGCGATCTGGTGGTGTTGGTAGAAGGGCAGGAATGGCGGGTGGAAAGGTGCTGGAGGGGGCGGCTGCAAAC
Source organism: Cybosia mesomella (assembly GCA_946251805.1). Classification (NCBI taxonomy): domain Eukaryota; kingdom Metazoa; phylum Arthropoda; class Insecta; order Lepidoptera; family Erebidae; genus Cybosia; species Cybosia mesomella. Next base: position 1,133,093 of record OX276390.1, read on the forward strand.
GCGCCTTGAGCTCCTCGGCCGAGCCAGCGCCTGATGAGGACGACTCTACGTCCGATACACCGCTGTCCGCCGGCGAGGGGGGGAGGGATCCTACGAAAATAGAAAAATAATGTTATTTTTATTTAACGCTCGGTTGCGGTAAGGTACTTACCTAGTTTTTGGAAACAGACACATTTTGGCACATTATTACATAATTTGAATATTATTATAATAAATTTAACAACATATATCATCGTTTATTCACATCGATCCAGCGGTTTAGCAGTTAAGAGGGAACATATGGTCGGACATACATACATACATACGAATCAAACATATAATCCTTCTATTTTGACTTAGGCGCAGTCGGGTAAAAAGTACGAGTATGAATGACAAATCTGTGCGTGATAAATTCAGTAAGTATTGTTAAAGATGTACAAACGAACAAATAATGTTTTGTTCTGTGTCTTACAAAGATAATTGTCATTCATTCTCTAGTAAACATTGCATACTTCAGTATTGTAAAAATACGAAAGCAAATTTTGCCTTTTTATTTTAATCATTCGAATGGGGGTCACCATTACAGACATAGATAACGCTCAAAGGGGGCCCTCAGCATGACGGCCTCATCAGGTGCTTTTTCACGCTTCAAACTTTACGATTTAGGTTCACAAATGAATTTGATTGAACGTGAAAATTAGTTAATAACTACATGATATTGTCGGAAGTTTACGCGAATGTTACACATTGAAATAAAACTATTTTTAACGGATTCTATCGCGGTTTATTTGATGTTTTATTATATTTTACATTGATCCCGACGTTTCGATTGCTTCTCAGCAGCCATGGTCACGGGGAGACTAAAGATGGTTGTTGTCTTGTAGTTTGAAGTGAAAGTTATCTCGAAGTACCCGAACAATGTTGAATTGTTGGTGTTACTATTTACGCAGAATGAGCTCACAGTGTCATGAAGTCTTGTTGTATTTTGATTTTTCTTGAAATTAATTAAGTGAATGACTGGGTCCCAAGCTGGTGGTACTTTCCAACCATCTTCTCTATTAAAGGGTACTACGGGTACTTTGAGATAATTTTCACGTCAAACTACAAGACAACAACCATCTTTAGTCTCCCCGTGACCATGGCTGCTGAGAAGCAACCGAAACGTCGGGATCAATGTAAAATATAAAAAAACATCAAATAAACCGCGATAGAATCCGTTGAAAATAGTTTTATTTCAATAGTTAATAACTAGTTTATACTGTACAACGATAGATAGCATTTCACGATAAGATTTCATCAGTCTTCAGAACAGAACTAAGAAAGATTATGTATAAGATTGAGTTTAAAACGTTTCTCTTCTACATAAATCAGCGCTATTATCTACTCTATATAGCCTCTAGGCTCTATAGCCTACAGTCTATTGTCATCAATTGGGCACCTGAGTCTGTGCTGCTACTAAGAATTCCCTAATAGAAAAATCCAAATAATACTTTGCCCTAGAGTAGCCGACCACTTTTTCTAAATATCCTTGGTATACTGTCTCAGTGTATTCTAACTAATTTTATATTACCAAGTGATTTGGTTTGTTTCTGTTTTACGCAAAAATGGTTGAATGGATTTGACTGAAATTTTGCACACAGATAGAACCTGTGTGCAAAATTGCAATTGCAAAATTTCAGTCGAGTCAATTTAGCCGGGGATAGACCATATGATCGAGACCAGCCGGAGCCTCCGGTAACCGTTTTTATTTTAATTAATCTTTATATGAGAATCAATGATCATAAACTAGCCATAAGTATAAGTATACGTAAATAATTGGTATATCCCAAGGTTTATATTTAATGACATTTACTTATAATGATACACAAGCCCATTGCTCGTATGTTAATCTTGCTTGATGGTACTTACATTTTAAATCTTAACTGATAAGATTGACTTTCATAATGTTTAATTATAATATAAATGCATCGTCAAGATAACGGCTCTACATAATTATATTTGAGCAACGACATATTGTAGCGAGGGTCAGGTGATGTGCATATATTTGCATCCTGCAACCCTGCTAATGCAATTACTTGTGGGGGCTTTGAGGACCAACGGTCACTTGCTGAGATTATCCGTTAGAAAGGCGGATTTCTCAGAAGCACCGGCCTCCACCTGTCTTGCTATAGCCTTTCATGTGGGAATGTCCAGCGCAGGGATTGTCACAAGAACACCGTGTTTAGATAACTCACAATTATGCAGATTTTTACTGTTTAAAGAGCTCGAGAAACCAAGGGTTGCTTTTTTTGGCGTTTTAAATGCAAATCCTTGTAGCACAATGGATAAATTATGACTGCAATTTTGTAGTTTGGGATGTTTTCTGGTAATTGTTATGTTAGAATAATTTATTTTATTGTTATTTTGTACAGCGGCAACATAACTGACCGTTGCAACTGAAGTTGCTGATTTAATTACGAATTATGTTAATATTTCAAGATCTCGTTTAGAGACCAACAAAAAAGAACTGTTCTAGTTTATGAATAGAACACTTTTTTAAGAATCCTTTCTTATCAAGACGCTTTCTTTGCACAAAATAGAAAAAGTTGATTGAAAACGTTTTTAATCTGGGCGTCTGATCGAGGGACAAACTTTCTCATGAGCCCTACTCGTATGTTTGACGCATAACGGTTGTCCGGTATTTAAATAATATAATCATCGAACAACTAATAGTAGAAAGCACTGTATTCATATTTCCTTGTCCATTGAAACTATGACGGGTATTCAGTGACCATTTGACCGGTGTGTGCGAGCCGCTGTCCACACCCCTTTGTTCATATTGTTAACCCTTCAATGCTACAATGCATGGGAATCGGGAAGCGAAGGCCCTCGGTCACTTTGACCATTTAAATTGAGAACGCTTGAAATAGGATAAACAACTGTTACGTATTTTGTTGGTTTGTAATAATTTTTTTCATGTTTTTAAAACTTCAATTTTATGATGCAGAATTCAAATATAAGGTGTTTAGTGATATGTTACTTCCTTAACATTGTTGGAATTATAAAACGGGTTAGTAATTAAATTTCCCTAAACGAATGAAATTTGTATACAACTTTTTCTATAAATTTAAATCGGTAAAATTTAACATCCATCGGGCAATAGTTTCATGACAGTTGCTTTCTAGGTGGAACTGCAAAGTCCCATCCTTGTTTCGATTTAAGTTTATAAATTTCCTTGTTTAGAATATCTTATAAATTGCAAAATCTATAGTTTTTAATATATTTAGTTAATTAATTCAATGGCATGCGCGCTCGCTCCTCGGCGTGGTCTGCGTTCCCAAGCTTTAAACAAAGCGTATTTGGCACCCCATCCCGTCCGGTTGTCACCTCGGACATACGGACTGACCAACGGCCATATATGGAATACGGAACGCCATTGTGTCAACCCTTTCATCTCGCGTATCAAAATAATAATAAATTAACTATAAATAATGACCCGGTCTTATAGACCCGGGGGTAGCGATTGTCCGAAATCTGGTCTACTGGTCGGTGCGGAATGTGGTCCCATTAGTAAAATATCATAATGATGACCCTTTCTTAATCGTACCATCTTTATGGACTGAGCCCTCTTCATGGGCTTTGTACAGGGCTGCGTTAGACCATAATCCAACGAGGCTGTCTTAGATTTCGCGATTTTTTTTTGCATATGAATAATATTGTGTGGTTCTTATGTAACGGCTTGTGCGATACACGTGGAGATGAGGTACTTCCCTGGTGGATCGAAATTTATGTACGGTTATATGCACAATGGAGTATATAAATTACCTAATGGGTGAGTGATCTGATAGCCTTGATGATTCACACTGCAAAATCAAATGAAATGAACTTTTTATTTAAATATTAGCCCCGGTTTTGCACGGGTAGAAGTTTTTATTGTTCTGATTGCTACTAAACTTTACAAGCTCTGGAGTTCCTACTGAGCTAATCTAAAGTTTACTCATAATGTTATAGCAATCGGTGCAGAAGTTTTGGAGTCCATACGGAACATACATATCGGTTTTTATTTATATAGATAATACCAATCAAAAGGTGATAGCATGAAGGTATATTTAGACATATTTTTTAAAAGAATCCATAGTAATTTGTGTTTTTAATTCAGCACAATTTTCTTGAATTTCAATTTACTTTCTAACTAGTTTGCATTCTACACCCTTGGTACACATATAAGTAAATTTATCAAACGTGACCCTAAGAATTAAAAGTTAGAGTCGTACAGAGTATCTCTTAGTGTCCCTTTGTAAAACGACCATTGTCATGTCTCTTTAAGATGGTAATTCAGCTTAGAATAACACCACAATGACCGTATGCTGTACGTTTAACCCGTTGGTCACCGCAGTACATTATATAATTCTGTAATACCCAGTACATAGCTAACGAGAAGTCTATTGTTAGAAGTTATTACCTGGCGGAAATGTGACATTATTTCATTGGGCATTTGCGATAGCAAGAGATAAAATATTATCAGGTTTATGATGGTATGAATATATAAGATATTTTATTTTTTCTCTATAAACGTTGTTGGTTTGATTTATTCGAGAAAGTCATAGGAAAGAGCATCATTAAAGCGAAGTTGTAGGGCTAGAGAAATATAGGCAGATGACGACAATAGACCTGTTTCCTTTGTCATATGCAGCACTAGTATAATTAACCCTTACAATATTCGCCGATTGCAAATCGAGTCCGCATACAATACTAATACCAACAATGGGTTGCGTTCGCGCACCCACGCGTGACATTCTAATTTCAAAGTGTCAATAGCTCCGGAAAGCCGCCGGGTCGAATTGAAAAGAAGAAAGGGATGCCGCTATATGTGAAAACAGGGCGGCTGCATGAGATTAGCACCCATTGTGATGGATGATGCGGCGATTTTGTAGTGCAAGGTGCAATGTAACCCATTTTTGCGTAAAAACTTGGCATTTTGAAATGTGGACAAGGAATAAGTGGCGCAAAATGCACAAGCATCTGCGCTGTTTAATTGTTTGGTTAGGATGTTGCATATTTGGATAGATGGGTCTCTGTGACCTGATGGCGGCTTTGTAAGGGTTGCGCTCAGAAAGGTGCCGAATGCATAACCGATTTTGGGATTTTGTATTTTTTTTCGCCGTATGTATTATTTTCATCAACAAATATACATAACTAGGTTGTTTGACCTTACATTAACACATACCTGCAACAAAATTTAATGTTGTTATTTTATTTAATATATATTTCTATTCAAACTTGAGACTGTATGTAATTTATATTTTCGTATTTTTTTAGTGTAGCATTCATTTTAATTTTGATGTTCATATGTACCTAATTTAAGACTTCCAATGTGTTATTTGATAAAAGAGCTATATAAAAGTAGAATTAATACACTTATCTGTAAAATTATTGATTGAAGTAATTTTGGCTGTTTGGATGGTGTAGTTGGTCATGGAATACTGATTTTAAATGTTGCTCGCTAAAAGATTTTCTTCCAGTTTGACCAAATGATAAATATCGTCAATATAATGGATGTATATGTTGCAGTTAACATAGATTTGAAATAGTACAGGTTCTATTTAACTTCAAGGGACTACAATAGCCTACTTCATCGCTAAGACAGACATTAAATTAGTCTATATCAATTACCTACGAGCAATGAATTATTAATGTTTATCGATTGCTGCATGCGGTGTATTTCACGATATGTGTTAAATATACCTTTAATATTGTTAAAAAACATTATTTTACACGTGTTTTAACATTATATATATTGAATTTTTTGAATAAACTACTTTTAATTGTAGGGTTCTTTAAAAAACACATGACGATTAAAACTATCTCTAAAGTTAAGAAAATCCTTTATATTTATCAGATTAGTTGTTGTTGCTGTTTTTTTAATATTAACTCGTGTGCATTTTGCAGGGGATAAGCAGACTATATATTTGGACCCCATCGATTGAGGGCGAGCATATTCTAAACTCTGAGTGGGAAGAATTCCTAATAGAGATTCTCTACTAACCTTAGCACGACCTACGCCTCGAACCTAGAACCAGTCAGTAATATGTAACCACTACAGTAGTTAGTAGTTTCAAGTAATTATGAAACTAACAAACAGGCAGACGGAGTCACGTTACGTTTTATATACCTACTGCATTGAAATTCAAAACCATTCAATTATGAATTCTTAGCACAGTGACTATTACTCATTTCTACCCAAATAGTGGACTGTCATGAATGCAATGTGGAATTGAATTTATGTAATTGAGTGACCGAATAGTGACATAATCCATCAAAAACATCACATTGCGTAATTACACAGTTTTCGTTACCCTTTCAATGAATGGTGTAGATTGTTATGGCACAATCCACCCGCACGCGTTGGGGGGTTAAGTGCACATTGGGTCAAATGTGCTCGTGAGATGTGGACATCTGCGCGAATGATGCAAAAGGGGTGAAAAATGAAAGTTGGGCATAGAATGTTTAATTTTGGCTATTATAGCAATGAATGCACAGCGTGTCACAATTGCAACCCGTATATAAATGTCTTGTTTCGTTACTGTATTTTCATTTATGCACTGTCTCATTTATTTGGAAATATTATCGAAATAAAATGCTATCTTACACCATACATTACTAGCAAAATATATAATTAAAAAAACGGACGGAATGCCCAAATTTCGAAATAATTTTTTTTATTTAAATTTCCAATGAAAAATGCTTTTTTTTAATTTGGTTTAAATGTTCCATTTTGTATACCTTTTAGGCCTATTATGTCAACGAATCATTATCATAGACAACTAGAAAAATACATTCTGAAATAATTGAGTAATATTTTTCGAAACTTTCCAAATTATATGAATTAGGCCTGGAATGATTTAAATATCAACTGCTATTGTTAGAACACCTTGCAATTTAATAAACTACGTGCTTTAACAATCTCAAAATAAAGCTAATAGCACATTCGGACCTCAACCGCTTACAACGAACTTACGAAATTAAAAAACTCATTAAAACTAAACTAAAAGACAACAGCTGGCACACAGTTCTAACAGTTAAAATAATATATTGCCACAGTTCGCGTGTCTACGTGTGCCCTGTCAGTAAATTTCGTTTGCATAGTTGTCCCTGGAGCCATGATCACGTCGTCGCCGCCAGTGAAAACTTCCTATGAGCGAATATCGTCTGGCACGCACACTTACATAAGCGTGTTGCCTGCTGCGTGAGTGGGTGTGTTGGGACGGCAGGCTGTACTGTAGGCGACCGTAGGCTGTAGGCGGCGCGCGTGTGTGCGTCTGTCGTCAGGGGCACGCAGCGCGGCCCGGAGGAGTCTCGCCTGCCGGTCATGACATTGGGCGGGCGGGCGGATCAGCTGACGAGGCTATCGATTGCCGGGCCACTTCCTCTTCATTCGTTATGAATTTTTCATAGCAAGTCTCTAAGTTTTGTTATGACGCCCCCGACAATTGATACTTTGAGAACTCGACTTTTAATGTTGTATTATCTTTACGGCTTTCTGCTCTAGGGAATAATACACTCTTTTTGGACGATGAAAGGTTTCATATTGATTTGCGACAACCAACTGTAATTTTTCGGAACAGTAGCACTCTGAAGACGTTACTGCTAGCTGCTAGACCACAAAAGACTACCCTCTTTCTGCGAAATGTCGGTTCAACCTCTGCTTATTCCTCCGAATATATACAAGCGTGAGTGTGTTGTAACGTCAGTTAAATAGTAAATGTCATTCTTATTTTGATTGATGAACCTTTTTTTATACCCCCCCGCCGGCCAGTGTGGGTGGTTATGTCGGGCTTGAACCGACTAACTACGCCCCAAGTGTAAATATATTTATTATTCTAGACCAGTTTGTGTATAAACCTCACACTCGAGGTAAGCGACGATACCGCAAGTCGGTCTACCAGGAATACATAAGTAAATATGTGTACATGGTACCTCACTCAAGTTTTCATGTGGCGTTGCTGAAACCTATATATTCTCGCTTTATATGCTCGCCTAGTACTTAGTCTAAACGCACACGTGTATCCTACGAACATGGATTTTCGTCCTAAGAACTCTCGGCAGACCTAAACGGAATACAGAAGCAGTATACGGTACATAATAAATGACGGGCTAGTATTTAAATGAATTTCCTCAAAATTTCAAGAAATTATCATCACTAAATAGAGCCGGCTTGTGGCTTTACCTTTGCGATGAACTCCGACATTTGTGTTAACTATATCGATACTAATATAAAATTGTAAATTAGTTGCGTCTGTATATTGCAGTTATAAAAAAAAATTGGGTTGTTTAATTAACGCTTCTGAACACAAAATCAAGTGATCAAGTTTGAATTATTATTATTGGTTTTTATTCATTTAAAAAATATATATTTTTGTTTAACCGACATTTTAAATTAAAAAAAAATCTTGAAATAGTGCGGTCCGTGGTCCACTTCATAGGTCACAACACGAATTTTGACTTCGATTAGAAAATATGTTTTTTTTATAGATTTATCGATAAATTAGAGAAAAAAAAATATAAGGCCCGAAAATGTTTGCTGTTGTATCCGGAGAACGGTTGATCAATATTTACTTGATAAAATTTATAAGAAAACTTTTGAAAATATGTTTTTTTTTCTTTATTTAAAGTATATGAATAGAAAAATCATAAAATTAATTTCAGGACAAAAACCATTTTTTTAAATATCGAGTTGTGTATAAATGAGGATCTAGGAGTTTCTTAGGTTATGAACGAATACACTTTCAACTTGTGAACGTCGAAAAAAAAACTGATGTTGCAAGATGCAAGGTTTCCTAGACCTGGATAACCGCTTAACACTAAATGGACGTCATGAATCACTATAGTAGTTTCACTTTGATAGTAATATAAACAAAAAATATAATAAAGTTGTTAGGTGACGTCATCAAAATCCCCCACGGTACGTACGTAATATCGGAGTTACTATTCAACTGTTCAACTCATTTGAATTTAATTATTTAGTATATATTTACATTCGTTATTATTGTGTGAGAGTAAAATTTATGTAATGAAGAAAAAAGGGATTAGTTAATTTAATCGATAGCAATAAAATTGTGTATCTTTCTTTATATATAAAAATGAATTGCTGTTCGTTAGTCTCGCTAAAACTCGAGAACGGCGGGACCGATTTGGCTAATTTTGCTCTTGAATTATTTGTGGAGGTCCAGAGAAGGTTTAAAAGGTGAATAAATATGGAAGTTGTTATCGATAGAGGCAGTACGAAGTCTGTCGGGTCAGCTAGTTTATAAATAAAATTATGACAGTGTCAGCATGACGTAGATTAACCTCGTGTCCCTGGGGTTATCCTTTCGAGGGCTTACCCGGGGTGCCCGGCAATGGACATTTGGGCAGGACACCGCACGGTTTTCGTTGGTTCATGCACGACACGGGTTTCCGCACGTAAAAAAATCCCTCGTGTTATGAGCCACTTCAGACGATTCGTGATTTCGAACTGAAACTCTTATGTAGGAATTTAATTGAGCGATAACTCGTAACAATTTAGTAACTATATAGTTGTTTATCAATACCTACACCTTACCTTTGAAACGGTTCTATATTGAAGATGATAGGAAATCTTACTTAATGATTTACTTAAAAAATATGTACACAAAAATGTATCTACACTAATATCATAAATAGTTCGTGAGTAAACTCAAATTCTACTGGACTAAATTTAAAATTGTTTCATCTAAATCTAATGTGACTTTCTATTCAGTGAGTTACATAAGCCACTTTTTATCCCAATAGTCTTACGGATTCAAGACTTACGCGCGTGAAATTGCGAGGCGATGCTAGTAAGATACAGAGTTAGAGAATGGAAATAGTTGTAGGTACAGTCAACGACAAAAGTAGCTTCATAAATTCTAACTTATTAATCGCCTTAGCCAATAAACTTTTCATAAAATAACAAACAAAACCTGATATATATTTTGTCCTCTAGCTATTATAAAATTACTTTTACAGCTATTTATTGATACCTGTATTCCAATATAAAAAGGTTTGTAAATATTTTACTGTTAATCAACTTACAACAGTCCTATTTATTTCTTACAGAAATATCTTCCAATAAACTCGTATCATTATTCGGTTTTCTCTGAGTAGGATTTTCCTTTTCAAATATACTTATTATGTATGTAAGAATTACATCATACATTTTCTAAATTGTTTATAAAGAAAGTATTGTTTTCGTGCGTATTTACGTCACATAAGCGGGATTACTTTATGAGTGATAAGATTAGATCTCTACCGGTCTCACAACCAGATACGGTGACATTTGTGCGATGTTTAATGACAGATAACCTGAGTGCAAATTGCTAATATGAATATCAACAATTACAACAACAGAGTATATCTCAGAACATAGATTTATATATAATCAAAAGGAAGTAAATTGATGCTCGCAGCCCTCGCTTGTGCGCCACAATTTTATTAATTAGCAACGTCATTGGCTACCAACTGACATTAACTGTTAGCCATGTTCTCTGTTTAAAATTATGACCAATCACGTGCACGTTTCGTGCAAACACTATCTGTCGAAAATGTGAGAGTTTGGCAACACTAATTTACATACTAAAGAGGTTTGAAGGTACTGTCTCTGGATTATATATAATACTCCCCTTAGCGAAATAGAAGAATGTTCCTAGAAAAGAGATTAGGCCTTACGGACAGAACATTAGCTGAATTTTACCAGTGTAAATTCGTTTATCTAAACTGAGCTTCACGTTTAACATAATTAAAATAATTACTTACGAAAAATGGCTAACGCAATTTAAATTGAGTCCCCAAGAATTTACCATGTACAGAATATTCTTTTTGGTAAATAAATAAAAAATAAAAAAATAAACGCGTTTCTAATATTGGTAATAGTAATATGTACTTTTTGTTTTTCGTGCGGAAATCACCTGGGATACCCCACCGCGGGCCAGCGGGAGCGGTTATGTCGAGCTTGAATCGACAAAAACCGCACGCCGTCTCGGGTCTTTAGACACCGGGGTGTAAGGTTGCCCAGTACCTATAATAGGTAAAACTTCTAAATGTACGGCAGCTCTTTGCCTAGTACATATCGATCTGCTTATAAACTACTAATTATCTATTACGAATACATTCGTTGTATATACGTGTGAGTACTTCATAACTTTTAGATGCATTTACGATATTACTCGATACTGGCAACTTCAATTGGTGTTTTAACTTGCCATGTAAATAAACTAATGGTCAGAAACTTTGAGATACACCAGTATTTTAAATGATATGTAAAAAAGTGGCCAAGTACGAGTCGGACTCGCCCGTGGTTCCGTAGCATCAAGTAAAATTTTTATATTTGGGTTGATTGAATGAAAGGTAAATTGAGATTTACGATTTATGACGTATTAAAAAAAACTACTTACTAGATCTCGTTCAAACCAATTTTCGGTGGAAGTTTACATGGTAATCTACAACATATATTTTTTTTTAGTTTTATCACTCTCTTATTTTAGAAGTTACAAGGTCACAGTCACACACATTGTACCACTTTGGAAGTGTCTCTCACGTAAACTATTCAGTTTAGAAAAAAATTATATTAGAAACCTCAATATCAAGTTTGGGGAGCCCCCAAAATTTATTGTTCTTTTTCTATTTTTGTATGAAAATCTTAATGCGGTTCACAGAATACATCTACTCACCAAGTTTCAACAGCATAGTTCTTATAGTTTCGGAAAAAAGTGGCTGTTACAAACGGACGGACAGACAGCCAGACATGACGAATCTATAAGGGTTCCGTTGTTTGCCATTTGGCAACGGAACCCTAAAATGAAATAATAATACAATTTGCGAGAGAATTGTTCAACATATTCGAACAAATACTACAATGCATATCGTATATACAAATAGTGAACATTTAATTGTATTATTAATATCAGTTTTCAGTGTGAATACTCTCGATGATTTAATAACTCATTCTTTGCAGAATATAATCAATGAAATGTATCTATGCGCTGTACCGCTTTAGTTGATTTGAAAATTTCCAAGTCTAGTTTGATGATTATTTTTAACTGATATATAATAATGCATCCAGCCTATCCCAGCTACCTTTTTCAGGTCGTCCGTCCATCTTGCTGGGGGACGTCCCACCTTCCGTTTACCGATTCGTGGTCTCCACTCTAGGACTCGTTTGCTCGTTTTGGATGCGCAAGGCGGAGGATCGGGTGCTATGGCGTAAAATGGGAGAGGCCTATGTCCAGCAGTGGACTGCAATAGGCTAATTGATTGATTGATTGATATTATAATGATCGTGTTGCAAGTAACAGAACTGTTAATCGTCTATTGCAACTATAATAAATAATTCTATTGACGAGAATTAAGGAAGATATGTTTATACGTTTGAATTTGAACGTTTCGTTCAGCCTCCTTATTCCAATGGACCACGCATAACGTGAACATGCGCGTTCGTAATTGTAAATTTTATGGTGATACATTTAGGGTTTTTTTGAAAAGAGTACTAGTAATCGAAATTTCGTTAACCTATCCAGCTAAGCTTAATTCCTTATGTTAGTTGTAGGATAATGTAGGTAGTGTAATGGCCAGGATTCGAACCCAGGACGTAACGCCGATTCCTTGACTACTAAGGATGCATCCAGTCCATCATTGCTTACTCCAGCCTTTCGAAGAACATGATCTATTTTGTTCGACTGCTACGTTAGGGGCGCGGGTTCGATTCCCGCTCAGTGCGAATATTTGTATGCATGAATATGTCTATTTGCATTGGTCTGGGTGTTTCTATGTATAATATGTCTGTATTTACTAAAATTTAAAAAAAAAAATTGTTTAAAAAAAAGTATGTAAGTATGTTTATCCGCATTCTGGAACCCATAACACAAGCTAGTTAAACTGTGCTTACTTTGGATCTAGACAGCGCTGTGTAGAATGTCGTAGAATATATATATTTATTTATTTAGTTCTTGACATAGGGCCATTCTTGTAATAAAAAGATCTTCAAAATTGAGTCTCAATCTCCCAAATGTCTAAAAAGGAGTTCTCGTAACAAAATATTCAATATTTTCAACAAATTTTTTAACAAATAAATACATAAATATTCTAGGACAAATTACACAACGCCATCTAGACCCATACTAAGCAGAGCTTGTCATATGGGTCCTAGAATGCGGATAAGAATACTTAAATACTTTTTTTTAAAATAAATACATATTATACATAGAAACACAGACCAATGCAAATATACATATTTGCACTGAGCGGGAATCGGACCCGCGACCTCTGACTTAGCAGTCAAACGCACTACCACTACGCCACAGAGGTCGTCATATCGAGATCGTCTTTTAACGATACGAGAATTGGCCTTCTAAGACACAAAGCACAGTCAACACACATTCTCCTACATGTCACAGTAATTTTACATTTGCATCAGAATATTTTAGTGTAACCAAAATCTGATTCATATACTAAAAATATACTCCGATTGTTTTAATCACCAATTCTAAACAAAATTTAATGTGATGGAACGTGGAAGTTTAAAAGTTGTTATGTTGTGTCCGTGTTCAATGCCCAGTGTGGCAAGGTCTATTTCCAACTGGATACTGTTGAAATTTGCAAAATGTTTCCAAATTACACAGTTGTTTCATCGAATTTACAAAGGCTTCATTACATCTCGTAAATGGCGGTACGTGAACAAGCCGGGTAACTTTTGACAAAACGCTTACGAACGAGAATGTAGTGAGTAATTCAGTTCTGTTTACTTCTATTGGTCGTAAAGACTGGTATTTTATTAATTAATTAGAGCTAGTTTTCTTTCTTTACAAGTCCAATACGCACTCTTTTCTAGAACTTTCGACTGACTGTTAAAATATGTACACTGTATTGTTTCTAAGTATCTTTCAGTAGCATCGACACATGGTTTTACCCGCGTAAGTCCTAATCCCGTGGGAATATCCGGATAAAAAGTCTAGCCTGTGTTACTCAGGGATAATGAAGCATTCTAATGGTGAGAGAATTTTTAACATCTATTAAGTAGTTTCAGAGTTTATCGATTTCAAACAAACAAATCTTACCTCTTTATAATATTAGTAAAGAGTGTAGTTATACATTACTAGCTCTCTAGGCTCCGCCCGTGTGAAGTTCTGATCCCGTTTCCGCCATCCATGGGAACCTATGGCTTACTAATAAATGAATACTTTCTTCCTCTCTCACACCGAATCTTAATGCCGTTCATTACATCAGCATGTCAAACATCAATGCTCACCTGTGTTAGGAGTTGAGTAGAGGTGGTGCCGAGGCCCGGGGCCCGGCGCCAGCAGCAACAGCGCCCGGCTGAGCGAGCTCCGCGCCAGTGGCAGGTTAGTGGTCTCACCGTCTACTGTAACAAAGAGAAAAAAGGGTCAGATTGCATTCTGTGTCGTCTAGTGGGAGTTTGTGGTTTAAAAGTGTGAGTATGAATGAAAAATGTAAGATATTTTTACAGGCTGTATCTATGTTTTTGGGCTAGGCGTGTATATAATGGGCTCTTGATGCCAAAGTCGCTGGCAGGTTGTGCTTTTTATGTGTAGAGGCCATAATGATCTAATATCAGTTGAGGCAGCGAGTGAAATATGTAAGGAAAGAAATTAACGACTGTTACTTCTGCCTCTCCTAGAGGCAGAAAGGCGTGAGTATATTTATAACAGATACGTTACGTATTTGATATCAACATACCTGGCGAATTGTGGGTGCGTAAGACACCTCTACCTACCCCTTCGGGGACACAGGCGTGAACTTATGTTATGGTGTATGTTTTATATAACATTTTCACATTATGCTCTAAGTTTTTGTCATTTTTTTCGTCGAAGTCAACTCTCCAGTGCGGCAAGAAAATTAAAAACCTAATTCTAAATGAACAATTATTTTTATTATGAAACTTTGAGGTACGTAATAATGGAACTTTTCGCATAAATCCATAGCCTGGGGAAGTACCCAGCAGAAAACCGCAACTAATATTTGTATAGTGTTTTGACTGTTGAGCAGGCTCGACAGAGCTGCTTGGGGACTAGCACAGGGTTGATTAGGCCCCCAAGCACTCTATAAACTATACGAAACGTATAAAAGTTAATATTAAATGTAATGATTTTGCCGTAGGTTCTTCCCGGTTAATATGCTGTATTCAAATTACAAAATAAACTGCTCCATGTTTTCAATCCCGAAATAAGAATATTCTCCTGAAAAATAGCAACATATGTAATTACGTGATTTTAATCATCTTGGTTCTCAAAGGTAGACACAAAAACGGATTCCGTGTACTAAGGAAATTACCGCAAAATCGATATACAAAATGTATGTAATCTGGATCCATCCTTGCCAGACGCTTCCGTGCGCCGACCTTGTACCCCCACCGCCCCTGAATTATTCAACTACCCACCTGTTGCCCCGTTCTACCCCCGAGCATACACTGCGCAGGTTTGTCGCATAGAGCGAGATGGTTAGACGTTCCCTTTCTTTTTACAGGTCGAAGCGTCTAGACGTATTTTGAACTCTTTACAGCTGCCACATGTGGTGAGCTTTGAGACCTTATCAGGAGACTATGCAAATGGGTGGTGATCGTCACGCGACATGCAGCATGCAAACGAACAGAAAAGAAAATAATGCTTTTATATTTTTCGTCGAAAAGTATTTGTATTTTTCCATTTGAAATTCTAAACTATAAAGTTATTATTTTATAACATTATTACTGGTTTAATGTTATGAAAAGAGGGCAAGTCAGATTACAGCAAGCTTGTGTAAAAAGTTTTATAACAATAGATAAGCGAAGAGACAGGAGCTATTGGCAGGTTGCTGTCCCCATCTCGGAGAGAGTGAACGGCGTGGCAAAGAAAAAATTGGCGCAAAGATACTCCTACGTCCTTACATGACTACAAGCAAATACATTCCGTGTTACTCAAGAAAACCAATTGACTTTACCACTGGTTAAATATGTACATTTGAATTACTACTATGGGGAAAAACGGGTCAATACTTGAGTGGGTTAAATTTAATATTTTCTAGTATTAGCTTAGAAAAAACGAACTGAATTATTAGTGTGTTTTTATAAAATAACAACCCTATCGTGCTAAGAGTTGAACAATTATTGAACATTTCACCTTAAATATCATTTTATGGAATTGGTTGGTACCTTGTAAATTAGTTGAAATTACTTTAACCGCAAAATATTCTAAATGGACTGCATACATTATGACTTTATCGGTATAAGATTACTCTTCAATAATTAGTGTTCTTCAGAAAACTATTAGTATACAATATAATTAAAGATATACCGGTAACAAATGTGAATGAATTCAGCTTTAAATTGTTTCTAAATAAAATTTGTTTAAAAACATTTCAAGCGCAGCATAGACAAAGAGGATTGTTCACGTTTTTAATCATGATTCAATTTTGCTTACAGTGTCTCTGAAAGCTTTCAAAGGCATTCGGATTCTATTCTATCTGTACGAGATTCGTAATGCAAGCGGGTTGCCATACTGAATAATTCAGCACTAGGAAGGAAGGCACTGCATACTTTAGACGTTCAATTCACAAGTTCAAAGAACTCTGAGCACATTTTTACTTTAAAAAATACACCCTATTTAAAAAAATAATAATGATTAAGCAAACAGGTCAAACTGAAGTCCTAATATTTACTCTATTGATAGAACTTATGAAGTAATTTTGTTTTACATTTCGTTGGCGGTCTGTATTCAGAGTTTTTTCATTGAGTAATATTTCGACGATTCGTTTTGAAACTGTGGGGGAAAAGTTTTCTTAAAATTTCTGTTCTAATTTTATACTTTCTTCCTGGAATTTCGTTAGCTATATTTTATTTCATTTTGTCATAGGTATAATGTAAGATACAATATTACATACAAGAGTGGTTTTATTTTTAGTTTTATTTCAGGTTATCTATTTTTTTCTAAGTCTCAGGAATGAAGGTCACGCGCTTTGCCTAAGGCCTCGTGATTGTAGGAAGAAGGAAACACGCGTATTGGTAAAGAATTTCTTTTTTTTTTTAACCAACTTATACTGACAGCAATCCATACATATAAGTTATTTCAAGTTTTATGGTGCGGTAAAGACGCGAGGTGTAAAGTCTTATAGTCCAAGAAGAAATTAATTATTGCAAGCAATTACTTCTATCGCACGAGGGTGACACCTTCGTCCTTCACGAGTTGTTATTGTGATCTAGTGCGGCTACCACTCGCGTAGAATAGAGAATAATCTAGAATAAAACTAACGT
Organism: Cybosia mesomella; assembly: GCA_946251805.1. Taxonomy (NCBI): domain Eukaryota; kingdom Metazoa; phylum Arthropoda; class Insecta; order Lepidoptera; family Erebidae; genus Cybosia; species Cybosia mesomella. Next base: position 1,150,347 of record OX276390.1, read on the forward strand.
TCCGTAGCTCACGTATCGCGCAACGTGATAATCGATATTCATAAAGAAAATGTTTTCATTGAGAAATACTTCAACGACTCGTTTTGAAACAGTGGGGAGAAAAGTTTCCAAAAGATTTCGGTTCTAATTTTAAATTTTTCTTCTCAAAATTTCGTTTGCGACATCGGTTGAAATAATTATTTTGTCACAGCAATTTCATAATAGACAATATAATAATGGAGTTGTATTTTTACTTTTTTCAGGTAAAATTTCTGATTTATGTTACACACCTCGTTGTTGTGATCTAGGGCGGCGAGCACTCGGAAAGAATAGAAAATAGTGTAGAATAAAACCTAGGTTTTGTAGCTCACGTATATCGTAGAACGCGATAATCAATATTCATAAAGAAAGGTACATGAGTTCTCACATTGTACACGTATAATGCGCGGGGTAATGTTGGCACTTAGATACAAACCAATCTAGCGAAGTCCATGTCACTAAATTGATAAAATCCCCAAGATTTAATCATAAAACCTAAGTATTTACGTGTATTCGTCGGGGCAGAAGCTCCTTCCTACAAAACACCGCCACGAGTGCTAAAGCGAGCATTGCACCGAACAACATACCAACCATATTTCGCATGCATTGCCAGCTCAAAATAATAGAGCTGCAGGAGGGGAGTCTCACCCCGTACATTCACCTGCCCTCCCCAACCCCTGCATAACTTATGCAAGTTTGTTAATATTTCAGTTCAGCAGGAAAGTAAAAGTTGTTTTCAGTTGGATTACACTGACGCTGTGTCGTCTCTTTATGCATAGACTAACGTCCCTGTGGCTCCAGCGGTTTGACAACTAATTTGTTGGAATTAGCTTTAATATAAAGACTAGGTATTCCTGTGTTTGAACCGTTGTGGTAACTTTGAACCATGTACAATCCATAAATAGTTCTCTGGATCGCTTTTGTTATAATTATTTGCAAATGAGAACATGGTGTATCGGTACGCGATTGACATTATGGATGCTAGCAGCACTATAGACATCACTCACGTGTTGCCAGCTACAAAAGGGAACGAGCAGAGTAAAGTAGAGGTGCCCAGGAATCTCTTGAACAGTACAGGATCAATAAACTGTTAGGTAACGTAAATATGAAGTGAGGGTAGGAGTGTAAAAATTCAAAATCTGTTTTAAGCGTTCAAATGACAAAAAAGGTGTTCTCGTAACAAAAATTTGACACAAAATTAGAACGCCTTGTTTGATATTTGGGAGATAGAGACTAGATTGCGATAAAATCTTGAACATATTATTATTACGAGAATTAGCACTCAGATAAAATTATTTGCGCCTCCTGTAAAGTGTCCCGAAAAGACGCAAGTTCAAAGCGAATATTTCATTAATGAAAGCAAATATCGTTTTAATTATTTCCTGTCGCTTTTTAAAAATAATGCGAAAACTTCTCTCTGCATTTCTGTGCGAACTCTTTGTGTTGTAAAAATAAGATTGCTAAAATTATAATTGTTAAATGCAGATGGTAGAACGTCGTACTACATTGCAGCCAATGGTGAGGTAAGTGTGTTAAATATCGTCGCGTTCGGGCACAAATCGCTTTGGCAAACAAGAACTATATTGGCAAGTGCCAAACCTAAAAAAAAAAAAACTTTTGATATAATCGTAAAAATAAGGATGTCGTGAAAACAGAATACAAATTGGCTTATCGCGCGTAAGACATTTTTAAACACATACATGATTTTAGTAGTAATCTTGGTACTTGCATTCACAGATATAGTTTGCAGCTCTTGCTAAGCAAATCCGGATTTCTCCTGTCCTTTCCTTGCAGGGTATTACCGTAACGACTATTAAGCAAGCCCTCTGGATTACATGGCTCACAGACAGGACGTCTAAGCTTAATGAAGTATACATTACATGCATAGCAGAGTTTAGAATTCAGGTAACTGTATTTTTGCGACTTATGTTTGAAGTGTATTTCGTTTCAGTTCTTGGGATATAAAGTCATGTCAGTTTACCAGAGGTCAGAGTGTCATGCTTGGTGTTTTCATCCGTCACTACTATTTATTCTGGTGTATAGTAGACATAAGAATGGAATTGATTCCAATGAAAAATATTATCAAACGGAATCTACAAAACCATAAAGCAGAGTCACAAATTTCTACACAATATAAAATGAAATGTTTCAAAATCCTGGCAGTTCTTGGGTAGCTTAAATGTGGAATATGCTCATGATAGTCATGATTCCTTAATGGTCATCGGCCGGGAAGTGATCAGTGGCACAAAAGCGAACACACGTGCCTCGGTGACGTCACTCAGTATGAATTCATTGCAGAATGATATATAAGTGACAGGCGTTTGCCGATGTACCAACTTGTTTTAGAATTTGGTTAATGAACCTCATTCACGCTTCACTGTGTCTTTGTTTGAAATTAATTAAAATACTTCTTCTTCCCATGGAAACTTCGGGATACAAATTATGTACAAAAACTATTTGATAAAAATACAACGACCGGTCAAAGTATCAAGTCAATTCATCGAATACTATTCGAGTTTTGCGACCACAAACTTAGACATCCTGTATATTTATATAAATAGATTATGTAACACTTATTATAATACTTGAATGTTAATAACATCCATCTATATAGAGACTTTAAGTGTAGTTTTTGTTTTAAAATATGGAAGGGCCTGCAATTATACTGCTGTTGAACTACAGACTTTGGCGTACTGTTGCCACAATATTCTCTTTTGAATATTTATGGATTCAACGCTAACCGGTCGTGTCTTATGGCATGTAAGAAACGTATTGAGGAAAACGCCTTCAAATATGGTGAATTCAAGCGATGCCATGAGCAGTTTTGCACAAAAATTTTACTGATGCACATAACTACAATTTCTTTGCGTATTCAATCAGAAAATTCTCAATGTTTCTAATTTATGTGTGGTATCATCAGACCCTGAATCCACAAGAAGATTTATAAAAGTGTGATTAACAAGAAGAAAATAACATTTGTACATTTTGACAATTTTAATAATGGCAACTCTCATCAAAGAACAATGGAATAAGTACCCTACCTCACTGAAAATAAGGTTAATTTAAGTTTGACAATCGCTTTCGGCAAATCTCTAGCGAGATGTCTGACGTCAGAGTGTAACATCCGGGAAGCTATGCTATTTCCAAAGCGAATGTGAGTCCAGAGTCGTGACCCGCGGTCGCTTCGAAATGTAATATTTCATAGAGTTCAAGTTTTAGTGGACGTCCATGTAACAAATATTGCTCAATGTGTTTGTGTGGTTACTTCGTATGTGAGAGTAATGTTTTAATGATTGACTGAACTTAAATGTGTTGTCGGTATTGGCCAATGCCGTTCAAAAGTGTTGTGGGGCTCCCTGCGTCTTCAGTTGCAAACTATTCTGCTTTGTTTGGAGTGATTTCAAAGAATGATCATTGCATGGCCAGGCCTATATTACAAAGATTTCATTCACTTACAAAAAAAGGTCATAAACCATTTTTCTTTGGACAGTAAAAAGATTTAGACCACCCAAATGAAAAGAGTTATTGCTTTATTTGTCATCTGTATGATGTTCCGAATAAATTAACCCGGAATCGCGAAGTTAATTGCTCAAAAATGTGGGTAGACAAACAAGTTTTTAAGCCTATTCTACAATTTTGTTAATAGCTGTCAAGACAAGTGACATGTCATGAAAATGATGTTTGCGCGTTACGGAAATCCAATTTGTACAATTAAAAGCTAAAATCATTACACAAGTAGTTTAATGTTTGTCGAGTAGTAGAAAGATTAAAGATTAGTTGGTTTTTCTTGTTATTTCCGCAATGATGATATTTTATTATTCATACAGAAATATCAAACGCTAAAACATTGCAGTATCATTTCAAGCTATATAATCGTGAAGCGTACTAAGTAATAGCATTCGATTCTTTCACCATAAAATTGATTAAGGAGTAGTTGCTAAGCATACGTTAAATCCTTGATGTCGTCGTTAAATTTCTGGTCACGGATGCGCGTACGCACGTACCCACAACTAGTTACTTGTAAATGATAGAATACTTGCGTACTAATAAGGAATATTTGTAAAGCGATAACATTTTTGAACACTATTAAATTGTTGTTAATATCAGTAAGCTACGAATGAATAATAAAATAGGTAAATTTAATTAAAAAATATATTTATTAATGTGAGCACAGTTGCATGATATAGCATAGACATCGCATGGAAGGTAGATTCAACATGGCGGCGGAAAAGCGTGGGCACTTTCCCCGCGCGCGGGAAATGTAAGAAAGTGGTATTAGATGCCGCGAAATGGAAACTGTCGCGATTAATACTGATAACATGTTTATCTGCCTGTCTTAATAACTGACTGCTGTGTAAGACGAAACCAAGGTTGACTGCAGCTCGAACAATTATAATTAAAAAGTCGTAGAAGATAAAAAAAATAACTAAATTACATTTTGTTCCAGCGACTTCTATATGATACTGCTAGATGAGCTGTTAAGAATAAAAATTCTGTCATGTCATTCTGTCAGGATGCAAAGACTATTATAGACCGATCGCAAACTCTGTACCGCGCCTTGGATATGTGCGCGGCGAGACGGGGGGTGAGTATCGGCTGTATTTAGGGATGAAAACACCATGAAGAAAAACATGGATGTATCGATACATCGAATTGAAAAACAAACATCGATGTGTAAAAGCATCGCTTAGAAAACATCGATATATCTTAACATCTAGCTGTTGCCCGCGGCTCCGCCTGCGTGGAACTCTGATCCCGTTCCCGCAACCCATGGGAAACTATTACCAAGATAGAAAGCCTAAGCCTATATGTTATTCCATACTATAATCTACCCCTGTGCCAAATTTCAGCCAGATCCGTTCAGTTGCTTTTGCGTGAAAGAGAAACCAACATACATCCACTTCCACATTTAAAATATTAGTAGGATTGTAGATAGTTCATTAATTAAAAGAATTATTTAGGTATAATCATTTAACTAATTCTCTATCCAATTTAAAATTTCATAAATGTATACGACTGGTGTTTAAAATCAAAAAATATTAAATAGAGAATTTAAAGACCCAGATCGGAAAAAGAGAACATCTAGAACGGGACTTGAACCCGCGACCAGTCCCATTCTAGATGTTCTCTTTTTCCGATCTGGGTCTTTAGAAAAAGTAAGCATACAAAATGCTTAAAAATTTAATTGAATTAATTAGGCAGAGTCATCAAAAAACAATGTTTAATAATGACTGTAAGGTTATTCATTGCTCCAGCGTCGCCTTAAGACGTATATAATATATCGGAGAATTTGGAATATCTGGGACGTGTCTAGATGGCTCAGCTGGTCAGAGCATTCCCCCTGTAAGGGACTGGTCGAGTCCCGTTCTAGATGTTCTCTTTTTCCGATCTGGGTCTTTAGAAAAAGTAAGCATACACAATGCTTAAAAATTTAATTGAAATAGAGAATTTAAATAATATCAGGCATCTCAAAACTGTTGAATTATATCGTAAGATCTGTCCGACAATATCGATATATCGATCTCATCGACTCATGCTCTCTCCTACCCTGTTCCCCACCACGCCGCGCGTTCCTAAGGAGCGGTAAAGTGGTACTGGTCGCACTATAATAAAAAATAATAATTTTGGCACCTTTATAAAAAGTTGTGGGGGTAGTTGAACGCAATTTTCAACAACTAAGTGATCAAATTTTTTGCTCTGTACAGCTAGCCTAGCAGTGCCTATACATAGAAGGTATTGATTTGTACCTAAATTTTATATACACTTGCGTTATGTATTAAGTTACCAGACATTTCAATATAATACGAGATCTTTTATCAATGTTTCTTTATAAAGGAAACTTCGCGAACTAGTTCCAAACTTGTTTCTTAGTAGTTTTATTTGAATTGGATTCTATCGAGGTTAGCTTAATTTTGGTACGTTGTGTGAATCTTTAATATTTAAACAAGGTACCTTTGTCGCGACTCGTTCATGTTTTATTAAGAAACTTTTTTATTGTTTGCGAGTTATCAACACGATTCAGTAAATAAAAATACGTTAATGGATATTTTTCCTGTCATTTGCATCATATTAAGAGATATAAGTATGCCACACGCGTTTTGTATTACGTAACAGCCCAACAGCGTACGTGATTCACGAGCGAAATAATTAACACGGGGATATTCGCCAGACCAAATTTGTAATAAGGCTGATTGGCATTGATAATGTCCGTTTGTCGTTCTAAAATGTCTCGACAATTGAACGACAAAATCTTTGATCTATCAAACTATATATTTTTTCGGAACGGGGTTACTATATTTAAAAATAGAAAGATCTGTGCGTGGTTTTAACATTAAAAAGGTGTTCTGTTTTTTTTATAAAAACAGCATGATGATATCAATAAAGAACGGAAAGTTATCAGTGAAAACAAGTATAGTAGCAGCCGCTTGAGATACAATCACAACACTTTATATTTGTGTAGAGCACGTAGTGTCTAAAGTAGGTCAGGCAGGCGCGAAGGGCGAGATGCGCCCGCGCTTCCTACGCGCCGTTCACCAGTCTACTGAATAGTGTTAGGACACGTCTTGCCCTATATCTATGATCAGGTCATAGCATTCAGGTTTATTTATTAATATTTATTATGACTTCTGTTCAAGAACTTCAAGTATTTAACAGAAGACACTTTGGACATGTCACAGAGTACTATTCGAAGATATTTTCTGATAATTATTTGCAATAATAGATCCCATATGTTTTCTATTGGTTGCTGTACAATATGGTTGATACAGACGAGCTATTTCGTAAGCTATTGTTCATTAGTCGTGTCCTAAAAGTGTTACGTTGCAATAGCTTTTTTTAGGGCAACCTTGTTGAAGGAAACAACAGGTCGGCGTACGTGCAGCCTCGAACTAACGTTAATTCGATTCACGGTCGCGGTAAGATGTAAACAGACTTTTAGAATTTGTTTATTTTTTGTCTATGACAAATATATTCATTTCATAGACAATTCCGGTCAAGTGATGGTATAGTGAATCACAATAATAAATATTTATGTATCAGCCAGATGAATTCGAATTTGTAGTGTCCCGCGTCTAATGTTACACACGTCTGCATACTTTCTGCTTCTACTCATGTCTTTTTCCATTTTTATTTACTATGTTATCTTTCTATTCTAATCTAATATTGAATTATTTTTGTTATTCATAGACAAAAATAGACACAATATTTATGCTTTGATAGAGTAGATATAGCCATGTTTGTTTTAAAAGAAAATTAGGTCAATTCAATGAATAAATATCTCAAGAAAGAAGAGAAAATTCATAGCATGCAGGATATTTGTGTGATACTTAAACTGATTACAAAAACGGTTGTAGCATGAATTCTGCATGTATCAAAATTATGTCAACACAAAAACAAATAGTAAAATCACTTGTTTATCATATTCAACGGTATATTGCATTATAGTAGTCAGTTGATAAGATGCCACTACGGACAGATAAGCTTACTATTGCGATTACGTACGATAGTCGACGTAGGAAATAAGAAATAGGGACAAGGATACTGGGTCGTTGTAGATATAACTTTATTTGTTTGTTTCGTCAATTATATTACACGTGTAAAACGTTACAACACATCTCTGTGGCCTGATTTAGCGGCCGGTGCGGTAAAAAGGAAAACCGTAAAATGTGTCATCGAGAACGAAACTGCGCGTCACTACGTCCGCCATGTTTAGTGGTGCAGTGCGCGAAAGTGAGATTTAACGCGAACGGTGCATCGGAGCTCCCTTGACCCGGTTGTGCCGCCCGCCACCCCGCGCCCCGCGCCCCGCACTACGATAGTAAACCGACCACATAGATACTTCGTCTAGGCGCTAGGCGAGAACTGCATCATATTTACACGCGGCAACACTGCTAGTGTGTGTGACTATTAATAGAACACTGTGTTGCCAATGGAAACGTTTTTCAGGGATTCGATTAACTCCTTTATCAAAGTATAGATTACGATGTTATTAAGTGAAAATATTGGGTCATTGATGTGTGATTTATTTGTTTTTTTTAGGTTACGAAATCGGTTAGTGAAGTAATAACTAGATCGTGTTAATCTAGAGGAAATGATATCGAGCCGGATCTATTAACGAGGTACCTACTTGTGTGAAGTGGCGTGGGGATTGAGTGTCTGTGCTGGCTTAAATTGTAGCATGTATTAAAATAATTGCTAGCAAAGTTGTTAAATAAAATAATTGATATTCAAATTAAAATTTTGTTTATTACAGTAAACATTTGCCATACAACTATCAAGTTTACTTATTAATCTCTTTTTTACCCTAATAAAACGTTATTTTACTACCCAAATAAACGAAATCAAAACAAACAATTTCCATAGAAATGTGTCTATGATAATTACTATAAAATTGATTTGTGTAAATTTCTATGGGAGGTATAACGAAGGGAACGCCTGGTCTAAAAGAACTCAACTAAGTTAAGGTACATTTTCATTTAAATACTTAACGATATTTACAAACAGGTCAGAGTGAGTCGCACGTTGTGCAAAACCGATGACATAATTTATAGTACAAAAACAGTGACAAGAAAACCGGTAAAGAGTTGATAACCGGAAACATTTGCCAATCACTAAAGGTAGGTACGCGCTCCACTACCAGCGCCGCCCGCTACGAAACTGTTGCTTCACTGTGCGTCACCGAGACGAATTCCTGACCTTTCTATTGTATCACTTCAAAATAAAACATTGTTTATCCTACCTATAATAACCTATAATTAGCTAAATAGGAACAATTAATTCGTAAATGAATCGAAGGATAAAGAAGATTTAAAAGTAGAGTTGAACATATTGATTGATAAGTTTCCTTGTGTCTATGGTTGCTGAAAATCGTCCGAAACGTCGGGATTACCGTAAAATAATGAAACAAATCGTGATGAGATATGGTTTTATTTCAATGTGTCATATAAGCTTAAACTTTCGACAGTATCAAAAAAAGAAGAAACCGTACTTGTATGATAATCCATTAGTTCAAAATAAATTTCCGCATTCTCTTAAAATGTTTATTGACCTTAACAGTGACTGTAAGAGCGCTGCTATTTCTAATTTAGCGTAGTGCTAGCCAAACAGTGGGTGGCAAAGTTCGCTTGAATAGTCTAAGTTAGTGTTTCAATTTTAACTCAAACTCTCGCCACAGCTCGCGTTATTGTAAGTGACGAGTTAATTTTAACTTTTATGAAATATCAGTTTTCTCGGAGCTCGTAAGACGGACTGACTGAAACTCTGTCTGGACTTTTTGGTTTGGCAAACGCTGAAAATAAAATGAAATTTCCCGCCACCGCCAGGGAAGTTTTGTTATTGACACTTTGACATAGAATTCTTTGGAAATGAATTAATAATGATTCACAGAAACAATAGAAATGTTATTTGCAACATGACTCGTAAACGCAAATAGCTATATGAATGAATTAAAAAGCATAAAACTAAAACCCTGTCTGTTTTCGACGTCCGTTTTCCTGTTTACTTGCGCCCGCGCAATTGTAGGTCGCGCGCACACTTCGCATTGCGTAAGACCCTGCGCCCCAGACCATATTCTTTTTGTTACGGTATTGTTCTATATCTACAGTAACCAGTTTTTGGTCATGTTTCTACAAGTTGTCAACTACCGAAACACGGGTAGCCTTTTGAAGTGAAATGTTACTGAAGCGGGTGTTTGAGGGTATTCTCCGGAAACTGTAAAATACCGGCATTGCGCGCGCGCCGCCACCGGCGCACAAACAAACAAATACGGAGATATTGCAAACATCCACGAGCACATTGTTGTTGGCTAGCCTGCGCGGACGCTTCCTGTGCCTGTTTTGATATAATAAACTTACTACAACACGTAGTATACGTAATCTGTCAAGAGATTACCTTGAACACTGTTTTGTACACAGATTATAGAACTGTTCTAGAAGTTGCGTCGGTTAAGGACAGCCATGAGACGGTTGCGGCGGCGGCATTTGTAGTAAGTTACTAAAAATATATACCATTTAAAGACATATAACTTATTAAAATAAATTTTTTGTGTCCGTTTTTGATATTTTGGCAGATAACATTTTTCCGAATACTTAACGTATTAGAACCGGTGCGGTTGTTCTCTTGCCGGCAGCGCGCGCGCCGGGCGGCGGAAATTTGGGTGACATTGACACACTTGCGTGTTTCGTAACAAGCGTGATGTTTGCAGTGATTGTCTACTGGGTATTTTGTTTCTTGGAAATGTACGCTTTTCGGCCACTGAGAATAATTTAATTTAAATTTCGTGTATCTTAAATGAAACTATAAGCATTTATTTCTGTGTAAACTACTTTTGAGCGCATATAAAAGCTTTCAAATTCATACTTCATAATGACTTGATTATAATATTTATTGTAGGTACCTTTTTAATTTTGTAAAGTCATGAAAAAAATACTGTACTATATGTTAATTTGTTTGTTCACTACTGTACCTACTTTTTTAATTCTACGTTTTTAAGCAATGATATGAAGAATATAAATAGTATAAGATATAAAAAATAATATAAAATATGATTAACCGTACCTTACCTACTACGCCTAATGATCTATGCAAAGTACCTACTATACATTATTTACAATTTTTATTATTTTATGTTACTATAAATAATGTCAACATTGACGTACTGTACGTCATTAGTGTCATTACTGAATTCAGTTTGTGGGCTTTGTAGGGTAACTTTGAACGAAAAATATGTGCTTTATTTTTAATCTGTAGGTATATTGCTGTTGTATGTCTTTAATGGTGATAGCAGATGAAGAGTCATTGAGGATTTGAAGTACGACCCGGTTTAGCCCTTTATAAGTCATATTTCGACGTCGCACAGTTTTGTTGCTACCTCAGTTTATGAAATGAAACAGACAACAGTTTGGTCGAAGATCGGGCAATTCAAAGGTATGTACAGGACTGTGATCGTAACATTTTTCGTTAACATACACAATAATGTTAACATGGAACAATCCTTACTGTACATATATTTATTTGAATTTGAATTTTTCCGATTTTTTTATAGTCATCGACTACGATCAATACCTGAGATGTAGATGCTGTGCAAGAGTTGCGTCGTACGATATAAAATTTGAGTAACAAACATAAGATTTTAGATTTAGCACTTGAGTTCTTGTAATCGCAACATTAGATCAGTACGGAACAACAATCGAGTGGTTCGTATAAAAAAATATTTTGAAACTGGCGGCGCGGCGTGGGTGCTGAAGGTGTACAGTAAGCATCGCAGCAGCGGCGAACGGTACGTTGCACAACGCACTGGTGAGTGACGCAATGTGTGATGTGTTGTAAAAACATCGGCGTTCGCGCTAAAGCCCTGCAAAGTACAAAACTTTGCGGTTGATTACTCTTCTGGGCCCCATTGATAAGGGCTATTTTAGGGCTGGACCATATGGCTGTTGTGTCATTTTTATTGTGACAAGTTTTAAAAAGCATTAAGTTCGGCAAAGGAATCAATTTCACTGGAACTTTAATATTAGTTTTTTTTTTATATTAGTAGTTCATTAAAACGAAAATGACCTAATCTGGTCTTTTTGATAGCTGTGTACATAGTATAGTTATATCGTATAGTACACAAGATCTTGTTCTTCTAATTCGTATAGTCAGAGTATAAACAGCAATTTAATTTACATTTAAAAAGTTAAACACCCGATTTCCTGTACAATAAAATGTCAGTTGCATGTCGTAATATCCGCCGACCGAATGCCAATAAAACGGACAAGCACGATTGCTATTTGGTAATACAGATATTAATTTTTTAGTGCTATAATAAAAGTATCTATTACATAGGTTATTCTGGCTAAACCTTTTTGGAGTTCACACTACACAATAATACCAGCATTGAGAAATAAGTCTATTGAACAAACAGATTCACAAATCTTTTAGTTTTTACGAAGTTGAAGTAGTATACTATTTTACATTTTTGCAATTGGCAACCCAAATTGAGCGGAAGTCACGATTGATATTCTACCCTGGTATTTTGAACATTTAGGGGGATTGGTAATAGCTTGTAGCACAACAAAAGTACAAAAACTTTTGGTTTGCCTCAATTCTTGAATTGAAATTTAGAAGGTGGAAAATTTATACAACAATTAGAAATGTACTTATTGTTTAATAAATATAAGAAAATAAATGCGCTAAATTCTAATCTTCACGCACAAATTGTGTGTGATAGTGCTGGACCGAAAGAAATCAGTTTACATTTACAGAATGTGAGGTATTTTATCACCGGTTAATATGTAAACAATGACTTATAATTAGGGTAAGGACGTTTAGTGGTAAACGGTATAACGAGTAGCCCTCGATTCGTTTTGATTTCCAGAAATTAACAGCGTCACGTGCGCAGACATCGAAATGAGAGCGTTCATTATAGCGAGCCAAAACTAGGTTATGTTAGGATCTTCTAGAATTAATTTCACGCCAATTATGCTTAGTTTTGAGTGGATAAACGTAGTATTAAACAATGTAAATTATAACATGATCTAAATTGATGAGATACCCGCCATTGCTAACTTGTTACATACCGTTTAAACTCCAAGCTTAGGGATGCTGTATTAGGCCGCAGCAGTACAGGAGAGCTATATATTAAAGCTACCAGGAAGATAAATAAGTATCAGACATGTTGTAAGCAACGTGTTGGAAATAAAGTGAAAAAATGTGTATTGGATTGATGCCAGTATGGGGTAGTGACCGTAGTCCGATAATAATTTCGTACTGTTATGCGAGTACAGCTTACCGACCGTGTTATTATTTTAATAATACATATAATTTAAATAAACAGTATGTATCGAAAAACAAAAAAAAGGTATTGAGTAAAATATATAAAAGATTTTTTACGCTTGCAGAGTAACGTAATCACTACAACCCAACCTTTAGGTAACTACAAACATTATTCTGTACGTCTTGTTCCCTTGAAAGAACTTATAATATTAGTCTGGCTGTCCCACCCTTTTCTCCCTCGCGGGGTGGCCGTTGTCAGGGCCAGAAAAAACTGTGGCTGATACGAAACGAACGTGCCTTAGGCTACATGTTACAAACTATCCGGGCTAGACTATACCTAATTGGTATTTATGACTAGTCTGTTATCTATTTTTGAGAACATAAATTATAATTTATTAAAGTCAAATAAAGTTAAGAAAAATTGTGTATAAAAAAAAATATTTTTTATGTGTGCCAAATCGTTGTCAGGATAGCCCTGCGGCCTTGTCAACAGTGCCTCGAAAAAGTTATTGTTTCAGATTGTTCTTTTTTTAAATAAAGCCTGTGTTTGTAATATAAAGATCTTTTTTTAAAGAACCCTTTGAATGTTATTGCGTGGTTTTGTGAAGATGTAACGTAATAATATTATTGTCCTCCTTACAGAAAGTTGTTATGTATTGATTCTTTGATTCTTTGTAGGTACTATTATACAGCCATGATTTCAGTACTTCACCTATCTATACGAAAAATATTCACTCATTTTTATACATCGCTGTGCAAAATGGCGAATCGTTTCTAACCTAAAATTAACATAAAAGAACGGCTTATCAGATTTGTATGAAATTTGGCACAGAGAAAGATTACACTCTGGAAAATCATTTTTTTCCTACAACCAAACCAACCTATTGGCGGAGCCGCGGGCAACAGTCAAAATTGAATAGTTTTGGAACAAAGAATATTTTAAAGCCGTTTTTAAAGTAATTGTACCAACTTAGGGAGTGTTTGAAGAGAGGCGTTGGCAACACTGACTTCAACTCTATGTAACTTAAATGAATTTAGGTGATGATGTCAGGTCACAGCTGTAATTCTAACATGCGAATAATTGTTTGTATTTTAAATGTAGTGTGCTCGTAATGCTGCTAATATTTTTAGCACATACATAATAATGCTTCCTTATCGTGACGTAAGAGCAGACCAACACGCTTGTTTAAATACAGAATGTTGGCCGGATAGCTGGCATTTTAATAACCGAAATTGCTAGTTCCCCCCTAACCCTTCAGCTAAGCTAAAGTGCTTGCGTTAGTACTGGGTTCACGTCGGTAGTGTAGTGGATTGGATTCGAGCCCGGAACGTCTCGATCGTAAGAACAACTCCTTAACCACTGAGCTACAGCGCTTGTTACTCACTGAAGCTAGCGATGGAATAAATACTTTTTAAGACTATTTAGTTACTAAATACGGCCATCTTATAGTAAGTTGTTACCTTAGTGTACGAAAGTTTGCAACACCAGAGTAGATGTACCGATGTTGCCAATTAAAGACGGGAAGCTCCTCGCATCTTCTCAGAATTGCAAAGTAGAAGTGCAAAATTATATGTACGTACTTCGTCAGATCTTTATGATATTTTGTAACCGTAAGCTATTACTGTCAACTAGGATATTTCTTGCAGAATTCATGTTACTCTATAAACCTAATACCAGTTTGCCTAACCCAGGAATCAAACCCATGACCGTATGATTAGCAGCAGTGCTGTGTTGTTAAATGTATTGGTGTAAAGTGGGTATAACTGTAGTGGCTGGAATCGAATGCGCGACCTTCCAATTACGAAGCCGGTGTCTTAACCGTTACGTTAAGTGTTTCAGTTACTTTGGTTAACCCCTACCCCCAAATTAAATCTACTAACCGTTCCCCCCTGCAGGTTTCAACTCAAGTGACACTTTTAGTGCATAGCGTATGGTAACCACTTACCATCACATTAGTCCTGTATAGTTTTTAGTAGTCTGTTAGTTAGTCCTTAGTAAGTTAGGAAGATGGCGATGTTGTATATATTTTTATATGGATCACTTTGAGTGCCAGACGGTTTGGTGTCGAATGTGTCGATGGTTGATAGCCGACACGCGTATGTGTACATGTAGGTACTATATGTGTAAATAAATGTGTGTGTGTATGCTGCGTGTGCACAAGCCGGAAACCGCGACGCTGACATCACACATCGCTGTCTTTTGACGCACAAAGTTAGTTCATCGGTATAGATTTACGCTTAAGTCTTCTCCATATGAACTGCCATTTAAACTAGCTTTTGCCCTCGGCGTCACCCACGTGGAATTCTGATCCCGTTCCTGCTACCTATGGGACCCTATTCCAATACCACAACCTATATAAGACACACAATTCCGCCGTAGATCATTTTGTTATATCTCAAAGGGTTTAGGCATCGTTGAAAGCTCCCATTCGGCTTATTTTTTTCCGACACCTACAAATATCATTACATTTTCGCCAATGTATACTTGACAAATTATATACTGAAACCTTAAAAAAAACCGGTGACAGCCCGGTGGCGTACGTAACGGACTGCTGAGACGAGGTCTCGAGTTCGATCCTCAGTCGCCCCGGGCACACACCTCTGACATTTCGTAGTTATGTGTGCATTAATAAATGTTAATTATCGCTCGCTTAACAATGTGCCTGGTATATGGCAATAGGCTCGCCCCCTATTACATTGGGACCTTAACATAACTGGCGAATCGTGGGTGTGTAATACACCTCTGCCTACCCCTTCGGGTATACAGGCGTGAAGTTATGTTATGTTATGTTTGAAACCTTAAAATTAAACATAACATTAAATCAAATCAAACGTGTATGTTTAATTTCATCTCCTAATATTACCCTAATGATATAATTTGTCATTTGATATGTAAGGATAATGCGTTTCATAGATAAACATCGCCATATATGTGAAACAACACACGTTTTGCACTTGTAAGTCAACGTGTTTACGATAACGTGTGATCCCTCAACTTTAACAGATAAAAAAAAATATAATTATTATTTTTCGGTAGCAAAAGCGGATCAGAAAACATATGATTGGTATACTATATTATGATGTGTGATGTAATACATTTGTATGGTAAATTACGCATACAATTAGTTGGAATTAACCGAATGATGATGTTAGAATTTGAATTGGGGAATTTTACCGACTGACTGTGGGTGAAATTCCCCAATTCTATGAAGAAATACTGGTTCAGTATTTATATCCAAACAGATATTATGAATTCGCGTTTTATTGAAATACTTGTTTATAGATTGTTATATTGAAAGGCAATTTGAAGGAAATCTCAATTTGGGTATAAAGAAAATAGCTAAAGCGCCGGAAACCATTTGATGACAGGAAACAATATCGCTAAGTTTTATTTCAACTGCTATCTCACTAATATTTAGTATAGGGGGCGTTCAAAGTCACGGAACAAATTGTTTTGTTGAATCGTTTTTTATCTCGCTTGGCAACGTTTGCAAAATTGTCGATTTGCTTGTTTAAAATACAGGGTTAAGATGTTTTCAAATAGCGAAGAAAGACGAAAAAAGTTTACTAAAACGATTCTTAAGGAAGTCCAAAATGCAGAACCTTTATTCGCAATAAAAAACCATCTGCAACGCAATTATAGACAAAGAGCGTGGAGGTACCGTTGCGAAAACCAAACGGCCCGTAAATTTTGCAATAAAAAAGGTTTTTTTTGTGTTCGACGTTCCAAAAAAACCGCGAAAAAGTACCACTTCATTATTCGAATACGAGCTTTACAGTTAACTTTTTTATTGCTAGGGGTGTACACCCGCTACTGGCAGGTACGAGTTTTTTTACTCACATTCAAAAAATTGGGTTAACTTTTTTCGTGTGACAGATGAAGCGGGCAAGGTGAGCAGTGTACTGTTACGGAAACCATATTTTTTTACACACACTACTACCCTATTAAACAGAGTTTTTACGATATTTCAGCCTATGATAATCAGGTCACGTATTTAAGAATATATTTTGCATTGAGCCTATTAATTTAGCGGTAAAAGTTGACATGGAAGGGGTCTAATAGTAATAGTGGAGGCATAGGTCACTGTCTGTTGGTACGTATGTGTTGTGAAACCTAATAGCCTTGCGTCGCGAGTGAAGGCCGGCCAAAAACTGCGCGCACGGCGGCCCCACGCCCAGATGTGCCCGATTTAAAGCGAGTTGCACGTATAAACACATAATAGATAAGATTAAACAGTCGATAAAAATATTCCGATAGTTCGATAAGGATATCCAGGAATCCATTAATTATGCGCTAAATTACCGATGACACGCACCGATGCAGCCTACAAAAGATCCATTTACTAATAACATAGTGCTAATTCTTTCGAGTAAAACGAAAATAAACATGTCTGTTTGGTTACGATGTTATAAAACAGTTTGTTCTATCAATAGCCTCTGTAAAATTCGGCTCGTTTATTTATTTTTGTATTTCTAAAAACGGATGCATTCGCGTCATTTGAATACTAAAACTGCATTTTTTTTAAATCAAGTTGCGAGCCGTAATGTGATTTCTTATTGGTGTCCCTCTCCGACATCTTCATAAGTCATATCACGAGAGAGATGGCTAGCTTGCAGGAAGCTATTCAAAAAAAGAACAACCCTTCCTCACCCTTTCGGGACATTCTATTGTTTACAATGGGACATAACGTCATATAGTTTTTTGGTGTGTGATTAGTTTTAGACCCAATGGTCATAAAATTAGAGTATACTTTATAATAACGGCCATATATGCTTGGTGTAATTTTAGACCGATGAAGGAATTAATAAAACTCAAAACAGTTTTTTTTGCTTTGTTTGAAATTTCGAGGAACAGGTAGCTATCCGGCGTTTTGATTAGAAGTAATAATATTTTTTATTAGGTATTTGAATATATCGACGCGTTTGTCTATATCAATAACAATTACGTGCCTTATAGAAGTAATGTATGCAAATATTTGTAAGATCAACGACCTCTGTGATCTTTGGGTGTCGTGCCACTGTAACGCAAGTTCGAACCATTTTGTGCGGCAGTAGAATTTCAATTTATAGGTATATTAAAAGAATTTATGTATGTACTACGAGTCCGTTCTGCCATTCTAACCAACCGTTTCTTTTTAATGAAAAGCGTGAATGTACAGAATTTGTTATCAATCATTTAAAACCACCCGAATTTCACCCTCCCAAGTTTGCGTGAATTCCTACTATATATTTCTTATGATAGCAGGCTTTCTCTATATCTCTGGTTCTAAGGCAAGTTTAAATTTACAACTTTACCTTCTTCATCCCCTGTATTCAATTTATGTTATAATTGGGTACTTGACTGGCGGGAGACTACGCGATTCAAATAAGTTTCTTTTTATGAAACGTGACATAAAGAAAGGTACTATTTGTTGCGCTGGTGATTAAATATAAATGAAGTTTTCATTTCTTTATTATGAAGACCATTTATATTTTTCTATAAAAAAGACCGGACATTTTTACCGCTCTATTAACATATTAAATTGTTCAATCACTTTTTATTGAAAGCATTATTTTTTAATAATATATTACAACACAATGTCGCGAAACAGCAAGGATAAGCGCTCGTCATATCTGCCTTAAAAGAATAGCAATCGTGACTTTTTGTTTTGATTTAATTCCTAGATATTCAGGCTCAATGGAGGCGGTATATTGTCATTATAATACTTAAATATGTATAAAAACGTGGCGTCTTCCAACCCGATCACGTTTGCGTATTGTTTAGTGGTGGATGCATGCATCCGGCGTCACCGATCGCGTATAAATAAGATTTTTTACGCACCTTTCACTTCCGACCTGCGTATGCGCAGGTATCACACATTTCACCGGGAAGGGCACAGATAACCAATATGATTTGGCAGCTGTTTAATACAGATACCTATTACATTTCCTTGTGCATCCTTTCTTTTTAAATATTCATGGGAAAGCTGTCGCATGTCGTGATCGGACATTTTTTTTTCGACCAACAAGGTGCATTCTGGTGTAATATCATTTTAGTGCTAAATCTGAGACAATTTGTATTAAGTAATTTAAAAAAAAGGAATGACGCACACTTAAATCATTATTCCTTTGTAGTTATTCAAGCAATAAGAAAAAAAAAAGGAATTATCTTTTTTCACAATAGATTTGAGGAAACGTCAATACATTCTTCCTATTTCCTCCTTCCTAAATTTGAGTACACTTGGTTGAAAACTCAAAGTATATTTTTTTGAATTTATCTTTTACTAGCTGATCCGGCAAAGCTCGTTCTGCCTTAGAATCAAGTTATGTTGGTCACCTTATCAGCTGGAATTTATTTTGTAAATGCCTCCTTGCACCCCGGTATTAAAGACCCGATACAGCGTGAGGTTTTGATCGGTTCGAGTCCGACATCACCACCCCCATAACTCGGGGGGCAACCGTAGCGATTTCCGCAAAGAAAAAAACACAAAAGTCACAGTATAGGCGGAGACAAATCTAAAAATCAAATATCATGAAAATCGATTCACTCATTCTCGAGTTCATCGCTGTTATCACTAACACGACTTTGTTTTATATATATAGATGTATTCTCAGTATTGGCGTTTTCCTTAATCGCCTCAAATATATTTATTATTATCATGTTCAAACCTGCCCTTAACTGACCTAGTTAAACCCATAGCATAAGTTTATGTTTATAATATCTTCGGTGCGATTCTCAAGTTAGGCAGTGTTACAGAGATAATCTCAGCAACAATTCCATATACAGCAAAAGTGTACCTCTACCTAACCTTCTACGGGTAAACAAGCGTGATTATAAAAAAACGTGACAAAGACAAACAACTCGGCCATATTACATCACAAATAAAACACAATTTAATTAATAAGCATTGTTATAAATGTATGTAACAAGAGCCGACGTGTATGTATGCCATAGTCGGAAGCGCGGGCATCGAACTCTGCTACCGCGAACTGCACTGCTGAGCTAGCAAACCGCGTGTCTGATGACACAAACAATGATATATCAGCTCGATCCTATTATGGTTCGCTTGTGTCACTGTACTTCCCATTTAAAGAATAAGTAAGGAGTAATTATATACCCTGGGGTTATCCTTTCGAGGGCTTACCCGGGGGGCCCGGCAATGGACACTAGGGGGGGACACCGTGTGGTTTTAGTCGGTCCGATTCCGACACGCCTTCCCAACTCTGGCACCGATGGGGTGAAGCCCGTGGCGGTTTCCACACGTAAAAAAAGGAGTAATTATATAGAGCTGGATATTTGTTTATGGTTCCCTTGACATCGCGCCTGCGTAACTGCAAGAGGATAAGCAGAGTTGTATTGACACCTAAATCTTGCTATGTTTTTAGGTACCACGTTATGATAAGTTGCCCTTTGACGGCCTGGCGGTGGCAGTAGAGCTTTTGACAGGTATGTTATGTTGCGGGTTTGATTCTCGTTCAGGGAAAATATTTGTATAAATGATTATATCTATTTGGCAGAAGAGGTAGATCTAAGAAGTACAGGTGTCTGACTCCCAAGTGGAAAGGCTCTGATGCATAGAGCCTCGTCTATCAACCAGCAGATGTATCGGCTTGTAGGTGAGGTTATGACCCTGCAGACCTTGGTAAGGTTCTATACACCCCAGAATTGAACAGGAATAAAAGAAACAGCTGAAGTTCCAGAAAGACAGGACCACAAATCAGCATTAAGGTTTTAATTAAGTGATGCACAAGCTGTTTCGCGACTCAGCTAAATGCAGTTGACAATAACACGATTGCATTTGCAATAACATACTAACAGGTCATTGACGCTTTACGGAAAACGTACAACTCCATATTGTATATACATATATTTACACTTTATTTTGATGTTGTAATACATGTCGAACTAAAAATAAACACTTTGATAAATTTATGATTAGTTTTACAAGAATTCAGTAGGTGTATGTTTTATTTATCGAATATATCGAAAACCCTTTATTCTCTGTAATAGGTAAAGACAATCAATAGTTCATCGGTGTGGTGTGGCGTTAGAGCATTGGACTACTGCGTCAGTGGTCACGAGTTCGATTTCCAGTGCAAATACTTGTATGCATGAATATGTCTATTTGGATTAGTCTAGGCGTTTAGATGTATAATATGTATTTATTAACAAAAAAATGTATAAAAGTATGTATATCCGCGTTGTAGTACCCATATTAAAAGCGGCGATAGCTCAGTGATGTATGTAACGATGTGCCGAGACGAGGTCTCAAGTTCGATCCCCAGTCGCCCCGGGCGCCCACCTCTTTTTGTGGATATGTGTGTATTAAAAATGTTGATTATCGCTCGCTTAGTAATGTGCCCGGTAGATGGCAATAGGCTCGCCCCCTATTACATTGGGACCTTAACATAACTGGCGAATCGTGGATGCGCAATACACTTCTGCCTACCCCTCCAGGGATACAGGCGTGAAGTTATGTTAGAACTCATATTGCAGGCTATTATATGACGGGATGCAGTCAAATTGCAATCTAAATATTAAAAAATCTAGATGTTGACTTTTATCTTTGTGTCTACGCTAACCTACTCTTAAGACTGAGCCCTTATTAGAGACAAAACAGTCTTAAGACAGATTATTGCTCTACAGAAACATATGAATGTGCGCATGCTTCGAAGAAAACTCTTTCATAAACAAAGCGGTCAAATACCAGCAAGATCTGCACGGCCACAAGTCTGACTGAAGACCGTGTTGTCTCCTATCTACTCTTGTACCGAGGCCTGCCTCAGAGTAGCCGTTGCTGAAATAATAAAAACAGCATCAAACATGTATTGATCGCACGCATTCCTTCCAACAATAGTGTATTGTGTGATGTTTACTATCGCTAACTACACCAAGTTTTAACTAAATTCTGATTTACTTCGACACACTAATGCAAGTATACATATTCATGCATACGGTCATCAAAAGTTAAGTCACCGGTACAGATGCTATCAATTCTTAAATGGTGATTCTTAATTTGACGACTTCGACAGATGCTTTTTCACACTCTTCTCCCTTCGTATATTCGGTATATATATACTTATACTTATTATATATAAAGCTCACACACCCAGGGGATACAGGCGTGAATTATGTTTTTATATAAAGCTGAAGAGTTTGATTGTTTGTTTGGTTGAACGCGCTAATCTCAGGAACTAAAGGTCCGAATTGAAAAATTAGTTTTGTGTTAGACAGCCCATTTATCGAAGATTGTTATAGGCTATATATCATCACGCTACTCCCAGGAGAGCGGATCAGTTATCATAAATATCAATAAATCGGACAAATTTCCATTCAGTATTATAGAACTAATAATAATTTGTGTTTGGTATGAAAGGGTGCTTCGGAGGTGAATTAAAAAAAAAAACTCTTAATCATAAACATTAAAAACTACATTATAAGTATCCTTTAAAAAAAGACTTTGGCAAGAAACTCTGCGGCTTTTTTTTTCTATTTACAAACATGAGTAGTTTATCACATACATTGCAGACCTCTACCAAATTTATAAAATTTGCCTGAAAAGGCAAAGGCCCTATAGGTGACACGACGTAGTTTATTTGGAAAGAGACCATTCAAGATTCAAGATCCATTTGTTTGCATAAACATGTGTTACATAATGGATGTTATTATAATATATTATGTTTATAATAGTGTCAACATGTTTTGCCCAAACGTGCGTAAAAAATTGTGAGTAAAAAAAATGCTACATGTAAAATATTTAAAAACAAATCACAAAATCGTTAATCATAATATAGTCTTAGGAAGGTTAATGTCAATGTCAATTGTTTAAAAGTAACTTATTCCAAAAAATATCATCAATAATAAAAATGAAATAAAGACCTAGAATGTTATGCATATAATATTTAATTCACCTACAACATAGTATGCCCTTTAAGGACTTTTTAAAAGTATTTTTACGTAAATCTTTGATGCTTCTAGGTAATTTGTTTTAGGAGCTAGGCAGAAAATACTCTTGTTCATGAGTGTCATTTTGGCACTTTGTATTCCTCCGACTGCGTGTAGAACCATCAGCTAATCG
Source organism: Cybosia mesomella (assembly GCA_946251805.1). Taxonomy (NCBI): domain Eukaryota; kingdom Metazoa; phylum Arthropoda; class Insecta; order Lepidoptera; family Erebidae; genus Cybosia; species Cybosia mesomella. Next base: position 1,173,176 of record OX276390.1, read on the forward strand.
GAGAAACAGATCTGGATTGGACTTTATAAATATGCCGGTCTCGTATATATTATATATAGGGACGGAAGTGTAAGAATGTTGTGCGTTATGAAATATGATCTGCAACTATAGTCTTTTTAAGATTGAAAAGAGACCTAAGGCAGCGTTTTTGAACTTTAAATATAATTTCCTTTTATTAAAATCATGCCACAGCGCAGGATTGATGTTACCAATCCGTGGTAGGCGGTTTGTTTTCTCTGCGTCGTTTAGAACCCTTTTTACGATAATTAGGTATATCATAACAAAATACGTAAGTGGGCAGTCGGTGTTCACTTCGTAAAATTCACGGACAGAATTGGCGATGTTTTGGAAAATTTAAAGCCTGAGACTAAGGGCCGAAATTGCGATTGAGAGGTCGCAGGTTCGAATACCGACTATAACACTACCAAGGTGAACCCATTCGTAACACACGCCATTTAGCTTAGATTTTTGTTTAGCTAGTAATGTCGGCAAAATATATTTTTAAAAAGGGCATGTCAGACACTCCTAGGACCGAAGTACTTGTATGAACGGTTTAATAAGAGTAGATGAAGCTCGTTAGCTGGATAAGGACAGAAGTCTGCCTACCCCGGAGGGAGTACGTTACGAATATATGTATGTATACTATTAACAATTTTGGTAACTATATAAAACGACTGATTAAAATACTAATTTTGAAACTTTCGCGTTCCATGGCATATAACAATTTAACGGGAATTAACGCGATCATGTATAGCACGTCTACGCACGTCTACAGACGCCGGGGTGTAAGGTTGCCCATAGAGCATATCCCTCGCACCCCGGTAAGTATACGTACCTTTTTATTGCCTGACGTTTCGACCAGGTTACACTAGCCGTGGTCACAGGCTGATTAAATTGACTTCAAAAGAAATAAACTATCATAATTACTGAAGAAAATTGTAACAACTATGAAATTAAAACTCATCTTCCTCCGATTCTTTGCCCAACTCACACAAACACATAACTTCACGCCTGTATCCCCACACCCACGATTCGCCAGGTATGTTTAGGTCTCAATGTAATAGCCGGGTACATTACTAAGCGAGCGATAATTAACATTTTTAACACGCACATAACTACGAAAAGTCAGAGGTGTGTGCCCGGGGCGACTGGGGATCGAACTCGAGACCTCGTCTCGGCAGTCTGTTACGTACGCCACTGGGCTATCGCCGCTATTTGCCCAACTCAGTTAAGGCCATCTAACTACGAAGCGACCCAACTTCGATAATTTCCAGGAAGCGACTTCCATCTGACGTCCACAACCCACTGGCGATATCGACGTTCTATAGTTAGACCAGTTGTCGGACTTTTTAGGGCTCCAACCAGCCGAACGACTGCCATAGATGTTCGTGTGGCAAACGGGATCGACCCCTTAACGTGCTCTTCGAGGCATATTCAAATAATACTAAACTACACAACTACAACTACCCAATTTTAGCAATCTAGTCCATTTAAAGGTTGTCTGGAAGAGATCGCAAATTGCGATAAGACCGCCCATTTTAATTTTTTTTTTTTTACGTGCGGAAATCCCTTCGGATATCCCCCCGCTGGCTAGCGGGGGTGGTTATGTCGTGTCTCGACTAAAACCGCACGGTGTCCTCCCCAAGTGTCCGTTGCCGGGCACCCCGGGTAAGCCCTCGAAAGGATATAAGACCGCCCATTGTATAAGTTTTTTTTAAGTATCTTACACATTAGTATACTTTGGTTGGTATGCTACTCGTATAAAGAGTATCTATAATAAATAATAATAATAAAGAGAATAATAATAAATATTCTACGACATTCTACACAGCGCTATCTAGATCCAAAGTAAGCATGGTTTAACTAGCTTGTGTTATGGCTTCCAGAGTATATATAAACATACTTATATACTTTTTTTTGTAAATACATACATATTATACATAGAAACACCCAGTCCAATGCAAATAGACATACAAATATTTGCACTGAGCGGGAATCGAACCCGCGCCCCCTGTCGTAGCAGTCGAATGCACTACCGCTACGCCACAGAGGCCGTCGTCTATCTATCCACTATGTAAAATAAATGTATACTTATATAAAGCTATACCTTTATATATTATTATACCATTTATATATCATATATGTGATAAGTAAATTCACTTTTAATAGATGTTAAAGACGAAAGAGGAGATCCTCGCAACTAATTATTATACTTAATTAAAAGCTAATTTGTTGAACATTATACAAGGGCTGTTTAACGTCTTGATTTTGTTAAATAAATAACTTCCATGATAGACATAATGAGGTATTTTTAAGTATCATACAATTATTGTAAAAGTAACAAAAAATTATCTTATGAGTAAATTCTAGAACCCATATTGAAAGCTTGTCAAGCTATGTTTAACGTTATATTCTTATAAATAAAAGATAATACTTATATTTCCCAATTATGTATATAAAAATAATCTCTGCTCGTTACTCTGTTGCTAAGCTCAAAACTTGAGAACGGCTCTACCAAAATAGATTATAAATTTTTCCGGTTTAGTAAAAATTGCTAGGTAAGGTGTATGTAACAACATTTTGTGAAAGGTTGAAACACAAGTGACACCGGATACAAACACCTAGTTTCTTAATAATTTCCATGCTTCAGTATCCCAATAATATAGACTGCAATCTGTGTACTGAGTGTACTATGCATGACATCTCAGGTTCAATTCCCATGCTGTGTATACTGTTAATTATTTTATTTCTATATGCAAAATCTCAGAAGAAACTCGAAGTCTAGTTGATTGTTAACGCTCGACCTTTGAGTGATTGAAATTTATATGTTGATAAGCCTACTCTTCCAGGGACAGACAGACAGGCATAATTATATTAAATATTACATGATAACAAGACGTATGTCAACGGTGACATGAAATTACTCTGTTAGCGTTTATTTATATTGTTCACGGTTTGTCCAAATGGAAATAAATCTAAATGTTACGATGTGTACATGTTTGCATAAGAAGGAAAACGTTGGATGTACTACTTTCCCATTTCTGTTTAAATAGGACGCTGGGATCAACAGAAAAAACATATTTATCATTGAAACCTTCTACTGTTTAAAAATATTAAATAAATAACTACGGAAAAATAATAGTGTGTATAAACTGTTCGGTCTACACAATGCATGTTGGGATAGGTCAGGCATGCGGCACAATTTCTGCATATTTACATATGGCATAAATATATTAAAAGAAAATGCAGAGTCGTAGCGAAGTCCGTAGCATGCTTGTAGACAGCGCTACGAATCGTAGCTCGTAGCACTTTCTTTTCATGTGTGAAGTGACGTTTCACGGCAATATTTATTTTTATAATCAGCTTGAGTTTTTATTACAAAATAAGATATGCTATCAAAAAGGCATGTTATATAATTTATTCAAAATTATACACAACCCTAATGTATTGTATAATTATTATACAAATGTCTTCAAACTGATTAATGACCGTTAAGTCATATTTATCTTTTTTGTTTTAAATAATAACAAGCTTTTATTTTTGGAAGCTGAATCAGCAAAAAATGTTATATCAATTAAATATTACGACTTACTGTATCTCTTCATAAGTGATTTTTTGTACGCTTTCCCTGAGACAGCATCGTCGCCGGGACTGAGGCGGCCGGCGGAATCGTCCGACTCAGTTCCAGAGTCCCTGCCGGACGCCAGGTAATCCTGGGACTGCCTCAAGATCAGCTGTGTCCTCACGTAGTCTGAAGGGTCTGCAAACGCCGAATGCCTCGCGAAATCGCATACAGAAATCTCTTTCCGAACTGTCAAGTCTAATGGAGCATCGTCATCTTCGGGTTCACGTTTAGGAGACATGGGTTCAGGGTAAGCCTTCCTGGCGGCTAGAGTACGGGGTTCGGTGTCAGCGCTGAGCGCCCTACGGTCGGCAGCCGGTGACCGGCGGGGTTCCGGACCGGCGCTAGCCGAACGCGCTTCCACAGCCATCATATTTAATTATTAACACTAAAACACCATAATCACAAGCCCACGATTTTTCAGTTATGTCATAGAGCGTAATGTGTCGTGTTGCAATCGCGCGCCGCGTCCACCGGCGTTCGCGTCGTGTTACGGACTGATGTCCCAGTTTCGGCGATGAGTTCCACTGACTTCGTGAGCCCGGTTCGGGCGCGCTCGGCGTCGCTCGTACACTTTCGTTTTCGTACTGTTTTCTGTGTGAGTGTGCTCTGTGTGAGTAAGCTCGCACACTTGCGAGTGGTAGTCTGTGTGGAGTAGCGGGTGTGTGCGTACCTTTGATTGTGTGTGTAGAGCTTTTTCCACTTTCATCGTGGAGCTTTTCTCCATTTCCTGACTTATTTGTAAATGTTAAGTTGAAAACCAACAGGTTTTCACTGTTTGGTGATATTGATGAATTATTTTACTATTATTATTATTATATATTATTATTTATTATTATTATTATAAAAATTATTATATTATATTATTTTATTACTGTCTTGAATATTTTGGATTTATTTTAATTTTATGTTAATTTATTTTATTTTGTTATTATAAATTCAATAATTTTAAAGAGTCTGCTTTAGTGGTGCATTGGTAGCATATATAGGGCTGTATGTGAGGTCTCAGGTTTGATTCCTGAGTTGGGTAGTGTTTTTTTTTATACAAATATACCTATGCTTACCCTATTTGGGAGTATTTAGGTTATATATACCAAAAAAATGTAAGACTATTAATATTGTAACTTACACAAAAAAAAATCTGAACTATATAAGTAAAAAATATTGAAACTGAGAAATATATTTACATATTTGATTGATAATAATATTGTTACATAGAATTACAAGTTAAATAACTATCTATAATATTTATCATCAAGCGGAACGCGAGAGACAATCGGCAGAGTTTGCGTAACCACCGCGTAAACAAATTGTGTTTTTTATCTAACGCTCGGGCATTGACCTGCTTTACAAATAAAGTTGCGCGCGCGCCGACCACGTGACACACTGACATCACCAGCGTAACTTGGCCCACGGTCACTGGTATAATCAGTAAATTGGGTTAACAACGTGGAGACCAGGTTATGATGGTTTTGTGGCAAGATATGCTGGTCGATAATAGATAGGGTAGGTACCTACTGTGGATCTAGAGCCAATGTCACACGTTCGTCCCAAACAGATAATGTTGGTTGTTGCGGCCAACGTGGAAGTGACGTTTTTGGTATAATTATTGAGCTGCGTTTGCGCAGTTTTGGTATTGTGACTTTTGCAATTAAAACAACATTATTTTCGTCTATCAACTGATGAGTTGAGTTAACTATTATTAGGATTTTTATTACAGCTTTCAAGATAGGTGTCTCCAGTTGACGGGAACAGGCTCCTTTTTTATGATAAGGGTCTGAGAATATAGTTGGTAAAATGTTAGTTAATCATGGTCAGTCCATGATCATTTGCAGATATAAAAAACTACTTTTGGAACAAAGTAATTTGAGTTTCCCAATGTAAATGTTAAAACTACTTAGGGGGCTCCAAAAATATATTTTAAAATTTGGATACTATTAATAATTGTCATGCAGATTTTTATTATTTAAATCTAAATATGATCAGCTTTTTTTGACGCTAACTGTACGACTAATAATATATATGCACCTAGTACATATATAATTGTTAAATAAACTATAAGTTCATACCCTTCAACTCTGTTGACAATTAAAATAGATTTAAGCGTAGTGATATAAACACAGGTTTTACATAACTTGTGGCTAATTGTCATCAATTGGATTGGAATTACGGAACAAAAAAGTAGGTATTCCGAAAGCCCGCAATAATGCGCAATTTTTTATAGCTGTCATGCAGATGACATTACTAAAAGGCGCGCTATGCTATTTTTCATTGGAATGGTTAACCCAATTTTGACGGCACTTTCATTGGCAGATAGGTAATATTATAAGGAGTAACATTTGCTACTTTTATTTTAGAAACATAATTAGGGTTCTGCGTAAAATAATTGTAACCTTAAAAATCTAAATCAACACGGACACAGATAATAATAAATAATTTCGATAACAGTTTTAAGTGAATTGCCAGTTAAGTACAAATCATATTATCAGTGCCAAAGACGCGTAATAAAAGAATTATTAAGTACAGCGGTAGGCAGTTTCAAAATCCATTCAACTTTGCGAATGTTTATATTATAATAATTATTACTTATCAGCTCTTCTAAAAACATTAAACATAATAGTCGAAACGGAAATCAAAGATGATATAACAGTTTGTAAACATGTGATATTTCGCATCTGAAACCATTTGACACGTAGCGTATGATTTTTTACGACTCTGGCGCACACTATTCTGCCGTCCACAAACTGAAAAGAGGCCAAGTGAAAAAAAAAAACGATTTATTTCAAAGTTACATTCTTATGAACACAATTCAAAGTACAGTTGACTGTTTTGTTTGACGAAGTCTGGTACCCAAGATAAGATTAAACTTGTGTTTGGGGTACTAGGGCTGGGGTGCGACTGGTTGGATCACCTCCAAGTTTGGTGCACCCTGGGCAACGTGGGCGATGACGCATCATTGATTGCTCCTCTGGAGTAGCTGGCGTCAACGTCAACGGCCAAGAGTCTGACCAACCGGCCCTTTTCAGGGCCAGCTGACCCCATAGCTCGAGGGAGTCGGGGTATGGCGGGCCTGCAAGTCTCGCGGGAGGAGTGGTCGATCCAGGTACCCCTCTGCTGTTATCAGAGGGGACACTGCGAATGGCCCAGGGTCAGTCGGAGTGCGAGGGATATGCTCTATGGGTAACCTTACACCCCGGCGTCTGTAGACCCGAGACGACGTGCGGTTTTAGTCGGTTCAAGCCCGACATAACCACCCCCGCTAGGCGGCGGGGGGGACTTCCGCACAAAAAAAAAAAAAAGGTACTAGGGCTCCTGCAGCTTATCATAATTCAATTCATTTCACATCCCGACACAATTGTATGGTGTTCGTGAGTCTTCATTTGTACATGCATATAAATACCTCGTCATAGATTTAAGACAGCTTGAGCGTAGGTATGCGGACAGGTGAGTATATATATATACATCGCGAAGAAACATCGAGACAAACACACAAGGATTCCACAAAAATCTTTTTATGTTCAGAATGGTTAATTTAACATAACCCAAGTATTATTTTTAATATCTACATGTACAGGCACGACTAATTTACTATGTAATCTTGTATTATTATTAATAGATATTATTTGGTGCTTTTTTATACACATTAAGTTTTCGTTTTCAATTTAACGTGACATTTTACTTAAATGGTTAAATGATTAAATAACAGCAAAACAGTTAAGCTCATTTTGACATGCGACAACCTGATTTGTTAATTTAGAACAATGTCAGCTAAACTGAATTTGTAATAATTATTCCCTATTTACTTCCTATTGACTAACATTTACGTAAAATTAAACACGGCAATTTGTCATAATATTTGTCAAACCATTATCGCAATTAATATGGAAATTCCAGCGCTCACCACGGCGTATAATTTAATAACCATTTATTTTATCATACACAAAGTATGATTGAACCCTTTAACCCAAGCAATTAGATTTATCGCTGATTTTTTTATCTCAGGCGTTACCTTGTGAATCTCGCTGTAATTTCGACGTTCATAAGTGTTACTTTATCACAAGAATAAAGAATTGGATTTGATTGGCTGTTGTTTCGTTTTGCGGTAAACATTATGCTAAATAATAATTAAAATATGCGAATACTTAACATAAAACAACTATCAATTTCCATGTGTGATATGTCGAAAATGTTATTATTATATGTGTTATATAAGCTGGGTTATTGACCGACGATTATTGATATGATACAAGACCCCGACCTGGTCGATAACGCACACGTTCGCCATCTTAGATTCGCATTAGAACCCTTGTTCTATATTTGTATTGGCAGTTAGTTTATTTTGTTCTTTTGTCTCCCACTTTTTTATGTGGAAGTGGGTTTATTACATTTTTAACTCCGATTTTCTTCCGAGATAGATTACCTTTCTTTGATGATTACGGAGTGTTAAATTAAATGTTTTCGTTGGTCAATTCATTCGGTTGTTTATACATGGAATGTAAAAAGAGAGGAAGTATTGTATTTATCGATTGTGTGCTACAATGCTATAAATAATAATAATAATAGAGATTTCTCTGTTGTGTCTTAAGTTTGCACTTTGGAGCCTGAGGTCCACGTATGTCAGCTTTTCTGGGAGTGACTGTCGTCTGACTGCCTAACCCAGGGAGAAAGATGACCTGAACGAAGCAGTGAAGGTATTCAATATAGTTCACTACGCGATTTGATATTTAAGTTTCGTTCCTTGTTGAAAATTTCAACCAATCACGTCATAAAGGTTTTTTTTTTTTTTTTTTTTATATTTAGGACACGTCAATTTGACTTCACCTCGCCTGATGGTAAGCTGAAGGTAAAGTCTCAGGAAAGAGGGTCACCATTACGTACACGTACCATGTTAACAATGGTGGCACTCAGCTTGACGGCCTCATCAGAAGAGGATTGTCGTCGCAGCACCGCGTGACACCCACCGGTCCCACTAGTGCTGCGACCACAAATCCCTGCCCGGCTATACACTTGCTGACCCCTGAACGCAATCAAACCGAAATTGGATTACTATGGAGGGTTTTTCACAATCGTGCACGGTGGTACCTACCCGGCCGAATTTTGTGACAAATTTGTGTCATCAAATTTCTAACACCAGTACAGTACTTTTATAGTTTAATTCGCTTACTAGTATTGGTGACAGTTTTTGTTTGGTAGCCATATCCTTATTAATATATTAAGTATAAATATAATAAGGTAAAAATATAGTGAGGTTTTTTCAACATGTTTTCCATCAGATAATATGGATAAACATGTTTGGAACAAGTCGTCTTGGAATGTCACTCGTCACCTTTTGGTGTTGTCTAATAACATATTAGATATATTCACTTTTGAAATGATTAGACAGAAATATTTCCAGATAATAGGTATTCAAATCAATGGCAGAAGTATGGGCCTCATGGCAGTTCTCGGAGGAATAGCAGAGTTTTTACACCATTACTCCATGTTCTTAAGAAAGGTTGATGGAATTATTAGCAGGATACCACATAACATAACTTCACGACAGTATCCCTGAAGGGGTAGGCAGAGGTGTATTACACACCCACGATTCGCCAGTTTTGTTAAGGTCCCAATGTAATAGGGGGCGAGCCTATCGCCATCTACCGGGCACATTATTAAGCGAACGATAATTAACATTTATTAATGCATACATAACTACCAAAATTCAGAGGTGTGTGCCCGGGGCGACTGGGGATCGAACTCGAGACCTCGTCTCAGCAGTCCGTTACGTAGCAGGACACTAGTAGAATTTAACCATTACTAAAAATGTCCTCAATAATTATGAATTTATTTTTAAGTATTCCATTTTTGATGAAGACTATTTAAGACTTATACAGGCAACAGGCAAGCTTGAACCAAAGTTTAAACTTGATTTGGAGTAACAAAATCTATGATTTAATTTGGAATTGATTGCACATATCAAATCTTCATTTAGTTATAGGTGGGTTATACGCAAAACTTCCTTCCCTTTGCTAGACTATTATTATTGTAGAAACTAATATTATAATTAACTGCAACAAGGAAGTTAAGTGATATATTCATATAAACTGTTCCTATGCGTCCCAGGTAATAAATAATGCTAATTATTTAACATATTGAGTCTTGTGGCTAATTGGAACTGAGAAGGTTAACACATTGCAAAGTGAAGCAACACTAGCCAAGGCAGTCTTACGATGGGTGACCATTCTGACACATGAAGGCCGTGGCTCGAAGAGCACGTCAAGTCGTCGGTCCTGTATGCCATACAAACGTCTACGGCAGTCGTTATGGGTAGTTGTACCCCTAAAAAGTCCGACGACTAGTCTTACTACAGAATTTTCTACTGCTGGTAGAAATTTGATGACACAAATTTGTCACAAAATTCGGCCGGGTGGGTACCACCGTGCACGATTGCGAAAAACCCTCCATAGTAATCCAATTTATTTTTGATTGCGTTCAGGGGTCAGCAAGTGCATAGCCGGGCAGGGGGATTGTGGTCGCAGCACCAGTGGGACCGGTGGGTGTCACGCGGTGCTGCGACGACAATCCTCTTCTGATGAGGCCGTCTAGCTGAGTGCCACCATTGTTAACATGGTACGTGTATGTAATGGTGACCCTCTTTCCTGAGACTTTACCTTCAGCTTACCATCAGGCGAGGTGAAGTCAAATTGACGTGTCCTAAATATAAAAAAAAAAATCAGCTGCTTCATAGTTAAACTGAAAAACTGAGACCAACTGAGTTGGGACAAAGGCTGAAAGGATGATGGCAAATTATTTAACACTAGCTTTTGCCCGCGGCTCCGCCCGCGTAGATGTCGGTTATCGCGACAAAACATAGACTATGTCCTTTCCCATCTAATCTTATCTACTCTGTACCAAATTTCAGCAAAATCAGTTCAGTGGTTTAGGCGTGAAAGCGTAACAGGCAGATAGAGCTACTTTCACATTTATAATATTAGTAAGGATAACATAACTTCAAGCCTGTGTCCCCGAAGGGGTAGGCAGCGGTGTATTACACACCCACGATTCGCCAGTTATATTTAGGTCCCAATGTAATAGGGGGCGAGCCTATTGCAATCCACCGGGCACATTACTAAGCGAGCGATAATTAACATTTTTTTATACACACATAGCTACGAAAAGTCAGAGGTGTGTGCCCGGGGCGACTGGGGATCGAACTCGAGACCTCGTCTCGGCAGTCCCTTGCGTACGCCACTGGGCTGTAAATCTTCGAAGGTTTAGGCACAGGTGTGTTCACAAACACATTTCACCAACTGTATTCCGACCCTACGTAATTGGGGGCGAGTCTAATTCTATGGGAAAATAAGCTTTTCTGATTGGAATTATTTTAAAGATTGATGAAATTTACTGATTGGAATTATTGCAGATTGATAAAGACGTCTGTCAAGAATGCAAATACAGAGATACATTATATTCTACTAGCTGCTGCCTGCGGCTTCGCCCACGTGGCACGTCCCACCACCACAACCTATATAAGGTACACAATTCCACTATACATAATTTTGTTGTACCTATCTTAAAGGTTTAGGCAGCGTTTTTGTTGAAAGCTCCCAGACGGCTTATTTTGTTCCGACACCTCCAACGCACTCTAAAAGGATTTTTGTAACTTATCTTTGTAATTCCTTGTATACCTTCGGCTTTGAATAGTTTTGCTAAGCCTATTTGTTTAAGTAATGCATCTTTTGAAGATATATAAACTTCTAAACCATTACTTGATTCCGCATTCTGTAACCCACGGCTATAACCAAAATTCTCGGAGGAACTACGGTTTAGCCGCTTTGGATTTCTTCTAACTGTTATAAACTCCTCTTCATCAGAATACTCCTCACTTTCGTCTCTTATTCTCCTGCGTCCTGTCCCTCCCACCTGTGATGAAACATTATTGCCACACTGCATCCTGTTTTCTTGACTACTGAAACTTATCTCTTTTTCTACTTGTTGCTCACTAATCACTACATTTGTACTATTTAAACTCGGTAAAATGTGATCATCAGAATCACACATATCTTATTACAAAAATTAAGAAGCGGGTAGATTTAAAAAAAGTTATCATCGCGACCAACACGTCCACCCAAAACGAAGCGTGGCACGCGACGAGATGTGGACAAATTGTTTGCATGTGACAAATTCAAAGAATTAGGATATAGATGTCAATTATCTGAACAAGTAAACTTATCCTACGGAATAATAAGAAATATTGAGTTGGAGGTTACGGAAAAGGAGTTAATCGACATGTTTACTTGCGAACACGAAATAATATCTGTGAAGAGATTGAAGAGATCGACAGAAGAAGGAAAGTGGGTGGAAAGCGAGACGGTCCGTATTTGTTTTAGAAGTCCAACTCTCCCGGCAGCGGTGGAAGCCTGGGGATGTAAATTAAAAGTAGAACTATATACGTTTCCAGTAACACAATGTTCAAATTGTTGGAAATTTGGACATCTATTACGTCAATGTACCAAAAAACCTGTGTGTCCTAAATGTGGTGGATCTCACACTAACTGCGATATCATTCAATATTGTTGCATCAACTGTAAAGGTGAACACATGTCCTTTAATAAAACCTGCCCAGTGTTCTTGAAAGAAAAAGCCATTCGGAAAATTATGTCTACAGAAAACTGTACTTATAAAAAAGCCCTGAATATTTTCCTTATGGAAAATGAGATACAGAAAAGTGGGTTGGTATATAGCAATGAGCATCAGGATGGCGATAAAGAGTCAGTTTCAAGCAAAAATACCGAGAGAGGAGAAGAAAAGGAGGTTCAGATCCCTTGTTACAGGGATATTTTAATAAAAAACATTGAAAAACAGGGACCTAATAAGGGAACCATACAAAAACATAGCAATACCAAAGTAAATTCAAAAAAAACGATTAACATGGATACTTCGTCAAGTACTTTTCATGTTGAGGAGCAAAGTTTTCATGCTGAATCTAATCAAGACCAGGTCAAGGCAGGTGTCAGTTTTAGTTCAAAGACAAATAGACCACACGGTTACTCATTTTGGGAAATATTAAAAAGAATAAAAGAAACCGCCTTTTCTGATAAGACTCTAGAAGAAAAAGTGACTCATATTTGTAAAATAGTGATAAATGCAGCTAAATATTTTATCATGGAATCGGGCATTAACTGTGAGTGGTTAAAAATAATTTTAAAGCTCTTTTATGGCTAATAGTCATCTAGCATCCCGTTTGTCAATATTTCAATGGAACTCTCAGAGTTTGAAGCCCAAACTAGTGAGTTTTGAGTCTTTATTATCACAGGAAAAAATACATATTGCTATTATAAGCGAAACTTGGTTGGAACCAGAATCTCCTATGCGAATTAGCGGATATAGTATTTTTAGAAATGATAGGTACGGTCTTCATGGCGGTGTGGCAATAATCACTCATAACTCACTAAGAGTTCAGGCATCTACATTTACACTTAGTAATACAGGAATTGAAGTTATACATGTAAAGTTGTTAAACTGTTCATATTTGGAAAACATAGTTAGTATATATTGTCCTTCTAGTGTTAGAACCAGTCAATCAGATTGGGATACTCTCTTTAGTACGTATGGGCAAAAATCCTTAATTGCAGGAGATTTCAATGGTCATCACACTAATTGGTCATATAAAAACGACACAAGGGGTATACACTTAAAGGACTCATCATTAGATAATGGCTTCATTGCACTAAATAATGGTAATGCGACACGAATTAAATTAGTCAATAGAGTACTACAGAAGTCTTCTCCCGATATTACCTTCGTATCGTCTGACATTGCGATTAATTTTGATTGGAATACAACCAATGAAAACTTAGGAAGCGATCATATAATAATTAAAATTGTTCTTCAAAATTTTAATATTAATATAAATAGGAACTTAGTTCAGATGCGGAACTTCAAAAAAGCTAATTGGTCACTTTATAGGGAAGCTTTAAAAGAAGCCTTTACGCCCCCTATAGTTATTTCAGATAATGCTCAAATGAATTATGACCTTTTTATTAATAGGATTAATTCTGCTGCTGATAAGAGTATCCCAGGTATCAAGATATGTTCGAACCCTTTGTCTAATTTTAAACCAAGACCTTATTGGAGTTCACAGCTCTCGGAATCAGTTGCTCGACGTAGATTAGCGCTATCAAAATTTAGGCGGAATCCGATACCGTACAACCTTGATATATTAAAAAACCAAATAATTGAAACAAATCGATTGCTTAAGCGAGCTAAGACTGAAGGATTTAGGCAGTTTTGTAGTGATATCGATGAATCGTCATCTGTTGCAGACATGTGGAAGCGTATGCGCTGGATGAAAGGCCAAAGAGCAGCTAGATTTATTGCCCCTGAATGTCACATCAATAACTTAGTAAGGAGCCTCACTCCCGATTTTGTCTTGCCTGTAATGCCTTTATTAGAATCGGAGAATCTAACCCTAGAGTCTAAATTTACACATCAAGAATTGATGAGGATTATTAAAAAAAAGGATACAGCGCCGGGATTAGATCAAATTACTCATTCCATGATTTTCAATCTCCCAAAGATAGCAAAACTATATCTATTACAAATCTATGATTTGATCTTAGAAACTGGTTATGTTCCCACACAATGGCGTGATATACAAATAATCCCTATTCCTAAAAATAATGTAGCATCAAACGTTCCTGTCAAATTGAGACCTATCTCTTTAATTTCCTGTACATGCAAATTGTTTCATACTCTTTTGTGTAAACGTATAGAATGGTACGTTGAAAAAAATGATATTTTGTCAAGAAATACCATAGGATTTCGACGGTCACAGTCTTGTTTGGATAGTCTGGTACGTTTGGTATGTCAGATACAGTTGGGTTTTTCGATGAACTTACCTACGATGGCCTGCTTCTTAGATATCGAAAATGCGTATAATAATGTTGCTGTAGACAAAGTTATTTCCGCCTTAGATGGAATTAATGTAGGAAAGAAAATTTGTAAATATTTGTGGGACTTTTTGAAGGAAAGACACCTTAAAATCAAAATAGAACAAGGAGGAAGCCCTTATTATTTAACAAGGTGGGCAAGTAAAGGTATAGCTCAAGGTGATCCACTCTCCCCGTTAATTTTTAATATTGTTACACATAAGATTTGTCAGAATATTACTAATGTTATGATTGGACAATACGCAGATGACTTTGTAATTTATACGAGTTGTAGGTCTCTTAAAGATAGTGTAACGGAGATACAAAGTGCATTAGATATTTTTATTGTAATGCTAAATAACCTAGGCTTAGAACTTTCCAGTAGTAAATCGAAATTCTGTATATTTAGTAGGGGTCGAAGGAGACAACAGGTGAATTTAAACATAAATGGAACGCCGGTAAATGCAGTAGACAACATAAAATATCTCGGTCTATGGTTAGACTCTAGCTTACGATGGGGAAAACATATCAATGAGACATGGGACAAAACTCAAAGATTTTTAAGCTTACTAAAAGTGCTAGCCGGGGCATCTTGGGGTGTTCATCCGAAACATCTCCGTAGACTGTATATAGCATTAATAAGAATAAGAATTGATTATTCAAGCTTTCTGTATGCTAACAGTGCGAATACTCACCTGGCTAAATTGGATAAGGTACAAAATCAGGCACTAAGGATTATAGGTGGCTTTATACGTACTACTCCCATACATAGCATGGAATGTGAGCTGTGTATCCCTAATCTGAGTCTAAGACGGAAGTATTTGGCTACTAAGTACTGTTTGAAAGCTCAGTCTTATAAAAATGATAATACCATAGAATTATTGAACAGTTTAGCCAGCTACTGTACAGGAAGATACTGGCAAAATAAAAAGCTTCCATTACTTGTTATTGTGTACAACAATACTAAAAATGAAATGATAGCGTCTAGATTTCCTTTAGAGATGTTTAGCCTTGAAACGTGGGTTTCCAATATAGACACTGAAAAGGTAATAAGAGATCATTTGGAGGATTTAAATTTAAGTAAGAGTTCCTATGAATTAAATTACCTAAAATATAATGTACTAAAAGAAATTGGTATTAAATACAGTGGTTGGCTTAAAGTCTATACCGATGGGTCTAAAAAAGATGGTGTTTGTGGGGCTGCATTTTATGATTCTAATCATGACTATGGAAATATGTTCAAGATGTTGAATGGTGACCTATGTGTAATGACGACGGAGCTCGTTGCAATATCAGAAGCTTTACGATACATACAGACTTCATCTGATAATAGTAGAAACGTAGTTTTTGTTGACAGTAGGAGTGCACTCCAACATATAGCTCGATGCGCCTCTAGCTACAGAGGTGTATCGATAGCTTATGTTATTTTGAAACAGATTCTACACTTTACGACAAATAATATTGAACTGATATTGCAATGGGTTCCGTCACATGTTGGATTACCGGGAAATGAGAAAGTAGATCGGTTGGCAAAGAAAGCTATATCTGAAGGTACTAGTATTAATGTATTTTCAAGTGATTTTGAGCTTTTGGCTAAATATAAAGCTAGACACAAATTAGAATGGAAAGAGTACTTTAACGAACGATCGCTTAACAAAGGTATCTGGTACAAAACGGTGCAAAGTGAGCCTCCCCATGTCCCTTGGTTCACTAATACCACCCTTAATAGAAAATACGTGGTGATAGCTCATAGACTTCGCTCCGGACATGCTCCACTCAATAGGTTTTTGCATCTGATGGGGAAAAGTGCCAGCCCAAATTGTGCAGAGTGCGGCACTTCTGAGGATGTACATCATCTGTTGGTGGAGTGTGTCCGAACACGGGTATTAAGAGTGGCTTTATTGGAAGTTGCTGATATACGATCGATGGATATTGGGAGGATCAATAGCATTCTGGCTCAACCTCTCTCTGAAGCTGCTATTCTAATTTATAAAATGACATATGAGATTTTGAAAGCGTAGTGTACAAGTAGGATAGATAATTTTAAGTCATATGTAAGCTCAGGGTACGATGGAGCTGGCATGGCCTTTTAGGCTAAAAGCTCCTAAACAAATAAAGATAATAAAAAAAAAAAAAAAAACACCTCCAACAAATATCTTTATATTTTAGCCAATTTATACAGAAACTTAACAAATTATATACTAAACCTTCCTCGAGAACCACTCTATCCATTGGTGAAAACACCATGAATCGCGAACAGGTAGACAGAGAGATAGATATGATTCTGTTTTATAATATGAAGTGCTCTATTTGGTGTCAAGATGGGTATATGCCGTGTACGGGCTCCGTCAAGATTTCCACCTGACGTCTGTTGATTGACGGACGAGGCTCTGGCGAAGGTTTTCTTCTTAGGGTCAGACTACAGCTAAATAAACCAAATAATCGAATTAAGGAGCTCCTGGGCTCCAAAGGACAAACTTTGGATCCAACCGGGGATGCAAAGATGAAGGAGAGGTACCTTGTTAATATGTTTATTTCTTGTCTCTGTACATTGATCTGGGTGTTTCTATGTATAATATGTGTATTTATATAAGCTGTCTGTGGACAAGCTGTTTGTCGAAATATGTGTATGTGTATTTACAAAAAAGAAGTATATAAGTATGTTTATCCGCATTCTGGAACCCATAACATAAGCTAGTTAAACTATGCTTACTTTGGGGCTAGAAAGCGCTGTGTAGAATGTCGTAGAATATTTATTTATATTATTATTTATTATATTCTAAGAATATTCATTTTTATGATAAATGTAGGTTATTCGAAAGGCGTAGTTGGGCACAGGGAACGTGAGGAAAATTTTTCAAGTGTAACGGTCGTCCTCTATGTTTCAGAGGTCAGACGCAACCGTTAGCGCTGGCGCGACAGAGGTAAATCGAGATGATATCAGTAATAAATCCACTTTTATTGGGACATCCCCGGGGTGGGCCGCGGCCTTGTCTCCGTTCTAGAGGCACAGCAAACTATTTCGATATACGAAAGGCTATTTAGGAGAAATACTGCTATTTAGTGCCAATTCTGATGTTACAAAAATAAAAATAGCTTTAACAGGACTCCTTATGGGGCCACCTTACATCCTTAGACGGTGTGCAGTTTTAGTCGGTTCGAATCCGACATAATCATCTCCGCCGCCCGGCGGGGGGGGTTAGGGTTAGGTGGTAAAGGTTTGAGTGGACTAAGCGTCGGTAGCTTAGTGGTTAAGGAGTCGACCCTACGATCGAGAGCTCTCGGGTTCGAATCTTGGCCATTACACTAACGACGTGAACCCACTCCTAACACAAGCAATTTAGCTTAGCTGGAGGGGTTAGGGGGAATATTAGTAATTTCGGTTACTAATATTCTTTAAAAAAAAAAAAAAAGAAATGAAGCCTCATCTTTGCCTTACCATGGGTAGAAAAGGTGATGGGGATTATTATAAGGAAAAGTCTAAGTACAGCCAAGTTCCCAAACGATTGATATTGTTGATCTATAGGTGGATAGCGTGGTGCGCCTGCGACGTCGCGTACACCCGCCCTTAGGCTATCTATATACCTACGTGTACTTTAGATAGAATTGTGAAGTCAACATCATTTTCCATTTCATAAAAATATGTTCACAAAAATAACCAACGGAACTAACAATAAGATGAAAATAATGAAAAAAGAGTATGATGCAGTTAAGAACATCTCTCTGCGCTTCCTGCGGCGCCAATTATGCGCATGCGACTATGAGAGAACTATATGGAGGAGGCAAGAGTGTGAAAGAGACAAAATTGAGGAACGAGATGCTCGACCAAGGGACCGAGGTGTTGCTGATCTTGGTACGTTCGGAAATATTGCAGCTGCAAATATTTTTATAGGTATAAGTAATTTTATAGTTAGGTACATCATGAATAGAATAAGGACTATGTATACCAATATTATAAAGCTGGATAGTTTGTTTGTTTGTATGGTTGAACGCGCTAATCTCAGGAACCATTCATTCTAATTTTTTTTTTGTGTTGGATAGCCTATTTATTGGGGAAAGTTATAAGCTATATATCATCAAGCTACTACCTGGGAGAGCGTAGTAGTAATCATAAATGTCAACACATCGGGCTGATTTCCATATATTATTGGAGAACTAACAAATTACTTACATAAATGGGACAAATGGGTTCCACGGGGGCGAAGTATGCCACAAACGAAGCCGCGGGGCATTGCTAGTCACTGACCTGGGTGATGTTTTGTAGAAATGGCACTCGAAACCGGCGGGCTTGCATGAAAGGTTTAATGACAGTAGAGGAAGCGCGTGAAGTGTGTAAGGACAGAAGCAGATGGCGGGTTTTTATCTCTGCCTAACTCTTAGGGAGGAAAGCGTGAGTATCTACATAACATAACTTCACGCCTGTATGTCCGAAGCGGTAGGCAGAGGAGTATTACACACCCACGATTCGTCAGTTATGTTAAAGGTCCCAATGTAAAAGGGGGCGAGCCTATTGCCATCTACCGGGTACATTATTAAGCGAGCGGTAATTAACATTTATTAATGCACACATAACTACGAAAAGTCAGAGGTGTGTGCCCGGGGCAACTGGGGATCGAACTCGAGACCTCGTCTCAGCAGTCCGTTACGTACGCCACTGGGCTATCGCCCAGATTATTTCATTATTACAATTCCAATAAGTCATTTTGTAATTCAAAATAAAAATGACTTACTAGAAAATAAATATGAGTATTGTGTTTCCGAACTGTTATCGTTGTACAAGTGCAGTCGTTGTACGAATTCAAGGCTACGTTGTCGCTGCGCCCGCGCCGCGGTAACACACACACACCTACACATTGCAAACATCAACACACACTTAGATAGAACTGCAATGTACGTCATGGATGCGCTAACGGCAGCACAATCAAGGGTTATGAATAGTAAACTTGTCCGTCCTTGTCCCACTTAACTGTTTTTGTGTGAGTGTGAGCGAGAAGGCGTCATTGCTTTGCGTTCCGCAATGCTTATCGTTTTTACATCCAGATATTTGTATATTAGGTATAGGGTAGCTATTTTTGCGATTTAGTCAGGATATAACGAAAATATAACATAACTTCTGAAGGGGTAGGCAGATGTGTATTACACACCCACGATTCGCCAGGTATGTTTAGGTCCCAACGTAATAGGGGGCGAGCCTATTGCCATCTACCAGGCACATTACTAAGCGAGCGATAATTAAAATTTTTAATACACACAGAACTACGAAAAGTCAGATGTGTGTGCCCGGGGCGACTGGGGAGCGAACTCGAGACCTCGTATAACGAAAAATATAGAAATAATCAATTGGCGCCCGAGATCTGCTCTTGTTCCCTTTTTTTTTACTACATTTTACACAGCGCTATCTAAACCCAAAGTAAGCATAGTTTAACTAGCTTGTGTTATGGGTTCCAGAATGCGGATAAACATACTTATATACATTTTTGTTTGTAAATGCATACATATTATACATAGGAACACTCAGACCAATGCAAATAGACACATTCATGCATACAAATATTTGCACTGAGCGGGAATCGAACCCGCGCCCCCAGATGTAGCAGTCGAATGTACTACCGCTACGCCACAGAGGCCATAAAAATCTTTCTCTTGATTTCTCTTATCCTAGCTTTTGCAGGAGCGACTACCGTCTCATCTTGATATTGTGGTTAGAATTTTTGGTCAAGAAATGATGAAGAAATAACCTAGGAGATGGTAACACCTGGTTTCCTATTTCGCCTGATTGAGGGGGAGGGGAAGTGAAAGTCAATAATTTTGTTCCTTTTCCTTCACGAGTGCGATGTTAGTTGCTATATCCTGGTTGCTGATATAAATGTTAGCAGATAACCCTGACGTTTTCACGCATGATTTTGAGCAAACAATGAATAAAAATATTAGTTTTTTTATATTTATTATTATTTCGTTGCCATGCCATGTAGCCTTAGCAATTGCTTTACGGTTTAATTTCTTATTTTTTCGCTGCGCCTACATTATTTACCATTAATAAGTATCTATAATAATATAGCTATAAGGCGAGGATCTAAATGGTAAGTGGTAAGAGTAGGTTGATATACCTTTTACTATTAGTAAATAAATTAATATGCACACACTAGTGAAATTTTATCAATGTGTAAAAATACACCAATTTATATTGTAAACTAATTCAGCCACTATAAAGTGTGGTTCAAGTGTATAACCAGTTTTTCCGCTGAGTAAAGTGCTCGGTAGATGACAATAGGCTCGCCCCCTATTACATTGGGACCTACACATAACTGGCGAATCGTGGGTGTGTAATACACATCTGCCTACCCCTTCGGGTGAAAGCGTGAAGTTATGTTATTTTATGTGAATTGAAATAAAACTATTTTATTCCGTTAAAAATAGTTTCTTTCAATGCGTGACATTCGCATAAACTTCCAAAAATATAATGTGAGTTCATCAAAATACATTCATTCTATAAATGGTCATGGCGTTTCTTTAAATATACTTATAATTTAGAGGTTAAACATAGACGTACTAGGGGTAAAACCTATTTCGATCTACAAAGGACGATCCTTTCTGTTACCGAGTAGTACCTATAGTCAAAAAAAAGTCAATAAAATTTTGTTGCACTCGGAAAAGGAACCTTAAATCTCACGATGAGTCACTGACACGACGACTGTTGAAACAAAACATTCCTTCAAAACTCGAAACTATGGTTAGCCTACATATAATCGGCATCGATTAGCACAGGAAGACTGGTCTATGGTGCGTTTTTTTTTCTTAAAAGTATTTTTAGCCTGTGTCCGGCGAAGCGGGAGTGTTGTCCTAGGTCCAGTGTGAACATGTGTGTATCCAAACATTCCGATATTTATGACAAGAAATGTGAAGGGTAAAATAAAGGATAAGAAAGAATATTACCGTTTTTATATCACTACGATAGCAAATTAGGGTAGGGTAAGGCAAGTTACCGTATTCTATGGACGACTGCAACATCTATATATATAAAACAAAGTCGTGTTAGCGATAACCGGGAGAAAATCAAGCACGGTGGACCGATTTTCCTCTTTGATTTTTTAGATTTGTTTCTACCTATACTGTGCCTTTTTGGGGTTTTTGTTTTTGCGAAACCAATCACTGACCAAAACTCACGCAGTCTTGGATCTTTAATGCCGGAGTGCAAGAAGACATGCACGAAATGAATTCAGCTGATAAGGTAATCAACATAACTTGATTCTAAGGCAAAACGAAGTTTGCCGGGTCAGCTAGTTTTCAATAAAACAGGATATTAAATTTTTTACAGTTTGATGATTAAGCCATGTGTTCCGTTATCAAATCGCATCCAAGTTTGCCTAATTTCTAGTTAAGCATGTATTATTATCATATAATTATATAAATCAATTTTGATATGGAAATCGTATTTCTTCTTCAATGATTTATTAATATTTATATACACTTCTATCTAAACTAATAGACAAACAGAGAACAAAAATTTTAAACCGTTCCTGGGTTTAGCGGGAATTAATTTTCAATTTCGAATTTGGAACGAGACGCAGAGTAAATAAATTAGTTTGAGTCTGTGCGGAAAGAAAATGGTCATAGGATTTGAGGGCGCAGCTGCGCTTTGTTATATTGACAACACTGTAACATTTTAACAATTAGTTTAATAATTATCAATATTATTCGCAATGACGATGTGGGGTGGTATGACCTTTCTGTAATTACCAACATGTATGTATGTATTGTATTGTATGTATTTTTCACGCAGAGACTCTAATGAATGTTAGCACCTACCTGTATAGACATGCCTCTTTGTAATATCATCTGTTTTACAAATTCAAAAATTTTTTTATATGCTATTTATAAATATATATTCTGTGCTAGTACATTCATGCTATGCTATCAGTCAGTCAATTAGTATATATCTCAATACGCGTATCCCGTAAGCAGTAGGCACAGAAGCTGGTTTTCCTTGACAGCCGACAAAGACTACAACAGAAACGCATCGAGTGTGTTGTGCAAACACGAAGAGTGTTTGCGAAGTTGCCTTGGAGCAAACACTCACTGCAATCAGCCGATAGCAGTACCTTGTAATGATTAGGAGACAATGCACTCAGATCCTGGCCCTGATAATGGCGATATCGTTGAGGAATTCTCCACGGCAGCTTTACTGTCGGATAAACCGAGGTTACAGTTTTCGTCACAGAGTAAGAGGGGGCGCAGGTTAAAGACAAGGCATTCTTAAGACAGAGTTGTCGCGTTGCAGATCTTGTAGGTTTTTGACAGCTTCGTTCATTAAACAGACTTGTTGGAAGTGTGCGCACTTTTATATGTTTCTGTAGGGTAATTAGTCTGTCTTAAGACTGTCTTGTCTCTTAAGAGCGCTCTGCCTTAAAGTACCCGTAAGTAAAGTAGTATTTTGATTTTGCAAGGCGTTGGCCGGATTAAGAAAGAGAGTTCAGCTAAGAACTGTTTTTTTTTGGTATTATAAAGGACTTTTCTGATGTCTACCTAATTGATATTTACATTTATTTATTTACATAATATGAAGATCAGGTAACAAATAAAAGGAGCTTACATATTATAAAACAAAGCCCACCACTGATAGTCAGTCTGTCTTTTCGCGATAAAACCAAAAGCTACTGCATCGATTTTCATGCAGTTTTCCCCAATGGATAGAATGGTTCTCGAGGTGGTTATATCGAGGATAGTGGTTAAGCTCGCCTTTGTACATTAATTTTAAATTGTACTAATTATATTGTATTGTGTTTCTTGTATTTTTGTACAATAAAGAATTAAGAATTAAGAAAAGGTTTTAGTATATAATTTGTCCAGTTTTTGTATACATTGGCTAAAATATAATGATATTTGTTGGATGTGTCGGAAAAAATAAGCCGTCTGGGAGCATTCAACGAAAACGCTGCCTAAACCATTTGAGATATAATAAATAATATATGGTGGAATAGTGTATCTTACATAGGTTGTGGTAGTGGAATAGGGTCCCAGTGGAGTAGGGTAGCTGGGACGGGATCAGGAATTGCAGGCGGGCGAAGCGGCGGGTAACAGCTAGTAAATTATATACAAAACTATATTAAACAAAAAAAGGGCAGACACTGTAAGCTTAGGCATCGAAAAATTCTTCAGCATCGATATCTACTGGGACAGTACCCAGAAGACTGCCGGAATTATCGCGTTGAATGGCGAAATCAATTCTTTGAGCGAGGTAATGGCCAGCCCTATGGTCACGGGAAGCGAAATTCAGCTGCTTCGCAATCTCTTTAAATAAAGATCGAGCGCTTGGACGCTTTTGACTCCGAACGGCTCAAATATATTATTCCTGATTAATGTAGTATATTTGCAACCTTACCTAATTGGTGGATTAGGTCTAAGTCATCAGATTTGTCATTACCGAATCTAGCTTTCTCCTTTGTTGCTAAGCTTGAGACTTTAAAACGACTCGACCGATTTGGATTACGAAACATAACGATCAGTTTTTTTTTGATAAAAATTTTCGAAGTCTATAAAATGTACTGGGGTGACAGCAATCACCATTTTACTTGGGGACCGGAAATAAACTTGACTTAATATGGTAGTTACAATACCAAAATTTCTTTGTTTATAAAAAAAACCAGAATTCTTCACTTGAATCCGAACAGGATGTTTTATCGCATCTGCCATGCCTCAAAGAGCTAACAACTCCGTAACTATAAAACCCCACTCTCCCATGTGCTACCAGTTTGAAATCATAAAAAAACTGGCACGATCCACTAATCTCATTACGTGTTAGCAAAAAAGATTCGCACGCATCCTCGCTTGCGCCCGCGCCGGCAGGCGGGCGGCGCGGGCTTAGGTATTTTCACTTACGAGAAAAATATAGAGAGTGAAAACGGTAAACAAACATGACACGGTATTGTACGGTGCACAGAAAAATTGCTGGCGTAAAGAAGGCCTTTGTGGTGCAGTGGCACTAAGTGCGGTTTAAGTTTCCGGCTAGGTAAAGTTTTAAAAGGTTTTTTGGCACGAAATTTTCCGTAGTAGCACGGAGTTTGGAAATGTGTCCGGCGGACAGTAATAGACTTGCCACTTCTTACAAGGGACTAAAAAAAATACTGGTTAAAGGACATATAGGCGTGACGCGTAGAATTCTGGAATATACCAGAATTCTATGCGCACGGACTCACAGGCAGTGAATACTAAAGTTTTGATGGATGGATGTTTGTCACTAAGACACGCCAAAACGTTTTAACGGATCGCGATGAAATTTAGCAAAAAGTAGATTAGTCTGGAATGCTTTTTTATTCCCGATATAGGCTTTTGTAGGTGGGGTAGGGGGGGGGGGGGGTAGGATCAGTATACATAAAAACAAATTTGCGTATCGGTAAGTCGTGTACTATTGGGCACAGCGTATATTCCCGGCGAAGCTTTACTGGTGGTAGAAATTTGATGACACAAATTTGTCTCAAAATTCGGCCGGGTAGGTACCACCGTGCAAGATTGCGAAAAACCCTCCATAGTAATCCAATTTCGGTTTGATTGCGTTCAGGGGTCAGCAAGTGCATAGCCGGGCAGGGGGATTGTGGTCGCAGTACTAGTGGGACCGGTGCGTGTCACGCAGTGGTGCGAGAACAATCCTCTTCTGATGAGGCCGTCAAGCTGAGTGCCACCATTGTTAACATGGTAAGTGTATGTAATGGTGACCCTCTTTCCTGAGACTTTACCTTCAGCTTATCATCAGGCGAGGTGAAGTCAAATTGATGTGTCCTAAACATAAAAAAAATAAATATATATATAAGAAACCCATCTCTTATCGTGGATGTGGTACAAGGCTGTTCTTCATCCGACATAAAGTACAGCTCATGAAAAAGTACCCAATTGATAGGAATAGGCTCATAAACTATTACGTTGAACTGAAAAAAACATGATTGACGGAATGTGGTTGTATTTGTAATTCGACTCTTAAGAAGAACAAGTTCAAGACGTGTCTTCCCTGCATCTAGTACCGCACACTGTCGTTTAACAGCAGTTATGTTTTTTCTGCGCCTGCGCATCGGATCAGCGTCCATCAGCGAAAACGAAAGTGGAAATTGTGACGACATTGTTCTCAAAGAAAAACGCGAGCGTGCGAAAAACTGGGGAAAAGTTGCAGCGACGGCGGTAATTATAGCCGCCGAAGTCAGACACGACACTGCCGTAGCGCCTCGGAGACTGCGCGTTAGAAAAGGTAGTTTGCCTTTTTTTACTGCGCCAGCGCATCTCGTACGGCTTGCGACATTACCTGCCTGTAAGTTCTTTTAACGTGAATATATCTTTAAATTTGCTTCCATAGTGGAAATCCAGAAAACTTGATGATAATAAAATCAGGGGATACAGTTCGATGTAGCAGCCATATCATCATCAGCTACACCTAACATTTAATTACAACAATAGATGGATAAAAGATCCAAGATTTCGTTTAGTGAGGATAGCTAGATCAAGACCCCATGGGAAATATTCTGTAAAAAAATTCACCAGGATTCCATCATCTGATTCTGACCTGATTACATTAAGACTCAAATAATTGGGCATGGCATTTACTTCCCAACCCATTCAAAGGAGAAGATAGTTTTCCAAATAGGTCCTGCTCGTTTCGAGTAATCGGGGAACACACTTATATAAAACAATCGTCATTATTTACCTGGTTTTGTCTCAATAAATTAAGTGTCATTCTACTCTATAAATTCCTGTCTGATAACATCTCCTCAATCACTCTTCTTGTCATACCCTACATACATTATTATATTTTGAATTTAAGTTCGTTGAAGTTAAAATGATTATTCTATAAACTATAATCTGCCATCCGCTAGCGCTATTTTCAAACTACCCCGTTCTCTACGTCACGTCGTCATTAAGATGTAAATTAACAAATTTAACGCATTCTATAAGCAACTAACCGACAAACAGACTAATTTATTTCATGTAATTTATTCCGCTAACTTCTCAAGACTTCGCTTCAAGGATTGTGTCAAGGCCGTCGTCTAGACTTCGTAGGCGAAGCCTAGACCCGGGGCTGCTAGAAGCCTAATTGCTGTAAAACCTATGTTACTTTGTGGATAATATTTTGTAAATTGTGTGGGATTTTTAGGCTTGAAATAAGAAATAAATTACGTGCTTGTATCTTTCTGTAGAATGAAGTTAACGAGAACATTCTACAGCGCTTCAATTAGGGTTTGACAACGACTTGTTTAAGATATTTTGGAAACGATAGATGTTTCTTCGTTATTTTTTTAAACTGTGAAGACAGC